>OX638202.1:2923226-4124777 GCA_951805265.1 Schizotus pectinicornis | reverse complement strand
TAACGATGGTTTAATCGTTAGTTAAAAAATCGTTACAATTTTCCGTTTATTTGCAAGCATTTGACGGGTTGCAGTGTTAAAGTCTATCAAACATCTAGGAACTGCAACAATAGATTAATAGGCAATCAAAGTAGTAAAGAACTTAGAGAAAAAATAACAAAAGATTAAACAACCATTAAGTTTCGTGAATAGTCGTGTGTACTCCTTAAACTTTAATTGTGCCTTCTTTAAAAGTCCATAACTTGAAAACTAAGTGCCAAGAGTTTTTTTAAACAATTTTTCAATATTCTAATACAATTTTCAACATTCTAGTACAATTCTAAGTAACACACTCTCAAGGTGTTTAGAGACCCTAGATCTACTCAATTTGTGTCAAAATTTTCAATTTGCTTAACCTAGGTTTTGTTCGGAACGAAGTCGTAAAGTTTCTCGTGTATTTTGGGTTGCGGGGTGGTTTCTTTCGATCCGGGCGGGTGTGGAGCGAGAGTGGAGCATGCGCGAACGGTCCTTCGCATTTCGGGAGCGTGTGCTCCACGTAAAAGTAACGATATCGGCATTTCACTCTTTCGAAGCCCCGTCAAACTTTACAGGGTAAAGGGGGCCTCGGACGGAAGCCCCGAAACCACGCGGAGTAGATTTCGAGTCGGTGAACCGATCGAGCCGCTTTTCGACTCACGACGCTTTCGACGTCGACGTAAAAATGAATTGCAGTGATCGTGCGAAGGGTTCAGCCAACTGTCTTTTATAATATGTAAATCAAAAATACACAAGCAAATGGTAAATAATTTTATGCAAAATTATAGATGTAGATGTGCTAGGGCAAGGAAAATAAGAGTAAAAATAGAAGTGGTTTGCACAAAAAAAGATATTGATTTTTGTAATATATAAATGCTTTGCTGTAATTGGCTTGCATTATGTAAAACGTAAAACTTCTTTTAGTGGTAATTTCTAATCGTGCTTTAAAAAAAAATACAGGGCCCTGAACTGACCTTGTACAAAACTTTTTTTGCGGGCCTCTTGTCTGGTAGCGCAAACGGCAAGGAGAGATGCACGAGCATATTTTATTTTTGGAGTAATAGAATAATTATTTGACGCACAAATAGTTTTTTTAAAAACACTAAATATAAATGGATAGCGCGAATATTTATTATGTACAGCACGGACGCGTAACTTGAGCGTTCTAAATTTGGTGAACATTTAGTAAAATTGATAGACATATAGAATTTAAAATGTAAGCAATGGTAAAACAATACGCAGCATAGTTATTTTAGTGGTGATGTTCTCATTTTTTGATGTATAATCATTTGGGTTTTATTTAGATTTTTTGATGCTCATTTAATTTTCTGGTGAACAGTGAAAGGGATGTATGGTTTAATTTGGTGTACATTATATTTGTTCCCTTTATTATTATTATATTATTTGTTATTAAAAGCAACAACTAAGAAAATTCTCCAAAGAAAATAATTTTTGAGTTATTACTTGAGGCAGTGGGACCGTCTGTATAGGTTTGAAAATTTCCATCAACAACTTTGGATCTTTAAACCTTTTTTACATCCTCATATAATATTTTTTAGATAGGTACGGATAAGTTCTACTTTCAGTTACATTTAAATCTTTTCATGATTGATTTTCCATTAAGTCAAGGGTCTTCAGGGTCTAGATAAGGGATTTTATGTTATGTAGTCAATTGAGTTTGGTTGGCATTGTTCGAATCAAACAGTATTTGCGGCACGTTAATGGACTAGAATGATATCTGAGAATTGCATTTCAGAACTTCAGCAGAACTTCACAGTGTACAGGGTTAACTAAAAGTGTGGAACCAAGTTTGTATTGCCTAAACTGTTACATTCAGGTTAATAATCAACTGAACTGCATAGTAAAGTCATTGAGTAGAGCTTGGTATCAGTTCACTTGTGTAGTGAGTATTAATAATTATTTTAGTACCCACGTTAAACTACAACTAACGCTAGACTAAGCCCTAAGTTTTACGTGATATTAAACCTAACTCATCTTAGTCAAAAAAGTAGAGACGACAGTAACCAAAATTTGAAACATAAATATATATTTTTTTTAAATTTTACTTTACATCATTATTTTTTCCTAATTTTAATAGTCTAGGCTAGGCAGCAGAATTTTGGCTATAAAAATAACTTCATAAGAATCTCAATCCTATTAAAACTTTAATGGTTGTTACAACAAAAGCGACGCCAGCTGTAGATGTCCTTTATCACTTAGCTGGTTGGTGAGTTGGTGGCAGGAGTCACTGCAGGAAGTTACTATCAAAATTGGACGCTACTCTTTTTCGGTGGATGAAAAATTTGGACTGCTTTAAGATATGCCAGTAGTGTAGTTTTCCTTTGTTTTTATAATATTTTTTTTGCTGAACTTGCTTTGTATCTTGATATACAGGGTGGACCGAAAAAAGTGTGCAAAATTTTACCCACGGCTTCTACAATAAAAAAAACATTAAGAAAGTTGTGTATAAACATAGGGCTAAAAATTATACCTAAAGGAACTAGAGCCCTCTAAAGGTAAACTTCTGTTAGTGGGTTGCAGTGAATATCTTCAAAGCTAATCAACATAAAATAATGATATTGATAGGTAATAATGATGAATAATGAAAATAATGAAATTTTGCCCAACCATTACTATTTTTGTATGTAACAATAATAAATGTCATTTAATTCGCAATACCTGCCTTGTAACAAAATTATTTGGCTTAGAAACGGTGTACCCTATCGGTATTCAGCAAGCATACCTTTCTTATGTAAAAAACTTTAGATATTTAAAATCTCAGGGTTAAAAATTGAAAATGGTACATACAGAAAAATTAGGGCTATTTTCACTTAGCAGGCTCTGCGCTTGAGACACCCCTGTATATATTTTTTGAATTATTTCTATTTCTACTGGTTACATACAAAAATAGTAATGGTAGTGCAAAATTTTATTATTTTAACTTGACTGGTTTTGAAGATATTCACTGCAAACCACTAACAGAGGTTTACTTTCAGAAGGCTCTCGCTTCCTTAGGAAGAATTTTTTGTCTAATGTTTATAAACAACTTTCTTCATGTTTTTAATTGTAGAAGCCGCCAGTAAAGTATTGCACACTTTTTTGGGACACCCTGTATAGTTTCATTTATTTGCCTATGCTATAAATGAGAAGATTGAAATTCTTCAAATTTCTTCATCACAAATAATATTTTCATGTCCCCTCCCTCTCTTGTAATTTTGCGTTCTATCATTGTGAAGACATTGTATCATCACTCAATCATATATTAGACATACCTATATCATCCAAATAACATAGAAAATCTAGATAGGTATACAGAAGACAAATCTATTTTTTTTTTGAAAAATCAAGATTCCATTTTATAACCTTCAAAGTTGTTTGACGTGTTTGACTCAAAAATGGAACAAGAAACTTTTTACGATTCGTTAGAAGAAACCTCCGAACATAACCAAATCATAACAACACGGACAAAGACAAAGAAGAAAATACGCCGGAATCGAGAATTTGAAAACATTAAAACATTAGTCCCTTTATATCAAGGCGAAACACCTAAAAACCTCCTTCCAAAATTACCCACCAAGGATACTTGTCGTCAGAAGAAGCTTCCGAGTAATGAATTTAACAACATTAACAAACAAAAAAAAAGTTACTTGTCCATGTACCAAGCTAAACAAAAATCAAATGGGAATGGTAGCGGTAGTAACACGAGTAGGGCAGTCTGTGATCTCACCCCAAGAACTGAACTATACTTTGATTGCGACGATGACGATACATATTCCTGTCATTCGGATTCAAGTTTTGAAAGTTTTTGTCAAAACATTATTGAGTCAGAGAATCGTAAAACTGTAATTGCCAATAGCCAACAAACCATCAAGACTTTAACAATTACAAAGAATCTAGCGGAGTCTGTACCAGTACTTGCAGAAAATAGTGATAAGGTATCGAATTTTTTCTTAAATTTTGTAAAATTTATTGGGTAATTTCTAGATGGATTCGTTGAAAAGGAGGCAGAATTATGGACAGAAGGCCAGTTTAAGGAATAGAATTAGAATGAAGGAGATTCATGTTTTGAGGAAAATCCGAAATTTGGAAACGATTTCTTAAGTAATATAGCAACATCTACTTAATACCTTTGATATACAATAACAACACTTGTATTAAAAGTCCACATTGAGGCTCACACAGAATTTTTGAAACATGTATTATGTAAAATTTTTGTGTGCGGATTAGGTAATAACAAGATTTGTAAACATTAAAAAAACTTGACATTACATTGGAATGTTTAAAAATCTTGCTACTTTGGTTTTCTAACCTTTTGAAAATATTTATAACATCTTTTCAGAGTCTTCTTGCCCGTTTGGATATATGAACAAGTTACTCTCGAGAAGTTGCGGTTCTGTAAAAAGGCCTGATTCAAATTTAACGAAGTAGCATCTTTGTCTAAATTAATAACATTTTTGATTAAGCTCACATTTTTTTTTGCCTAAAACAATGCTTTAACTTTAAAATTCTGATGTGATGATGATTCATTAGGTGAATTGATCTACAATCTTCTTGTGGGTGCTTGTTCTGAATTTGCGGCCGGTGACTATACAAAGTGTCCCATTGTTGATAGTTTTAACTTAAATTAACCCCAAAATTCACAAAGGTGTGGCACTCTTTCATAAATTACTATTTATTTGCACGCGATGAGGTACTGCCCAAATTATGACAACTTGTTGATTACCACTCTCTCACCTTCTCTAGCCGACGAATTATTGGAAGAACGGGACCAATACATTGATCTTCCAGGTCACGCTATCTAAATCCTTTATATTTTTTATAGGGATAGGATACTTTTGAAAGAAGACATAGCAAAGAGGATAATATTACCTTATTAAACCGCACAAATGGTATATAGTTTTCAATGGAAGATTTTCAGGAGTTAATTTTTTTGTGAGAACACCCTTCGAAACAAAGATACAATTATTTTCATTTTTTGTAAGCTTATCTTTGTCACACAGTTTTGCATAAGGTTCTCTAAACTTTTAATAAATCTTACTTAAAATTGGATGAGCTTTCGATTTAACCACATTTTTATATACCCCACATTTGAAATTTTTAGTAAAAATTCATTATGTAACCGTCCCCCGATTACGCCACCCTCAAAAAAAATTGGGAACTAAAAATAAATTTGTTGGTTTTCTCATGCACGATTTACTTCCAAAATTTCTTCAAGTTGATTTGGGCAAAATGATATAGGTAAGGGTTTGTAACTTATATTTTTAATAAACTCCCCCTTGTTTTGTTGCAAAGGGCAAAGCTTTTAAGTCTAATCTCGTGTTTTACTCTGGAGTTTCCTTGCAGGTAACCATTTCATGATGTATAGTTTGATTTAAAATGACAGAATTATCCGCATTGGATCACATTGAGACCTAGTAACTTATAACTTCACAGCTCACCACGCGAAGTCCTTGGATTCGGCCCAACTCAATGTTTACTGCGACATTTTATCCTGCAGGGGTCTGCAATATACGGTTCATTGCCCCAATTTCTCTTTGTTTTAGTATGTGATAACATGGCTTTATATATTTTCTATCCCGAGTTCTTGCAGTTTATTATATTTTCTTCGTTGCCAAATTAACAATAAGCACTTAAAAATTATTAGCTCAAATTAGGCCACAGATGTTTTGTTAAGCTTCCCCAGCATCTACCGCCACTGTTTGCTTAAACTATTGAAATTTGCAGATTTCCGGCCGGAAATTGATAAGGAACTTCTGCTGAATTGTCACAATAGAAAGAAGATTGTTCAATTATTGTGTTTAACCTATTTTTCAAAATTTAGTTGTTACCTTAGTTATAAAGTAACATATTTAGATATTTAGGTATATGTATACAGGGTGATTCACGTAGCCCGTCCATTAGAAGTTTTTCAACTTCCAGTTGGATTAAAAATTTGAAACTTGGAAGGCAGTCATTATTAGTAATGCTCATTCTATCTAAAATATTTTGAGCTCTCTAGCTATACAGGGTGTACGAAAAGTCGGTATCAACTTTCTTATTTTAAATGGAAACGTACCATTTTTTCTACATGATCTAATTAGTCTTCCAACTCTGAGTTTTTATAACATTTGTTATGTAAACTTATTTGACAATTTTTGACATTATGTTAATTTATGTGAAAAAAAGGGTCGATGTGGTAGCTTACGAAAAAATTCGTATCTGGCAGACGGTTTTGAATTTATGAAAACCAATTTGTAAAGTACTTAGTTCAAAGTCCAGACTAACTTCTGATATCTTAATGGTAGTTCCATTTTGTACCGTATGGGCGCAGACAATTTTCAAATATCGCACCCAAAAATGGTCAAAAAGTCATTTTTTTCAAATGGCACCTACAGATTTTTTTTACATCATTCGATAGAAAATTGTATTTTGGGATGAGTCACTTAAGCATATCCTATACCTAACTTCATCCCCTATCAAATTAAAAATTAAAATCCAGAAATTCCATCAATCCTGCCAAGAGATTTTTTTAGTTTTTCAAGTATGCCATGGAAACAAAAGACAATTGCAACATTTTAATTATGAAATGAATATGTTACTAATTTTATAAAACTACCAAGAATCATCTTAACAAAATTCTAATGTAGGTGTTCAATGTGAGCACCATTTTGATTACTACATACATTCTATTAATCCATTTTCAACAGATTGTGTACCTCTTTTAATTTCGTTGGGACCAAGACTGTCGAATGCTTTTATTATCTTCAGATCTTACCTCATTAGACTTTTATGTTTGGGGTCGAATAAAAGATTTAGTTTATACTTCACCACTTTGCAACATAAAGGAATTAAGCGGGAGAATAATAAGAGCATTTGACAGTCTTGACACCAACGAAATAAGAAGAGCTACACAATGATATAAAATGATAGAATGTACTAATCAAAATGATGCTCACATTGAACATTTACATTAGAATTTTGTTTAGATGGTTCTTGATAGTTTTTGTTGTTGTTGTTTTATAAAATTAGTAAGATATTCATTTCATAATTAAATTGTTGTAATTGTCTTTTGTTTCCATGGCATACTTGAAAAACCAAAAAATCTTGTGCAAAATTGATGCAATTTCTGGATTTTAATTTTTAATTTGATAGGGGATGAAGTTAGGTATAGGGAATGCTTAAGTAACTCATCCCAAAATACAATTTTCTATCGAGTGGTGTAACAAAAATCTGTAGGTGCCATTTGAAAAAAATGACTTCTTGACCATTTTTGGTTGCGATATTTGAAAATTGTCTGCGCCCATATGGTACAAGATGGAACCACCATTAAGACATCAGAAGTTAGTCTGGACTTTGAACTAAGCACTTTACAAATTAGCTTTCATAAATTCTGAACCGTCTGCTAGATACGAATTTTTTTGTAAGCTACCACATTGACCCCTTTTTTCACATAAATTAACATAATGTCAAAAATTGTAGAAAATGTAGAAAAAATGGTACGTTTCTATTTAAAATAAGAAAGTTGATACCGACTTTTTGCACACCCTGTATAGCTAGAGAGCTCAAAATATTTTAGATAGAATGAGCATGACTGATAATGACTGCCTTCCAAGTTTCAAATTTTTAATCCAACCGGAAGTTGAAAAACTTCTAATGGACGGGCTACGTGAATCACCCTGTATAGTTGTACATACCTATAGTTGATGTTAGATGATAAAAAATGATAACAGTCCTAGTTATGTATTGTGTATTTTATTGACTAGCAAAGAGTTAGAAGGTAACCGCGTATTGTTCTAAAACTATTTTAGACTGAAATGTAAACTGTGGGAAGTTTACTTCACAAAAATAAAAATTCTTTGTCTGTCTCTAGACGTTCTCTTATAGGTGATAATCATGTAATTTATAATTTGTGAGAAGAATGCGGCATAGTGAAATAATGTTGTTAACATTAAACAAAATCGGAAAGAGCGTTAATAAAATTTATTTGGATGCACAAGTCCAACTTAAACTATACAACTTATGATGCATTTATATTTAAATTTTAAATTAAGTATAGAAGGAGAGGGGCGAGTGTAAAGTAAGAACTAGAAATTTATATCTTTCTTTCCAACCGGGCATAAAGTGGTACTTTATTCCCTCATAATGAGGGAATAAAGTGCCACTTTATTCCCTAGATAATAAAGTAAAAAAAATGCCGATCCTAACATAAAGAAACTTGTTTTCATAATAACCGTCAGCCAACTTTATTTAGATATGTGTCAATTATAAGAATTTCTTCTCTAATTTATTATTATTATTAACTTAAACGGCTGGGAAGAAAGTTTTGTATGCATCTCTGGAATAAACATCGTTAATCCCTCGAATGAAAATGCCCTCGGCTTCGCCTCGTGCATTACTTACATTCTCGGAATTAAAATCGGTGTTTATTCTCTTGATACATAAATAACTTTTGTTATTTTTAATTTTATTTGGACATTTTTGTCACATTTCCTCAAAAACTTAATAGAAATGAGTTTCTTTTTTGCAGAGCTTTCAGGTATTCTAAATAACATTGTCTTTTTCACTGCACTTTTTTATATTATTATTTAAATAAATAAACTCAACTAAAATCGATAAATTTAGGACTTAGTGAGTGGGCGTGTTTTGTTAGCGAAGATCTCCCTTGTTATACCTATTTCTCGCAGAAAATCAATTTTTTTAATTATATTTTAATCTCGTTATTCCCCCGCAACTGATTTCGGTGGCTTAGCATCAACCTGAAAACGTCATGGAACTGAAGGGGCGCAAATTTTTCAAACTGAAATTCAATGATAAGACTTATTGTGGCGCAAATTATTCATGGCAACGCGTAAATGCCATAGCAAATGTTCAAACGAGAATTACTATGCACGAGTCCAAATATTACCAACAAACTCATAATCGATTCTAAAGTGAGAATGTCAATGGAGAACCCGTTTTGCATTGTAAATTTTGTCAGGTGGTCCTTGAAGCGCTTGATATAAATGCCAAATTGTTATAAAGCTCATCTACCCTTATAGTGCAGGTATAATTACTTACTGTATTTGAAACGTTTCATCTGTTTACAATAAGATACAGAGTAAATGGGAAGTTTTTAAAAGACTATCATAATTATTGAAACTATCTGCATGTATGTATAAAAGCTTCTAACAGAAAAAAGATGGTTACTGGTTGGGTCAAACAGGATAGGTGCAGATTAGAAATCAGTTGTACCTACAACCTGTTTATCCCGCGCATTGAAAGACGTTAGTTTAGTTCTCTTTGAAATTCTACGGCTATTCATATTTTTGACAAGCTGTACTTTTGTGTACTTTAAGTACATAACATGGGCCCTCCTGTATGTACGCTTTTGAGTTGATGTTGATTCCAAAACTTTCACCACCCTTCAGGCGAACGTCTATTTGCAAGCCTGTGCAACTTTCCGGACTACTCTTGAAATTGCCTAATGCCAAATACCTGTCAATTCTGTGGGTATGTGCAACTTGTTTTTGGTTCCAATAACCGTCAAAGTTGTGCAACCCTCCGGGCTAACGCCAAAAGTTTCTTTACCGGCATCCCTAACCCGGGTGACAAACTTGCGGCAGTAACACCGCCGCAAGTGTGGCAGCTTTCATAAAACTACGTGTGTACAGTGATATTTAAAAGTATCCGGAAATTTCATTTTTTGCGCACGTGCTCTTTCTTGCTTGGGATGATGCTCAGAGCAAAGCGTGCGAAAACATTTGTGCAGACAACGAAACCTTCCGGATTCTTTTAAATGCCACTGTATATCAACAGCGCCGTCGCCGCGCGGTTGTGCCGCAAGTCTGTCGCCGGTCTTAGACAAACACTTATCCGCAAGCTCGTGCAACTTCTCCGGATTATTATTAATTAACGAAGAACCTATTAACAATTATTGCTAATTAGTTAATTACTTGACTAGGTGAAGTGTGAAGTGCAAGGAAGGGTAAATCAACTATTTCTTTTTTTTCATTTTAAGTAGGAACAAAAGTCACTAAACTTGCGATATGTTTGTTTGTCGCACAGTATATTTCAAATCATTTGTGTTGTGATATCCATATCCACTCCACCAATTGCACTCACTTGCGTAGTTACATCTGACTGTGTGATTGCTCATTCTTGTGCAAAATCTAATATACTCTCGTATCCTCCGCGTTAACGCAGCTTTAAAATTCGGGTATTTTTGCGTTAGCACCCTAATGCCCTAACCCGATTACCCGATCACGTAATATTGGATTTGGATCAGCGTTAAACCGACAAAATCATATTAAACCATGCGATAGAATAACCTACATCAAAGAAGAGATTAACTACTTACGCATTTATGAAATCATGTTGTACAGCCGACTTCAAAAGTAATGTCCACCTGTTAAACTGTAAACTCATTTATTTTCTACATAAAACCACCACAGACATTAAAATTCATATTTATGGTAAGCATGAGATATTATGGAACAGATGCATTGGTTTGAAATCAAATTTACTCAATGCATCAAAAACGGAAGATCCGCCTTCATTAATTTAAAGAAAGTATTTAATTTCATTTTCCAATTAAATTTGAACAAGGAATAAACAGGACTTATGACCACTTATTTATTGTTCGACTGTAGATTGCAGGAGCTGCCTCCAAGCGTGAAGTTTACGAGGATGCCGAGTTTTATTACCAACAGTATTATGCATCGAAGCAGGTGCCCACTAAGGACTTTTTCCATCTAGATCTGCGCGGGCTTTTATCATGTCGCGATATTTCTTCCAAACACAAAAGATTTCCTAGGTTGGACTGGGTGTTGTATTTGTGAATTGCGGAAAGCAATTCCCGTAATGTAAGATCTGAAGAGAAAATTTCCTCTTTGTGCGACAGTGCGCTCAAACTTAAAACGTTAACGCGTTTGTTGGTGATATCTACATTTTTAAAACTGAAAAAAAGCATAGAGGTGGTAAATGGTGGCAGAAGAGAACAACGTATGTGCTCGATTAATTATAATATGGACGGTCATCTTCAAAAGAATTCGGAAAATTTCGTCGTTTGCACAGATGTTTTTTGGCGCTAAGAACGATGTAGTAGATTGTGCCAAAAATTTCCATGAGTGTAATAATAGCTCAGGTACATAGCTACAGGTACATATTACACGATATTACTTACTTATGATGGACGATGTAGTACATCGTCTCAAGCGCCAAACAGCATCTGCGCGAACGACAAAACTTTCCGGATTCTTTTGAAGATGACTGTACCTGCATATACAAGGTGAACATAAATTGGCACATTTTCTTTTCACTACGTTGCAAAGGCACATTCATAGTACTCGGGAAAAATATTTAAAAAAATCTTTTGTTCTAAATATTTAGTCTTAAATGACCAAAAACAAAATCGTAAAATTGGCAGCATCGGTAAAATAAAGTAATTGTTGCATTTCTCTACGCTGCTTCGGTATATGCCTGATTTATATGGCAAGCCGTTTTGCTATTTATTCTCTATAGTTATCAATGTGTCATTTTAATTCCATCTTATTTTCATTTCACTTGTGAAATAAAAAAGAAAATGAATTTATATTTTAAATTAAAATTTTAATACACAAGTTATTTGAAAACAGGGTTTAACTATTTTGGGTTGTTATTTACAATTTTAATTCAGTTTTCCTTAAGGAAAATTGATTTTATTTTTTAAATTAAAAGTTGAATGCATTTAGACATTTCAATTTGATTTGCTTATTCGGCTGCTTACATTTTTATGGGAAAAATGTCTGCTTTAAAAACGTGGTTTTGCCGTGTCAATTTCTATTGCACATGAATTTCTATAGCATTGAAGATCTTCTTGCAGTGTTTTTATTCGAATTCGTTGTGTATTTTTCTTGCAATTGAATTTCAATGTCATTTGAATTCGTCATGACAGATGTATTTTTATTTTAAATTAAAATTTTAATTTGTTTGCTATTTCGCTTCAATGTGAGTTTCTATGGCATTTGATGTTTTCTTGTAGTATTTCTATTACCATTCATTATGAATTTCGTTTGTAATTAAATTTTTATTCAACACGACGTTCTCGTTGCAAGTCATATTGAATTGAAATTCCCGAGCGCCACCTATGTTCCAGTAGGAATATATTTACCCACCGAGCAAACAAACGAAAAACCATCACTCACTACCGTGGCAATCACAACAACGCTTTGTCAAAATTTGGCGCCAACTGAGCAAATTATTATTATACCTACTGGAACATAGGTGGCGCTCGGGAATTTCAATTCAATATGACTTGCAACGAAAACGTCGTGTTGAATGGAAATTCGTGTGGAATGGAAATTCAATTACAAACGAAATTCATAACGAATGGTAATAGAAATACTACAAGAAGACATCAAATGCCATAGAAATTCACATTGAAGCGAAATAGCAAACGAATTAAAATTTTAATTTAAAATAAAAATACATCTATGTCATGACAAATTCAACTGACATTGAAATTCAATTGCAAGAAAAATACACAACGAATTCGAATAAAAACACCGCAAGAAGATCTTCAATGCCATAGAAATTCATGTGCAATGGAAATTGACATGACAAAAAAATTGAAATCTCCCAAAAATATTCGTACGATATAAATACAATGTGAAAAGAGAATTCTCAAACTGGTAACAAATTATTTAACTTTTAATTTAAAATAAAAATATGTATTTAATTTTTAATTTAGAATGAAAATTGTATTTTCCTTAAGGGAAATAGTGTAATTTTAATTATCGCAAGTGGCATGGGAATATAATGGAATTAAAATGACACATTGATACCTATAGAGAATAAATAGCAAAACGGCTTGCCATAGATTTATGTATCACATGAATTGGAAAAGTTATAGAAGTGATTAAATTAAAAATTTGCAATTTCCTTTGGACGTAGGTATTTCCAATCGCCCGCCGTCACAACTACCGAATATGTACTGCGGAAATTTAATTACATAAAGAAATCTGCTCCTGACGTGTATTTGTCTCTAATAACAAGCCCAAGATATTTAGAGCTGCACGAAATTTACAACGGTTCCTCAATAATCACATCAATTCCGCTAATTTACGGTTAATTACGAAACACAGCACCCAACAGTTTGGGTCTAATAAGAAGATTCTGCGATTACTAACTAATCGTTATATAGGGCTGCGTTAAATTTTCGCTAGATTAACAATTCTGTGAGAGGAAAATGTTCAAAAGAAATTTGTTTGACAGTCCGGAAATTACATTCGTATTTACCTACATATTTATTTACAGCCTAAGCAAAGAGTTTGGTGATTTTAAATTTCCCTATTCATAAATTTCTGCAATAATTATTGTCTGTAATAAATTAAAGGCTTATTAGTTAATAGTGTTATTGTGAACCCGTCGGTGAGTTAGTTCTATTACCTATTCGATTTGTGATGTCACACATAAATCATTGCAACGTTGAACTTACCATACAGCCACTGAACTTTTTGAAAAAATTCAGGTACCAAAGTACGTTATTACACTAGGATTGAGATTGCACGAGGTGAGTTAACCCAAGCACAGACCAAGAACGACATCAGAGGTGACTAGTTTGTTCAAGTCTACCAACCTAGACCTGATTTACAACCCATTTATAATGAATTTTTGCATTAACAATTTATATGTGCTAATTATTGCTGCTGCTCATTTTTTAACGAAACAACTTCTTTTCCCAAATGAAAAAGTGTGACTTCATGTCTCCATAGCGTATCTATTTTTAGGAATTTTAGGATATAGGTAGATTGTAGATTACAGAGGGGTCGTTTGGCTTTCTAGCCTTTCCGAACTGCGACCGATGAGATCTTTTGTTCCAACTCTGCCTCTAATTTTCATCCCAAAGGCATAAACTATTTGCAAAGTTTGCAATGACCTTAGGTGATTTTTCCTTCACTTTGTTAGGCGATAGACTCACACTGCCGGAGTGAGTTAGTCTACGGCTTGCTAAGGCGTCACAGTGATATAGTATGTGTTCGGAAGTTTCTTCTTCCGATCTACATAATCAGCATATCTCACTGTTCGTCTTTCCCATTTTCTTGAGATGGTACCTCAGTGTCCAGTGAGGAGACCGCTAACAAGTCTCATTTCGTTCCTTGTCAGGTCAAGAAGCTTTATGGCCTTCTTGGGAGAAAAGTTTATAAACTTTTTCGCCTGTCTTTGTCCTGGAACTTGTTTCCAGTATGCTACTTTAGCATTTCTTTCCCACCTATGGATTTCAGCTGTTCTGTGGCTTTTGCTCAGCGCACAGAACGGCTCCGGTTCTATGGATGGGGCCTGCGTGCCTCGTTCGGCTAACTCGTCGACTCTTTCGTTTCCTTTAATACTCTGATGCCCTGGCACCCACATGAAGGTAAGTTTGTTACTTCTTGTCAGTTGCTTCAAGGTTTATTTGCATTCCCAGGCAGTTTTACACTCAAAGCTGTAGGCTTTTAGAGCTTTAATTGCTGCCTAGCTATCTGTTAGAATATAGATTTCCGCTCCTTTGAGGTTCCTTTGCCGACACTCTTGCGCAGAAATTTATGGCAAGCATCTCAGCTTGCATAACTGTAAGAACACTGCCCAGTCCCTAGGCAGTGTATAGGAAGCTGAGATGCAAGCTTGTGTGGATAATAGAATAATAATAGAATAATTCTCTAAATTTTAGTTCTGGGCACTTCTAAGATTTTTTAGAGAGAAACCATAGCTTAGGCCCTAGGACTATAGTGCTATAGGGCCTAGGGGCAAGCCTGATATTTTTTTCTACATTAAATCGTCTATTTTTGAATAAATTAAATTTGCCATTTAGCTAAGCAAAAGTGGCACTTTGCTTCTAAGCTCTGTACCTTGAGCAGAAGCACAATACAGAGTCAACAACATCACTGGATTGTCACCGGTAAGGTGGTTGACTGTATTGGAAACCAGCCCCTGTTTCAGGTAACTAGGGATGGGCGGAGCTTAAGAGAAAAGTGTCACAGTTAGCTACAATGCGAGTTTTCTTTATTTGTTTTGAGAATTAAAGGTAAAAGTGCGAAATGGAAAAAATTGATAGCAGTCAACAATATTGTAAAAGTCACAATTTGAACGTAAATGAATTTAAGAAATATGGAATTTGTCGTTCAAAATTCAGTGAAGTTTTTAGCCAAAACTTTTGAAATTTATCCGAAAACATTGACGGGTCCTTGTGATATTTTCTCACAATGGCTTTTGTCTTAATACAAACTTTAGGAACTTACTTTCTTGTTTCTTTAGCCATTATAACATTCATTAAAAGTTTCGTAATGGTGCTTTTTAAAATTAACTCCGAGAAATAGTTTCGTAAAATTATTCCTCATTTTTTCCCTTCCGCCCTGCTCGCTGTTGCAATAATTTAGTAAATGCCCTCATCACGAACATTTATAGCGCTAATAATCGACAATATCACTGTCATTAGTGCTTTGTTTCAAGTCCCTCGTGACACAAAAGGATTGCCAGGTTTTCCGTTGAAACGAGCATACTCAAGAGCTTGGAGCATTTACGTGTTTCCGTCGTAAGTACTATAAAAACTTTAATTGGATAAGCGCCAAGTTTTTAAAATGCGGCACTTAAAAGGGCTAAAGAAACGAGGAAGAGGAGGATACGTTATGAAGTCAGTTTTTTTCAGGGAAATCCGACGAGCAACGTTTGCCAGTCACGGAATCATATATTTGCCTTGAAGCCCAAGAATAATAATTATTATAAAGCAATATGTTGCACGAAGGCGGATCGAATATAACAGCTTTTGATACCTAATTTTGTAGACCAGGTACCGTTTTAGTTATAGAGTTTCATAATTTTATAATTGTAACCGTGAATAACCAGTGTCGGTTAATAGGTCAAACTTTTTCATTGTAACAAATTATTTATCTATATGCAGTAAGTTTCTTTTAAATAAAAATTATCTTTAAGAGGCCACTTTCAGGGGACTCTAACTCCCTTAAGAGACACTTTACTAAAAAACTTGAAGATTTTTGTTGTTTGACCTACTCTATCTACCTACTCTTAAATTTGGATACGTATTTCAGATACACCTTGTACCGGGTGGACCATCACTTGTGGTCGAATTTTTCCCGCCCAAACGATAAAAGATTTGAATTTGAACTTCCGAGGATATGATCGAACCATTAAGACCTACTTTTCAAAAAATTTTGAAGTTTTTTGGCCCACCCCGTGCTCGTCTACACGGTGATTCATTCAAAATTGTAAAAAAGTTGACAATAAAGCTGCAACTTTTTTTATACCGTTGTACGCAGAAAATTTTTCAGATTACGGCGGTCTCTTCAGAATTTCGAAATTTTGATTTCTGAGGCCGTAGTATTTTGTTGTAAATTATCTGAGGCAAGGGAGGTATTCCATGAATCAACTTGGCTGTTGCATTTTTACGAAATACTACGGCCCCAGAAATCAAAATTTCGAAATTCTAAAGAGACCGCCGTAGTCTGAAAAATTTTCTGCGTACAACGGTATAAAAAAAGGTGCAACTTTATTGTCAACTTTTTTACAATTTTGAATGAATCACTGCGTAGACGCGTACGGGGTGGGCCAAAAAAATTCAAATTTTTTTGAAAAGTAGGTCTTAATGGTTCGATCATTTCTCGGAAGCTCAAATTCAAATCTTTTATGGTTTGGACGGGAAAAATTTGACCATACGTAATGGTCCACCCGCTATGCAGTAAGTTTCTTTTAAATAAAAATCATCTTTAGGGGGCCACCTTCAGGGGACTCTAGCTCCCTTAAGTGACACTTAACTGAAAAACTTTATAAAGATTTTTGTCGTTTGACCTACCCTATCTACCTATTCTTAAATTTGGATACGTATTTCAGATACACCTTGTATAGCCGAAAAATGAGACTAAAGTTTCAACTCGAGTGCGAAAACAGCCTAAGAAGTATGTTAATGCTAAATTTTGTACTTTATTTATTACGCTGGTATTATACACATACTGACAACGTTGAAAAAAACTGAAACATTTTTTTTAGATTTATTATGACGAACAAATAAATTCAATCTCTTGATGTGTTCTTGAGCAAACTGAGAGCATTACAGTAAATTCCGTCGACCTACTATAATAATAAACCATAAAGTTTTTCGTTTGTTATAGAACCCGCAGGATATCGAGAAATAAATAAAAACACCCAATTCTAACTTCCGTTTGCTCAGTCGTTCATAAAATCGAAGGGATGACGCTTGTCTCCGACTTTTCACTGAAAGAATCGCAACCGACTGTAATGATAAAATTCCTGAACTAAATTTCGGGGATTTTGAAATAAATTAAATTTGACAGACAATAACTCGAGTTCAACTCCATTTTGTTTAGTAAATTCGTAGGCTCGGAAATAAGAATATTCAAAAAAAAAGTAAAATATACCTGAAGCTTGGAGTATTGCTTTCTGCTAATTGTAAAAAATAATAACAATCAAAGGGTTAAGTGAAAAAAGGAATTGAGAAAAATGTATTATAAAATTGTGCAACAGTTCTCACAGCTGCTGCTACTGCTGCAACGTTTCTTGTTAGGTACTCAAACTTTTTAAATTTTGTGGTATTTCTTCTGCTCGTTTTGTCTTTGCTGTTCATCCTATAGTTTCTCTTTTTTAATTTGCTTCGAGCTATCTAATCCTTTTCTAAGCAGCTTTAGCTTTTTTCTTTTATTAAGGACTTTTTAAACCAACAACGATATCAACGATCTGTCTACCTCTTGTTTAATCGAAGGTTTACTGCGACATTTATAATTGCAATAATCTATAATAACATTTAGGTGTGTTAGTTTCATTTAATTTTATAACAAAAAACATTAAAAAAGCAATGGTTAATTGATCTCGTGGAACATCTTGGAGACTAACTAGATTTTCACGCTTCAAGTTAAGAAAGATTTTAATTAGAAATGTAATAGAAGCATGACTTTGATTTGAATACGAGAATATTCCATCTCATGAAAATCAAAATAGTTTATTATGTGTCCTAATTCCTTAATGTTATGTTAAATCGAAAAAAGTTTGTAGCAAACAAAATAATTAATTCTTTCAGGGATGCTGCTTATCACCTTTTGTGTTACTCAAGGTAACTTCTGGTGTGCAATTGTGAAAAAGTAATTTCAGCAAAAGATTTCGATACAATAATCTGGATAACTACAGCATACCGCGCCTAAACTGAGAAAACAGATAATTAGATGTAAAAGTAGGAAAAAACCTGATATAGGTACATATAGTCGGAACCACAAATGTTGGTGTACGTGT
Organism: Schizotus pectinicornis; assembly: GCA_951805265.1. Lineage (NCBI taxonomy): Eukaryota > Metazoa > Arthropoda > Insecta > Coleoptera > Pyrochroidae > Schizotus > Schizotus pectinicornis. The sequence continues at coordinate 4,106,534 of OX638202.1, read as the reverse complement.
CATTAGTTTGTGTACAAATTAAGGACACGTGGAATTGATGTGGGTTTATCTGATCGCATTATCAGAATTACGTTGCTTAATTCAGGAGTTTACAATTGATTACGTGTAAAGTGTAACCACTCAGAGAACTGCACATGCGTCATCAGAAAGCTGCGCAAATGTCTGTATGTGGTTTTGATTTTTGCCAACATTCGTGGTCCCGACTATACGATTATATCTTTTATCGGTTTCAGCCTGTAAGAAGGTCTTTAACATTCACAAAAGTTGGTTTGTAATGTACCTTATAACTGAATTAGGAGTGTAAAAATGACATATCGGTAATGTAATAGCTATTTATGTAGTAAGTTGCAAAATTCGTGTTTTTTGCACCAAGACGTGCGCTCGTTTAGTAACACGTCGCGTGCGAAAAACACGAATTTTGCAACTTACTACATACAAGATTTTTTATACAATCGTCGCCAGCATTGTTAAAAATGTAAAAAGAAAGAATAAAATTGCACATACTTACTGCATAATCTAGTTGCACAATTTTTCGTTTCCTAGGAAATGCGACATAACAGAATCAAAATTTCATTGATAATTGAGGTGTTTGTCTGTTAATTTTACATTTTCTATCTAGTGCGAAAAAGTGACAGTAAAGCGAAAAAAAACACGTCATTTCAACATGAAAATGACATTCAAAATAGTACTATTTCGATACGATTGTATAAAAAAAATTTTATTCGCACTTTTTTTCTCTTGGTTAAAAATGGGTCCATTAACCTCGAAAAATGATGAAAAATTATATAGAGCGATTATGGAATTATTGTTGAATGAAAATGACATTGACATTGACAGTTACAAAAAAATGACGTTTCTGCTCGATTTTGAACAATAAGACTGCGTTAACGCTGTTTGGAGGAGATGTGCTATGTGCATGGAACAAAATAGAATGCAGTTCGAACATTTATTTTAAAGCCATATCATTTGCCTTCAACAATAATTCCATAATCGCTCTATCTTATTCCTTACCTGTGTCTCGGCGTGAGAACTTTTCAAATTATCAAGTAAGGCTATGCCGCAAATTGTAATTTTACATTCAGTCATATTTCTCAAAATTTTTCTTATACAACAACCTCTTTGTAATACATTGTTGGATTCAGAATTAAATTATCTACCAGAAATTGGTAAAAAAATAATGTGTTGCCATTTGAAATAACAAAGTTGATATCATTTCTCATTAAATGACAAGTTAATAAAAATATTGAAAAGCATATTTGAGAATACTGTATTTTGTACAATAGCTTCCATTAAAAACTTTTTTCATTAATTGTATAGTTTAGCAGAAAATGCCCGTTTCCTCTCAAAATGAACATCCGGTATATAATTCTATAATTCGAATAGTCATTTGAATATTCTGATTATTTGAATAGTTATTCAAATACATAGTCTATTCGAATAATAATATTCGAATAATTCGAATATTCGAATAATTAAATTTGCTCGTATTCGAATTTTACGTGTTCGTCAATTCGAATATTCGAATAATTCGAATATTATTCCCAGCCCTAGTTATGACATATTACAGTTTTAGATGTCTTAAAATCTTTGCTTTTTAAGCTCGGATTTCAACCTGACATCTGCGGCTGTAATAAATGTCATAACATATCTCGTTATGTTATTAGCTATTATCGGTTTCAGGCTGTAAGAAGGTCCTTAACATTTACAAAAATTGGTTTGTAATGTACCTTATAACTGTGTTAGGAATATAAAAATGACATATTATCGGTAATGTAAAAATGAGCAAAGCATGTGCGACCTTCTGGTAGTGTCATCGGGTTGTGAGGAGGGCATGGGGCCTCACCTCGAAAATTTTTTTGTGGATTTACACAGCTGTTATTTGACCTATGTTTTGCTATGGTGCTCTCGTTTGGTGACCCAGAACGGAAAAAGTTGCAAATGAATTTTTGATTTATTAGTGCAGTCATAATAATGCATCAAAATGCGGAGGTGGTCGCCTGAAACCGCTAAAATATTGAACAAACCTCGATGTTATGACATATTACAGCCTTGGATGTCTTAAAATCCTCGCTTCTCGAGCTCGGATTTCAACCTGACATCTGCGGCTGTAATAAATGTCATAACATTTTTCGGTATGTTAATAGCCATAATTCGTAATCATAACGATTTGTTATTGGAAAGTGTTGCTAGAAGGTAATGTAAAACTCTTTTGTAAGAATATCGGTGTATTGCTAAGCTATTGAGGAAAACTTGCTTTAATCAGTTCTATCAATTTTGCTTCTTCTAACTGACACAAAATTTTTGTTAATGCTGCAGTTTTTTAACTTCCTAAGATATCATAAAGTTGAGTATTGATTAAAGTAGGTACAGAAGAGACGGTAGTATACAGTAAACGTGCTGAAAAGGTCAAATTATTTAAAAGTACCATCTTGTATGTTGAATGTTGCACATGTCCATAATTAAAAAACACGTGTATGACGATGGACGAAGCAGTAGTGGTGCATCTATCTAATTGCATTAAAGTTTACGTTGATAAAGTGCACTTCTGAAGGCAATTTTATTTTCTCGTTCCAAGCGATCTCGCCTGAAATGCTTTATCTAAAAGGAGCATTTCATTTTTGCTTTCCTAAACGTCAAATCGATCTTACCTACTACGATGAGTTTGTCTCGTTCTCCATCATTCTCATAACTTAATAGAGTTAAAGTTCATGTGGAGAAAAATTTATTTTATTCACTTAATTTGATTAGCAGTCAATTTCTAATTATTATAAAACTAAATTCTCAGTAGGTAACTCAACCTTACTACAACACTTATTGATTTCAATCAGTCATCGTCTACCTTGAATGAAACGGGATTGGACAATAGAAGACCAGCAACAGAGCACGCTGTATGTATAGATAGGTTCTTAATTAGTTCCAGCACGGAAGAATCTTAAAATCACCGAAAGGGCGTGAATGGGGAATATAATCCGGAAGTGAGCAAAAGAAAGCCTGGAATAATAGAAAGGAACGTCCTCATTTGTAATTACAATAAAGATTCACCTGCAAACCATCAAAAGTTATTAGGGGCGCTAAAGACATTTGAGTTTTCAGAGAGAACAGTGCTAACCTCGCCATCAATAACTTATTATGGTGACTTTAACGTGATTCCCAGAATGTTTCTGATAGCTTTATAACCGCGATAAGAAACCCCAAATCTCGCTTGTTCAGATATTTTCTCTTCAATGACTCCAGTGAGAATGGAAATGGGGCGCCGGTGCGGTTCTATTTTTTTTTAAATAAACGAGGAAGTAACGTCGTGTATGTAATTGTGTCACGCAATTCCTTTTTATAAAATATAAAAGATATTCATGACTAGACAACGGAAAATTGAAGGGTGATTACACTGAATAATTGAAAGGAGAATTCATTGCAGTTGCAGATTACTTAATATTTATTAAAATTTCCTTTATTACTTTTCCTCACTATTAGTCAGCTTTTAGTTCAGGAGGGAGCACCAACGCATAAGAAGATAGCGAAGTAGTCCAAGCATCCGGGATAAATAAAGCTTTTAAGGGAACTTAATAGGTCGTATCACTTTACGTCGTCGAAAGATAGTGAGTAAACATGAATGAAAGCCTCAGAGAGTAGGACGTTAGGGCCAGCTACACTAATTTTAACTAGACGATTCCTTTTCGTTTCTTTAATACAGGTTTTCGTTCTCACTTAATTTCTCTACATCCTAAAATTGAAGTATAGTGTTGGGTAAGACTATGTACACCCGAGTTCAAAAGTAATGTCCCCCTTATTAAACTTTAAACTCGTTTATTTTCTACATAAATCTTCAACACAGACATTAAAATTTATATTCATGCTAGCCTATGAAATAATAAAACAAGTGCATTAGGTTTTGTTTACCTACATCATCTGTAAAAGAAATTAAAATTTTAAAGTGTGAGATGGACATTACTTTTGAAACTGACTGTACGTGGTAGTCTGTGACGGGATGGTGTCAAACAAAGAACCTGTAGTTTTATCAATTGTCACTTTTGCCGTGAGCATCTGTTGTTTGGACAGTCTTTCTGCTACTCTTTCTGAATACAACCGTTGATTGAGATATTTACTGTAATATCTCAATCAACGATACAACTATATTCTCAGGTGTAATCTTTTTATTTCATTCTCTGTTTTTGGCTCTGCACATCTCCATCTCCAATTTTCTTTTGGTATTGTACCATTCTAGTTCACCGTTGAATGTTGAAAGCTCTCTACATCTGCTTGTAATGCAAACCTAGTGTTTTCTTCTAACATCGTCTTTCTTCATTTCCTTTACTCTTGCTTTATTTATTCCTTTTTTCTACTACCTACATGTTATTTTTGTTTGTCGTATCCTCACACTTGACCTTTATTACTCACTCATTTTTTTTACCACGTTTCTTTATATAATCATCCTCACTGAACACAATTTTATTGTTTGTACCTTCGTATTTTTTCTATAGATTCTATTTGTATCTTTTTTCTTTATTTTACTTTTGTTTCGTTTTATTTCGACGTTTATTTCATGTTTTAATGACAATTAAAATCACAACTACCAACATAAAAAAGCAAATTGTACTATCGCTATTACAAAACTCAAAAAGCTATTTCAGCATTGTTTTGTGTGACGTAAGAAAACCAAAATAGAAAAAAAGCATTTTAGGGTATAAGTCTCTCTTGTCAATAAAAGTACCTACTAATTTAGCTGACTGTGACGTCAGTAGAAGGAGATGAGGGCTTCTGTCCCAGATCCTGTTTCTGCCATTGTATATTGTGTTGCCTACCAACTCAGTTTAGCTGTTCTAAACAGCTTCGTTTAGAACCTGTGTAAAGTTGTTTAGAACATGAAAAATAATAAATTGAGCTAAACTGAGTAGGTAGGCAACACAATATACAATGGCAGGATCTGGGACAGAAGCCCTCATCTCCTTCTACTGACGTCGAAGTTGTAAATGATAAATTATGCTTCAAAGAGAAAAGTTTAAGGTAATTTGCAATAAATAATCATCAGTCGTACTCATTACATACTATACCCAGTTAACCAGGTGAACCTTATTTTTCATCAGTTCCTGTCGTCGGATTCTGCAACCCGATAAAAGAACCTGGTTGAGTTCAATCAATGTTTGCTGAATAATTTTAATAAAGCCCAGCAGTTGTACGATTCACAATGACCGTTTTCAATTCCGACAAGCAATTTTATCGAATTAGATTGCTTTGTGTCGCCCTATTCTACTTATCGCGCACACTTCCATTCAGGATACTTTTCAAATTTTTCCTAAAAAATTTATTTTGTTGTCACAAAAATTATCACAGAAAAAATAATTGTGACGCACATTACGTGGCGTCACCTTTCAACTAAGTTTAGTTACTATTAGCTCTAATTAGGATAAAATCATCTGGAGAAAACGGAATTTATTAAATTCACAGCAAATTTGTTGATTTATTAAGATTGCTTTGAGTGTTGAGTCTTACATTCTTTTTGTTATTATTGCCATCTGTTGTTTCATTGGTAAATTTCCATAAACAACATTTAAACAAATTGTAAATTATTAGTTAAGTGAAAAATCTCTACTTACCTTCTTCAGTGGCTTCTGACTGGGGCGGTTACGCCACTTAACTTTTGATTGTCGTCCCGGTTTGTCCGACGTGTGTGTTTTAGGCCTTATGCGATTTAGGATGTTTGATAGTCGACAACAACAGGTCTACTGTCGAGTCGACGTCGTTCGTAAGCGCCGAGACGGGCGTCGTTGAGCGTCAGCGCCACAGCTACAACGGCGGTTTGTGTTACTAAAACTACAATCAATAGGACACGCAGGGTAGGAATCGCTAAAAATTGCACTGATTGACGAAATTTTGAGAAACTTGAAACACTCGAAATTTTGAAGGAATTTGTCATGTCCGGGGAGTCGAGTGTCACTCGCGACGATTAGGTAACTAGGATTTAGGAATAGAATTTATTTCATTTTTAAATTAAAAATTTTAGTGGTTTTGATTAGATTTTTGGTTTCTAATTGAAGTCACTGATGACAAAATAATGTTATAAAGTCAACTAAAGCAATTGTAGAAGAAAAAAAATTAAAGTTAAAGACTGTTGTAGATGAACAAAGAACATACAAGACAAATAATCAATATAAATAAATACCAAGATCATATAAAAAATAAGGCGAAATAAGACTCTATGGTTGACTAAACAATGTAAAAAAATAGAAGAATTTGAAAAAATTACGATTTTTTAAACTTGTTATAATTAAAAGGGTCAAGGGAATAACAAGATTAGATAAAGTCAAAACGACCAGAAGCTGAAAGATTACTATTGTAACTTATATAGGCTCAAAAAATTACAGACAATGTTACTATCAACAATGTTCGGGGGTATTCAACAAATTTCTTTGCAACCACACTTCGACTATTGGTTTATAACTCAGGGTATTAAATAGTACCTACTAGGTTGCTATGTGGATATGTGTTCACCACCCTGCTCCCAAGTGACAAGACCTTTAGACAAAATGATGTTTACAACACACGCCTTCTGAGTAAAAAGACTAACCAACGATGAGGTGTTGTGAAAAATAGATAAAAGCTAGAAAAGTTATAGAACTCTTTAGACAGAGATGGAGTGGGCATCTATATTATATTTATGAAAGAAAAAAAAATAAAAGATTATATAAAAGCGAGGGTTCAGTTGCTGAATCAGCAAGAACCTAAATCGCTGGAGAGATGGGACGAACAGAAATAATGATAAACAAAGGCTTATAAAGTTGCACAGATAATAAGACGTTAAACTTTGAAACTACGTACGTTAGCACTATAAACAGCAACAACAATTAGTGTCAAAATAAAGTGAAAGAAGGAGCTAAACAATTATATGTGAATAGTGTCACAAATAAGGCAACAGAACAACATGAATGTTATAACAATATATGTATAAAGTAATATACCATAACACAAAGTATAACTAAGTTTGGTGTAGTTGAGATGACTGCTGTCTGGTTGTAGAATTAGAACTTAGTATATGGGGTCCACGTATATTAAAATCATAGCTCTAGGCAGGCAATGTCTATATAGTTACGCAAGCTTACCATAGACTCTTGTGTAAAAGAAAGTGTCAACCAAGAACTTAAAAGGATCAAAAATCTATATTTTGACAGAGGACCAAGTAGCAATTAAAGCTCTGAGATTCTACAGCTTTGAGTCAAAGAGTGCCTGAGAATGCAAACTAACGTTGAAGCAACTAGCGAGAGGATACAGTCTTACCTTCATGTGAGTGTCAGGGCACCAAGGTATAGAAGAAAAAGAAACCTCTGATGAACTAGCCAAATGAGACACGTAAGCTTTACCTGTAAGATCAGAACTGTTCTGTGGGCTTGACAAAAGCCACAGAAGAAAAAAATCTGGAGTAGCATACTGGAAATGATTTCCAGGACAATGACAGGCGAAGTATAGACTACTCGCCAAAGAGTGCCATAGGGCTTTTTAAACTGACAAGGAACGAACTCAGGCCTGTTACAGTGGACATTGACCACTGAGATACCATCTCAAAAAACTGGTAAAGACAAACAGTGAAATATGTAGACTATGTGGAATGGAAGAGAAAACCTCAGAACACACTTTCAGATGTCTTAGCAAGAGGTAGACTAACTCACTTTGGCAGCGTGGTCACAAAGAGAAAAAAAAGGTTTTTCAAGACATTTTGTATACTTTGCTAAAGGTTCAGGCTTTTGGGACAATAATTAGAAGCAGGGTTTGAAGTGGAAATAATAATCAACAAAAGAAAAGAAAATTTGGTGGATGATTTTATCAAGTTAGTAGAGGAAAATAGAACCGCCGCTTGACCGAAGACTTATGAAGTAAAAAAGAAAGATGATTGTTGTAAGTTTTAAGAGAATTGCGAAAAAGAAAAAAAACAAAGAATCAAATTAATATAACCAACTTTAAAGGATTTAAAAATTTAAGTTTTCTAAGGTGCTGGAAAGAATAACGCAAAGACTTTTGCTTCTCGTTACAAAATTGTTGTCAAATTGACCGCATATTTACGACGCACAATTACAATAATTTAAGTACCCTTGCGGTACTTTGCGCCCTCACATTTACAACGTTGCAGCTAACAATATCTAAGTACTCAATTTACAAAGGAAAATATAATTTTGAATTCTTGTAAGTAATGATTATGTTTTTAAAGTCTAATAAAACAACAAATACTGGACGGTAAGGCGTAACTAGCCATTATTGTTAACAAGTAGTTTTTAAGTACAGCCGAGTTCAGAAGTAATGTCCACCTGTTAAACTTTAAACTCGTTGGAAATAAAATCATAGAATCAAATTGATACAATCAAGAAATTGAATTAGAACATAATTATCTGTGTAAAATTTGTGTTTTTTGAATTGTCTATTTGGAGCAACATTACTAAAAAAGCTTTATTTATTATACTTATCTAAATTATCCGTATCCCACGTAGTAATACCCTGCGACCACATAACCGCATAATTGCAAGAAAACCAAACAGGTTCCGTTTTGTAACGTGATGAAGCTTATAATTATGGATTAAACCCATTGAAGCATATGAGAAGAACATTTTTTTTAATTCCGTGATGTCTAGAATTAACATCAAAATTGGTGGAATCACGCACACATGGTAAGGACCAAATTATAATTGATTCTTGCAACTGGATAAACGGGTCACTGGCCCAGTTGTTTTTTTAGCTCTTTATACTATACACAAATTTTTATCTGTAACAAGTCACATTTATTACTAATAGACTGTACCATTTTAATACTTGTTTCTAAAAGAATGGTTCCCTCTTATAACGTATATTCTACCTATACTTAGTAATTTATGTAATATTATGAAAACTACACCTAAGGGCGCTTCTTGTATAGGAATTTTTATCAAATCTCATTAAAGTCACTTGAAGTTCTTAAAGAACTTATTAAATAAATTATTTTCTGAACAATTTTGAAAAATTTTCTGGATAAGGACTATTTACAAAAAAATGTTTTTCGTTTTCGCTAAGAAATGCGAGACTTGTTTATGTCTACACTTTTGATATCAAATATGAAAAAAAAAGTTGACCAAGGAAGGGTCAAGAAGGATCGACTTGATCTTCAAAGACAAAATTAGATGAAGCTGAAGAGATGATTTGATGAGTTGTTGTAACATGTGATTTTTTCTAGTAAAAAGAACATTAATCAATGTGTTTTAGACTTACGAATTGTCTTTATATTATTATCAAAAAGTTAGACAGAAGCTCTAGAGAAATTCTTCATTTTGCGTTAGATCTTCTGCTTGAGGACAATCAAAACGTAAATCAAAATGCAGTTCAGTAAACTTTCGGTTAACTATAAGAGTATCAACGCCACCTGTAACATGATGATAATGTAGAAGTTTAATAAAAAGGTAAATATTATTGTAAAACTCTTTTATTTTGTAGGTTTATATCAATATTGTCAATTTAAAATGACGTCAGGGATTCAGTGTCGTAATACTGATTTTGATTTGCTCTAAACATTTACCCTGAGTTCATTATGATTAAGTCATCATTAACAAGTAGTTTCTGTGCAAATTGGCAGTATGTAAGCTATGCAGTCGCTACAAAAGATTAATGAATAATTGACGCTCTTACAGTATATACAAAAATTATACTATCTACACAATAAAATAACCATAACTACAAAAAACAATTAACAATAAAATTATTAACAAAAATAACAATAACACGCTCTTTTGAAAGATCACTTTGATTCGATTGAGGAAGAACGCGATTTCACGTGTCGCTATCTAATCTATTTTCTTGCCGTTGACGTGGTACCCGTTCAGCGTTTGTTGTCGCTTCTCGAAGTAAGTGTTGCCCTGACCGCAACCCAGGTCCGTTCCGAAGAATGCCTGACTACCCTTCTCGATGTATGCGTTGATGTAGAATCGGCCGAATAACACAATGAACGAAAGCATGTAGATGATGAGGGTGTAGTGCATCCACAAGGGGAATTCACAACCAGTTCTTATTCCGTTTACACCCAAAACCAAGGCACAAGTGAACTGGATCTGGAAAATAAAAAGAAATTTCAATAGACCACAATTATAAACATTAAAAACGCATTGACTACTCAAACTATTTACATAAATAAACTAATCTAGATTCCCGAAGGGGCTACTGACACCCGAGGAACCTCAAAGCACTGGGGGGCCCGGAGGGGCTCCCCCGGGGGCGGCATGTAGGGGAGCAGCACAGCTGCGAACCCCACTTGCAACATGGCCCGCATTCAATCTCAAGAAAGCCCAACAAACATGGTAGCCTAAAAAACATAGAAACTCGCCCCCCATCTAAAACTCCTTTTCTCAAACATAAAAACAAACATTGTCTAAAAATTGCCATCGATAACTTGAAACTTCTCTAGGGAGGTAGGGCAAAGCCCTAGTAAATAAATAAATAAATAAGAGTTTTTTAATAAATTAAAAAATTTTCTTATTACTTCAATGAAACAATCATCGACAAAGGCCACTGTTAATAGGGGGAACCGTGGGTTATTGCTTTATATCTACTAATCCCGTATGGTCGTACGGTCGTCTGTTAAGAATAGCAAAATGGCAAAATTTCCAAATAAATACTTTAGTTAAAAGCATGTCCAAGACTATTTCCCAACAACAAACCATTGAGTTAGTCCAATTAATTCGTTAGATGACCGTTCAACGGAAGTAATCAGGATATCGTTAGTGATATCGACATCAGTATGGGTTTGTGGATTCTCGTGGGAAATTTTCTTTTGGTCGCCGATGCAGTGACGCACAAGATCGGCTGGGTCACGACCGTTTACAAATGTAGGTTGAATGGTACTGGTCCGACCCACAATAATTTAGTGTGTCATCGCACATTTAAGAGTGAAAGTCGATTAAGTGGCCCAACAATGATAAACACAACAATCAATTTCCGGTAAAGCAAGTCCGTTAGCTGTTGAGAAACTTGTTTACAACTCACCATTTGGAGGATGGTCAAGTACTTCTTCCACCACAAATATTTGGCTACGTGAGGACCAAGAGCAGCTAGGCCGTAATAAGAGTACATCACGACATGGATGGCGGAATTGGTCATAGCCGGCAAGAACGCTACAATTAACGTTGGTAACAATTTGGAAGAATTTTTTTGTGGCAGTACTTACTTGAACCACTTGGTACCCATTTGATACCGATCCACCATAACGAGAACATGGTTGAATGGTGGTATACGTGTAGGAACGTTAATTGTTTATCTTTTTTCCTCAATATGAAGAAGAAAGTGTCGCAGAATTCGAGCAACTTAGAAAAGTAGTACCACCAAACCGCGTTCGCAATCTGCAAAAGTACTATTAAAAAAATATTATTAATTTTTTTTGGACAATACCTGTAGTTCGTCAGCGTTGTACTTTTGCCGGCAAGGCTCACAGATATAGCTGTATCTAAGTCTAGTTGAAGCTGTCAATAGTTGTGCTGCAATGTACAAGTTCAAGGCAGCCATTCCAAGGTTGTAAGGAATCAAGGCCCAGGTGAGTTTGAAAGGTCTTCGGTTTTTCATCAGCTTTGGCCCTATCCAAACTAGGAAAAGGTATATAGCAGTGTAGAACAAAGTTGGTACGGGTGAATCGACAAAGAGCCATCCTCTCGTTCGTCCATCTGTAAAGATCTGTTGTGCTGTTTTTGGTTATGGTGATTATGGGTGCATTTACCTGATAACGATAAGACCCAATAGTAATATTCAGAAATTTGACCTAGAGCACTCTGGGTGGAATTCATGATAAAGTCCATTCTGCCTAGTATTCAGCTATCTGGAAAAAATTTATTATTAGAAACTCTTTCGGGTCAATCGAGCGGAAAATTAAAATTTTTACCGATGGTAATTTTTATTGGTTCATAATTTATTGTTCAAGTTCTAGGTCTAAGCAATCCACAAAAAGCATTTTATTTTCATTGGTGTGAATGTCAATATCATCAAAATCTAGTACTAATATTATAGACGGGTTGAATTAAGACGAATTTAAATGGCGAACAGGGCAAAAAGGGGGCCTTCAATTTTAAAACTTTCACTGTCAATTAATGGTCTCAAATAATTTATATCTGCTACATAATATCGTATTGGAGAAAGAGTGTGCTTTTTTCAAGGCATTAGTGAAAGTCTTTAAGGTTACGTAAAAACCAATAACTATCTCATGTCAATGACATCATTACTAAAAAGTAATCGATACATCAAGTTCAGATTAAAGATGTAGGGATTACCTTGAACTTTTGCATCTATTTAGACATATAAAAATAGGGAAGTGAAATTATTGATTATTTACTTTAAAATTGAAAAATAAATAAAAGGAAAGAAAATGAGTTTATAAAATGTTGAGGACACTAAAACTATCTGCAGGAGTATATCAAGACAACCTATATTCAACTGAGTTATGTATTATAAAGCTTGTTTTAAAACCTTGAGTAGGTATTTGTATCATATATTTGTTCTGAAAATAAGAATTTGATACAAGTAATGTGGAAAAAATTAAAAATTGACTATTTAAATATTTTTTGAAAATGTTCGTACTTAGTGATAGGTAAAGAATTTCAAAATTTAATTATTGACAGCAAAGAAGTCCAGAACTCCAGAACTTTAAAGGGCACAAAAATTACTGATAGGTACAAATATGATGATTAACTGTACAGCAAGGGCTGCTTCAAGAACTTGAAACCTTGTGTCTCTCGAAACATGAAGTTTGAAAAGAGTTATGAGTTAAAATTAAAATTATTTATTTGTAAATTATGACAAAGATATGCAAAGTTTATCAATTAAAATTTTATTCTTAATCCGAAAATTTAAAGAATCCTGAAATGTAAACAGAAACACTAACTACATCAGATCAGTTAAATGTTGGTTTTGGGGGTTATAAGAAAGATGGGTGTTTTGGAAATGTTGACAAACATGCATAGCTCATCTACCACTTGAATTTTTTTTATTTAGTACATAATTTGTAGCAAAATTAAATTCTTCGTATCAAAGAAGTAACGGATCTAAAAGTTGAAGATGTTTTAGGTACAAGGATTACTTATTTTACTGCATGCTAGATGTCTTAGGGGTGAAGGGAAACAGGAAACAGAATCTATATCAGTGATCAATTTATTCACTGATGAGGTTGAGTTCAAAATATTGAAACAAGGAATAAGGTATTCCTGTGGTGTTTCAATATGTTGAACTGTTGCAAAATTTATTTATTTAAGATTACGATAGAAATATTTAATTAAGGAGTTACAATTCAATGGTGCAATGCTTTTAGTGATACCTATGTATAGTCAAGAGCACGAATGTTGGTGTACACGTGATCAATTTTATAGCAAACGTTTTTATTAATCAACGAAAGATCACACAAAAATTTGCTCAGACGTATCGTTTAAAGGGAGACCACAATTCAGCTGGTGCGAACAGATGAACCTGCCTGTCTTTTACTCATACATTACGCCAACAATCGTGGTCCCAACTATAGAAAAGTAGCCATAGAACCAGAAATGATGTTATTGGGTGGATCACCTTTGCCCCAATGCTTCTCTTCACTTCAGTTCTAGCATAATTTTCTGAAGTTGGGTCAATATGATTGAATTGAAGAAATAACTTAATAAATTAATAACTTAATTTGCCAGTCAATTTAATAATTTAGCTCTTCTTCTTTAATTACATCTCACGCGCTTGAAAATACTACCAGACATTTTTTTCATATGATTACATCTCATGGTTACTTCTTGGTGTAGTGATTCATGTTTTGTTTTGTTCTTCTTATAGTTTTATTAAAAATATTAGTTAATTCTTTTCGAAAATCAATGCGTTTATTTATGTGCAACACTTTCCAGCATTTTACTACAATATTATAAGGCACTTTCAAAGTGGTGCGGTACCTTTGGGACACGCTGTATAATAGTGGGTGAGACTATGTGGTAGTATGTGAGAGATGATGTCAAACAAAGAACCTGTAGGTTCATTAATTGTCACTTTTCCTTTGAGCATCTGTTGTTTGAACAGTCTTTCTTCTGCTACTTTTTCTATACAGGGTGTTTTATAATTAAATGTCAATATTGAAGGGGGTTAATATGCATATGATTTTAAGATATAAAGTTTTTATAAACAGATGCCCGTTTTTGCGTTATTTTTGATATACAGGGCAATAACGCTTTTTAATTTTTTGTTTTTTTAAAATACATTAGATCTTTTTTCACAAAATTGTTATTAATTTGTTAACAGTCAATTACAATTATATTAACTAATTTAATCAGAAATGAGTACGAGTTATCCAGTTGTTAATGAATTTTTTCAATAAAAAGTGTTGATAGAACCTTTAAGTGTATAAAAATTTTATTTCTACTTATTAATTATTATTCTTTATTTGTTTACTGACAAATAGTTCAAGATACGAAAAATAGTAAGTAAAGAGATCTTTTTCATAACAAAATAAAGAACCATAGGTAAAATAATTTTTCTTTTTGAAAAAAGCAGTGGCGTATTATTTTTTCATTTTTAATGATTAAGATGAAATTAAATGAGACGCTATTGGTTAAAACTGAAGACTCATTTTTTACAGAACCCTAACCAATTATTTAATGTAGTTTCGGAGTTATTATTTAAAAAAACAATTAAAAAAAATTTTATTGCCTTTTATAATAATAATAGCGCAAAAGCGTGCCTATATGTTTATAGAAACTTTTTATCCTAAAATCATACACAGATCAACCCCGTTTAATATTGACATGCTGTATAACTAACTCTTAGTAAAATATCACATGCCTACCAGTATGATTTGATTAGTAACAATTATTATTGAGGGACTACTGTTTTCAAATTTGTGACCCCTCAATTTATTTGCATAAGAAAAACTTATCATTTCGCAAAAATTCAAAAATTAATTTATGATGACAACACAATTGGTTGTTGAATATATTAAAATGACAACACGTAATAAAATAGTAAAAACAGAAACTGGCTTAATCATCCCCTGCATCTGCAGTTTACAGCGTATACTTACCTATACTCGTATTTCAAAGTATAGGTAAGAAAGAACTTTGTACTCTCCTATGATAAACGGAAAGAAAGTTTTTAAAGTTTTAAATAAAATTTTAAGTAGACAGGAAACAGGACATGATATTGGAAAATGAAAAAAAAATATCACTCACCAACAAGTTATGAAAAACTTCAATATGAATAGAGCAACTTCGTGCCTTTCCATCTATGGCCGCACTAACACTTATCACCGTAAGATGTTTTGTGCGGACGTACCTCTGCAATCTTATTCAAACGAAATTCACTTCGGTAATGATACAACAGAAAGCAAGTATCTTTGTATTAAAAAGTTCCAAGTATGCATCCCACAAATATTGGAAGTGGGACGAAAGAGGGGGCAGCTAGTTCCGTATTGATTCTCAGATTTATACACGTGACCCACCATTTCGCACTATGAGTGAAAATTACGAGCGCCACTTTTCCGAGACACTTACGTAATTTCAATCAAAGATTTTCAATAAATTAATTTAATTTTCGAATAACGATTATCAAGTACATAACGGATAGTTAAAGTGGCGTCCGTTCAGTCTACAACACGTCGGATTCAGTAGGGCATCGCCATAGGCCACCGCTTGCTTGATCGCGCATTAAACTCTCTTAACTTTCCCCCAGCTTCAACCCGTTACAGATGTTGATGTATCCTTTTATTTTAGGACAACTCATCGCTAATTTACAGACTAGCAGAACATCAATAAAAAGTATAGAGAGAGAGTCGAGTCATTCTGGCAGAAATGCTTGGAAGATGGGTACTGCATCTTTCGCTTCCGCATAATGCAAATACGGACGAGCAGTATCGGCAATGAAACAGTTGCTGTGAAAGTATGAATTTTTTTGACAGCCTTGAGCAATTTTTTTTTTCTGTTACCAAATTAAGATTACGATATACCTAGAGATGGAGTTTGGACGGTGGATATTTTATTCGTATTAACTCAGTTGCACTGATTGTGTAATTTAATGATCTGGTTTGGTGAAATTGCCCTCGAGACGAACTCTCGCATTTTAAACCGGAAGGATGTAAGAAGGTAGTGTTACATACAGGACAGTGTGTAATTAATAATTACTTTCACTTCCGGTTCGGTGATGGCATGCCAAGGGGCACTGGAGTAGTGGGCTAAAATCAATTAAGATTTGCCCCGACTTACGGTCTAGGTTAATAGTAGGTGTGAGCACTCAAGTAGGAACAGATCTCGCAAAACTAATAACAACCCTTAAACTAATTGTTTTTTGTAGCATTTAGTTCTTAGGTAATTTATTACCACAATAATAATCATTTCGATATCGACATGTGCCTCCTTATCTTGCTGAAAACACATTACTCATAATAAGTTTAAATTTTGATAGTCCTTCACTAGTCATTTCGGCCTTGACACGGTGGAAGGTTTAGTAGCAACAAGGATCGACCATGACAATGGTGTCAGTGATTACCTATGTAGGTACTGATAGTGACACTAATGGCGGTAAGGTCAAAGGTGAGAGTTTGAAGTAATCCGGCGGTGATGTCTGTGTTCGAAACTGACGTCATTAGGTGATCAGCAACCTGGAAGCGCACGATAAACTTTTGGATTTTTAGGTGGCCTGCTAGCAAAAAGGAAGGTAAAGAGATATAATTCGTTTTGTTTCGTTTTGTTAGGAATGCTAAGGTGCTAATTTAAATAGACCAGTGGTAGAAATAAATATGCAAAGTCTGCTTCAAATAAGAAAAGCATCAATATGGATTCATTACTAGAGTTGATAGTCTTCAAGCTGTCGAATAGGTCTTGTGTCAGGAAGTTAATTTTATTTCTCCTTCCTAGAGTAACATTACAGAAAAATGCTATTAAGACATCTTTCTAACTGGGTTATGAAATTCCAAATCAATTGCATATACAGGGTGATTCACGTAGCCCGTGCATTACAAGTTTTTCAACTTTCAGTTGGATTAGAAATTTGAAACTTGTGAGACAGTCATAATCAGTCATGCTCATTCTATATAAAATATTTTGAGCTCTGTTGCTACACAGGATGTGCCAAAAGTCGGTATCAACTTTTCGATTTTAAATGGAAACGTACCATTTTTTTCTACAAGGTTCGATTGGTCTTTCAACCTTAAGTTTTTATAACAATTGTTATGTAAACTTATCTGACAATTTTTGACATTATGTTAACTTATGTGAAAAAAATTGGCGACGTGGTAGCTTACGAAGAAATTTGTATCTGGCAGACGGTTCAGAATTTATGAAAACCAATTTATAAAGTACTTAGTTCGAAGTCCAGACTAACTTCTGATATTTTAATGGTGGTTCCATTTTGTACCATATGGCCGCAGACAATTTTCAAATATTGCAACCAAAAATAGTCAAAAAAACATCTTTTTCAAATGGCACCTACTGATTTTTTTTCCACCATTCGATAGAAAATTGTATTTTGGGATGAATTACTTAAGCATTTTCTATACCTAACTTCATCCCCTATTAAATTAAAAATTAAATTCCAGAAATTCCATCAATCTTGCCGAAAGATTTTTTTGGCTTTTCAAGTATGCCATGGAAAGAAAAAAAAATTGCGACAATTTAATTATAAAATGAATACTTTGCTAGATTTATAAAACAACAACAAAAATTATCAAGAACCATTTTAACTAAAATCTAATGTAAATGTTCAATGTGAGCACAATTTTGATTAATACATTCTTTTATTCTATTTTCAATAGATTGTTTAGCTCTTCTAATTTCGTTGGGGTCAAGACTGTCGAATGCTCTTATTATTCTCCCTCTCAATTCGTCTATTTTGCGAAATAGTGCAGTATAAACTAAATCTTTTATTCGACCCCAAATATAAAAGTCTAATGGGGTAAGGTCTGGAGATAATAAGAGCATTCGACAGTCTTGGTCCTAACAAATTAGAAAAGCTAAACAATCTGTTGAAAATGGATTAATTGAATGTAGTAATCAAAATGGTGCTCACAATAAGCATTTACATTAAAATTTAGTTAAGATGGTTCTTGATAGTTTTTGTTGATATTGCTTTATAAAATTAATAAGGTATTCATTTTATAATTAAATTGTTGCAATTGTCTTTTGTTTTCATATGGCATGCTTAAAAAACCAAAAAATTTCTCCGCAAGATAGAATTTCTGGACTTTAATTTTTAATTTGATAGGGGATGAAGTTAGGTATAGGAAATGCTTAAGTGACTCATCCCAAAATACAATTTTCCATCGAATGGTGCAAAAAAAATCAGTAGATGCCATTTGAAAAAAATGACTTTTTGACCATTTTTAATTGCGATATTTGAAAATTGTTTGCGCCCTTATGGTACAAAATGGAACTACCATTAAAATATCAGAAATTAGTCTGGACTTTGAACTAAGTACTTTACAAATTGGTTTTCATAAATTTTAAACTGTCTCCCCGATACGAATTTCTTCATAAGCTACCACATCGATAATTTTTTTCACATAAATTAACATAATGTCAAAAATTGTCAGATAAGTTTACATAACAAGTGTTATGAAAACTCAGAGTTGGAAGACCAATTAGACCATGTAGAAAAAATGGTACGTTTCCATTTAAAATAAGAAAGTTGTAACCGACTTTTGGCACATCCTGTATAGCTAGAGAGTTCAAAATATTTTAGATAGAATGAGCATGACTGATAATGACTGCCTCCCAAGTTTCAAATTTCGAATCCAACTGGAAGTTGAAACACTTCTAATGCACGTGCTACGTGAATCATCCTGTATACCTGTATACAAGTATTACTTAAAAAAGAATCAAAAATAACATAAGAATCGAGCAACAGAAGCTGTTATGACTACTTAAGTTAGCTGACTGCAAATACATACAGATGTGCTTGATGGGGGTGAGGGGGTGCGTGGTACAAATGCCAGCTGTACGCCAAAAAATGTCCCTCTTGAAATAGAAATCGACGTATTTTAAGCATTTCATTGTCGCTTTATTTTCTGAAATATTCAGGGTGTCCACTTTTCACAGACTCACCCCTGTATATTACTGAAAATATGATATATTTTTTTTCAGAACTGTGGTCACAAACATTCATGAAAAAGGATAGGAAGAAAAAGAATTTTTTTGGCAACTTTAACTTGGTTTTAGTTTTAATTGGAAGAAAAGAATACACTTCTTATTCGACAAACATTTTATTTTTGTTCTCACTTCATTGTATCTTGTAGTATTTATTATCAGTCGTTATATGGAACTGTATTTGCATAAATTAGTAATCTCGACCGCTTTGCTCTTCGTCCTTATTTTTGTCCTAACAATGAACACATCCATCATATATCGTGAACCTTTCTCGGCAAGCAAATTGAGGTCAAAAATAACAAACCGATTCTGAATATTTATCAAAAGAAATAAGGCAAGACAGAAGTATACACTCGATCATTATTATTATGTGAGTCACAACCACTTTCATCTTTAACCCTTTACCTATTTGGTTTAATTAGGATTAAATGTATTAAATCTTGCTAAACATATTTTTATTGCTTGTGTAACATTCTTTTTATTTACGTCATCAAACACATTGTCTTTAATAAAATCTTTGAATTTCTCCTTCTTTTTAGCAAATACATTTTTTTAACATAGTATTTTGTTCTTCTTGCGGCATTGGATACGCTGTAAGAAGGCTCAATTACAACAAGCATCGTGACATTAATGCTGATAATAGCACAGCTACTGATGGTAGAGTCATTCATTCATGCCGATAAAGTAACTTAATAACTGAGATAAAAGACGGCGGTAACGTAAGCCTTTAGCTTCACGGTGAATCTGAGTTAAAGCATTGACTACTAGAACTATAGGCATAATGGCAGGCAACCATAACACATAAAATTTGTTTTAATGGTTGACCTATTAGATCTGTGAGGGAGGACATAGTTTTGACTGCAACAAAGGTAATGTTGAACATGCACAATTGCACAAGGTACATACTGGTGCAGGGTTAACTATACTTGCAAGACATCTTGCTAATATGTAAAGTAATTGATGATTTTTTTTACTTTTTGAAAGTTTATTGGACAACTGATTCTATTTTTGTAAATTTCTCTTACACCATATTCTGTTATAATCGTTGGGTAGACGATTGGAAACTCGAGAGAGTTGAGAGCAGGGTTGAACAGAGAGAAAGTGCGTGAGTCCCGTGGCACATTGGTTAGTGCATCCCAAATTTGAGAGCGGAGGGCGGACGGGCTGAGGTTCGCACCCCGCTCGGTGATTCACATTCTTCTCTGGTTCAAAGGTTGTTATCACTATATTATATGTATTTTAATTTACAAATTCAGTAACTAAAATACTTATTACCGTAAATTAATTACGTATACGTATTACATGGCACATACTACAGCGTCTTCAATAACTCAAACACTTCGTAGCCAAAATTTAGTTCAACGTTTTTCGGTATTTACCGCTATTACGTTGTTAAATTTATATTTATGTTAAAAAGCATAGACAGTCTCAAAAATTTCATTAAATTAAGTAAGTAATGTAGAACTTTAAGTTACTTTAATAAGTATAATAATCCGATGGTTTTAGAACTGCTGCGAGAAATCTCTTATTACTTCCACTACTTACATATTATTTGCTAATAGACATTGAAAGTGCGTACATACTTAGGAGCTCCCATTCAGGTTTTTTGTCTAAAACAACTTTCCCCTAAAAAGAATCCAGTCTAGGATTACGGCACTACTGTTGTCATTTATAGTTGTACGCACTTCTAATTAATTATTATGCACTCGATCTAGCAAAACTGGAATACATTGAGAGGATCGCGAGAAAAAAAACTTATTACGTCATGACGAAAAAAACAGTTAGTCGAAGATGCAAAACTTTCTCTTTATCCATATACTTACACACAAAAGATACATAATTGATAGACTATTAAAAGAGATTTTTTTATTTTAATTTTAAGCTAGTGATGCTTTCTCAGAAAGAATCATCACTCAAGAACTTTCTTAAACATCTAATTGCTGCCATAAAATAATAAAAACTTTTTTAGGGAGACGCACCCGATTTATTTACATCATATGATGGACATACATACTGTCGAAACTTACACCCTGCAAAATAAGTAGTAATGCCATTTACCAAACTGACTTGGGTGTACATACAAAAAATGTTTGTTTTTAGTTTCCACATCATATCGTTAAAAAATATACAGGGTGTTTTATTTGAAAAAATGGAGAAAATTAATTTAGCCACCCTGTACAATTTTTCAAAAGTTAAAACGGATCAAAGACATCCCACAGATATTTCCTAACTATTACTTAGATCATTTTTTCTTAAAATTAGTAATTGTGACTGTAGTGATTTTTTTAACATGCATCTGCAGATGCCATTTTTTGAACAAAAAAATATCTAAATCCAAGTGGTTCGGAAATAGTTAATAATAATATTGGATTGAAAAGAGTCTAGAAAAAGGCTCTAAAAAATCTTCTTTTACACACAACATTCCATTTAAAAAAAATGTCACTCCTCTATAATTGTTTTGGCTCACCCTGTGGGTATGTTCAAAAATAATTTCCGGTTATAGACTTTTTTCTCTAGTTTATTTGTGTTTTTAAATCAAGTTTTGGCTCTCATAGAATTCAAGCTATCGACGTCGGACACACTATTGCCCCACCCTGTAGATTAACTCGTGAAAATTACTCCAATTGTAAGTAGTTTATATCCTTTGAGTATTTAATGATTAACAAAGAAAAGAAGAGAGTTTAAAACTATAAAACAGTTTCCAAGTTTCTAAATTATCCGTTGCTCTAAAGTTCAACTAAACAATATTATCAAAAAAACTTCCGTAACATTTGTCATTTGTCTTGATTAAATATGATAATAACAGCAAATTTTGCAAAAAAAATGTTTGCTAAAGAAATTTAATTTTGTAAATTTTAAAACTAAAAATACGTGTCGTAATGTAAATAAGGTCTAGAAGTTTGTTAACGGTAAGTCATGGTTAGAGGTTCTAATGTAATAAATTATTTTTAAGAACCACAATTAGTATCTTCATTACATCTTACATCGTAACAGAACCGTTCCCATGTTTGCTAACCAATCAATACGTATTTTAAACTTTTTGCGTATAATTTATTAAAATTTTGAAAATTAGTTTTTGGATTTTCTTTAACCAAAAAATCAAATTACCCTCTAACACTTTCCTGTTGATAGAAATTAATTACAACAAATACCTTTTTAGCATCATCTCATTCTTGTCATTATGTAATTTATCCAGGTTTGATTAAATTAGTATTATAGTTAATGACTACTTTACTTCTCATTAATGGCATAGGAGAAATAATTAATGTGTGTCAGCAAATAAATTAACAGTCGAGGGTATAGACGTAGCAGGTCAGAAGTTACAGCTGTCGCCTGGAGCCGAAATAATTTTCTCAGCGATTATAAATTTAACGTTTAGAATAAATTTTCCTCCGGACAAAGGAGGTTACCATTATTTATTAAAGTCTTGGAAATCCACAACCTGTGCCACTTCAGGAGGTACCGAATTTCGGTCGCAGTCTTTTACTTTGTTAAAATCGGACGAGAAAGTTCAATCACCATCAATGGGTACAGCAGGTTTCGTTGCACCTCTCCAAATGACCTAGACCTGACCCAGCTGCATAATTACACCCACCGATTTCCAATCTAACCTCTATCGAAAATTAACACGTAATACATATCCATATACTTAGATACTCCCAGCTTCCGTTGCAGATAGTTCTTTAATTGCTGTTTACTGCCCCAAAATTAGGTTAATAACGTTTAACTTTAACGGACGCAATTACTTGATTGACTTAAATCGTTGTATGACCTGGCCAGGCCCGATTCATTAATCGCAGTTTGCAGTGGCGTGTCTGGAGATAACATCTCCCCAATTTGAACTTGAGCTAAAGAAGAAGCGTTGAAAATTTATATATCCTTTCCTGATGCTTAAAATGGGGTACTTGCCTAAAAAAAATATTGCATTTTTTATTCTCTAGCTAGATGCATGCAAATAACTAAAAGAGGCTTAAATATTTTTTTCCCATTTTTTTAAATTTTATATTTTCGTAAATATTTGCAATTTTTGTTTTTGATGGCGCATTGGTCCCCCGTATCCAAGACTCACATCTATATTGAATGGACTCTTGTTTCTGACTACTATGCTGCGCTGCTACCGGAGTGCGCGACATGTGTACAGCGGATTGGCATTCGATTTATAAATAGAACGCAAGCAATCTGCGTAAAACGCCATCATACAATTTCTTTTAGAACTATGGCTTGCAGGGGACGGCTACGTCATAAATCTCCCACTCCAAAAATAAAAAAATTATTTTGGGCGTAATATTGACCCTAGAACCAAATAAAAAAAAATACGGGTCTAATGAAATCCCCTACATTTTCTAAATATGATATTTTCCAAATATGAGGCAAGTACCCCATTGTCAAGAAGTTTCAAAAGTAGGTACTTGAAGACCTCTTGATGTCGACCTATCACAAATAGTTCTTATTTATTTCAATGTCAGGTCAAGAGCGATGATAATTTATTTGCTTTGAGGTAAAATTTGTACCTACTTTTATTACATTTTTGATACAAAATACCTTCTGGTTATTTTGGCCCTCCACGAACCGCTACTGACTTATTGAAGTTCCGTTCAGAATTTTTAAGCAAAAACGAATTGTTGCGGTTGCTCAGGGCGGAGACGAAGGAAGTGAAATGAAACTTGCTTCAAGCCTCTCATAGCTGGCATAGGTCACACCGGTGAAAATAAAATAAATACTAGGAATAGCGACAGTTATGAGGAAGACGCAGAACTTTCTAATTCTAGTCGCTTTAACACTAAAGTGTTAAATATTTTTGTTATCTATTCAATATCTATTCATGTTGTGGGATGTGGGAGGACACTAGGAAAATAGATTAGTTTATAGCTACGCAGGGGTTATCCAGTTTCATTTAACGTTAAATATTCTCTTAGGTCATTTAGGAGCATGTGACCCGAATTTGATGACGTGATAGATTGCAAATTTTTGATCCAGTTACTTTATAAAAATTTATTTGTAATCACGTATGACTTAAGTACACATATTTTTGCTTAAACAAATGTTGGCTTAAGTAGAAATGCCGACATTTGTTTAAGCAAAAATTTATGTAAGTCATACATGACTACAAATAAATTTTTATAAACTATCTGAATCTCACCAATTTGAAATTTACGTCATCAAATTTAATTATGCGTTTTAACAATATTTATTTTCTTTGATGTTTCTTTGTTACCTTGCGTGGGTCATGATGTGTATGCAGTTGGACAAAATCCTCGTTCCAATCGATGGAACCTCCGCATTGCACTCAGCCAACCATTTCCCCCATTTCGCCCCTTTGCTTGACGTTGAAATTAATTCATAATCATGCTAGCTGACAACTTTTCAGTCTCTGTCACCCTAACCTTACCCAACTGGACCCCGCCACCGGTACACCCTTCCCCACACGCACTCCTGTCGAGACTACACCCCTGGACTATCCGCTCTCTCCAGAAAATCGATATAGAAAACGCAAAGTCCCAGTACAGGATCCTCGTTTGTGCAAAAAGTTTGTTCTACTTTTTTTACATACCTATCGATAAATTGTCAATCGTAATAATTGTATTTTTCTAGTTTTCTAGTTCATTTTAGTGCTGGTTAAATATTAAGGGTATTCGCCCGGCGCATCCACCATTTGCGGATAGCTGGCTCAACATCTGGACTCACCGTTACTGTGAAGCCAGGCTTTTCTATCAATGATATTTAAATACTATGCCTTCGAAAGATTAGGTAATAGAGATCACGATTTTACAGTTTAATTATGAATCAACAATTTGGTGTCAAAGCTGTCGACAAAAATAAAAACAATAAAACTACTTTAATCATCATCATAATCATTCTTCATAGGTACAGGAGCCTCGGAGCATAATTAGTGATACAAGAAATTGCAAAACGATTACATCTTTAGTCAGATTTCGACGAGACCAACAAAAGAAGCATTTTAATACTGACAATTGACATGTTAATACAGCATTACATTTCATTTTGAGATACAACGAAGTAAATGCAGATCTAAAGATGAAGAGAACAAAATAGGGAGAATAGTAAAATTAATTATGAAAACAATATCTAAATGATTTTATAATTCTTATTTTAAAGATACAATTTGAATTTTGCACTTTGGTAGGTGCATTTACCACACTTCACCCTATGTAAATTTTTTGATTAACAATAAAAATTATTATTTTATTTCTTCTACATCACAATCATGTCTTGAACCTTATCACTAAGTCTTAAAAATTACTTTAGTCTTCTATTATTATTTTTATTACAGATATAGTTACCTAAAGCATATTGTACGATTGACAGCAGAGATAATGTCCAAACATTTAAAGTTTAATTTTTTTGTGCGGATGATGTAAGTACTGGATAAACAAAACCTAATGCTTCTGTTTTATTCTTTGGTATGCTTGGCATAGGTATGAATTTTAATGTGTTTGTTTTATGTGGAAAATTAACGAGTTTAAAGTTTAACAGATATAGACATTATTCCTGCTGTCGGCTGTTACATAATCCAGGCAAAAGATTAACATTTCACACGTGCATTTATAATTTATATCATAGCATCATGTTTGTCAGACAAAGAATGAATAAATTACTTTTATTTCATAATTGTTAATCAACAATGCATGGTGGTCTTTAGATATTCATTGTTGAAACAGTGATAGTGATAATTAAATGTTAAATTAATTATATGAAGAGGTTTAATGCATAATGCGCTCTATGTTACGTACTACACAATGTCATACAGCATATATTTTTAATATTGCATTTTTTCTGAATTTGTTTTTTTTTAATTTTTAATCAATATTATCTACAGGGATAACAAATAGGATGATAAGAAAGTTCTGTAGAGTACCTGTTTAATTTAAAATAAGGCTGTGGATACAGTCCCGTACGTGGGACCCGAACATAAAACTTAAAGTCCCGCACGGGCGGAGTTTGTTTCCGCGGTTCATATTCTAAGGTTTCCTATGATAATTTTATGCAAAATTATAGATGTAGATGTGCTAGGACAAGGAAAATAAGAGTAAAATCTCTCTTTATTCCAGTGGCGAATCTAGGATACAGTGATATTGCACAAAAGGGGGGCTTTTTGATAATATAATATACAAAGTGTTCGAACTAGATGTCAAAAATTTAAAGATGTGGAAACAATATTATTTATATTGAATTTTTTGTATAATATTACGTTTTCAATACAACAGATTAACTAGCAGTATAACATGTAACGCTCTTTATCAGCAAGATAAAGGGCTAAATAGATTTAAATTTTCCTAAATGGTTTTTGGCAAATAAGTCCCGTAGTTAAAAATACATTACCTATTGTGCAAATGATAAATAATTTTATGCAAAATTTATAGATGAAGATGTGCTAGGGCAAGGAAAATTAGAGTAAAAATAGAAGTGGTTTGCACAAAAAAAGATATTGATTTCCGTAATATATAAATGTTAAAGATCGCTTTGCTCTAATTGGCTTTTTGAAAATCCAAAAGTGGGTAAATAAACAATGACCAATTTCTATAATATTACAGAGCGATAAAGATTTTTTAGTATTTATTTTTTGTTTTTGTTTAATAATCCGAAACTACATTAGATATTTGTATTAAGCTTGGGGGGTAGAAACTAGGTGTAGAGACACAACTTTTGTGAAAAAAAAAATTGTCAGTTTTAACCAGGGGCATCGCAATTAATGTCACCTTGATTATTTTATATGAAAAAAATTATACGCCACTGTTTTTTCCATAAACAAAAATTGTTTTATTAACCGTGCTTTATTTTGTAATAAAAAAGATGTCTTGAATATTTCTCGTATCTTGAAGTGTTTATCAGTAAAAAAAATATAGAACAGTTATTTGTATGTCCCTAAACTAAAACCAGGAGATTAAAATTTTCTGTATAGTAGGCTGTGATTGTTGAATTATTTTCTTTTACAAAATTGTTATTAATTTTCTAAGAGCTAATTAAAATTATTAACTAATTTAATTAGAAATAAGTTAATTATTTTTTTGTTAGCAGTGTAGCAATACATGTAATACTCTTTATCAGCAAGATGAATAGTGAAATTAGATTTAAATTTTCTTAAATGGATTTTTTTTATAGTTTTGTATTAATGTCAGAATTTGTCATAAGCATTATTCCCAATTAGGTCATTTAATATCCAATAAGATCTTAAACTGGGACGTTTATAGACAATACATTCATGTTGAAATAAAATTCTCTCTTTTCTTTTAATTTTGTTTGATTACGGAGTAACAATTCTAGCAACAATAGGCCCCAAATTTTAAAATAAATTAGTTAATGTCTACTATTAATAATTAATGGTGTAGACTTTTTAATAAAAGTAACCTAATTTTTTCATAATGTGCTAATCTTTGTGTAATAATTCTATTTATTTTTCTTGACAAATGTCGAAACTCATTGGAGATGAAATGTCTGCGACGACCGAGCGACCGTGGTGTGCAAACATCCTTTTACGGGATTTACAAATGCTATCTGAGTTGGCTTGGTTGTTGATCACCGAGTCGTGGATGCGGTACCAAACCTTCGGCCGTAAACCGTGCAAGGAGTGTTGCCTGCTTTACATCGTCACTCAGACCACCCCTGTGCTTTACTTACTTGGCCGACAGTACGTTTGCATACTACGGGATCACACAATTCTCAAACATGGTTACGTAGGTGTACCTATAACTTATGCAAATTTTACATTTATTATTAAGTAACAACAATACATATTTCTTTTCTACAGTCTTTATCACACAAATCATTATAAAATATACTTACTTAAATATAGAAAATTTTTACTTGAGTTGACGACTTTACCTTTTAAGCTTCCAACGATATTTCGTCTAGCTAGAAGGATTGATGGAGGGTCTATTCGCCAAATCAGACAAAGTCAAATTTGAAGATGAAAATAAAAACAAAGCAAAGCGAGAAATGACATGTTTTTGCTCTTGGAATAAGTATTTAAATAAGTAGGTATGATTATTTACTGCAACTTTTTGCATGGTAGGTACCTATGGAATGTGCATTTCTAGTATTTCTGAAGCTTTCTCTGATATGATCACAAATATGACCTCAAGATAATTATTTTAAAATTGGCGCCATTGTCGAACTCGGCCTTCATTCAAGTCATCCGTCATTGGTCCATACTTGCTGTTTTTATTTAGGCATTTCACCGCGCCTGGCGGCCTGGCGCCACTGTATTTTTGACTCCATTCTCCGTTATTGATTGTTTGTATCTTGCTTCATACTTCGATACATTATTGTAGTTTTGTGTTTGTCTCACAAACCTCAGTATACATAACAGTTTTGTATTATATCCTGACGTTGGTAATAATAAATAAGAATTTTTTCTGATTATTTAAATTTTGTATTTTAGGATTGTACCATTGTCTACCAAAAATGTCGTTAATCAGGTGCGACTCCAACATTAAGTACCACTGCTCCCAATGTCCGTATTCCTCCCAGTGGCTCTTTGCATTCAACGCCCACAAGAAGCGATGCCATCGAAGCATTTTCCAGAACCAGGACTCCTTCGACTGCTCTGCAGAAATTGATGGCTACCAATGCAAAATTTGTAGCTGCAAAACCGGATTTTTGGTGCAATTGTTCCAACATCAGAAAAGGAATTGCTGCACCCCATTACCTTCGGAAGACGTAAAAATTGATATCGAGCATGGCTTCATCGAACAGAAACCGCTGGATATCAAATTCGAAATACAAGAGTTTGATGGAGAAGAATATCAATGTGTGCATTGTGGATTAGTGGCTTTCTCTGCACTTTTTCTATTGGAACATTTGAAAAGTTGTGAAGTCGTAAAGCTTGATGAATTTCGTAAGCATACTTCACGTGATCAAATCAAATGGTTTAAATGTCACAATTGTGAGTTTCAAGCGAAATGTAAGAGCCATTTAAAAAAGCATCTAAAGATTCACCACACTGTTGAGAATAAAGTTGTGTGGTTTAAATGCAATGATTGTGTTTATAAAACACAACTGAAGAAGAACCTGTACCAACATAAACTCTGTAAGCATGCTTCACACGATAAATGGATTAAATGTCATAATTGTGAGTATCAAGCGAAATTCAAGAGCCAATTGAAAACGCATCTAACTTATAAACATATTCCAAATGATAAAGGTGTGTGGTTTGAATGCAAGAATTGTGTTTATAAGACGCGATGGAAGGGAAACCTGAAAAAACATCAACTCCGTAAGCATGCTTCGCACGACGAAATCAAATGGTTTAAATGTGACAATTGTGACTATCAAGCGAAATCTAAGGGCGAGTTGAAAAAACATCTAATCTTGCACAATACTGGGAATGAAGTTGTATGGTTTAAATGCAAGGAATGTGTTTATAAGGCGCGACGGAAATACCAGCTGAAAGAACATCAACTCCGTAAGCATGCTTTACCCGATGAAATCAAATGGTTGAAATGTGACAATTGTGACTATCAAGCGAAATGTAAGCGCAATTTCCAAATGCATTTAACTACGCACCACGAGGTTGGGAATAAAGTTGTGTGGTTTGAATGTAAGGACTGTGTTTATACAACTCGACATAAAGGGAGCCTGAAAGTACATCAACTTCGTAAGCATGTTTCACAGGATAATATAAAATGGTTTAAATGTGATAATTGTGACTATCAAGCAAAAGCTAAGAGTGATTTGAAAGGCCATCTAATCTTGCATAGTGTCGGGAAAAAAGTTGTATGGTTTGAATGCAAAGAATGTGTTTATAAGGCGCCACGTAAATATCAGCTGAAATTACATCAACTTCGTAAGCATGTTCCATACGATAATATAAAATGGTTTAAATGTGACAATTGTGACTATCAAGCGAAATTTAAGGGCGATTTGAAAAGCCATCTAATCTTGCACAATGCTGGGAATGAAGTTGTATGGTTTAAATGCAAGGAATGTGTTTATAAGGCGCGACGGAAATACCAGCTGAAAGTGCATCAACGCCTTAAGCATGCTTCAAACGATGAAATCAAGTAGTTTAAATGTGCAAATTGTTCTTATCAAGCAAAACTTGAAGTTACTTTGAAAAAGCATAAACATATTTCTAAGAATACCTAAGAACCATTAGCAGAAAATCGCATGACACTGAAAATTAGTCACTAGAAAAACAGAATTCGGTGTCGTTTCTATGACTATAAAAATTTCCTGGAAATTTTTTGCACCTAGCTAACCCAACATGAAATTTATAAGTAGAAATTTTTTCAGCCAATCAAAATCATTTATTTATTAATAATGACATAATGGCCTGATGTCCTTTTTGTTGCGATTTTCTTACCGAAAATGCCCTCGTAATATCCGGAAATTTTATTCTCATGCAATTCCAAAACGTAATTAGCCCTCGGGTTCCACTCGGGCTAATTAATACGTTTCGGAAATGCATTCGAAATAATTTCCGGAAATAATCAATGCACTAGGGATATTATTTTAAGTGACAAAATCCATATTTTTAGTTATTTTTATATCTAAATGTGATGTATCTAATTACAGAAAATATAATCAATTAACGAGTTCATATTAGCCAAGTTTTCTTGTTCATTCCTTAAATAAATTTTGTATTTCGAATTTAGCCAGAAAGTAGCGTCTAATATTGGATTTGTTGTAGTATCATAACAAACCGTTAGATATTATTTTACAAAATAAGAATCAGTAGAAATACAAGTTTCATGTGATAATTTTTTGAAACACACCGATCTGCCATGTTAAATTGTACAGGATACCGTGATTTCCATCTACATTAATAGTACTAATACATCCCTATTACTGCTATTGTTATATAGTATTATATTATAATTTGTTTCAATAAAGTTTGCTGATTCAGTGTCTATAAAAGTTTCATTGGCTCAAAATAAAATGGATAGTATGATGTGGCATAATGAAATCGTCTATTAAACATTAAGCTTCGGTCGACTGTAATCAATAAATAATTTTTAAATCATTATGTTCCAATTATGTAACCTAAATAGTTGACTTTTCTTTACCTAATAATCATAGTTATCAACTAACTGCAAAAAGTTAAGTGTCAAAATTTCCAAATTTAGAAGAATTGGTGTCAATACAGGGTGATTCATGTAGCCCGTGCATTAGAAGTTTTTCAACTTCCAGTTGGATTAGAAAGTTGAAACTTGGGAGGCAGTCATAATCAGTCATGCTTATTTTATCTAAAATATTTTGAGCTTTCTAACTATACAGGTTGTGCCAAAAGTCGGTATCAACTTTCTTATTTTAAATAGAAACGTACCATTTTTTCTACATGGTTCAATTAGTCTTCCAACTCTGAGTTTTCATAACACTTGTTATGTGAACTTATCTGACAATTTTTGACATTATGTTAATTTATGTGATAGCTTACGAAGAAATTCGTGTCTGGCAGACGGTTGAGCATTTATGAAAAACAACTTGTAAAATACTTAGTTTGAAGTCCAGACTAACTTCTGATATCTTAATGGTGGTTTCATTTTGTACTATAGTACGTAGGAATAAAAAAAATAGTGAAAAGTAACATCCTGAAAATTACCCTACTCTTAAAATCGATAAAAATAAACCAGCCCCACTCTTAACTTTAATATCACCTCTTTTACCTCTTCCGTTGATTGAGATCTCTTCTAAGAAAGGTTAATCGCAGAATAGAATGCCAAAAAAAAAAGAAACTCTGGATTCTTCGAACTTTTCAATACCATTTCAGGCCTCAGGCTGTTCAAACAAACTTTATCGACGATGAAGAAGACGATCAAGGAACAAGAGACAACTTTAAGTAGCGACGAAAAAGAAGACAACGATCAACAGTAGGAAAAAAAGAAGACTATTACAGAAAACAAGAAAATGCTTTAGAAAATTTATGTATTCGCGTCGATTATAACTATTATTTCATAATTTAATCTTAATATAATAGTAAATAAATATTTTTTTAAATTTTGGAGTTTTGTAATCTTTTTGTCTGTACACCCGACCAATTAAGTAATGCACAAAAGGCACGCAAATAATTTACTTTTCTCACGTTATCATCAAGTGTAACATAGAGAAACTTGTAAGTGACATAAGAAAAGCACAGGGAATCACAAATTGTCAACTTTTTCTACGTTATACTCGAAGATAATGTAAACGTAGATTATTGGTGCACCCGCTGTGCATTACTTAATTGACCGGGTGTACAATTTTTACTAACGCAAAATAAATCAAGGTAATAGTTGCAAAAAATAAAAAAAAATAGATTTCTTAATATTCGAAAATAATTATTATTATTTCCCTGGTGGCTGCAACCAGTTATACGCTGCGTAATAGAAAGTGCCTACTTTAAGTAATAAGTACAGCCGGCCATAGATTAATGCACAGGTCCTTGCCCTGTAGGCAACTTTACTGCCACGTTCCTCACTTTCCCAATGTTTGGCACTATCTCTCACCGCTGGCGTCCTGAAGGTCGGTCGGTAGCTCAGGTAGCGTTGTAAATACCGTAAAAAAATTTTTGCCAAATTCGCACACCACAGTCGCAGAAATTTTATCTTTACTCTGTTTTGACATTTGTCAAGAAACATTAACTAATTGCTTTTAAAATTTGGGGCCTATTGTTGCTAGAATTGTTACTTTGTAACCAAACAAAAATTACAAGAGAAGAGAGAATTTTATTTCTACATGAATCCATTGTCTATAAACGTCCCAGTTTAAGACCTTAATGGATATTAAATAAAGTAAATAGGAATACCTAATGCTTATGACAATTATAATTCTCTCACGCAGATTGGAATTATCTTGGCGGTATATGTTACAAGCCAAAGTGCTGCAATCCGATACTATGTAGCGAGAATACGCTACAAAGCGATGTTACTCAAAAATAATACAAAATTATATCAGAGTCCTGTTAATGCTTAGTAAGTCTATATGGTCCAGTGTACTACGTATAAATAATTAGATAATTATTTTCTCGATAGCAGTATTACATGTTTATCAGCAAGCTAAAAGTCTAAAATAGATTAAAATTTTTAACCAGTGGCATCCCAATTAATGTCGCTTTGATTATATTAAATTAAAAAATAATACGCCACTATTTTTTCCATAAACAAAAATTATTTATTAGTAAAAAAATAAAGAACAGTTATTTGTATGTCCCTAAACTAAAACCAGGATATTAAAATTCTCTGTGTAGTAGGCTGTGATTGTTGAATTATTTTACGGAAGTATGTTAATTAAAACTTTTTGTCTTAAAATCATGCACAAATTAACCCCCTTCAATATTGACTTAGTAAGTCCACATGGTCCAAGGTGCTACGTATAAATAATTAGATAATTATATTCTTGTTAGCAGTATAACAATACCTACATGTAATGCTCTTTATCAACAATCAACAAGATGAAGAGTGAAATACATTTAAATTTTCTTAAATGTATTTTTTTTATAGTTTACATAAGTTTGCGCTTTTTTAAGGATTAATTCAATTAAAT
This sequence comes from Schizotus pectinicornis, assembly GCA_951805265.1. NCBI lineage: Eukaryota > Metazoa > Arthropoda > Insecta > Coleoptera > Pyrochroidae > Schizotus > Schizotus pectinicornis. Next base: position 4,072,974 of record OX638202.1, on the reverse strand, counting down.
ATTTTTTTTATAATACTACAGGCCGAAAAAGATTTTTTGTTTAATAACTCCGAAACTACATTAAATATTTCTATTTAGCTTGGTGGATGTAAACTATGTGTAGAGACACAACTTTTGTGAAACAACGAATTTTAAGTTTTAACCAGTGACATCTCAATTAATGTCACCTTGATTATTTTGAATAAAAAAAAATAATACGCCACTATTTTCTTCATAAACAAAAATTATTTTATTAATCGTGCTTTATTTTGTAATTAAAAAGATCTCTTGAATATTTTTCGTATCTTGAAGTGTTTATCAGTAAAAAAATAAAAACAGTTTTGTATGTCTCTTCTAAATTAAAAGCAGGATATTAAAATTCTCTACAATTCTCTAGGCTGTGGTTGTTGAATTATTTTGTTTCACAAAATTGTTATTAATTTGCTAAGAGTCAATTACAATTATTAAGTAATTTAATCAGAACTGGGTTTTATGGTTAATCGCCCTGTATATGAAAGATGAAGCGAAAACGGAAGTATGTTTATTAAGACTTTTAATCTTAAAATCATACACAGAAACCCCTTCAATATTGACTTTCATTTGACATTGATTTTTTGAATGTTTCTTCTTGAATACGTTAGGTATTTGTGGTAGGTGACTAAAATCGTTCAATGCTACATCTCATTAATTTCTTTAATGCAGAATTATATGTCATAAATGTCATAAGCATTATTCCCATTTACTTCATTTAATATCCAATAAGATCTTAAACTGGGACATTTATAGACAATAGGTTGATGTAGAAATAAAATGCTTTTTTCTTTTTTCATTTTTGTTTGGTTACGGAGTAACAGTTCTAGCTACAATAGACTCCAAATTTTTAAAAAAATGGTGTGGACCTTTCAATAAAAGTAACCTAATTTTTTTCATAATGTGTTAATCTTTGTATAATTATTCTTTTTTTTCCTGACAAATGTCGAAACATCGTTGGAGATAAAATGTTTGCGACCTTCGTGTGTAAAATTCCTTTTACGGTATTTACAACCCTACCTGAGTGGGCTGGGTTGGCGATCACCGAGTCCGCGATGCGGTACCAAACCTTCGGCCGTAAAGCATGCAAGGAGTGTTGCCTGCTTTACATCGTCACCCAGACCCCCCCTGTGCATTAATTCTTTGGCCGGCTGTACGTAATGAACAAATTACAATTACTTTTTGCAGTAATTGCATTTTCCTTTTTATAAAAGTCAAAAATAACTCCGTAATTCTCTATAGTTTAACGCCTTTTTCAATTATTGAGAAATTTTTGGTAGAAATGATAGAAACAGACTTATTTTTGCAAATTCTGTAAAAATTAAGACGCAAAAATACTTTTTTTTTACAATAACTGAAAAAGGGTCTAAACTAGACAATTACCATTAACTCAATCTCAATAATAGGTAATTACACTTTTATGTTATTATTTTTTATTGTTTACGATTATTTGAGATGACCGGCGACTGGTATGAATTTTGAACTATATGTTATTCTGTCAAGGTTACGAAGTTCCATGAATGTCACGTTTGACGTAATTGGGGCTCTTTGAGGTTATGTTTCACAATTTGTTATTGGTTCATTTGACGTACGTTCAAACAGTTTTACTTTCGAAAGTACCCTAAAATGCCCCCCAAATCAACATATCTTTAAACAACCAATATCGATACAGTAAGTAAATTACGGTATAATGTTATCCCTTCCGAAAATTATTATTTTTAACAATAGCGTTTACCTTGTCATAATTTGGTGTATTAACGTTATGTAAATTACGTTGATAACGTTTTATAATAATTATTACAGTTGCACTGGCATCACGGTATTATCTTTATCACTATATATTTTTCAGATGGCGAACGAAACCAATGATTCCTATCGGCAATACCAGGAAGACTTGGAAAAGGCCCAGGCGCTTAGTTTAGAATCTTTAGCCTTAGAACAGTTCAAAAACAAGCGACTGCAAGAACTGAACAAGAGTGGGAACAATCAAACGAAGAATAAAAATGTTTCAGGTGACTGCAACTTTTTACTCATTGTTTTTGCAATATTTAACAATTATTACAGTATCGCGAGCTTCTTCGATGACTGAAACCGACACAGCGCATAATAGATATGAGAGACAACAAAGCAAGTCTAGACCCCGACCTGGCACGTCAAGCAGCAGTCTCAATAACTCCCTAATTGCTCCACCACCGCGAAAGAATAGTTCTACATGTGATACGCCCGATTTGATTTCGTTTACCAGTCCTCCAACTAGTGCTGATACCATCATTGATTTTTGTAACCAGCAAAAGTAAGTAATTTTTACTTTACGTGATTCTAATTTTTACGTTTAATTTTTAATCTACATTCAAACCATTTTGTTTTTGTTTTGTTGTCTTCCCGGCTGAATAACTTTCAAGTATTGCTAAAAGATCGTTGGACTGTAGTTGGCATTATTGCAACAAGCAGCACTTTGAACCTCAGAAATTCTAACCATAACTAGATAATTTTTGAAGGGACTATTTTGGGGAAATATGCCTTCCAAGGTCATAGCGATAGCAAAATCAATCTCGGATTTGTTTTGGTAAATTTAGCATAGCCAGCAACAATTGCTTGTAATTGTTATTATTTATTATGACAATATTGTCAAACATAAGATGTTAAAATGTTGTTACAGTCTGTAGATTTCAATTCATTAATTCAACGTTCTTTGTAAATTCGTCTCATTTAAATCATCGTTATTTTAACCTGTAACAGAAACTGCAATTAATTTAAAAAATAAATCAATAAGGACATTGCGGGTTAGTGAATTTTTTTGTAATTTAAAAGCTGCAAAGAACTTTAATAACATTGTATTAATTTAAAGTTAATTTGAAAATTTGGCTGCAAGTGGATGAGCTGGAGTATAAATTAAGTTACTTCTTTGAACTTTTTTTTGAGCGGTTATTGGAAATTTCTTCTTTATGTTTATTCAAAAACTCGGTTAGTTCGGGTTCAGGTGCAATATGCATTTACTGAAACGAGCATTAAGGAATCATTAAGATTATGTATTATTTCCGGTCCATCCATCGTTCCAAAACGACTTAAACGCACAGCACCTTAATGACCACTTAACGGTATTAGAATAGCAGTATCGAATTATTCGCGCCACATTAATTTTGTGCAACTCGACGTTATTGATCCAAATTTTATAAAATGAACTAACGGAAAGTACTTACATCTTCATTTTATATTTTTAGTAATTTTAATAATTTGACACATGAAAAATGTGAATTTTCTGAGCTACCTAATAAAAATAACTAATAGGAATTTCTGCATTTATATTAAAAAAAATATGCTTGAAAATACTGAAATTATTGCATTGAAAAACACGCATTTTTGGCCATTATTTAGTAATTCAAGTCATAAAAATTTTTAAATTGAAATGCAGAGCACTTTAGATATACAGGATGTCCCGAAAAAATTGCAATATTTTACCGACAGCTTCTACAATAAAAAACATAAAGAAAGTTGTCTATAAACATTGGGCTAAAAATGTTTCTTAAGGGAACTAGAGCCGTCTAAAGGTAAACCTCTGTTAGTGGTTTGCAGTGAATATCTTTAAAGCCAATCAAGGTAAAATAATGATAATGATAGGTAATAATGATGAATAATGAAAATAATGAAATTTTGCCCAACTCTAGATATTTAAAATATCAGGTTTAAAAATTGAAAATGGTACATACAGAAAAGTTAGAACTATTTTCACTTAGCAGGCTCTGCGCTTGAGACACCACTGTATACATTTTTTGAATTATTTTTATTTCTACTGGTTACATACAAAAATAATAATGGTTGTGTACAATTTTATTATTTTAACTTGACTGGTTTTGAAGATATTCACTGCAAACCACTAACAGTGGTTTACCTTTAGAGAGCTCTAGTTTCCTTAGGAATAATTTTTTTTGTTTTATGTTTATAGACAACTTTCTTCATGTTTTTAAAATTTAATTAATTGTAGAAGCCGCTAGCAAAGTATTGCACACTTTTTTCGGGACATCCCGTATATCCTTTCGGTATTGAAATAGATTTACGGCATACATTTTTGAATTGTATGGTCCGTGCTATTTGTATTTTCGCAGACCCCTAAAATGACCATTTTTGAGCCGCTTTAGAACACTCTTAAAGTTTTTGTAGTATTTTTATTCTATTCAGTGACTTTGATTTCCAAAAGTTACTCAATGTTTCGAGATATGACGTCATCGGCGGCTTTTTCATAGGGATGACCCTGTATGTTTTTACAGTTTTAGGTGGACACTTTTTTGTCTATTACAGTCAAAATTGTTTATAACGACGGCCAAAGGACCGAGAAATTTGGTCGTTTTATCAGGACCGTCGTTATATCCGACTAATCAGTAAATGTAAAGTTTCATGGTAAAGTGTTTTTATTTACATCTTAAAAAGCACAGATCAATTTAAGTATGTTACACTCATAAATTAAAAATATTGGCAACATTGTAGACTGGTCTGGTAAGATCGAAGGCACTTAACCGACTTTGCCCGGCGTTCGGGTTGATTCGGTGTCTTCGATCTTACCAGATCAGTCTGCAATATTGCCAAATCAGCCAAACCAGCGATTCAAGAGTCTCATTTACAGATCATCCGGGTGTACACCCGGCCAATTAAGTAATGCACAGGGGGTGCCCAAATAATTTACTTTTCTCACGTTATCATCAAGTGTAACATAGAAAAACTTGTAGGAGACATTAGAAAAGCACAGGGGTCACAAATGGTCAATTTTTTCTACGTTACTGGATGATAATGTGGTAAACGTAGATTATTTGTGCACCCCTTGTACATTACTTAATTGGCCGGGTGTACCACGATATCTCCCTTGGACCATTGATTGTCCCAAGGGACCACTCAGGTAATGAGCGCACATGCACAAAAGACCCAGCAGATTTTAAACCTATAATTTCCAGGGATTATTTTTTTTCAATAACATGTTAATGACAATTTGTATTATTTTGGGAATTGGAAGGTGAGTAGCTGGCCAGTAAATTATAAAAGACAAATCTTAAATTTTTAATCTGTTCTTTTAAATTTGCCAGTGTGTCTATGAAATGAAAATAAACACCAAATGTATTGTTAATAATTATATTGGAACCATTTACAATCAATCTGCAAATCCTACCTACTTACTTAAAATAAGAGCTCATCAGCCACACAAGAATAATCTACTAAAATAAATTATTGTACTTGAGGTAATAAATAGCAAATAAAATCAGAACATAAATATATATATATATAAATAAAATTTCAAGTCTGGTTTAAATTTATACAGCTTCATAATATACAGAATAAAGGAATCCTAGATTACCTTTTAAAAAATCTATTTCTATTTTTTAATAACAACAGAGTTTTCGCCATTAACGGTGCTTTTTTTGACTTAACTGTTGCATGATGGCTTAACCTTCCTGCCGCTCTCACTCCTGGATTTGGGACGAGAACTTTACCCGCTTCACCTGCAGTTGCCAATGAAGATAAACGAGCAGATGGCGTCTTTGCCGGGTTTTTCTCGCAACTAGTCCCATTTTTCGCCTGTTTTTTTGCAATATTTCGGGATGGCTTCGCAATGTTGTCGACGTAAGCCAGTTTAGTGGTTCGGACCGGTAAAGATTTGTCTTGCGATTGTTTTATGTTGGCTGTTAGGGCTTTTAATTTAGCTTCTCGTTCATCTAAACATCTCCTGTACATTTCTCGCCAGGTTTCTAGCTCTTGGCGTTTCTTGTTGCGGAACTCCTTTTGGCAGTGGATCTGCCAAAGTTCATCGGTATCTTCAATTAAATAGGGATTATTGTGCTCCAGCATGGACAATTGGTTAGGGTTGGCTTTGTCCAAGACCGGCTTCAATGTTGCATAGGAAACACCGCCGGTGTATTCTAGAGCTGTAAAAAATATTATTAATTAAATAATTATTATCGGCATTAAGGTTAGTTATCAACTTGCCCCAAGTCGTTATTGACACCAGTTCAAAAATAATTATTAGCGAACACTTACCGTCAATGTTATCTTGTAGGATTCGGAGACACTTTTCGAACAACGAAGGAACTGAACCGCCAGCCGTTTTATTTCCAGAATAAACTTTTGTTCTTTGGTTTTTTGAAGAAATAATATTGCTGAACTGTTCATAATCCGACAAGACCTTCTTTGGTGCACCGTCTGACATTAGAGAGTTTTTCAATAGACAGAAAAGCCGATAGTTTGTGGATATGGCAGGCCACAGCGCATTCGATAGGTTGATATCGAGGGCATCCACCGCAAGATCCTTGGGAAGTTTTGGAATCTAGAAAGCATCAATCCAGTAAGAAAAATGTTAAAAATATTCAGGTTTCAAAAATCTGGACAACTTATGTTTAGTAACGAATTACTTACTGGGTTTTGGCTCCTCGTCGCAATCTTTTCCTTAGTGAGTTTTTCGGGAACGCTGTATTTCTTTTTGGGTGAAGACTTGCTAGAAGAAGGATCACACATTCCTAGAGCTTCTGCAAAACTGGCTCCTGAACCCGAATCGATGCCGTGAATCGGATCACTTTTGCTCTTGGAACTTGTGTTCACGTCATCTTTAGAACATTTATTTTTCTTCAGTCGCTTTTCAGGTTTTGATTCTTCCTCGCTATCACTTGCATCCGAGTTACGCTTCCGTTTACTATGTGATGTGTGCTTGCTACTGGACGACGTGTATTTATCAAGAGATTCCTGATAATGCCTGATGGCTTTTAGCAGACTTTCATCGGCGGTACTCATTTTTATCGAATGACCACTACTATAATTTACAAAAATGTTCTCTCGCGGTTCGAAAACTCGTAGTGAACTGATGGTTGGGCACTTTCGCAGCACAGAGAGTAATCACGGTGAATTTATCGTTTAATTATGTGTTTTTTTTTGGCTTTTGGGGCACTTTCAACAACGCAACAAACTGCACCGACCACCTGCAATCACCATCAGCGCTATCACTAGACTAAAACGAAAATCACCCTGCGCAGCAGCGGTCATCTTAAATCTAGGCCTTAAATACCGTTGCAATTAAGCATGACGGGATTTTACGGCTTTTCGAAAGCTGCAGCCCAAAATTTCCAGAAGATTAGCCCCAAAGAGCGGACAGGTCATCATTAATTTATGATCCTACAAGAGCAATCCGCGGATGCCAAAAAAGAAATACTGGGAACAAATATTTGGCAATAAATAAGCCTGTCTGCCAGTTGAAAGTTGATCATAAAACCATTATCCCATAGATTATTGTAAAATAAGTAAACCAGTAGGCAAGTATATACCTGTGGTTTTATTACTGTTTATATGTCAAGTGTCTCAAGGGGGGCCAGTCCAGGCAAATGTCTAGGAAACCACTTTTAGCTCAAATTTCATAATCTCAACATTAAAATAATTATAAATTAGTTTTTAGTTATCCCTTATTTGATAGTTCTTTTTAAAAGAAACATTTCCGTGCAACTCCGAGCTCGCTAGCATAAGTCGTTACAAAAAGGTGGCAAATCAAAGTTTGATGAAAATTTAACATTAGGTTTTATTTGTTTAAATTGAATGATTAATTTATTATTAAACATTCTTTACAAAAGATGTTCTGATGTGACGAATAGCTTAGTGTATTTGTCTTATCGAGTTTAAAAGCGTGAACTATCTGAATTTTCTTACAACTGTTAATATTTTTAATTAGAGCCAAAACATACCGAAATGAAGAATACGGATTTCAGCTCTATTTTGAGAAAAAAAATAAACAAATTACACCATTTTATAGAGTTTATCGAGGAGATGGGCCGTTACTACCTATCTGGATTTTCTTTATTTGTTATCAATAATTAACTATTTCAAAGTTAGGTAACCAAAAAGGCACCTGATGCACTAAACTCAGCTGATGTTCCATGATTTATGATGGGGTAACAAAGGGTCTCGGTGGTTCATTGTCAAATAACAGGCGTAACCATAAGTACGTTTAAGTCTCTCTGAAGAAAGGTTCTCGCCCCAGTAGTGGGATCCTGGAAAAAGCGATTGCGATCGAGTCGCTATCTTTACGATTTCGGTCGCTTTGGATGGAAGGGGTTTAGGGGAGGATCTTTTCAAAAATGCGAAACCAATCATTTTTCAGCAATTTGTTAAGGTGAAAACTTTTCAAACTACCTAACCTAAGTATCGTGAACGTAAACCTCGTGGACTTTAATACACTAAACAATTATCACTTATAATATTCCTAGTGCATTGATTATTTCCGGAAATTTTTTCGAATGCATTTCTAAAACGTATTAATTAGCCCGAGTGGAACATGCATAAGAATAAAATTTCCGGAAAAATAAAATTTCAGGAAATTTTTACTTTGTCATAGAAACGACATCGAATTCTATTTTTCTATTGGCTACTTTTCGGTGTCGTGCGATTTTCATCAAAATGGATACCAACGATACATGATAACTTAATTAATTAACATTCGGAAAAATTGATCATAAGAGTCAAGAGTTACGACAATTTTCAAGAACTCTTCCTCCGTTATCAACCGTTTTCGAGAACATGTTTATTAAGAAAAGCCGTTTAATTTTTTGACTTTATATCCGCCTCTCAAGTTTGTAACAGTTATTCCGGGACACTCTGTATACAAAAATTGAGATATGCGTATGGATTCAAACTTGCGTTTCAATCTGACAGAGTTAGAAATATAAGCTACTGTATATTATGAAACCAACAAATTATTATAAATGTAACAAAATTTGTGGAGGATATTATTTTGTATAGAAACATACTTTATGGTACGATTGTACCTAGGACTTTTGTTTACATATATTTTTTCTGAATGTAATTACAAATGTCCAAGTTGACTGGGATGTAACGTTTATTCAAGGAAATAATTAAAATGTTTGTCGAGATTAAGATTTTGTAAAATTTGCAAGCACGTTTTGAAGAAGAAATTCAAATAATCTAGAGATCATTTAAAAGTGGTTTCGGAAATGAAAATTTTTATTTTTTATCTACAAAAGTAATAATATTGGTACATATTATGAACAAGAAGATAAAGATTATTTAAAAACCCCTTGATAATCTCCAAATAACGATAAATATGCAATATCCGAAGAATCGCTTTTAAAGCAGTACCTTTGGAGTTGTAGAAACGGTTTCTACCAAAAACAGGTAAACTTGGGTGCCGAAGGCTATAACCCTTTCACTTGTACCTGAAAATATCTGAAAATCCAGCCCCTAAGCCGTCATCTACCAATGCCATTCATAGGGATGCACCTTCGGAACACCAAAAAAGCGATAGCCTCTTGGAACTCTCTGTTTAACCGATGGAAATTCATTGCGACTCGGCTGATATCTATCCAAAGCAACCGTTTTCGGTTGCTTAGAAGCGACTCGGTCGCAATCGCTTTTTCCAGGATCCCACTACAGGCTAGCAACTTGGAAGTTGTATGCCGGCCACAGTCAAAAATTACGTTTTTCGCCCCAGACAGGGTTCACACCCGATGTTCAAAAAAGGAAAAAAACTCCACAAATAGAGGAAGAGTTTACACCCTAATAAAACATCATCAAACGGACTTTACGTTTGGATCGCAGGATATTTTATTTAAAAGAAAAAAAACAATAAATCCACAGGAGTTAAAAATTTGAAATTTGGCAATTATAATTAATGCACCACAAGATTTTTTTTACTGTAAATTTTGACTTTTGATCGCAATTTTGTATCGAAATATTTACTTCATCTTTTTGATTTTTATCAAGTTCATGGTCACTACCTCCAAAATTGATAATGTGTGATTGAGATATTTTTATATCAAACCGCTATTGAATATTTACCTGCATTAACTTACCAAAATAAGTGAAAATACACTTAAGAGCAACGACTTCCCTATCACATGCGTTTTTTTCTTACTGTATGCATTTTGACGTTCAGAGATTAGTTCTCTCATTTTAGATCACTGCATAAAAGGCAATAGAATGAGTCGAGTGCAAGCAAATAACTCAGTTAATTTAATGGAATGACGCCGCGCGCATGCATTGAATACGTAACTGGTCCACAGTGGTACACTTCGCCTTAATCCAGTGTCGTATTCATCAAGTTACTCTTTTACACGTTATTACGTTATTTAAAAGGTTCCCTCTTACATTCAAGCGTTAGAAAGTTCTTGAGCTTTTGATCAAAATTAGTCTTCAGGTCTACCAAATTTCTTGCTTGTACCTACTCATATAATTTTCTTTTGTGCCGTTATTACCACCCATTCACTTTTAGTTACAGCAATAATAGCATTGTAAGCTTTTCGAGCTCAACTACAATGATGCAACATTACGCATATCGGCCCCAAATATCAGCAAGTCCGGCCACTTCGTTAGTACCGATTCCAAGATACTCTCCCATTCAACAGCCATGGTACAGACCCAGTTCTACCAACGGGAGTTTCAATTCATCACCGAGCTTAGTGACGAACATATCAGGAAATGTTTCACCTATTAATCCTCCAACCCCACCGGTAGTGTTTCGGACACCTACTGCCACCTTAAATTCGCCATCGCAGGTATGTTATGAACTTTATCAACAAGTGCACTCAATCCGATAACGTAAGTTGTTGTAATATATTATTTGTCAATAATAACGAAGCAACTTAAATTTTTGCGTTTGTTGGAGATTTTTACTGGTAACGTTGGCATTATTTCCGCCACTAAAAATAATTATCGTTGGTCACAACAAAACATTGTTATATTTTATTTTATTACGCGTTCCAATAATGGAATTGGGGATTGCTAGTCATATCGTTATCTTTGTAATATCATCTCTTGTTTTGATGGCGTATCTATGAGATTATGCGTTCAACAGGTCCCAGCTTTGCCTCCGAAGAACCAACAACGAACCCCGCCTCCCCTAGTGCTGTCTTCAAGTAAATCCTTGGCTCATTCTAAGTTAATAAATAAAAAGTCCAACGTAAATTTAATTGATCTAGCCCCCACCGTTGAGGATAAGAACAGTGTTAGGGTTAGTATCTTGCAACAGTTTGATCCGATTTTGTCGGCCGACGACGATTGTTCAACATTGCGAACGATCAGTCCGGACTGTTCAGGTAATTCGGCGACGTTATTGTAAAAATGGACATAACACGATGCAAGTTTCGATTTTTAGTCGATGACTGCGAATCAACATGCGACAGCGTCTATGATGAATACCACCCATATGGGTACATCTATACAGGCTCTGGAAGCAACAGTTTAGCTGATCCCCTTTACGCTGCCGTGGTGAAATCAGAGAGCGCCCCTCAATCGCCTCCACCGGTACCGCCAAGAGCGCAAATGTCGGCGTTAGCACGCAACACTACTGGCAACATAAAGGACAAGCTCAATTTACTGGACTGCATATCCAGAACCGGCCACAAATCGCACCAGTCGAGAGATTCTGACTTGAAGGCCTTCTACAAGATGGTCTACAACATCAGAAGTGGGTCTAGTTTGATTTTGGAACTGTCATTTTTATTTGTTTAAATTTCTTAAATTGTTCTTCTATCCCGTTTGGTATGGCAACTCTCTATAGATGTCAATGGGTCATCTTAATTCCATTCTATTGGATATGAATTTCCATTGCATTTAAGATCTTCATGCGGTGTTTTTATTTAAATTCATTGTGTATTTTCTTTTTAACTGAATTTCAATACTATTTGAATTTATCATGACATAGATGTATTTTCATGTTATTCATTATTTCATATGGTTCATTTTGTTTATAATTTAATTTTTATTACAGTTGACTCAAAATGAGACATTGGACGCGATGTCGCATGGCATGTGGAATGGAAATTCTGGCCGCTAATTTAGCGCCCTCTATTTTGCAGTAGATATAATAATAAATAATAATTTGCACATTGCGCCAAATTTTACTACTGTCTCAACCAGTGACATGAACAGAACACACAAACATTTACCACCATTTTATTTACCACCAAAGTTGGAGAATGGAGAAGGGAAACGGAAACACCGAAATTTGGCGCCAATCACCAATGCAGTCCGGCCATGTGCTCCGGCCAATTATCATTATATCTACTATAATAAAGAGGGCGGTGTAGTAGCTATTCTTTTCCATTTCACATGCCATGCGACATCGCTCTCAATGTCTCATTTTAATTCAAGTGTAATGGAAATTGAATTACAAACGAAATTAACAACGAATGGTAATAGAAATACCACACAAAGAGATCGAATGCCATATCAATTCACATTGAATCGAAATAACACAACCAAATTGTCGGCCACTTAGCTAATTACTTGAAATTTTAGGCCAATATCGGTTCAACGATCCAAATACTAACATGGGTTTAGTGATCAGTCCGATGGTCAATTATCCGTACAAGGAAGATACTAGTATTAAGCTATGCGTTTATCCTGATTTTGAAGGTGCAGATTTTGATAAGCCCATCAACTTTACTTGTGATGGTAAGTCTTTCCGGTGAGCTATTTAGAATTATAACTATTCTTTTACAGTTACTTCTAGTATCGAACATGTTACGTTGCAACTCACGTGTGATCTAGACGCTCCTACTAAGGACAAATATACGCTTAAAGTTTGGAGGTGCAACGAGTACTTAGTACCGACGACCTTACTATCGGATTATGAATACGTCCACAATTGCATTAAACTCGAAGAAGATGTTTTGTTGACTTTAATTCCCGATTCGAAAGTCGACAAATCTTTTGCTAGAACGGTAAATTTATGACTTCATTGTGAAGTCTGACGCAAATTTTTTTTTTTTCAGTTTCAGGACGATAATCGAGATAAAGATTTAACGTTCGAGGACGTCATTCCTACTGATTCGATTGTCCATATTTCGTTCGACAACCTCGTGATTCTTTTAGGTAGTTGTTTATTTAGAAACGTTGTAAGTTTGGCTGAATTTTGTTTCTAGAAACTGTCGAGAGTGAGATGAAAAAACTCGAGGAGGCCGCTGTGCAGATTGAAAAATGCAACAATCCCGCCTCGATGCCCGCTTTGCAACCGTTGAAGGTTACGCAGTCTGTCAAATGCGTCGTCAATTTAATGGGACATCTATGCACCCTCGAGATAATGGAAGCAGTGGAATATCTTACGCAAGTTTGCAAGGATTTCATCCCAGTTCGCGAGGTAATTGCGTAACCAGTAGCGGGATCCCCGACAAAGCGTTTCGATCGCTTCGCTTTTTTTTCGATGTTGATCGCTTTCGTGGGAAGGGGTTTAGGGGAGCGTTTTTTGAAAAATGCTGCACCAATCACGGCAGGGACCACGTGACTATTTAGAGAGGGCGCTACAGTAAGAGAGAAAGAAAATTTGCCAGTTTTGTGCCATGTTAAGCCTTTTCGAGTCTGGTCGGTAGCTGTCGGCAACACAAAAAAACTTACCCTCGCCAAGATTGCTAATTATTGGTAAATACATATGGAGCTACCCGATAAGTGGTTATTTCTGAAGTAAGATGTAACTTTTTGAACACTCGTTTGGAGTAAAATAAGTATTTAAAAAAATTACAACACACAATAATTATTATTACTTTAAAAAGTAGACAGAGTTAAAATATAGCTACTGTATATTATGAATGTAACAAAGTTTTGTGGAGGATTTTATTTTGGTATAGAAACATACTTTATTTTAATTAGGACTTTGGTTTATAGTTTACAAATATTTTTTCTGAATGTAATTAGAAATGTCTAACAAGTTGACTGGGATATAACGTTAATTCAAGGAAATAATTAAAATGTTTGTCGAGATTTAATTTTTTGTAAAATTTGCAAGCACGTTTTGAAGGAGAAATTCAAATAACGGAGAGGTCGTTTAAAAATGGTTTCGGAAATTAAAATTGTTATTTTTATAAACAACAAGATAAAGATTATTTAAAAATCCCTTGTTAATCTCCACATAACGATAAATATGCAATCTCTTAAAAAATCGTCTTTAAAGCAGCACCTTTCGAGTTGTAGAAACGATTTCTACCAAAATCAAGTAAACTTGAGTGCCGAAGGCTATAATTCTCTCACTTGTACGTGAAAATATTTGAAAATCCGGCCCCTAAGCCGTCATCTACCAACGCCATTCATAGGGATGCACCTTCGAAACACCAAAAAACGCGATAGCATCTCGGAACTCTCTGTTTAATCGATAGAAATGCAAGTCGACTCGGTCGACATTGAAGCTTTTCGGTCGCTTTGGAAGCGACGCGGTTGAAATGAAAGCGATGCGATCGAAACGCTTTGTCGGGGATCCCAGTACAGAATGGGGTACTTGCCTTAAAAAATATTGGGAATAAATATAATGTACACCAAATTAAACCATACATCCCTTGCACTGTCCACCAGAAAATTTAATGAGCATCAAACAATCTAAATGAAACCCAAATTATTATACATCAGAAAATGAGAACATCACCACTAAAATAACTATGCTGCGTATTGTTTCACCATTGCTTACATTTTAAATTCTATATGTCTATCAATTTTACTGAATGTTCACCAAATTTAGAACGCTCAAGTTACGCGTCCGTGCTGTACATAATAAATATTCGCGCTATTCATTTATATTTAGTGTTTCTCAAAAAAACTATTTGTGCGTCAAATAATTATTCTATTACTCCAAAAATGAAATATGCTCGCGCATCTCTCCTTGCCGCTTGCGCTTCCAAACAAGAGGCACGCGAAAAAAGTTTTGTACAAGATCAGTTCAGGGCCCTGTAAATTTTTTTTTAAAGCACGATTAGAAATTACCACTAAAAGAAGTTTTACGTTTTACATAATGCAAGCCAATTACAGCAAACCATTTATATATTACAGGAAACAATATCTTTTTTTGTGCAAACCACTTTTATTTTTACTTTTATTTTCCTTGGCCTAGCACATCTACATCTATAATTTTGTATAAAATTATTTACCATTTGCACAACATTTTATTGCTTGTGTATTTTTGATCAACAAATAGTATTTTTAACTGCTAAATAATATAAGACACTGTCGAAAATTAAATATCTGGGTATTATGTTAGAATTAAATGCGGAATAAAATTGGGTGAACATTTAGTATTTATGGTCAACAAAAGTTATTTTGGCGAACAAAATATATAAGAGACCAGCATTATGTCAATATTTGGTTGTCGCTTTAAGATTATATATTTTCTGAATTTTGGTGAGCATTTGGTATTTTTGGTAAATGAAAATATTTTTTTGTATGAAAATATTGGGTAAATTTGGTAGACTGTTAAATACGACCCAAAAATATCGCTATTGTTAATCTCTAGATGTATGGAAATGACTTAAAGAGGTTTAAATTTTTTTTTTCAATTTTTTTCTTTCATATTTTCGTTAATATTTGCAAATGTTGCTATTGATGACGTATCTGTCCGATATATCCAAGGCTCCTCCTAAGTATATTAAATGGATTCTTCCTTTGGCTACCATGCTTCGCTGCCATTAGAGTGCGCCACATGGAGATTTTTGAGTGGCGCCATCATACGATTTCTTTTAGAACTACGCCGCACCCGGGACATCTACGTCACAAATCTTCCGCTCCAGAAATTAAAAAATTTATTCTGGACGTAATATTAATTCTCCCGCCCCAGAAATTAAAAAATTTATTCTGGACGTAATATTAATTCTAGAATAAAATTTAAAAAATAGAGGCCTAATGAAATCGCCTACATTTTTTAAATATTGTTTTTCCCAAACATGTCCGCCATTGTCCGCCGCTACTTTATAAGAACTACAAGTTTACCACAGCGGCGACGCCAGGGGGTGGCAGGAGTGGAACCTTGTCCGCCCTATAATCTCAAGTGATAATTTGTGATTTGGGAATTTTGTAATTATTGGTCGATAAATCGAAAATGGTTACAAATAGCCATAGGAGTGTGCATACAAAAAAATGTTTATTTTTAGTTTCTACATCATATCGTTAAAAAATATACAGGGTGTTTTACTTGATTAATACATTCATACATATTTGACCAATAGGATTGCCTCATTTTTCATTTTTCAGCCAATCACGTAGTATTTTCTTGAAAAAAGAAAGCTAGTAGCATTTTATTCGGAATAAATAGCTACCAGCATTTTATCCCGAATAAATAGCTACTAGCTTTTTATTCCGAATAAACTCTATTAGCTTTTTTTCAAGCAAAATCGATGATGTTGTGAATTTTTCATTCATGTATTAATCTGTCGAATATCATTCGAGCAAGAGATTTCTTCAGAATAAATGTTCAAGGTTAGCACTCAAACGCGTCGCCGTCGCAAAAACCACTCGCGCCACAGGACGTAGGGCCTAAAAATCCTCGAGCTTCGCTCTCGGATTTTTAAGCCGGCCCAACGTCCTGTGGCGCTCGTGATTTTTGCTGCTAGGCAACGCGTTTTCGTGCGAACCATTCCATTTATTCAGGATAAATCCCTTGCTATTATGATATTATGTATGAAAAAATTAAATTCAAAAAGTTCTAAATTGAAAAATTAAGTTTAGGCACCCTATATAATTTTTCGAAAGTAAAAACTATTCAAAGACATTCCACAGATGTTTTCTAACTAGAAATTACATAATTTTTTCTTGAAACTCGTAATTGTGACTGTAGTGATTTTTTTAACATGCATCTGCAGTTGTCATTATTTGAACAAAAGAAATCGTTACATTCAAGTGTTTTAGCTTCAAGAAATCTTCTTTTGCACACAACCATTTAAAAAAACGTCACTTGCTCCTGTATAATCGTCTTGGCTCACCCTGTATGTTCAAAAATAATTTCCGGTTATAGATTATTTTTCTTGGTTTATTTGTGTTCGCAACTTTGTGTAGTTCTCTAGTGGTTTCACTTTAACCATAGTTATTGTCGTTTTTAAATTTAAAGTCTTTGATTTCATTGTAAAACTGGCCGAGGGCCCTCAAGCTAAACATTAATTTGAATTTTAGAACTTGACATTTTCCGAAATAATCTCCAATGGTTGCAACAAAGTGAGACTGGCTACTCAAAGTTTAATAGAAATGTACTGCCAAGCGTTCAAAGTGGATTTCGAAGTTAAGAAAATGGTGCCTCAAGAGCGTAAGTTTCCTGCAACATTTCCATCTATTTACATTTAAACTTTCTTTGTAGCTACTCGTTATGTTCCGGACATTTCTGATTCGGTTTTGATCAGAATTTGTGCTATTTATCGTCCAAATAACGAGTGGAAACACGATTCTTTCATGATCGCCGCCCAAATTTACCACGGAGTTCGACCGGTAGGTCATCCTGTATTATCGCAAGTGTGTTCGAAGACTGATCAGGATTATTTGTGGCCTTCCCGGATCATTTTCGATCATTGGTGAGTTAATAATTGAATTGAAATTCTCATGCCGTCACGTTAAATTTGAAAGGTTCCAAATTGAGGACGTGCCAATTAGTTCATTAGCGAGAGAATCAAGACTGGTATTAGTGATTTATGGGCGTACAATTGAAACACCTGACAACAACGACAATTCGAGCGTTCCACAATACAAACAGGAAGAAATCGGTTGGGCCGCTGTTCAATTCTTCGATTATGAAGGGTAACGTTGTCTACTTAACTAAAACAAGCAAAGCTTGACGTGTCGTTGCAGGGTAATGGTGCAGGGAAATTTAGTTCTGTCAATATGGCCAAAAGAGTCATCTTTTATGCATGGACCGGCTCCAGCGGCAGGAACTCATCCAAGTTCGGACCATCCGATGTTGGGAATTCAAGTTCCAGGTTTAGCCCGGGTAGAATTCCCAATAGTTCCCAACGACTTAACTTCCAACGTAGTCAAAGGCGACTTTAATCATTTGGATCAACAAACCCAACAACAACTTCTCGACGTTTGCGAACAAGACATGCTGTACAAACTTCCGCCGGAAATACGTGAAGTTTGTTTTAATTTAGGACGAGTGTTTAAGTTTTGGTAACGCGTTTTTTTCAAGGTTCTGTGGGAGAAGCGTCACTATCTCTATGACATCCCTGAAGCTCTACCAAAAGTAATTTTGGCTGCCCACAGTTGGGAATACGGATGTCTTCCAGATTTGCACGGGATGCTGCACTCGTGGAAACCTCTAAAACCTATCGAAGCTTTACAGTTACTGTTACCGACGTGAGTTGTCGCAATTATTAAGATATTGTCGATATTGATTCGGTTAATAGTTTCCCAGATATGGAGGTGCGAAAATTGGCCGTCAGATGGATACGCGGATTAACTAGCGACGAACTTATCGACTACATTCCACAATTAGTTGTTGCTTTAAGGCATGAAACGTACGAAAACTCGCCGTTAGCCCAATTTTTGTTGGATCGCGCCTTGAGATCGCCCAGGTTCGCGCACCATTTGTTTTGGCTCTTAAGTCACGCCCTCCCGGGG
Organism: Schizotus pectinicornis; assembly: GCA_951805265.1. Taxonomy (NCBI): domain Eukaryota; kingdom Metazoa; phylum Arthropoda; class Insecta; order Coleoptera; family Pyrochroidae; genus Schizotus; species Schizotus pectinicornis. The sequence goes on along the minus strand of OX638202.1, from coordinate 4,054,632 downwards.
TTGCTTCCGCAGGTATCCATTCTTTATTTATGTATTCTACTTTTTTCATTCTTTATTTATGTATTCTACTTTTTCCATTCTTTATTTATGTATTATACTTTTTTTATTCTTTATTTATCCATTTTACTTTTCAACTGTGGAAGAAGTTTCAATTTTAAGAAATATATTTTTAGAATTTTTCGTCGGAAATTTCGGAGAAAGATGGCTTGGATATAAACGAAATCAGGCATCATCGCCGAATGAAGCTCCTTCTGAGAGCTCTGCTGGCAATTTGCGGTGAGGCTCTAAGAAAATGTTTTCTTTCGCAGCAGCTTCTCGTCAAGGTACGTTCGAAACTACATCTGCAAACTGTCGCTAACTCCATCTTTCAGGATTTGAACGATTTGGCGGATAGCGTTAAGAAAACGAAAGATTCTCACCGATCAACGGTGCTTCACAACGGTTTAGAGGGAATCAATGCAAACTTGGCAGACACCCCAACGAGTTTACCACTGTCACCAACTCTACGGGTGGCGGGGGTGCAAGTGCGTTCTTCGTCCTATTTTCAGTCCAACACGTTACCGTTGAAAATTAATTTTTTGGCTCCCGATAGTTCAGTCATTCCGGCCATTTATAAGGTCGGCGATGATTTACAGCAAGATATGCTGACGTTGCAAGTTGTTAGGTTAATGGATAAGTTGTGGTTGAACAAAGGGTTGGATCTGAAGATGGTTTCGTTCTGTTGTGTTCCTACTGGGAAGAAGAAGGGAATGATCGAGATGGTTGCCAATGCGGAAACGTTGAGAAAAATACAGGTCGAACACGGTTTGACTGGGTCGTTTAAAGATAAACCTATAGCGGAATGGCTGGCCAAACATAATCCGTCCGAATTGGAGTATGGAAGAGCCGTAGAGAACTTTACAGGTATAGGTCAAATTATTTAAGTTGGACCAGTGAGTCATCTGTGTAGAAACCAATTTGCGTCGGATCTATCCCATTCGATTCGTCAGCGTCGTACGTTTACGTGCTTTAGTAAAATTTTCCTGCGTTTATTATAAACTCCGTCATTGTCGGCAAAACCAAGCCCCGCCTTGCGCAGCTTTTGATGTCTTACTGGTCCAAGCTAATCTGTGACTACTCTACTGTATGTACTGTCCCTCAAAGAATTAATGCACAGGTCCTTGCCCTGTAGGCAACTTTACTGCCACGTTCCTCACTCTCCCAATGTTTGGCACCATCTCTCACCGCTGGCGTCCTGAAGGTCGGTCGGTAGCTCAGATAGCGTTGTAAATACTGTAAAAAAAATTTGGTAAATTCGGACACCACAGTCGCAGAAATTTTGACATTTGTCAAGAAACATTAACTAATTGCTTTTAAAATTTGGGGCCTATTGTTGCTAGAATTGTTACTTTGTAACCAAACAAAAATTACAAGAGAAGAGAGAATTTTATTTCTACATGAATCCATTGTCTATAAACGTCCCAGTTTAAGACCTTAATGGATATTAAATAAAGTAAATAGGAATACCTAATGCTTATAACAATTATAATTCTCTCACGCAGATTGGAATTATCTTGCCGGTATACGTTACAAGCCAAAATGCTGCAATCCGATACTATATAGCGAGAATACGCTACAAAGCGATGTTACTCAAAAATAATACAAAATTATATCAGAGTCCTGTTAATGCTTAGTAAGTCCATATGGTCCAGTGTGCTACGTATAAATAATTAGATAATTATTTTCTCGATAGCAGTATAACATGTTTATCAGCAAGCTAAAAGTCTAAATAGATTAAAATTTTTAACCAGTGGCATCCCAATTAATGTCGCTTTGATTATTTAAATTAAAAAATAATACGCCACTATTTTTTCTATAAACAAAAATTATTTATTATTAAAAAAATAAAGAACAGTTATTTGTATGTCCCTAAACTAAAACCAGGATATTAAAATTCTCTGTATAGTAGGCTGTGATTGTTGAATTATTTTACGAAAGTATGTTAATTAAGACTTTTTGTCTTAAAATCATGCACAAATTAACCCCCTTCAATATTGACTTAGTAAGTCCACATGGTCCAATGTGCTACGTATAAATAATTAGATAATTATTTTCTAGCAGTATAACAATACATGTAATGCTCTTTATCAGCAAGATGAAGAGTGAAATACATTTAAATTTTCTTAAATGGATTTTTTTTATAGTTTACATAAGTTTGCGCTTTTTTAAGGATTAATTCAATTAAATATTTTTTTTATAATTCTACAGCCCGAAAAATTTTTTTGTTTAATATCTCCGAAACTACATTAGATATTTCTATTAACCTTGGTGGATGTAAACTATGTGTAGAGACACAACTTTTGTGAAACAACAAATTTTCAGTTTTAACCAGTGGCATCCCAATTAATGTCATCTTGATTATTTTGAATGAAAAAAATGTTACGCCACTGTTTTTTTCATAAACAAAAATTATTTTATTAATGGTGCTTTATTTTGTAATAAAAAAGATCTCTTGAATATTTTTCGTATCTTGAAGTGTTTATCAGTAAAAAAATAAAAACAGTTATTTGTATGTCTCTTCTAAATTAAAAGCAGGATATTAAAATTCTCTACAATTCTCTAGGCTGTGGTTGTTGAATTATTTTGTTTCACAAAATTGTTATTAATTTGCTAAGAGTCAATTACAATTATTAAGTAATTTAATCAGAACTGGGTTTTATGGTTAATCGCCCTGTATATGAAAGATGAAGCGAAAACGGAAGTATGTTTATTAAGACTTTTAATCTTAAAATCATACACAGAAACCTCCTTCAATATTGACTTGTATTTGACATTGATTTTTTGAATGTTTCTTCTTGAATACGTTAGGTATTTGTGGTAGGTGACTAAAATCGTTCAATGCTACATTTCATTAATTTCTTTAATGCAGAATTATATGTCATAAATGTCATAAGCATTATTCCCATTTACTTCATTTAATATCCAATAAGATCTTAAACTGGGACGTTTATAGACAATAGGTTGATGTAGAAATAAAATTCTCTCTTCTTTTTTAATTTTTGTTTGGTTACGGAGTAACAATTCTAGCAACAATAGGCTCCAAATTAAAAAAAAAAAATGGTGTGGACCTTTGAATAAAAGTAACCTAATTTTTTTCATAATGTGTTAATCTTTGTATAATTATTCTTTTTTTTTTTCTGACAAATGTCGAAACACCATTGGAGATAAAATGTCTGCGACCTTGGTGTGCAAAATTCCTTTTACGGTATTTACAACCCTACCTGAGTGGGCTGGGTTGGCGATCACCGGGTCCTCGATGCGGTACCAAACCTTCGGCCGTAAACCGTGCAAGGAGTGTTGTCTGCTTTACATCGTCACCCAGACCCCCCCTGTGCATTAATTCTTTGACCGGGAGTACATATCGGGGTATTAGTTCTCGGGGCAGTGTAGCTGCCGCGCGTCTTGCTGGATTGAAATTTAAAAAGTGTAATGCAGGGGAGAGGTAAAATACTGTCTAGACTAAGAACTTTCGGTTAGTTTTTTTTTTGTTGAATCGACTTAATCAACTATTCGGTACTTATAATAATAAATAAATGTTTTTTTGCTTGCAATATTGCAACTTTAGTGAAATTAATTTTCTATCATTGAAACACCATTTGTTTTAGCGTCATGTGCGGGCTACTGCGTCGTCACTTATATACTCGGCATCTGTGACCGACACAACGACAACATCATGCTGAAAACTTCGGGTCACTTGTTCCATATCGATTTCGGCAAATTTCTGGGCGATGCACAGATGTTCGGAAACTTCAAAAGGTACTGTTGCAAAGTTACTAAAGTTTCAATTGTTCGACGTCCCATTTTTGCAGAGATCGCGCACCATTTGTACTAACTTCCGACATGGTTTACGTTATTAACGGGGGCGATCGGCCGTCTGAGCAGTTCCACAAGTTCGTGGATCTTTGTTGTCAAGCCTTCAACATTATCAGAAATAACGGAAACTTATTTCTGTATTTATTCACATTGGTAAGTTGCTTGATTTTTTTACAAAATAGAGTTACGTTAATCGAATTTTAGATGGCGTCTTCGGGTCTTTGCGGCATGACGCCCGAATCAGTTACTTACGTTCACAGAGCACTATTACCAAATACTTCTAATCCAGAGGCCGCTGCTCAATTCGCCCGTATGATCAACAGTTCACTGAAGTCTTGGTTTACGCAATTCAACTTTTTCTTACATAATTTAGCACAATTGAAATTCAGCAATGAACATAACGAGGAAACACTTTTGTCATTTGTTCCAAAAACTTACAGGTAATTTAATATCGTTGTTGGAAACAATTGTTTTTAATTGAATTTTGGTTTTTTAGTGTGACGACCGATGGAAGACTGGTACATGTTCAGGTTGTCAATTATAAGAAGAGGTACGACCCTGACAAGTATTATGTTTATGTTTTAAGAGTTTATCGAACTGATAGTAAAAGCTATATGGAGATTCAGAGGACCTATAAAGAATTTTGTGAGCTGCACCAGAAACTTTGTATTTATTTCCCATTGGCCAAGCTGCATAGGTATGTATCATCACTTTAAATTATCTTTTTTGAAGTAGTTCACAGTGTTTGCGAACTTGTCGATATGAAATCAGTAGCATTGTTTTGAATTGTTTTAAGTTCTTTTGGGGAATTTATTATCATTTTTCTGATTAAATAATAGGTAATGAAAATTTATCAACTTGTACGGAGTCTTTCTGGGAGTACCGTCGGCTTTGATGACTTAATACAGATACTTTTCAAGTAGTTACAGCTCCAGTGAAAGCAAAAGACGTAAATGGTGGGTAGCCACAAAGGCACACAGTAAACGAGAAATAAAGTTGTCAGGAAAAACGAAATTTATATTATTTGAAACTTTATTAGAAACACGCTTTTAGGCACCGGCAGTCATCCTCGAAAGACCCTGTATATCAAGATCTTGCCAGTACTTTCTACGTATTTTTCGGATGTAGGTCCTTGAAGCCTTTGACGATCATTCAATCATAGGTATAGTGGATAATCCCTTTATATGAGCACGTAATCCTACTGTCAAATTAGGTATATTTCGTGTTTTAAACCTGTGGTGATAATTTTATTTCTGCAATCGGAATGCTATCCTAAACTTCAACAATACAACGTCTCTCTGGTTAGATGAACTAAATTTGAGTTTATTTTCAACAATTTCAGCCTCTATTAGGTAATGTGGAAAGTTTTAAGTGGATTAATAATTATGAGGTTCAGGGATATCAGAGCATTTGATGATGGCAAAGTCGACACATTTGCTAAACTAACGCAATTTACTTAATTGACTTGCAAGATTCCGGCGCTCCACTCTTTCTTTACGTCCCAACTTCGGAAATGAAACAGTCATAGCTTTCGTAACGGGTGAGAGTTATCTGTTGACTTTTGAGATTTGACACGAAATCTAGCGCTATTAGCTTAAGGAAATACGTCGAAAATTTGATGAGAAGTTTCTATGAAAAATTTTATAAATAAAAATTCTAAAAGTAATTTGGGAAAAACTATCTTAAGCACTGGCACTGCTTCCATGCGACGTGGCATCACTGTTGTCATTATGCATGACAATGTTTCTGGGTCTCAACACTACCGGTTCTTCGTCATCGCCGCCGAAGAAAATACTTGTAGCTTGGCTGCTGAAATTCAGAGGGCTCATACCCGGCTTCATTACAAAATCTCCCTGGATATCCCCAACTTCAGAAGATTCCTCCTCCGACAAGTTGGTGTAGAAATCGTCATGATTAGCAACGTGAATTTGAAAATTGCCATCGTCATATTCGGCGTAAATATTTTCTTCGGGCGTTGGCGGTGATGTTAGGTCGGGGGTTTCAGCCACTATTCTCGTCGGTGGTTCTTCTTTCGTAACTTTCTTTGTAGATTTCTCTTTTTCTGTTTCTATTGTTGTTTGTTTGACTGTTGCCGCTTTACTTGGTGATGTTTTATTAACTTTCGGGGGTTTTGCTGCCGGTTCTTTGACCGCCTTCTTTTTGTTTTTGGACTTTGGCGTTTCTGATTTGCTTTCGACTGGTAGATGGACTACCGCGTTCTTTTTATTTTTGGACTTTGGCGTTTCTGATTTGCTTTCGGCTGGTAGATGGACCACTTCTCCATTAGACTTGACACTTTCACTTACTGTTGCAGGTTGATTTTTAAACATAGTTTCCATATTCGGTTTGGGTAATACCTTTTTTTCTCTAACCACCTCATTTCTGCCCATATCTTGGTAACTGGTTGATGGTAACGAATCTGAAACATTTCTGGTTATAAGTGACTTCTCGCAAGATCTTTGCCAACTCACTTTGAGGCGAATCGAATTCTGAGAAAAAGTTGTATTTGACACAAACAACGGTTGTTGGTTCTTTCACCTTTTTCCGATTACCCTTAAGTTTGGCCTTAAAACCACCGAAAAGACCCATTTTTATTCTTTGCAAATTTGAAACCGAACGAGTTATACCATCAACGCTGACTGCGATAAAATTCTAGTCTTATCTACCTGTCATTGCTAAATTCAATTGTAAAAGCATTATCACCGATAAATGAAGATATGAGCGATTATTGGAAATGTTGCAGTGGCAATGGTGTAAGGTTATGTTTTTTTCTAGCTTATCTACTGGCCTTCATGTTGGAAGATCTAACATCAAACAAGTAGCGGAGAAAAGATACAGGGAAGTTAGCCTTTTCGTTACCTCCCTGTTCAAATGTGCAGACGAAATAGCTCATTCGGATCTGGTCTACACCTTCTTCCATCCGCTTCTCCGGGACCAACAATTCCCTGAAGACTATTCCAAGAAAGTTAAAGGTACCATTGGGAGCGGGGGGCGCAATGCTCGATATGCTTATTTTGTTTAAATTATTTTTTAATGTAGACCGTCGATCTGAGCCGAAGAGCCAAGTTGGAATCCTGAAAGGTCAACTGAAATTGTCGTTCCAATTCGCCAAAGGCATCTTCAGTGTAATGGTGTATCACGTGAGAGGCCTCCCTTTATTGGCTAACGGTCAAGAGCCTTCCACTTACGTCAAAGTCTATCTCCACCCGGACACCAGTAAAACAACCAAAAGAAAAACCAAAGTGGTGAAGAGAAACTGTCATCCAAGTTTTGTCGAAATGGTATGATTTTGATAAAATTAATAATAATTAATTTATGTTGTTGAATAATTTTGAAACTATTTTTACTAAATCGCTATTCTTTGCTTCCTTGTAATTATCGCAGTTGGATATTTGATTCAAAGTAATTTGCAGCTGGAATACCGGATGTCGCTGGATATCGTGAGGGAGAGGAGCCTCCAGGCCACTGTATGGAACTACGATCCTCTGCAAGAAAACGAGTATTTAGGGGGCGTAGAACTGGAGTTGCGTAGATTCAATCTCGGCAAGGAAACGATTGAATGGTATCCCCTGGTTAACTTGAGCAGCAGATAACACTCGTTTTAATTTGCATAACTGACAAACAGGAACGACGGGGATGCAACTTTTGAATATTTATTGCAAAATTACTAATTTCTGCTTGCATTTATTTATTTTGATTATTTGAGATTATTTTACGGTACGTGCAAGATGGTTGAGATATTGTCGCTTTTTAGTCATGTATTTATTGGTTGTTTAAGATTGTTGAGATTTATACCAAAGTTTCAGTGGTAGTTGTATGAGTTTTTTTTTTTTCGTAGTTTTATTAATCAACCGTTTGTTTGGTCTTTGCTGTTGTAGAACATATTTATTTCTATGTATAATTTTTAATAATAATCACGCAGATAGTAATTTTAGAGTATACAATTCCATACATATTCAAACATACACTATAATGTATTTTATCATTCCTATTTAAATCATCGCTGTATGCATTTATATCGTGACAGGTTACGCATTTAGTTTTTGTATTTTTGTCTACTTAATATACATGATTCTTCCCCAAACATTCTTTAATATGACTTTCGAATTATTTTTGTCCCCTGCGCTGTTTCATAGATCTAATAGTTTTATTTTAAATTTGTTGAATGGATGAAATGCGATTACTTTTTTATTTCAAGAGTAGATATCTCCTAGACCTACAGGTGACTCCTTGAGGATGAAGACTGGATTTATCTGAATTCCTATTTGTCCTACATTAACGCGTTTGTATAATTAGCCCAAAATTTATTAGAGAAGGTAATTTTTTTATGTTCATTCACGGTAGAGTTTATGTTTTTTTCTTAACTATATATGTATTCTTCATAATAAACAACCGAAGAACCCAAAAACTAAAATATATTTTTTGAGACACAAAAAGTTACAAATAATTTGGGTAAGAAAGTACGAAGTTAATAAAAAACAAAGTATAAGTTATAGAAAAAAACTTAATGAGATGAAATATAACATACAATACAATATACATAGATCTCAGAAAAAGTCACTGAACCCCACGCAATAAAATTAAGGAATTAGTTGTTTGAAATAGATAGAGAGGGAGCAAAAACGTGCATTAAGCTAACGCTAGCCTTAAAGTGCCGTCAAACTGCTTCCGGTTAAAGTGCCGTTAATCCATATGACTTCAGTGTGTTAGGGCAAGAAAAAAGATTAGAAAAGTTCTTTTTAAGTAGTAATTTTTAATCGTGCTTTAAAAAAAAATTACAGGGCCTTGAACTGACCTTGCGTAGAACTTCTTTTTCCCAAGAAAAAAGTAGGTATAGTTCGAACGAGGATTTGAACCCGAGGCCTGTTCATCGTACGCCACCGGTTTTCTATGGCTCTATCGACCTTGCTAGTCGTTGCGTGTTTGAACTTTGTAGTCTCTAGTCTTTCCGTGAAAACATCACTTGCGTGTTGCGCGCGCATTAAGGACACGACTTTAGCAGGAAGCCGTTCAACGGCACTTTAAGTACAGTTTTAAGCTAATCGAAAACTGATTCAAGAATGACGCAGATGCTGCAAAAGAAGAACAAACGAAATTAGTTACTCAACTAAAGGTAAGGAAAGAATTCATAGAAAACTTGAATTTAACGAAAACGGCATTAATATATTTATATACATATGTAATGTACCGGGTGTTTCAACGAGAACCGCCGGTGCCAAACTGCGTATTTCTAATGGAGTTAAAAATTGGAAATTTGGCAGAAATAAACTATAATTCATGCACTACAAGATGACATTATCGTTTTTTTCTTTTTTTAAACGGTGTGAGTTTTTACTTTCGATCGCGATTTCATATCGAAATATTCACTTCGTCTCTTTGATTTTTTTCAAGCTCATGATCACGTTCTCCAAGATTGATAACGAGCAATTGAAATATTTTTATATCAAACCGTTATTGAATTACATTGATTTTTAAATTTCAGCCCTCAGGGCATTTTTTGATTGACAGATGACACTTTTGTGGCGCCAGTTTTGCGGACAACCGCATTAGGTTTTATGATGGTCTCTGCACTGCAAAGATCTTTGAGTAGGTACCGCTTTTAAGTCATAAATAACCGAACCGTTTAGGCGATCTTTGTCACCAAATTTGACTGCTTCAATAAAGCAGTCGTGTCATAAATTCGTCAAACTCTCGCGAACTTCTTAAAAACACAGTTAGGGATACTTCAACTACAAATTTCAAATTTTTAACAACAGGAACGTATACCTGACGGTATTGCGAACATAATAATAATAAAAAAAAATATTGAAAATTTCTGAAAAAGCATATTAAGTATAGCGTCCCGACGGCGCATGGAATTAATTATGGACCAACCAATGACGCCACATTGTAGCGCATTCATTAAAGTTTGTTTCTGCCAAACTTCAAATTTTTAACTCCATTAGAAATACGCAATTTGGCACCGGCGGTTCTCGTTGAAACACCCGGTATATTAAAAAACCTGCAAGAAAAGACATTTTTAGTCTACATAATAAATGTCGACTGGAATATGAGCATAATATACAAGATCGTCTGAACAATAGAAATTCAAAACGAAAAAAAAAAACTTGCACATTTTATTTTTGAGTTTGGGAAAATCTTTGAGGGTTAACAAAGTTACAAAAACGTCATTTCTTTAAGATTTCATGTGTAGTTAGAAGAAAGTAAAGAAGAATGCCCTAAGTTTAATATGGCTGCAATCCTGTAGTTTATTTATTATTTATTTTCGAAGTAGTTATTTTTTGGTTAGAATTTTTCTTTTTTATTCCATTCAGACTTCAGAGGCGACACACGTGGGAGGTATGGCTCAAATTACAAAACCAAACGACTGGCGGTACCGTGTTGAAACTAACTTTGTCTTAGATATTTGATTTCAATAAGCTTTCCTTTTTTTATGAAAACTTTTATTGAAAAAAACTAAAATAAAAAAATAACTTCTTTTGGTTAAATGGACAATTAAAAAAAGATCTACTATCTTAGATAAATAATAGAGAATCTTTGAAAATATAGCCTTTAATTTAAAATTTGTGAGCTGATCTCTGTTGAATCGCCACTGAACAGGATATAAGAGTACAATTCTATCTAAAAGATAGCTGAGTTAAAAGTTAGAATTTAAGTTAAGAAGTCCAAGTATTCTAGCTCTACACAGAAATCAATTATTGTTTTACACTATTTAAAAAATCATTTAGTGACGACGTCAACTGAAAGTGTATTTCTGCTATAATTATATAGGTATGTAAGTACCTACAGTACTACACGCCTCTGTCTTATGTAACAGAAAGGCTGTCCCACCCCCTGCCCTGGACCAATGGTTGATTGGTTTGGATGAGGGTGGATGACTTTCGAGGCAAAAGGGGGTAGGTAGCCGAGGGACTTTAAAATTCACAAAGACTGCGCAAATAGTCTGTTACACGCAGAACGCAGATAAGCCATGTTTGATTAAAATAGAATTTCTTTTGAACAACCAAATATTTGCTTTGTATAATGTATACAGGGTGTTTCATAAATTAATGTCAATATTGAAGAGGTATACAATCTTATGCGTATGATTTTAAGATAAAAAGATTCTATAAACATAAGGTTGTCTTTACGTTATTTTTGATATACAGGGCGACTAAAATTTTTAATTTTTTTGCTTTTTTTAAATAACATCGAAACTACATTAGATATTTTTATTAAGTTTGGAGGGTGTAAATTAGTTGTAGAACCACATCTTTAGTGAAAAAACGAATTTTCAGTTTTAACCAATGGCGTCCCAATTAATTATTATTTTGAACGGAAAAATAATATGCCACTGTTTTTTCAAAAAAAAATTTTATTAATGGTGCTTTATTTGGTAATAAAAAGATCTTTTTACGATTTTTCGTATCTTAAACTATTTTGTAGTAAAAAATGCACAAATATTTGTATGTAAAACACTTTAACACTTTAGGTACTTTTTACAGTTTTTATTTTAACAGCTAGGTAACTAATACCAATTTCTGATTAAATTAGTCAATGTAATTGTAATTGACTGTTAACAAATTAGTAACAAATTTGTGAAAAAAAATCTAATGTAGTAGTTTCGGAGTTATTAAAAAAAGGGAACAAATATAATGTACACCAAATTAAACCATACATCTCTTGCACTGTTCACCAGAAAATTTAATGAGCATCAAAATATCTAAATAAAACTCAAATTGTTATACATCAGAAAATGAAAACATCACCACTAAAATAATTATGCTGCGTATTGTTTTACCATTGCTTACATTTTAAATACTATATGTCTATCAATTTTACTAAATGTTCACCAAATTTAGAACGCTCAAGCTACGCGTCCGTGCTGTATATTATAAATATTTGCGTTATCCATTTATATTTAGTGTTTCTCAAAAACTATTTGTGCGTCAATTAATTATTTTATTACTCCAAAAATGAAATATGCTTGCGCATCTCTCCTTGCCGCTTGCGCTTCCAGACAAGAGGCCCTCGAAAAAAGTTTTGTACAAGGTCAGTTCAGGGCCCTGTATTTTTTTTTAAATCACAATTAGAAATTACCACTAAAGGAAGTTTTACATAATGCAAGCCAATTACAGCAAAGCATTTATATATTATGGAAATCAATATCTTTTTTTGTGCAAACCATTTCTATTTTTACTCTTATTTTTCTTACCTTAGCACATCTACATCTCTATAATTTTGCATAAAATTATTTACCATTTGCACAACATTTTATTGCTTGTGTATTTTTGATCAACAAATAGTATTTTTAACTGCTAAATAATATAAGATACTGTAAAAAAATAAATATCTGGGTATTATGTTAGAATTAAATGCGGAATAAAATTTGGTGAACATTTGGTATTTATAGTCAACAAAAGTTATTTTGGCAAACAAAATATACAGGGTGTCCCAAAACTTAACGTCAACCCGTAAAGGGCTGATAGTCCTGCTCATTACTGACCAGAATATTATAATATGACCTTAGTAAAAAGTCATTAGTTTTCGAGATATTGGGGCTTTTATGAATTTCGTGAAAATTGACACCTTAGATCAGTTTTTAAAGTGTCACAACTTTAAATTTCTATATTATATTATTCTAAATGTTGTTACGTAACCCTGAATAGTCCGGTTATTGATCAAGAGGCAAAGAAGCATTACTAGAGCCACATCTTTGGGAAAGAAAAAAACATTTTTGACTAATACATGATTTTTTTTAATGACCTAACTTTGACTCTTCATACTTTTGAAAAAAATACCACGCTAACTTGGCAAGTTATTCTAAAAGATGACTCATTTAATGTAGTTTTTAAAATGGTCTTACAATTTCTATATTTTGCATTAGAAAAAAAAGATATTTCTATTTAACTGCAAATGAGCGCATTGTAAAATTATTATTATTCGATTTTAACGAAATTCATAAAAGTCCCAATATATCTCGAAAACTAATGACTTTTTACAGAGGTCATATTATGATATTCTGGTCAGTAATAAGCAGGACTATCAGCCCTCTACGGGTTGACGTTGAGTTTTGGGACACCCTGTATAAGAGGCCAGCATTATGTCAATATTTGGTTGTCGCTTTAAGATTATGTATTTTCTTAATTTTGGTTAGCATTTAGTATTTTTGGGAAATGAAAGTATTTTTTTGTATGAGAATATTGAGTAAATTTGGTAGACTGTTAAATACGACCCTTAAAAAAACAAAAAAAAAAATAATTAAATATTATTGCTCTGTATCTCAAAATCACGCACGTTTATAGAGAATTTTTATCTTATATTTAATAATGGTCCAAACGAAATTTAGTTACATACTTCAAATAAGTATATTTCTTTGGATTTAGCATCATAAATTGTTTAGTTGGACGACATGTTTTGTTTAAATAAAATAAATCACATTATTTGTAACATAATAATATTTATGTTGATTTAAACACAAAATGTTAATATTAATATTACTAGAGAATACTTATTAAACCTATACCTAAAAATTTATACATTGGCACAGTAGTTTATAAGAAGTTACTTATCCAAAAAATCTAGTAAGTACCTATATTACTTATTAGTTTAGCACTAAAACTTGCTATTGATTGAAATTTTTATTCCTCCATTTTAATTTTATAATATGTAGTTTATTGTTTCAAAATTTTTTTTTCTTTGTCTTTTGGTCAATAACAGGGCTATTCAGGGTTACGTAACAACATTTAGAATATGTATTATAATACGGAAATTTGTAGATTGGCACTCTAAAAACTGATCTAAGTTGTCGGTTTTTACAAAATTCATAAAAGTCCCAATATCTCGAAAACTAATAACTTTTTACTAAGGTCATATTATTCTAGTCAGTAATGAGTTGGTCTATCAGCCTTCCACAAAATAACGTTGAGTTTTGATTGGACACCCTGTATAAAAAATAAGGCAAAGATTTTTTATTTTAAAATAATACGGCGATTAAACCCCCTACGGTCAAAGTCAAGATAAATGTTGTAAATAACTTTTTGTGAGGTGTTATTCCGAATGCAATTAAAATTAAATTTTACGAAATTGAGCAGAATTATCAATTACTCGTGCACTATCTCAAATTTACTGCGCACCACAGTGCGCACCTCGAACCGGCGCTGGCTTGATACTATCCACATTTTCTCTTACAAATTCCCATCAGACAGAACCCCGCAGCTCGGCTCAAGCGTGTGCAGTTCAACAGGTTGCCCAACTTTACCGGCGAATCAACAACCGGCACAACATTCATAACCATTTATTAATTACACATATTTTTTAAAAAACCTTAACCATTTCGAAAAAAACAATCGCGTTAGTGACGTAAAACATAAACAAGTGAACGATCGGAAAAAGGGGCGTGTTCGTACCCGGCCTGCTGTGATAGTTGAGTGATCGCCCATATGGATATGTTCGATTGCGTGTGTTGCTGTTTGTAATAAAAAGTGTTTTTTCGGATTGTTGTGGAAATTACGACTGTAACTAAATTATTTCAAAGTTACCATGGAAGTTTTTCCGGCGTTTATCGGCTCCGCTGACGATTTCAAGGAACTTTGGGAGACAGACTTGGATCCGGTGAGTGTGAATGGGCCTTTAGTAAAGCCGGTTAGCCCGGGAATTTAAGGTTCAAAAGGTTGAGAGTTTGTCTTGCTGGGGAAACTAAGACCAGTTTCATTCAACATCTACATGAAATCTTTCTTGTTACTGTGCTTATCAATGGAAATTCTTAGGTCAATCTACAGATATACCCACATATGTAGGTACAGCCGGGGAATTAAGTAATGGCACAAAGCGTGCGCAAATCGCTTACTTTTACTACGTTAATATCAAGTGTAACGTAAAAAAATTGTAGAAGATGTTAGAAAAGCACAGGGGGATCACAAATCGTCAACTTTTCCCCTGTTATACCTGATAATAATATGGCAAAAAAAATTATTTGCGCACTCCCCGTTCTTTACTTACAACGAGCTGTGGATAAAATAAAAACTAGAAGTTCTGGGGAAAAAAATTTTCATTGGAAATGAAAATTCTTCTATTAATTAGTTGCTTTTTCGTAATTTGTCATTTACAGCTATTTATGGAATGCAATTTAAATATCTTGGATTAATGGCTCCGTTAGCGCTTACATGAATGTAAACATTGTGAAGTGATGGTAGTTGCGGAAAATAACGGTTGACTTCCGGTTATAGCACTTGAGACAAATTAAACTGGAATACCGGGAATCGGGAGAATTACCTTTTTCGTAATGCCAAATTAATAGTTCTTTAACAGAAATTAAGAAAGCCAATTTGCTTGGCTTTCTCAAAATGGATTTTTAATATTTTAGAAATTCTTGGGCTTATTGTGTCCATCATCATGCACAGACAAATGGAATTTGTCAGATATAGAATATTTGTTATCTCTTATCTTGTATGTCTCCTGAATGGTTGCAGGTCGTTTGTTTTTATTAATTTTAACCAAAATTTCTTCCCTTTTCGTTGCTTTACAATTTTACCTACATCGGTGTCCGTTTTTCATTGAAATAGGAATTACAGTTTTCCAATTTTTTCGTAACAGTAATAGGACCAAATGCCAATATTATTTTAAATTTTTGTGACCTCTGCTGTAGAATTAACTGAAATAATAATTGTAATCTTACTCAAGTACAATACATAATATTAACTAATAACACCTTTGGGCTGATCACTGAAAAGTGCATTATTATTCTCAAGGTTACTACTGTTAAATAATATGGTCGGTTATTTCCAGTAAATTTCTATTTTTTTTTTTAGTGACATAACTTTTTTTATTTCTCAAGTTGTTTTATAAATTTAGATTTCTAATTTTAATTAATCAGTTTAACTAAAATTTGACAAAAGTTAAATACGTAACATTTCTACTTACTGTGTATAACAATTAAATACAAATTAGTTGGTGCGTGATGCCTAGAAATGTTTGAAGAAGTCTTATACTTGAGTAATGCAAATTGAAATTTTGGAAAAGTTATTGTTGCTTAATTAAAAATTAATTAATTAATTAATTTTAATTAACAAAATTGACATTATCAATTAAAAATTAATCTGCAGTAGCGTAAAAATTAGGGGGCAACATCTACGCCCAGTACTTTAAACTTAAACTAAATTGGTTATTACCTATTATTTCGTAATTGCTTACTGTGCATGGCAAAATTTTGGTAAAATTACTTGGATAGTAGGAAAATATTTTGATTTTTTTTAAATAAAATTTTAAAGAGGTTTATGCACAATAAATCATAAAATTGTGATTTTTTTTTGCACTTTTTTCCAAACAGAGTTGAGAAAAAAAATATTGAAGCTGAGAGGAAAAAGATTATTTTCTATTATACAGGGTGGGGCAATAGTGCGTCCGACTTCGATAGTTTGAGTTCTATGATATGTGAAACTTGATTTAAAAACACAAATAAACTAGAAAAAAAATTCATAACCGAAAATTATTTCTGAACATACAGGGTGAGCCAAGACGATTATACAGGGGCAAGTGACATTTTTTTTAAATGGAATGTTGTATGTAAAAGAAGATTTCTTGGAGCTTTTTCCTAGACTCTTTTCACTCCAATATTATTGCTGACTATTTCCAAACCACTTGAATGTATAGCGATTTTTTTGTTCATACATTGGCATGTGCAGATGCATGTTAAAAAAATTACTACAATCATAATTACGAGTTTTAAGAAAAAATTATGTAAGTACTAGTTAGGAAACATCTGTGGCATGTCTTTGAATCGTTTTTACTTTTGAAAAATTATACAAGGTGGCTTAACTTAATTTTTTAATTTAGAACTTTTTAAATTTAATTTTCTCCATTTTTTCAAATAAAACAACCTGTATATTTTTTAACGATATGACGTAGAAACTGAAAACGAACTACAAACTACGAACTACATAGAAAAAATGTTCGTTTTTAGTTAGTCGGGTGCACTATTGCCCCAGCCTGTATAATATGTTGAGTTTAAAAATTGTTAAAAAATTTAATTGTGCTACAGGGTCAAAATTTTCAATATTTGCTATTATGAATAAGTGTGTAGTTTCAATACGACAATTACTTTATAAGCGGGATTATAAGTCATTTGAGTGTTCAAAATCTTTAGAAGTAAAGGCAATTTTTTTTTCGATTGATGTATTTACTTAATCTTTATTGAAAACTGGATATTGTTCTCTTTGAAACTAGACGCTTCATGTTATAATGCAGAACGACTGCACACTCGCGAGCAATATTTAAGGCACGGTGTTTCTTCCCAGTGTAAGCCAGCTCTATTCGGTAAGATGGAAAGAGCATTGCGACCCACTCACTTCCAGGTGATTTGCGGTCGGGCAAGGGAGTTAGCAAAGGAAATAAATATTTATTATCCATAGCATCATTGGGCGATAAGGATTTGGAGTCCAATAGGGCAGACTGTCAGGTCTGCTGCCAAAACCACTCCTACAGCCCGATTTACACAACTTCAAGATCGCCGATTTTGCTTCACGAGCCGTGCCTTAAATATTGCGCGAGAGTGTACCTGTCGCTTATGACGTAGGGCAATTTAATATAAAGCAAAAGGGGCAATTACAATAGTAGACAATAATTTACAATTCTAGGACGCTATTATACGAGGTACGAGGGCAGATTGCTAATTTTACTTTCCAACCCTATTAATCGCGGTGAATAATAGGAAGTTTGATGCAATTAGTTCCAGCGAATATAGAGGTTGGATTACTAGTTTAACAGCACTGAGGAGTTTTGACCATCGAAAATAATTATACATCTGTAGTTCCACTGAACTTTTGTTCAGTTCAAAAATCAGCTGCTTCATATTTATAATAAAAAGTTATCCATGTAGTTTCCAAAAATTACTGTTAAAGCCTATTAACCATTTTTATTACATTATTTCTTTAAAAAGCGTTTTTTCAAATAAGGTATACCTATGTATAACAGTTTCAGTCTCTTCAATCTTGTTCTGTATTTTTGGTCTCCCTGTATATGTATACACCTTACTAGTTTTTTTTCCGAAAACTTGGAGATTTTTAGCTGTAATATGTCTTTGTGGAGAATTAATTATGAAAACATTACGTACCTGCTGTACCAAAAACGCTTCCTCGAGAAGAAAAAACAGATTTCAATGTGGCATCAACATTTACGTAATGGAAACTTTTGTAAACTAATAAAATAGAAGATTTGATTGAGAAAGTTATTTTTTAAATACATGAGCATTTGGAAAAAATTTCAAACAGTTTTTGCGTAAAAACTTAGGAATTTTTGACAATTTGTTTTTGCATAGTGGTGTCGTTAACTTTCGAAAAAGTTGTTGACCCACATTAACTTGATAACACTTTGCTCTAATTCTTGGATGACCATAACGAAGTAGACAGGACGCATCTTAGTGCAATTGATAGGACTCATGACATGACTTCCACAAGTGTTTTACCGGGTCTTCCATAAATTCTGAAACGTATCTTTTATTACAGTAATTAGCGAATAACGAGTCAAATTATTGCTTGTTGTCGCAAAAATTTCAGCAAATTTTATCGCGTTTCCTACAATTAATTTCATTATTAAAGGCTTGTTGTAGAATCGATAACATTTTTAACTTTACGTAAAAAAACAGAATAGTTCAAGGTTGCGACTTTTCTCCGAGACTATCTATGGGTAAAGTGCAATAAAGTTGCAGTAATAAAATAAAATTTCTCCTTCCTCTACGTCGTCGCTCATAATTGGTCTTATTTGTCGCCTTTCCAAATCATTACAAGATAGATTACAGATAGATTTAGATCAACCAACATCAGTAGGTACTTTTCCGAAACCGCCAAAATCTCCAAATGTTTTTGCACGTCTCGAACCAACAAGTTCCACGGAATCCTTATCATTCACTTAGGCGAATTAACATATCAATATTTATTTACATGTGGCTTGTGGGAATCCACTTATCGTCATTCCGGCGGGGAGCTTTTGTTGGGACCTTGCTCAAAAATTCCCAATACAAAGACATTGTTGTAATTTTTGTGAGTTATTTTTTAACGAACAAAACGATTAAAAAATGCTTTATTTCGATGACGAATCTTATAAGACCGATCGTAGCGCACAGTAACAAGGGTGTTATCAGCTAAGGTGTGTTCGTCGACATTTCATTTGGCACACTTATGAGATAATAGCAAAAGTAATCTCTTACTTGAGAAATGGCATTGATGAATTTTTTTTTGATCTATTTATATCTACGTGCAGACATGTATGTACGTATAAAGATTATATCATTTAATAGTTGCTGTAATAGATAAAAAGAACATCGTTAGTTTTGTGCGGAACTTTACCGGCATTAAAGTATTTTCTAGGATTAGGAACCTGGCAAATTAGTTAAATTTTCTTCTTTTAGAATAGGTTTAATGATGCGTTTTTAAATGACGTACAGGCTGAGGTACCCTCGCGAGCAATATTTAAGGCACAGTGCTTCTTCCCAATGTAAACCACCTTTAGCGACCCACCCACTCCCAGGTGGGGTTGGGGTAGCAAAGAAAATAAATATTTATTATCCATAGCGCCATTGGGCGATAAGGATTTGCTGGAGTCCAATAGGGCAGACTGTCAGGTCTGCTGTCACAACCACACTTACAGCTTGATTTATACAACTTCAAAATTGCCGAGTCGTGCCTTAAATATTGCTCGCGAGTGTACTTTCGGTTGAAGATGAGGTATGGAAATGGAGCAAGTTGATGACCATCCTAATTGTTGGATTCATTCCAGCATTATGCGGGCTACGTATAATCAATCCGCCCATATACAGTTAACAGTCCTTGTCGCCGTAAAATAATTTATTTGTTGAGCTCGTAAAAGGCAAAAGGGAAAGTTGTAAGGATGAGGGAACTGCATTCACCGACTATTACTGGCTATTCCATTCATTGTATTTTCGCCTCGATGATTTCTACCTCACACTAAATCGAGGAAATAAATGGAACAAATTAAGACATTTCTTTTTGTGATTACTTAGATAGTGACATTATGTGGGTAATGAAAAGTAGCCTTACAAATGCAAAATAAAAAATTTAACTTTAAATTGGTTTACACGTTTTTTAATGTTAATTAATCTACACGTTTGCTCAGATAACTTAACTTATTAATGGGAACAAATATAATGTACACCAAATTAAACTATACATACCTTGCACTGTTCACCAGAAAATTTAATGAGCATCAAAAAATTTAAATGAAACCCAAATTATTATACATTAGAAAATGAGAACATTACCACTAAAATAACTATGCTGCGTATTGTTTTACCATTAATTCTATATGTCCATCAATTTTACTAAATGTTCACCAAATTTAGAACGCTAAAGTTACGCGTCCGTGCTGTACATAATAAATATTCGCGCTATCCATTTATATTTAGTGTTTCTCAAAAGTACTATTTGTGCGTCAAATAAATATTCTATTACTCCAAAAATGAAATATGCTCGCGCATCTCTCCTTGCCGCTTGCGCTTCCAGACAAGAGGCACGCGAAAAAAGTTTTGTAGAATGTCAGTTCAGGGCCCTGTAATTTTTTTTTAAGCACGATTAGAAATTACCACTAAAAGAAGTTTTACGTTTTACATAATGCAAGCCAATTACAGCAAAGCATTTATATATTACGGAAATCATTATTTTTTTTGTGCAAACCACTTCTATTTTTACTCTTATTAGCCTTGCCCTAGCACATCTACATCTATAATTTTGCATAAAATTATTTACCATTTGCACAACATTTTATTGCTTCTGTATTTATGATCAACAAATAGTATTTTTAACTGCTAAATAATATAAGACACTGTCGAAAATTAAATATCTGGGTTTTATGTTAGAATTAAATGCGGAATAAAATTTGGTGAACATTTAGTATTTATGATCAACAAAAGTTATTTTGACGAACAAAATCAAGATACAAACATAAAGTGAACTTACTAAAAAAACTTATGCTGTTTTTATAAACAGAACATCTGGACCACTTATTACAATTTTATCTGTCGAGTTATTTGGAAAACGATCTAATTTTTTAGGATTATTCTTGAATTTTGTAATTATTTGGCGATATCTCGAAAATGGTTACAAATAGTCATAGGGGTATACATACAAAACATGTTTGTATTTAGTTTCTACATCATACCAATAAAAAATATACAGGGTGTTTCATTTGAAAAAAATGGAGATAATTAAGTTCAAAAAGTTCTAAATTGAAAAATTAAATTTAGCCACCCTGTATAATTTTTCAAAAGTTAAAACGTATCAAAGACATTCCACTAATATTTTCTAAGTAGTCTTTACATAATTTTTTCTTAGAAGTCGTAATTGTGACAGTAATGATTTTTTTAACATGCATCTACAGATGCCATTATTTGAACAAAAAAAATCGCTACATCCAAGTTGTTTGGAAATAGTCAGCAATAATATTGGATTGAAAAGAGTTTAGAAAAAGGCTATGAAAAATTTTCTTTTACACACCACATTTCATTTAAAAAAATGTTACTTGCCCCTGTATAATTTTCTTGGCTCACCCTGTATATTCAAAAATAATTTTCAGTTATAGACTTTTTTCTCTAGTTTATTTGTGTTTTTAAATCAAATTTCTACCTATCATAGAACTCGAGCTATCAAACTCGGGCGCACTATTGCCCCACCCTGTATAAGAGGCCAGCATTATGTCAATATTTGGTTGTCGCTTTAAGATTATGTATTTTCTTAATTTTCGTGAGCAATTAGCATTTTTGGGAAATGAAAGTATTTTTTTGTATGAAAATATTGGGTAAATTTGGTAGACTGTTAAATACGACTCTTTATTAATCCAGTGGTTTTGTTTTAATGATATTTTCTTTCACTTCCGTTATTGCTACCTTCTCAATAGGCATTTTTGTAACTTTTCTCGTTTAGTATTACTAATACTTTCTTCCATTTTGTCTACTACTATTTTTTCTACAATACGATAGAAAGTTTTCTAACTTCTTTTGTATAATGTCAGTAGTATTTTCTTATTTTTCGTTCACTTTTTCTAGTGTTTGTGCTATGCTCCTCGTAATACGTCAAGAAGGTTTCTACCATCATTGTCATTGATATTTTCTACACTTTTACTAATGTTTGTCTCCCTATCATTAGCCAAGACGATTTCAAACTTTCCTCGGATAGTATTAATAATATCTACTTTATTTATTTTTAGTTACCAATCTCCCTATAATAAGATAAAAAAAACTACGCTCGTATAAGTATTAAACGTTGTTAAGAAATATTCAAACTACTCTTGTATACCATAAGTAACATTTTTTCCTAATTTCACTAGTTTTACCCTTTCTATCAGAAGTCAAGAAGATTTTTAACTAATTCCTTATATATAGTATTAATGATATCTTCTTCCAGCCTCCCTATAAGAAGATAAGGAGTTTTGTAACCTTCCTTGTACAGGATATCTGTCTCAGCAGTAGGCTTCATCCCCTAAAATTTTATTAATTTTAAATTCAGAATACTTATGTAACACATGGTAGTGCTGAGACACCCTGTAGAGTATCTGTGATATTTTCTTTCAGTTTACCTAGTGTTAGTACTGCTGTTTCTATAAGAAACCAAGAAGTTTTCTAACGACCTTCGCATATAGTATCAGTGATATTTCTTCCCACTTGTATTTTATCTTTGACCTCGTTATATGTTCTGGAACTTTTATAATTTGAAACTTTTCAGAAAACGTTGGTTCAAATTGTTCCACCACTAGGTATAAGTATTTGATACATTTTTTAAATACTTTTCTAGACTTTTATTTTTTTTTATGTTAAATTTCAAAAAATAAATTTTAAGGGTTTTCTCTTGATCCATAATAATCATTTAATTGTCTATTATTGTTACAATAGTAGTTTGTTTTTTTGCCATTTCAAAGTTCTTAATCTTTCCTCTGCAACACTTAACCTTCTACACTTTTCTAACAGAATTCTTAGGACTTTATAAGTTTCTTTGCCTAGTTGCAACATTTATCACTTTATTAGAGTTACTAAGGTCGTGTCTTACCAGCAAGTACCTAGTTAAAAAGCCAATTTATGGCAATTTTGCGCGATAAAATGCCAATGCGCATTGCGTATGTTAATGAGAATTGGTGTCGAATATTTGCATCGCTCGGTGGCATCAGATCAGGTACATTCAGTTACACAAGAAACTAGATGGATTAACCGTTTTCCCATCCTTGCTCATGCGAAGAAGACTCTGAGTTTTCCTCTCTTATCGTGTATCCGACTTGATCTTGAGGTTTGTGCTGTAAACAGAAATGGTGGACGTTTTATTTTTGCACACATTATTTTAAATTGAGTAATTTTACGTTAACGGCTAAAATTGTTTTACCTCAAAAAGCAAACATATTTGTTTGTTGGTATTATACTTTTGTGCATCTTCCGCAGTTGTCATTCTAATTTTTAAATTTTAGTTATTATTCCGTGGATTATAGATCACAAATCCAGACCGAGCGTTCCATCTATTAATAAAAAAGGTACAATCAGCAACAAGCTGATTTAGTTACCGTAATCCAAATTTTAGTCGCGTTCCTAATTCAAGGAAAATTTTCACCTAAGTAAATTCTATTAAATACTTTTGATAAACGTAAGACATTTAATCCGAAAATTGGATTTTTTAAAACTTTAATTCATAGATAATGATTTGTGGGTAGGTATACAAAGTAACTGTATAAAAGCGATGTCAAGTAAACACATGATATTTACGAATATTTTTTTAAATTTTTCCTGGAAAGGGAAATATTAAGTGCATTCAGGATCACGTGATTTTCTGGTTTACATTCATTCACGATTTATTTCTTATTATTTATTAAGGGTCATATATCCAACTGTTTATATAAAGCAACTGTTTTATGAAATACAGGAGTAATTTTTGTAATTTATAATAAAATACAACATTTCCATGTCATGCCTACTAAGTGTAGTTTTTGAGAAGAAGACTCCAATTACTCCTATTTTGTTGGTAATTTATAGCCTGATCAACAGGTCTCTACTACTCTGTACACCTCTACAATTTACCAAATATTTGTTTTCGGACTCGGATTGTTGCATGTGTCAATTAAACTTATCTCATGCCCACGATCCAACCCAACATATTGGTCGACTGCCAAAATCGATAACATTATTATCTTTACCCCGTTCCAGGAACCTTCAGCTTAAAACTAATCGAAGCATCTAATTTCAACAACGTACCTAATCTGTTTTTAAATTATTTAAACCGAATTTGGAGGTTAATTTAATTATTTTTTGTCTTAAGTCGTTTACGTACAAAACGTTTTTTTCTCGAAAAGCTCAGTTTCTACAGTTATTATCGCTATTTACTTTACTGGCGACAATAACTTAATTTTGTTTTTAGGACTCTTAAAGCTATCAGCTATAAAGTTTCGAGACTGGTATCGTTCATGACCGCAACACCCGCAATTAAACGGAATATTACACCTGTCCTGTCCATAACCGGATATCACTCCATGGCGTAATGTTTGTCGATAATCCATAAATATGTTTGGAGTGTCTCTTCACGATTGTTTTATCAGCTTTTATCGGCTTTCGTAACACTAGGTCGCCGCTTTAGGTTCTACTGCCGCTGCAAATAAAATGCGAATAATGCAAGCACCACCTCTAAACTAGTGCAACGTTAGACAAATTAATGACTATTAATAAATTTATTAACATCTATAGAACCAAATGTCATGAGTTTTTTTAAATTATGTTCCTGGTACAGTTGGAAAGAAAACGTGATAAATAGATACCTATGTATGTACAGCTGAGGAATTAAGTAATGCACAGGGGGTGCGCAAATAGTATACTTTTCCCACGTTATCATTAAGTGTAACGCGGAAAAACTTGTAGAAGACGTGAGAAAAGCACAGGGCAATTACGAACTTTTTCCATGTTTTTTCATGATAATGCGCAAAAGATTATTTGTGCACCCTCTGTGTATTACTTAATTTCCCGGCTGTAAAAATTAATTAATTAATTATAATTAATTAATTATAATTAATTCGGAAAAACCAATACTGCCAAATTAATTTAATTAATTAATTAATGGCAGTATTGGTTTTTCCAAATTTATTTCTGTGCGACTTTTCAGTTTTGGAATTTTAGAATTTCAAAAATGATCAACGGCATGCTTCGCGGAGCAGACAAATTTGAACCGCTTGTAGCAGAGCTTTTTAAAATCAAATTATGCTCATTCTTGCATTTTTAAAAAAAATTTAAACAATGGGGTACTTGCCATTTGAAAAAAGAATACTTTTTTACTATTTTTGGTTCCGATATTTGAAAATTGGATGCGCTCATATGGTACAATATGGGACCACCATTGCGATATCAGGAGTTAGTCTAGATTTCTAAGTAACTGTTTCATAAATTTGGATTCATAATTCTGAACGGTTTACGAGATACAAATTTTTTCGTTGACTACCACATCGACCATTTTTTCAAAAAAATTGACACGTCAAAAATAGTCAAATAATAAGTTCACATAACATGGGTTGTCAAAATACAGAATGGGGTACTTGTCTAAAAAAAATTTTGCACCTTTTATTCTCTAGATGCATGCAAATAACTAAAAGAGGCTTAAATATTTTTTTTCCCATTTTTTAATTTCATATTTTCGTAAATATTTGCAATTTCTGTTTTTGATGACGCTTTACCCCCCGTAATCAAGACTCACATCTACATTAAATGGACTTCGATTTACGGCTACGTCACAAATCTCCCACTCCAAAAATTAAAAAATTAATTCTGGACGTAATATTGACCCTAGAACCAAATAAAAAAAAATACGGGTCTAATGAAATCCCCTACATTTTCTAAATATTATATTATATTTTTATATTTTTTAATCATGAGTCAAGTACCCATTGCATTGTGATAGTATTGGGTTTATTTCTAACTTCAGCTAAAAAATACTCTTATTTGGGAAAATAACAAAAAAGTTGCTAGATTTAAATGAAATATCTTTGAGTAGAATTAAACTAAATTAAATTTAAAAGGATCCATGTACTGGAAATAATTTTAGTTTTTTAATTGTCATCAGATATTTAAGCTGAAGTTTTGTCTAATAACGAAGATATTTTCTATTTAGCACCCTGTATGTATACAGAAAATATATTTATTGTACATACCATAATGAGCAGAGTTAACTTTTCTTGAGGAGGCTTATGGAAGGCCTATCGTAGGTTTATCGTACCTACAGAGATCAAGGTATATTTTGCTATGTGTGTTTAATATTTTTAACCAAACCCAATTTACCCAACGGGTTTTACTGAAGGTCGGCCGTAAGAGCTTGCAAAAAAACAATTTAAATATAAATACTAAAAAACAAAAATTGGTATGCTTTATGTTATGACTATGGTATGACTAAAAAGAACTACATATGTAACATCTATGACGTCATCAGGAGGTCAAGATTTAGTAGAATAGTCATTTTAAACTGTGTATGGTCTGTGATCAAATCGGAATTGAAATTAGACAAAATCTGACTCCCAAAATCCAAATTTTTTTTTATGGAGGAGTAAAATACACCTAAAATTGTTAATTTGAGTGACCTCGACGGTTTGGAGTAGTTTTTCACTTACGATCTTATCCGCGCTATCTTCTATAGAGATGAGACAAGGATGAGACCAGATGCTCTGTCTATAGCAATAGACCCTTTCTTTATCTGTCGTGCGCGCGCATCTAGACGGAATCTGGGCGAATCGAGCAAGAGCGAGATGTGCGTACGCCAAAGCGCATTCGGCCAGAACGTAGATTTCGTCCGGATGCGCCAGCATCCGTATTTCTATTTCTTTTAATTCATTAAAATTGTGCACAAGTTTCTCTTTTACATTTTTGTGAAGAGATCTATTCCACAAACGATGGGCTCACACCAACATCTCTTCCAATCCAACTTGTCGAATGGAAGTCCCATTTTCACTTAGAGCAACAGCACTTGAAACTTCAACCTCATTGAGATACCTCATTTGGATTTTGATACTAGCTAGTGCCTACAACTAGTAACCACATCTCACATAATTAAGAAGAGTGTTTACTGGAATCCTCTGGAAACGTTATGATTATATTTTAAACCCCAAGTAATGCTCATTGTCCTACTGTTCTGGACAGATTGCATTGTGTATATGAGTAATAAAAAAAAGTTTTCACTACACAATGGGCACTTGTTAATTTAATCAACAAAGAGTTGCATCGCATCCACTTTGATTTTCGTCGTTTTTTTATTTTTTGTCCAAGTCTTTAGAATAAAGGATTAGGGTTGCCAAAGTCACTTTTTGATGAAAAAATTTGTATCTTTCAAAATTTCGGAATGGATCTGACCTGATGTTTAGAAGAATTGTAACCTCCGCAAGATTCAATCAATATCTTATCGTACAAACTAATTTTGATTTAATTGAAATTCCAAGTTTCTGTGGTTTTCCCTGGCGAATTCACAAAGTACGGTCAAGTGATGCACTCTATTTAGCAGTCGGTCACGCCGAACTGGCAACATTCCATAGATTCAAAGATTGCTTTTCCGGTCTAGAGGAACCGGATATGTCCTATCATCCCGCTATACAAGCAACGAACATGTGTAGCTGATAATTTCGAGAAAAAGGTCACCGCATTCACCCCATCCATGATCAATTTCTAGTACGACATGATAATTTTGGTACTTTGTCAGCGATTCCTTAATCTTATCTCGGCGTACAATTTTTTAATGCAAAACTAATCCAACTTTAAATTGAGATAACAGTTACGTAATTTTAATGGCATTTCTCGCTATTGACCTATTTATCTTAATTGGCAGGATACAGCAAATTGTATGATCATAATGGTAAATCCGATTTTAATGATTCCGGTTCCTGTCACTTTTTCGCCCATCATCTATCTACCCGTAATGGCACTAAATTTTTTTGCATTAATTTTTGATGGATCGGCGGTACTATTGACTGACAGAGATGGATGCTGTACCAATACCTACAGCTTGCTTGAATAGAGGTTGATAAGCGGTGTGATGACAGCTTTAGAAAGGTTGTCGTAAGTCGCATACATGTTCGTGTCTGATTGGTCGGTCGGTCGTCGATTAATTAACAGGAGATTGCCGGCTAAACGTGTATTTTCGACAAGTTTCACCGGTTGACGTGATTAGCCAAAATAAATTGTTGTCGGAATTCCAGGAGGCAAAAGGACAAGTTGGACTTTTACCTCCCGGAATTCTCGAGAAGTGCTTGGGGATTTTCGGATCAACCAACGTGGTAAACAAGTTGTTTTCATGGAATTAATCAGCTCACTGTAGTTCTGTACTACGCAACAGAAACGTTAATTAAAAATGGCACCTACACCAACATTAAGATAATGGATTAACCAAGTGGTGAAAACCCTGTCGACATATGAGACTAATCCTTGTTATTCTCCAAGGAGTTTAACTCATTCAGCCCCATTGCGTATCCAAGATGTTTGACATAACATGGGTGTTTGGCATTAGAATGTGATCGAGGTCGTCTGCATTTGAAGTGACGGTCACATTCTAATGGCAAACACCCATGTTAGGCCAAACATCTTGGATACGCAATAGGGCTGATTGAAGGACAAACTGTTAATCTTTCCAGATAACTACTAGCACGTGGTTGCGAGTTGT
This sequence comes from Schizotus pectinicornis, assembly GCA_951805265.1. Lineage (NCBI taxonomy): Eukaryota > Metazoa > Arthropoda > Insecta > Coleoptera > Pyrochroidae > Schizotus > Schizotus pectinicornis. Next base: position 4,026,139 of record OX638202.1, on the reverse strand, counting down.
AAGTGTTCTTATCAAATAGTTTGAGGTTTGAGGAGCACTTCTTGCTGTTCTTTTCTTTGCCAATTCGGGACGTAGATCCGCTCTTGGTCAAGTGAGGAGTGCTCTTATCAAATAGTTTGAGGGTCATTGCTGCCATTCTTTTCTTTCTCAATTGAGGCTGGGTGTTTGGTGGATCCGCTCTTGGTCAAGTGAAGAGGCCACGGCCAAGGCCGCGTGTGCGGTCACCTCGCCGCCGCGCCGCGCTCTTATGTAAGTGGTTATCGTACCGACGTCCTTCTTCGACCATCTTCATTTGCCGATGCACTTGTGCAGGTCCGAACGACAGGTTGCCGCCTAGTTCCTCCGGCTCCGGACGGTCTTGGAATTCCTCCAGACATACACCTATCAACTGACGATGCTATTACGAAAACCCGGCCGGCGTGTAATTATACTGTGGGATTTCGACTGGTAGGTATATGATATCGAAAATATCAACGAAGAGGCCCATCTGGAGTTTTGTGAAAGGAACTCGAATAACGTACAGGTCGTTTACACCGAGGTACTGTTAACCGAGCGCAAAAAAAAATTCACAGCGATCGTCCTGAATGTGAGCGAACGGTGGAACGCAACCTGCAAAAATAGGTTCTCACGTAAATATTTTGACTGAAGAGGCTATTTTCACAGGCGGTCGGTATAATGACACAGCGTTAATGGGGGATGTAACCCTAAATGTTCATGCAGTGTTTTTACAGTCATCCCTTATAACGTTCCTCTTTTTTTCAACTAAAGTCGGATTTATCTTGGGGGTAGTTGCCTACTAACTCAGTGATATTTCTATATGATAATAAAACAAAAGCGAAAAGCAATTTTCAAATAAATCAAAAATAGTTGGCACAAGTTCGAAGTTAAATAAATAGAACAAACGAGAAAAGCGAGTTTATAAGGTGAAGAAAAAAAGTTGATAATTTGAAGGCAAAAAAAACAAGTTGCAGTACATAAATAAATACCTTTAAAACTATTACAAGCAATTTTACAGAGAAAAAAGGTGAAAAAAAGAAAAAACGAGAGAGTGGAAAAAACAAAAATAAGCGTCTGAAAAAAAGGTTATCGGTAAAGGAGAAGAGCCTCAAGATGATGTGAAGGCTTGTAAGAAGTAGTATCCTGGCGAGCAATAAATAGGGCACTGTCTTTCTTTCCAGTGTAAACCAACTTTATTCAGTAGGATGGAGAAGACTTTGCGATCCACCCATTTCCAGGTGATTTGCGACTTGACGAGGGAGGTGGGTAACCGTTGGGATAGATTTAAACTTCAAATGGAAAATTTATTTATTACTCTTACTACCATTGGCGGATACACAGTCACTCCTACAGCCCGTTTTACACAACTTCAAAATCGCCGCTGCGCTTCACGAGTCGTGCCCAATTTATTGCTTGCCAGTGTACTACTCGATTGAGTCTTTAACGCAAATTGTTTTTTTTTCCTAGCGTACAGCGGTGATAACGTCAAAGAGAAAAAACGACAAAAAGAAACGTTAAAGAAGCTACGAGAAAACAATAATTTTTAGCGAACTTGGACCGAAATTTTGTTTTTAAATAAATACAAGTAGAATAATTAAAAAAGAAAATTTTAGAAAAAAGGGAAAATTGACAAAATTTCTTCAGCAACGTAACACTCTACCCACTTCAAACGTGCCCCTAACCTATCAACAAAAATGAGAAAAGGTATCTATAGGGAGCATTTGTAATGTTTACACTTAATCAAAATTTAAATATGTATTTTAAAGCAGACAAGATAAACCGAATTGGTATTCTTATTATGGGAACAAATATAATGTACACCAAATTAAACCATACATCCCTTGCACTGTCCACCAGAAAATTTAATGAGCATCAAAAAATTTAAATGAAACCAAATTATAATACATCAGAAAATGAGAACATCACCACTAAAATAACTATGCTGCGTATTGTTTTCCCATTGCTTACATTTTAAATTCTATATGTCTATCAATTTTACTAAATGTTCACCAAATTTAGAACGCTCAAGTTACGCGTTCGTGCTGTACATAATAAATATTTGCGCTATCCATTTATATTTAGTGTTTCTCAAAAATACTATTTGTGCGTCAAATAATTATTCTATTACTCCAAAAATGAAATATGCTCGCGCATCTCTTCTTGCCGCTTGCGCTTCCAGACAAGAGGCATGCGAAAAAAGTTTTGTATAAAATAATGTGAGACACGGTCGAAAATTAAATATCTGGGTATTATGTTCGAATTAAATGCGGAATAAAATTTAGTGAATATTTAGTATTTATAGTCAACAAAAGTTATTTTGGCGAACAAAATATATAAGAGGCCAACATTATGTCAATATTTGGTTGTCGCTTTAAGATTATGTATTTTCTTAATTTTGGTGAGCATTTAGTATTTTTGGGAAATGAAAGTATTTTTTTGTATGAAAATATTGGGTAAATTTGGTAGACTGTTAAATACGACCCTATTATTATTATTCTAATACGAGGGTAGGATGATAAGTTTTATGAGGACAAATCAAGGGGGTGTTAGGAAAATTATCACATGTTATTCCATCGTCTACTATTATACAGGGTGCTATGTATTTCTAATGTAGGTATTAAAATCTAGTAGGGCCTGCGGTTGTCGACTGTCTATTGTATGAGGATACATCCACATCGTTCAGGTAGCTCAAAGTAGACAGACTTTCAAAGCTGAAACATGAAGTTTATTTATTTAAAAATCAACGGCTTGATGTAGAAAAAAATATGATACACATTTGTGAGGGGAATAATTTTCTGCGTCTGGTTAAATACAAAAATTAGTAGGTACGTTGCTATTTAGAAAAAAAAGAAGTTGCCGTAGCAAAAATGACCGGCGACATTTTGTAAAAAAAAATATGCTTTAACATGTCCTGAAATTAGTCATTTGATAAACAGTTTTAATTTTTTCTTTATTGCTCAGTTGCAGGAAGCTAACGATTTTTAAAAGAACAAAAATTAATAACATTTTGATGGTTTGTTAACGGTTAAAAAAATAAATAAAATAGAATAAATAAAGTAAAGGATTAAACAACGGGAACAAATATAATGTACACCAAATTAAACCATACATCCCTTGTACTGTCCACCAGAAAATTTAATGAGCATCAAATCTAAATGAAACTCAAATTATTATACATCAGAAAATGAGAACATCACCACTAAAATAACTATGCTGTGTATTGTTTTACCATTGCTTACATTTTAAATTCTATATGTCTATCAATTTTACTAAATGTTCACCAAATTTAGAACGCTCAAGTTACGCGTCCGTGCCGTACATAATAAATATTCGCACTATCCATTTATATTTAGTGTTTCTCAAAAAAAACTATTTGTACGTCAAATAATTATTCTATTACTCCAAAAATGAAATATGCTCGCGCATCTCTCCTTGCCGCTTGCGCTTGCAGACAAGAGGCACGCGAAAAAAGTTTTGTACAAGGTCAGTTCAGGGCCCTGTAATTTTTCTTTTAAAAGCACGATTAGAAATTACCACTAAAAGAAGTTTTACGTTTTACATAATGCAACCCAATTACAGCAAAGCATTTATATATTACGGAAATCAATATCTTTTTTTGTGCAACCCACTTCTATTTTTACTCTTATTTTTCTTGCCCTTAGCAGATCTACATCTATACTTTTGCATTAAATTATTTACCATTTGCACAACATTTTATTGCTTGTGTATTGTTGATCAACAAATAGTATTTTTAACTGCTAAATAATATAAGACACTGTCGAAAATTAAATATCTGAGTATTATGTTAGAATTAAATGCGGAATAAAATTTGGTGAACATTTAGTATTTATGGTCAACAAAAGTTATTTTGGCGAACAAAATATATAAGAGGCCAGCATTATGTCAATATTTGGTTGTCGCTTTAAGATTATGTATTTTCTTAATTTTGGTGAGCATTTAGTATTTTTGGGAAATAAAAGTATTTTTTTGTATGAAAATATTGGGTAAATTTGGTAGACTGTTAAATACGATCCTTAAACAACCGAGAAACCGAGCATAAGTCTAACAGTTTATGCAAGAGAAGCTTGGGACCACACTTTTGGCTAACTCTGTATAATGAATGATTTAAACGTTATAAGTTACATCTATTAAGATCACATGAACCTAAAATATGATTGTACGTTTTCTTTTGGCATTCATATTTTTATAGCGTGCTAGGTGAAAGTTTGCATAAATCTTGTGTTTATTCTTTATGTTACAAACACTTATAGAACTTGTGTTTTTTAAGAATAATCTGTTATTGTGAATAGCTAATAGTTTCGAGGTCATATAAAGTTATTTGGAGCTTAACCGTGTCAGGTTTGAAACCATTATTTGTGAAAACCTGCAAAACTTGTGAAAATGAATAAAGTGAAGTAAAATATACTTATAAACATTGGAAGTATAAAGTTTTGAAGTTCTAATATTTTTTATTTATTGATTTTCAATGTTGTCGGTATTTTAAAATATTAGTTAGTAATTATACAATACAATGTAGTTGTTAAGATCAATATTTGAACATTTAATTTGTCATTGCACTACCCACTTATTTTAATTGAAGATGGGAAATACGCATATAACTCAATATTACACCAATAAGGATGCCAAAGGCGATCATCTGAAACAATTACGAAGCAGATTAAAAAAGTTACGTTTTTCCCATCACAACAATAAAGCATTAATGTTTTCAAGTTCACTCGTCGTTATACTAATCTAGTTGCAACACAACAATAAATCCCCACGAAGTGTTTGCGCATTAATAAAATCGGTCGAACAGGAATTTTCATATTGCTATCTGCCGTTCAGAGAAAGGCTTTTCAACGGTAAAAATGCATTTCTATCCGATCGAGGTCAGACAGTGATTGTCGATTGTCGGTGAACGGATTCGGATGTCTGCTCAAACTCTCTCCCACGCAAAATGGACAAGTCAGTAGATCCGTGAATTAACAGATTGATTAGTCGAAAGTTGGAGTTATTGGTCGGTTTGGCCATTAAAAAAAATATGTTAAGTACTGTTATATGATCGTTGATTCGATGTCGTGCTGTCTCAATTAATTCCCCGCAATTAGCAGGCGATTTGGTTATATGATTACGATGACTAGTTTGAATTTTGATTTTTGGCAAAAACGAACCGAAACAGTGTTGCGTTAGTTACACTCGACATTGGCTCAAACTTTCCCAACAACCGAAATTGCACCTTAAAGGTAAATTTTTTTTGATATATTTGCAATTACAGAGGAATTTGAGATTCCATATGAGCGAAAGAGGGAGGGACTCAGGAATTGAGGGCATAAAGAGTCAAATGGTGATAATGAGATTAACCGTTTTCAGAGACTAATCTAGTCTGTTATTATCACGAAACTATTACCATTTAACAGCTAATTGAATTTTTGCTTGATGATTATTAATTTAGTAATCAAAATAAGTATTTAGTTTATTCATATTTTCTGAGTTTGTAAATCTAATACGATTCAGACTAATAATAAATTTATACGGTTAGGTGCACTAAAAAGATAAAAAGTATTCGAATTATTCGAATTATTCGAATTATTCGAATATTCGAATTATTCGAATATTCGAATGACTACAAAATGAATGAATACAAAAGTATTATGTAGTAAAGTCTTTTTTTGACAGGTAACTAAAAAAAAACACAATGAAAAATAATGTAGTAATTACTCATTATGTTTCATTGTGTTTTGTTTAGTTACGTGTCAAAAAAAGTATTTATTTAATTCATCTGCGCGGGATAAATAAAATGCTGCTATTGGCTAGCTTCCTTATATTACTTGTTTCGCACGCCTTTGCGAAAACAGAGATTTTTAAACTTTTTCTCTTGAGGATTATTGTTATTATTCTTCTCCCGCATCATTTCTTTTATAGGTATTAAGTGACAACGCAATAAATATAAAGCAAAGTTCAAAAGTTTAAATTACTTACAGTTCGACGTGCAATTGTTCATTAATTTATTAGTAATACGTATATACAATTCTATAATTCGAATAGTCATTTGAATATTCTGATTATTTGAATAGTTATTCGAATACATAGTCTATTCGAATAATAATATTCGAATAGTCATTCGAATATTCGAATAATTGAATTTGCTCGTATTCGAATTTTACGTGTTCGTCAATTCGAATATTCGAATTATTCGAATATTCGAATTATCCGAATATTCGAATTGACGAATTCCCAGCCCTATTATCTACCTCCCTTGCTCGGCCGCAAATCACCTGAAAGTGAGTGGGTCGCAATGCCCTTTCCATCTTACCGAATAGAGTTGGTTTACACTGGAAAGAAACACCGTGTCTTAAATATTGCTCGTGAGGGTACCTTTGATAGAACATAATTAAAATTGTTTTAGAAATTGTAGATTTAATTTTACTATCAATGTAGAATTATATTTATCTCTTGTTTCTTGGTTGCAGTTTTGAATAATTGCTGTTGGTTCTAACCATCATTCCATAACTTGGCTACGTGAAAGTTATCTTTTTAATCTCCGCACATGAATGCTCACTTCGTGCCTAATGCATCAAAGTGGTGACTGTAAACAACCTGAACTTGTAATGAACCGTTATCTTCACATTTTCCCGATTTAAAGCAAGCAGTGATTTTAATATATCGATACATACGTGTAAGTACCTATTTTATTTTTGGATTATTTTCTTTAGTAAAAACGCAATGGTGAAAAACCGCTGATTGTACCATTGTACAAAGATAGACAATAAGTAAGTAGGTAGGTAGGCTTGGTCTCTTGGGGTTCGGACAGGACAACGCTAAATACATTACAATTTTTACAAGAAATCAAACATTTTAAATTATTTTTTTGAACAAATATTATAACAAAGTCAACCTTTTTGACATTTGTGCATTGAGAAAAAATTGCTCATCAAATAAAGTATAAAAGATATAGGTACGTTGCTACTTGATAAAAAAAAGATAAACATTGTTTGACATTAAACTTAACATTTAATCACTTTGTAGTGTTCAAAAAATAATTTTCTCGAATTTTTTGTTTATACAATTTTGATAATAAGTAACGAAATTGAATAAACAATCTCTATTTCCTTCCTCTTTTGATGTCAACCATAATAGCACATCAAATGTTACAAAATTAAGAAAAAGAGTACTGAAAGTGACAGGAAAATAAAATATAATGCAAAAAGTAATAACATTAATATCACTATATACGTGAAAAGAATGCAAACACTTGATGGGGGAAGAAGGTACGAAAAAAACAGAATGACAAGTTAGTAAACAATTACCTAATTATTAAGTTATTAATTAACAACAATAGAAGCTCCCTTTTCGATAAGATTTAATTTTCGCAAAGATAAGAAATTTTGAAAAGAAAAAATTTATTAAAAATAGAAAGTGTACAAGAGCTTAAAATAGGTATTAGTAGAAGTTGTTATACAGGGTGGGGCAATAGTACGTCCGACTTCGATAGCTCGAAATCTATGATAGGTAAAAACTTGATTTAAAAACACAAATAAACTAGAGAAAAAAGTCTATAACAGGAAATTATTTTTGAACATACAGGGTGAGCCAAGACAATTATACAGGGGCAAGTGACATTTTTTTAAATAGAATGTGGTGTGCAAAAGTAGATTTTTCGGAGCCTTTTCCTAGACTCTTTTCAATCCAGTATTATTGTTGACTATTTTTAAACCACTTGGATGTAGCGATTTTTTTTTGTTCAAATAATGGCATCTGCAGATGCATGTTAAAAAAATCACTACAGTCACAATTATGAGTTCTAAGAAAAAAATATGTAAAGACTAGTTATGAAACATCTGTGGAATGTCTTTGAATCGTTTTAACTTTTAAAAAATTATACAGGCTGGCTAAATATAATTTTTCAATTAAGAACTTTTTGAATTGAATTTTCTCCATTTTTTCAAATGGAACAGCCTGTATATTTTTTATCGGTATGATGTAGAAACTAAATACAAACATTTTTTGTATGTACACTCCTATGGCTATTTGTAACCATTTTCGATTTATCGCCCAATAATTACAAAAAACAAGAATAATTCTAAAAAATTAGATTGTTTTTCAAATTACTCGACAGATAAAATTGCAATAAGTGCTCCAGATGTTTTGTTTATAAAAACAGCATAAGTTTTTTTAGTAAGTTCACTTTATGTTTCTATCTTGATCATTTTTTGCATTTTATATTATCCGACAAGAAATACACATTTATCGCAGTTACCTGTCGTCAGTTGCCATTTTTGTGTCAATTTCGAAACATTTGAAGTTTTTTGTCGAGTTATTTGGAAAACGATCTAATTATTTAGGATTATTCTTGAATTTTGTAATTATTTGGCAATATTTCGAAAATGTTTACAAATAGCCATAGGGGTGTGCATACAAAAAATATTCGTTTTTAGTTTCTATATTATATCGTTAAAAAATATACAGAGTGTTTTATTTGAAAAAATTGAGAAAATTAAATTCAAAAAGTTCTAAATTGAAAAATTAAATTTAGCCACCCTGTATAATTCTCTAAAAGTTAAAACGGATCAAAGCCATTCCACAGATGTTTCCTAAGTAGTCTTTACATAATTTTTTCTTAGAAGTCGTAATTGTGACTGTAGTGATTTTTTTAACATGCATCTGCAGATGCCATTATTTGAAAAGAGTCTAGGAAAACGCTCCGAAAAATCTTCTTTTACACACCACATTTTATTTAAAAAACTTTTACTTGCTCCTGTATAATTGTCTTGGCTTACCCTGTATATTGAAAAATAATTTCCGGTCATAGACTTCTTTCTCTAGTTTATCTGTGTTTTTAAATCAAATTTCTACCTATCATAGAACTCGAGCTATCGAACTCGGACTCACTATTGCCCCAACCTGTACAACCATTAAAATCTAAAAGCAAAAGAGAACTGTAACCACGAATTGCCAAGAAGAACAAATAACTTCGTAGATGAATGAGGAAGATGCAGCTCTGAAAAGGAACAATCGAATTCAAAATAAGTGAAGTAATTATAGCGTTTTGGGCAGGAAATAATAATAAAGAATAAAAAATGCCAGTTACTATGAATGTATTATCGATATTGATTAAGTTCAAATAGCAAATAAACAATAGGGAGAAGAATTTAACTTTTAAAACAGATAGGAGCAAAAAACGTGAATAATTTAACAAAAGAACGGAATAATGAAGATATACATATTGCCATGGATACAAAAGAGAGGTTAAAGAAAATTATTTAGAAGTACATTTTGCAAAAGATAAGTGGATAAAAAAGTGGATGTATAAAACGAAAGGTAGAGAATGGAAAAACAGGCAAAAGTTTACATTTATTCACGAAGAAGTTAACAATAACTTTTTAATTTAAGAAGTGGCAACTTTTGCATATAAAACTTGTTTAATGGGAAATTGAAGCATTAAATCGATTTCTACACTAGAATTGGAAAATCACGACACGTTTCTGTGGTCGCGACTTATATTTGTAAATTGCCAGTTAATAAGTTTTTAGGGAATAGAAACATTTACTAGCAAATAAGGTTTGATATTAAATTTCTTTGGTGCATACCCTTAATGACGTTTTGCTTTCACTATTCCTTGTTCCAAATGTAATCCGTAATGGTTTTACCACTTTACCAGTTAACTTCGTATTGTTCCAGATTTCGTAATATAAACAAACAAAATAGATAAACCCCGCATAAATCTCGGTGCATTTACTTGAACGCAACTTAACATCTAACTTTTATTAAGCGGATCCAGATCTACACGCCATGAAATCACTAGGTGCTTATCCAATATTTCAAAATTTTGGGAAAAAGTTTCTGTTTTGCCTTAATAATCGATAAAATTAGTTAACAATCTAAAATTGCTATAATAAATAATTATTTTGTTTGGAGTTTATACTGTCTGGCCGGCGAAAGAAGGCCGAAGGAAAAAATGCGCTTACGGCAAAAAATGCGTCTTTGGCATTCCATTTCTAGGAAGCGTAACGGGATGAAACCAAGTAGTACGTGGCAAATTGTTGCCATCGTTTGCATCCTCACCCGTCTCATCGCAATATCGTGCCTAATTTTTTGCTCGCCACTGTACCTGTATTGTAGAATTTTATTATCAATTACGGCCAGTGTGCATTTATGTGCCGGAAAATTACCTGAAAATAATTTTCATTGTTTTTAAAGAGCCAGTAATTGAAAACCTTGGAACTTTTCATTTCATTAATTGGAAATCTGCGCGATAAGCGCGTGATGTATTGTTCACGAAAATCGAATAAAATTTTATTGTTAGTGCATTTATACTTTGAATAATTTTACAGTTTTGCATCTATTAGCTAACTAGATTTTGAGCAGGTACTTAATTTTATTTATTTTCTATAACAACCAGAATAGTAGTTTTGTAGTAGTTAGTACGGAAAGAGCCTCAGAAATTTACAAGGAATCTGTTAAAAGAATTTTGTCTAATCACCATTCATTCCACGAATTTCTGTAACTTTTGGCCTTGTCCCTCGACCCTCTTAACCGCATAGTAATTTGCCGTAAATTTTAATTCCGATAACGCAAACCACGAAAATTTTCATATTCTTATTTATTAGTGCAGAACTACAAATTTAATTTCATGTATTGTCTTGGTTTTTTCTGCTTAACAATAATTGTTATGGCACAAGTTTAAAGATATTGTTGGTGCTTTATTAATTAGTGCAAGAGCTCCAGACTTGAACCAATTAACACAGACAGAGTTGTTCATTATACACACCTCATAAGTTTTCCATATACAGCCTGAAAGCTACTTGTAGAATAATATATGTACGTACATATATCCATAATTTGTTAATTTTAAAAATTATTTAAAAACGAAAAATAGGTCACCGAGAAAGTTAATCTTTTTATGGCGGCACTTAATTGACAATTAATTTGTAAAATTAGTTTTATCTATTTTTTTATTAAGCCATATATCTCAAGAGGTTTTTTGTGTATGGCACAGTACTAAATAGGTAGTTTCTTATAAGATGCTATTAGAAAAATGTATCACTAATCTTTGTTGCGGTCATTTTACTTTTAAGATAGCTCCCAAGAAAGTCTAAGTGCGTCAGGTCTGGCTACTTAGCTGGTCATTCGATGAAACCTCATCTCTCGGTTCATTAATTCGCGAAGATTAAATTGATAATTTATAAATTATCAAAAAAATACAATACCTACAATACCTAATGACATTATTGGTGGTCTACCAAATTTACCCAATATTTTCATACAAAAAAATACTTTCTTTTCCCAAAAATACTAAATGCTCACCAAAATTAAGAAAATACATAATCTTAAAGCGACAACCAAATATTGACATAATGCTGGCCTCTTATATATTTTGTTCGCCAAAATAACTTTTGTTGACCATAAATACTAAATGTTCATCAAATTTTATTCCGCATTAAATTCTAACGTAATACCCAGATATTAAATTTTCGACAGTGTCTTATATTATTTAGCAGTTAAAAATACTATTTGTTGATCAAAAATACACAAGCAATAAAATGTTGTGCAAATGGTAAATAATTTTATGCAAAATTATAGATGTAGATGTGCTAAGGGCAAGGAAAATAAGAGTAAAAATAGAAGTGATTTGCACAAAAAAATATATTGATTTCCGTAATATATAAATGCTTTGCTGTAATTGGCTTGCATTATGTAAAACTTAAAACTTTTTTTAGTGGTAATTTCTAATCGTGCTTTAAAAAAAAATTACAGGGCTCTGAACTGACCATGTACAAAACTTTTTTCGCGCACTTCTTGTCTGGAAGGGCAAGCGGCAAGGAGAGATGCGCGAGCATATTTCATTTTTGGAGTAATAGAATAATTATTTGACGCACAAATAATTTTTTTGAGAAACACTAAATATAAATGGATAGCGCGAATATTTATTATGTACAGCACGGACGCGTAACTTGAGCATTTTAAATTTGGTGAACATTTAGTAAAATTGATAGACATATAGAATTTATAATGTAAGCAAGTAAGCAATGGTAAAACAATACGCAGCATAGTTATTTTAGTGGTGATGTTCTCATTTTCTGATGTATAATAATTTGGGTTTCATTTAGATTTTTTGATGCTCATTAAATTTTCTGGTGGGCAGTGCAAGAGATGTATGGTTTAATTTGGTGTACATTATATTTGTTCCCATTATTTATTACTCATGTTGTACCTAAGTTTCTAGATGAGCTTTCAGTATACACCCAAACATTTACTAGCTGTTTTATTCTACCCAAATCAGTGTCATTCTGTCTTCTAATTGACAATAACTAATTGTTTAATTGTGTCTCATTATCATCTCATCTTACAACGAATCTTGATTCCTCACGTTTTTTTCTTGTTTCGTTGTACTCTTTCCGCTCAGCTTCTGAGTTTCAAGTTTCAAAAATTAATAGTCTTGGCGGCGTCATTATGTAGCTCCACCAAAACGTAAAAATGGCTACAAAACTGGAAGTCGATCAAGTTTTTTTTTGGGTAGCAATGTAGCAGTCGAAATCGCGATCATGAGCATCTGCAAACTGGATCAAGCATCGTTTCCGGATGCCGCCGTCACTGAATCTGGAGCAGCTTTCTTGCCCACAACCCTTTCTGACTGAATTAATTTCACATACCAGTTCTGCAGCTTTGCTTGCGTCACCCACACCAACTTTCCAAACGTTCCCAACACACACACACACGATTAGATCACAGTTACAGATCAAATCGCTCCGGGATTTCGGAATATAAATTGGCCCGGTTCGTGACCCATCAATTGCAGAAACAGTTGCCGTCTTCAAGGTACCTAATGCAGGATTACGACAAGCTCCAACACGGATGCTGATTAACGTGATTTTTTCCCTGGAACGACCTACAAAACATGATGATGATGTCAGTGATCTCGCATTTTACAAGTCTGGAATTAGAATTCATTGCTTTTGTGCGCGTTGCATTTTACGATCAATTAAATGTAAATCGGTACCATCGCTTCCGATAGACATCGATCTCTGGATTGGCGAAGAAAAGGTCGGTTGTTTGGAATTCTGCAATGCACGACAGACGTTGCCTAATTTGTAATTAACTCTTCGACGTTGCAACAGGGACGTGATGGTTAGTCGAGACAATTCGAGACTAATTGGCACAATTATTTCCAAACTTGCACTCTGCATCTATTACGGTTTCCCGGAGAGGCAAATTACCCAATAAAAATATCGTCTTTTCAAGTTATTACCTACAATCCGTTTTTTGGAAACGAGAAGCTTCGAATCAGAAAAGTTCAATAATTTGTAAAAAATTTTTAAGATAAAGCTTTGGGCGGAGCTGAAAACCGGCCACATACCAGTGGTGGCTCGAGGGGAACCTCGCCAGGCACTTCGAATTGAGATTAATTTTTGGCCCAATTTTTTCCAAGCACATTTATCACCGTGATTAATTCGCGACCTTTCACATTAACAAAGTGCAACAGTAACTAGTTAGTACTTGCGTAACTCATTTCATTTTAATTATGATTGTGATAATAGACACACCAAAACTGCTTTCACTTCGCCATGTCTATAATCTATAATATCAAAGTTTATTTTACATGTGGTTTTGTTTTTTGAATACCAATTAATATCAAGTTACCAGGTATAAGGAGGACACGTCCAAATTTTGAAAAACTTTTTTTTAAACTAATTTAAGGATTTAAAGTAAATTATCAAAATGTGTTAAAACTTTACAATAAGATCTACTAAGATTGTTGTTCTCCGCTGCATTTTACGTTCTATTATTATAAACAAAATTTATTCTGTGCCTTCTTTTGTAGTATCTAAATGAAACTATTCAAAACTATGTTTGTGACATTAAATTTTATAGAAGATTTAATTTTTTGAATTTATAGTGTGAAAATAGCTTGAGCCTAAAATATTGAGCAAGATTAATATAGAACTGGACCCACCTTATTTCTTACACTACGAGTATGACATGACATTTGTTGAAGGGGAATCATTTATAAAAAGCTTTAGTACGCTCAGTAATCTGAAGTTTTACTTCCAAATAATTTTTATACCTGCTATAGAGTACTGGACTCCAGATATTTTAATGAAACATTCTTTCGTGATCCTTTTGTGACAAATATTTATAAAAAAATGTTCACTACCCTATTAAGAACTCTTTTGCGTGGTACGTAAAATTACAAATTTTATTTTGGGTCGCATATATAGAAATATTTTTGATTGCGTGAATTTGCTCGTGTGGAGATGAAATAGAGCTTCCTAGACAAATATTTATGTATGTAGTTTAAAAGTAAACTTTTTTATATTAAAATTGTTTTTGGTACTTAATACTCAGAATTTAAATTTAATACACACGAATTTAAAATTCTATTTTGCGGCAAAAAGAAAATTTTGATTAAGACCTATAGGTACGCTAATCTCCGAAATATCTTCGATAAATAGTCTATAGGTTTTTCATTAATTTTAGAAGATAACATTTCAGACGTTGATAGACACTTAAAATAGAATACTGCTTAAATTCTTTCTAATGTTTTGACCTTAAGCTTTTTGAAAATACCATTCTAATAATTATTAAATCTAGGGACCGCAGGCGAACGGAAACCTTCAATGCTTATACCGGCCATTTCAAATTCATGAGTACAAAGTAGGCCTAAAATAGAGGTCCACGAAGGTGATTGATAAACTTTGCTTCTGTGTTTTCAAAATTTGTTTCTAAAATTTTTTAACTCAAGTTGCAAGTTTTTGTCCACACTCCAATAACATTTAGTAGGAATTTTAAATCATAGACAAACTATAAATAGGGGAAAAGAATATCATCATATTTTTGCCTCTGTGATAAAAGTGTTGTGTTTTCTGCGTGAACATTTAAGCACCTGAATCTGCTCTTTAAAACAACATTATTTCGAAACTATCTCAAGTTAAAGTAGTCTTAACATTTGATTGAGTAGATCAACGTCCAAAAACTGAGACTGTTAAGGAAGAGAAAAATGAAAAACTATAAGAAACGATTCAATGTGTAGATTAAAAATTAAAAAGAAGATTTGTGATGACACTTTACTGAAATGTATGATTTAGAAGATAAAGAAGAAGACATCAGTAAGAAAGTAAAATGAAAACTGAACTAAAGAACAAAACCTGAGGAGAATGCGACATGATGGTAATTAAGAGCTATGTGGAAAATATAGAAATAGTTAGGAACATATTTATGGTGGGTTAAGGTTTGAGAGGCTAGTAAAAATGGCATTGAAAAAGAAGCTTCTATTAAAAATGTTTGAAGAAGGGAAACAGAAGAAATCATAACTTCAGAATGAACCAGCGACAAGACTTGGTTTGTTGAATGTTCCTTATCTTTAATAACACCCACCATAAGAAGAACTGTTAGATTTTAAAGAAAGATATGATAGTAAAATTCTCAAAAGAAAGAGTAATTACTGATGGTCTTCTTCAAGTGAGGCAAGAACGCGAAAATTGAATTGATGTCCCGAGCGTTAGATTTTATTAATCTGAGCATCTTCTGCTGACAATATACATATTTAGACCATGCTTATCAGATACCAGTGTGTGTTGTCAAAAATAACCTAGAAACGCATGTAGTGATTATTGATCTACGATTACCATATGGTATTCATCTACAAATAAATATTATTTTATAAATTAGTTGCGTAATATGACAAGAAAATTTAAATGATTGAAAACTCGTGATCGGAATGCTGTATTCTATCATCTATGTAAATTAGGAAGTAAGTGAAGATTAGTATGGAAATTAAAACGAATACTTTTAACTTTTTTTGTTTGAATTCTGATTTATGCAAAAATGTTGCACTTTTATATTTAATTAACATTTAAATAAGAGACTTTGTGAAAGCAAACATTATAACCTGGATAGTAGAATGCACCAAAAATGAACAACTACATGGAGGTCAAGAGACAACAATCAAAAAACTCAAAAATTACACCAGTAACTAATGCAATAGAACCGCAGCAGAAGATGGTTATATACCGGGTGTCTCAACGCTACTGAAACAGGGTTATAGCATGGAAAAGTATAATTTCTTAAGTTATATCTTCCCAAATAAAAATTAGTAAAAACAAAAAAAACTTCAAAAAGGGGTAATTGATGGTTAGAAAGATTAAAAAAAAGATAAAAAATGTTGCTTTGATCGGGATTTGAACCTCGGACCTCATCATATTCTCAAGAAACGTTCTGATCGATCACTTCCTATTTCTTAGATTTTGATCTTTCATTAAGGTTTTTTTGTAACCATCAATTTTACATGAAAGCGTACCCTTCCTTTTAGGAATCCGTGTGGAGTTTTTCGTTTTTACCAAATTTTATCGGGGAAGATATAATTTGTGAAAATATAATTTTCCTTGCTATGTTTCAGTTGCGGTAGGACAACCGGTATGTAAAATGAGAATGCAAATAAACCTATTGTCGAGCATTGGTGATAGACGATGCACAAATGAAAAATCAGGATAAAAGCACAGTGGAGCATTAATATAAAAAGGACCAAAGTAAAAAGATTACATGGTACTGACACATGAGAAGTCTTTTGCCAGAAAATTTCTGTCAGGGAATGCAAAATAAGCATTCAACCATACAAATAGAATGGGTAATTTTGGCAAATCGATATAGGTAAATAGGGAAAAATATAAATGGAGAAACATCAATAAATAACCAATTTTCCCAATCTTGCAACGGATAAGAAATAATTAGCATGACAAGTTATTTATGTCTCAACAAATGAAAAGATTATAGCAATAAAATAATTAATAAACGCTGAAGTTATCTTTGAGACTTGTATTGACAATGTCAGTAAACAAGAATGTAGTAGAAGTTTTGTGACCATTGAACTGATTGAGAAGCCATTTGTGAGAAGAGTTCTCCTGATACCGGCGCGCTACTATGAATTTTAATTACAAGGAGCGCCAAGTTTATAGCAATGATTCACAATGGCATCACACACGATGACCAACCAACCCGCCATTGGCCTTGTTACTGTTATTCGTCTTCTTTAAGTTTCTTCATTGTCTTGCAGTATCTCATCATGTGTAGTTTTGCGTGAGAATGGCGGACTCTCAATGACGCAAACTGGTGTTGTTGTTGGTTGTTGGTTCCAGCCTACATGCATAGAAACATACTAGAACTGTGTGGAGTCATTCATTCGCTTCATGAGAAACCAACACGACGAGTCGGTTTGCATGTAGTCCGCCAACCATTAAATCACATTAACATTACTACGTCTGCGATGCATTATTACAGCACCATTCATGAAGGATTTCTAAAATTACGGTCAACTGGTCAGAGGGCAATGCACCAGTTCCGTTGATTCCGATGGGGACACGGCAATGGGTGTCGTGGTCGCAGCGACCTTTACTGAATGACGATGTTCGTGGTACTTTACCATCTAATGGACACTATTTCCAGTTATATCGGATTCTTGGCGTCCCTCCAAGGCCGGCTTTCAGTTTTCAACTGGAAATCCAAGATAACGTTTCATTTCCCCAAAACTTTATATTGACGAGGGACCAACAGTAGGACTCGTCAACATTTGGAGAAGTTTCCAACCTCTTTCCTCTGCAGTAATAAAATTATTATTAAATCATGGTCGCTGCGTTATCTCTTTTAAATATATATTTTTTTTTTGTATTTCCGTTTATCACTAAAATTAAATTGGTTGTGTAACACAGTTGCTTCCTGTTTGGCGGACTTTACCGGAGCTCTGCAAGGTTAACGAGATGCGATTTTGATGTCTCAATCAGGAGTAGTTTCACCGACATTGGCAACAACACGCGAAATTTGTCATTTGGAACAAAAGTGAATGAATGGTGGGATAAAATAATAACATGCGGGACAGTTTCTCCATTCGCAAGAGAATAGAAAAATATTTCTGAGCTAGACCAAAACTTTTCAGTCTCTAAAAAGCTCTAGTATCTTGTTAATCAGTTGATATTTTGGGAGTCTTCAGGTGTTAGCTAGTTAAGAGATCTAACCACGCTTTTTGTCTATTGGTTCAAGAAGTAGCATCATCTGTAGAGAGGTAGAGATGAGCTTTGTTAAAATAGTCGTTTGTGCATTGACTGGAATGTCAACGTGTGATCCGGCATTGCCAAATTCCGATTTATGATTCAAACCCATGATCATGTGTCGACTTAACCAGGTGAGCTAATTGGAAACCCAAATATCACCTCTTTGATGAATCACCGATGGTTGAATTTTTGGCTTTTATCCTTACCTCACGAATCATTGGTACTAACGGATTGACGATTTCACATGTTGCACGAGTAACTTATGATAATAACCGCAGCTTGTAAAAAATTCTTCCTTCGCGGCAACCGCGAGCAGATTGATGTTCCAATTCCAAGGCATTAAAGAAGATAACGTCATCCAATGCATAAACCGGGCGCATTAATTCATAGAAACATCTGTCATAAGAAGATATGCAGTTGGTCACGAGACTTTTTGTCCTGGAAGGAACGCTTCATTTCCTGTAAAATAGGGAAATCGCATAGAGACTCTTCCGGAAATAGTTGGTCCTTGATCTCTACCAGTGAAATAATTGCTAGGTAATTTCTCGGCATGGCGGCGCGTCATGGTAAGAACTAATAGGCTATTAGGGGAAAGTTCTTAAGGCCCTAATGGACTTTTGAATTGAATTAATTATAATGTTTGGTCCATGACTAATCGTTTTCAGACGAATTTAATTTTGCAACGATCTTTTACCGGTGCGGAGCCATTGACCTTTACTTTCTTGATGTATAAAACACGTTCACGTCGAGATTAATAAGTTCGTGCAAAAATCGCCTTTCACCCATTGACGCAAGTAAGTAAATAAACTTGAAAAGCGTCGACCACTTTTTGCTTTATTGCCTCATTGTTGGTCGTGTTCATATTTCAACCAGCTTCCGCCCTATGCTGGGGGTGGATTAGAGATAGAACAATGACTGTATAAGTCATATCCGTTTCTTGCTTTTTGCTTCGGTTATTTTTGGAAAAATGAAGAGTAACTTCCGGAAGATGCATTATTGAAGAGAGAACAATTAGAAAGTGAGTGGAGTGTTTCGTGGAGCTCCGTATGGCCATCTTGGCATGATAGAAGCGCAAGAAGGTTTCGTTTCAAGACATGTCAAAATTTTTTAAAATTTGGTACTTACGTACTAAAATAGTTTCGGACAACTTTAATGAGCATTAGTAAATCCAGGAATGTCTTTGTACAAACATAGAGGTGTTCCAAGAGACTTTCTAGCTCTTCTTGAAGAATATTGGGGATATTAAAAAAAGGGTCGTATTTAACAGTCTACCAAATTTACCCAATATTTTCATACAAAAAAGTACTTTCATTTCCCAAAAATACTAAATGCTCACCAAAATTAAGAAAATACATAATCTTAAAGCGACAACCAAATATTGACATAATGCTGGCCTCTTATATATTTTGTTTGTCAAAATAACTTTTGTTGACCATAAATACTAAATGTTCATCAAATTTTATTCCGCATTTAATTCTAACATAATACCCAGATATTTAATTTTTGACAGTGTCTTATATTATTTAGCAGTTAAAAATACTATTTGTTGATCAAAAATACACAAGCAATAAAATGTTGTGCAAATAGTAAATAATTTTATGCAAAATTATAGTTGTAGGTGTGCTAGGGCAAGGAAAATAAGAGTAAAAATAGAAGTGGTTTGCACCAAAAAAGATATTGATTTCCGTAATATATAAATGCTTTGCTGTAATTGGCTTGCATTATGTAAAACGTAAAACTTCTTTTAATGGTAATTTCTAATCGTGCTTTAAAAAAAAATTACAGGGCCCTGAACTGACCTTGTACAAAACTTTTTTCGCGGGCTTCTTGTCTGGAAGCGCAAGCGGCAAGGAGAGATGCGCGAGCATATTTCATTTTTGGAGTAATATAATAATTACGCACAATTAGTTTTTTTGAGAAACACTAAATATAAATGAATAGCGCGAATTTTTATTATGTACAGCACGGACGAGTAACTTGAGCGTTTTAAATTTGGTGAACATGTAGTAAAATTGATAGACATATAGAATTTAAAATGTAAGCAATGGTAAAACAATACGCAGCATAGTTATTTTAGTGGTGATTTTCTCATATTCACATGTATAATAATTTGGTTTCATTTACATTTTTTGATGCTCATTAAATTTTCTGGTGGACAGTGCAAAGGATGTATGGTTTAATTTGGTGTACATTATATTTGTTCCCATAATAATAATACCAATTCGGTATAATATTATCTTGTCTGCTTTAAAATACATATTTAAATTTTGATTAAGTGTAAACATTACAAATGCTCCCTATAGATACCTTTTCTCATTTTTGTTGATAGGTTAGGGGCACGTTTGAAGTGGGTAGAGTGTTACGTTGCTGAAGAAATTTTGTCAATTTTTCCTTTTTTCTAAAATTTTCTTTTTTTAATTATTCTACTTGTATTTATTTAAAAACAAAATTTCGGTCCAAGTTCGCTAAAAATTATTGTTTTCTCGTAGCTTGTTTAACGTTTCTTTTTGTCGTTTTTTCCCTTTGACGTTATCACCGCTGTACGCTAGGAAAAAAACAATTTGCGTTAAAGACTCAATCGAGTAGTACACTGACAAGCAATAAATTGGGCACGACTCGTGAAGCGCAGCGGCGATTTTGAAGTTGTGTAAAACGGGCTGTAGGAGTGACTGTGTATCCGCCAATGGTAGTAAGGGTAATAAATAAATTTTCCATTTGAAGTTTAAACCTATCCCAACGGTTACCCACCTCCCTCGTCAAGTCGCAAATCACCTGGAAATGGGTGGATCGCAAAGTCTTCTCCATCCTACTGAATAAAGTTGGTTTACACTCGAAAGAAAAACAGTGCCCTATTTATTGCTCGCCAGGATACTGCTTCTTACAAGCCTTCACACCGTCTTGAGGCTCTTCTCCTTTACCGATAACCATTTTTCAGACGCTTATTTTTGTTTTTTCTACTCTCTCGTTTTTTCTTTTTTTCACCTTTTTTCTCTGTAAAATTGCTTGTAATCAACTTCTCGCAAAAATTAAAGAAACAAAAAAATTTTCTAAATTTTTTGGCAATTTTCAACACGCTGTATTTCAGTGAAAAATGGTCGTACAGGAAATGAAAAAACATAGCTTTTAAAGCTTAAAGATTCTAGTTTTCGAATTTTTTGATTAAAAATTTTTTGGAGCACCGGTAGCCATGAAATTTTTGGATAAAGCACGAATAAAAAATTTTCCAAATTTTTTACATTTTTCATTTCGCTCTATGGGCATGGAAAAATTTTTTCGAGCTAGACCTAGACCAATGCATAGATTCCATAGCCTGTTTATTCAGCTTTAATTTGTTTTTTGCGGGAGTCAGATACGACCATTTGTCTTCGAGATATCGAATTTTGAATGCAAAAGGATCCTTTTTCACTCAACTGCTAATATCTCTGAAACTACTGGTCACCCAGCGAGCAGAAAATTTCCTACAAAAATTTGTCATGGTTGATTGGAAAAAAAAAATTTTCTACCTTTAACGTTAACGTGAAAAAAGAGCAAAAAAAATGCCATTTTTCCTTTTTTTTTGTTTATCGACTGTATCTTCGGCAATATTGGGGGAAAAGCTTAGGTTAGAAGAACTTTTGTTGACCATAAATACTAAATGTTCACCGAATTTTATTCCGCATTTAATTCTAACATAATACCCAGATATTTAATTTTCGACAGTGCCGTATATTATTTAGCAGTTAAAAATACTATTTGTTGATCAAAAATACACAAGCAATAAAATGTTGTGCAAATGGTAAATAATTCTATGCAAAATTATAGATGTAGATATGCTAGGGCAAGGAAAATAAGAGTAAAAATAGAAGTGGTTTGCACAAAAAAAGATATTGATTTCCGTAATATATAAATGTTTTCCTGTAATTAGCTTGCATTATGTAAAACGTAAAACTTCTTTTAATCGTGCTTTAAAAAAAAATTACAGGGCACTGAACTGACCTTGTACAAAACTTTTTTCGCGTGTCTCTTGTCTGGAAGCGCAAGCGGCGAGGAGAGATGCGCGAGCATATTTTATTTTTTGGAGTAATAGAATAATTATTTGACGCACAAATAGTTTTTTTGAGAAACATTAAATATAAATGGATAGCGCGAATATTTATTACGTACAGCACCGACGCGGAACTTGAGCGTTCTAAATTTGGTGAACATTTAGTAAAATTGATGGACATATAGAATTTAAAATGTAAGCAATGGTAAAACAATACGCAACATAGTTATTTTAGTGGTGATGTTCTCATTTTCTGATGTATAATAATTTGGGTTTTATTTAGATTTTTTGATGCTCATTAAATTTTTTGGTGGACAGTGCAAAAGATGTATGGTTCAATTTGGTGTACATTATATTTGTTCCCTTAAAAAAATACTAGAAATTATAATAAAAAAATGTAAGAATCAAATGATTGTTGAGCTACGAAGTCAAATCATCACCTACTGCTGCTGTTATATCCGGTGATGAGTCCTGAAATGCAGCAGAGTGCTTTCTTCTATTTTTAAAAACCTTTTAATATGTAGTTTCTAAAGAAGGACAAAGGATTTTTTGAACATTTATTAACACTTACTTTACACACATAGAAAAATTATCTTCAAGATAATGCGTGACGATTGGAACGCCCTGTGGAGTTGCAAGCCTTAGGTGCTATGCTAACGAACTTTCACACTGCTGATGACTACAGGGTATTGTAATTTGCTTAGAAATCAGTTACCAGTTTTTTAATTAAACACTATCTTGTTATATAACATTCTAAAATTAAATAAAACTTATCAGGTATTTATCACTTAAATTAGTACGAAGACTTGAAATAGTTGGAAAAAATGTAGGTTGAAGCGATAAAATTTAATATCAGAAATTGATAACTGGCAAGTAGATAACTATTTTTTTATTCCTAGACGACCACTTATTTAACAAAATTTTGATTCGACCCTTGTTGTAATTATGATTAGTAGAAGGAAAAAAATTGTATTTGTATTTAGGTGACTGAAGAATAACCGTAAATAATTAAAAACAGCAACCACTTTTACACATCAAGTTGGTTTCCAACTCTAAACTAGCTTTATGACTTTGCAAAAATAAAGATGATTATAAGTTCAATAAAGCAGGATGCGTTTCTCCTTGTAGTTACATAAACGATGGGTGGACGCGTTTCAAGTAGGTATCGATCAAAAATAAAAAATTTATGGGTCATACGACGATGGGATGGACGCGATATAACCAATCAATACGGTCGTCCTAGATAGATAAGGAAGCAGACTGTTGATGGCTGACGAGATTAGATGAAAGTTTAGTTAAATTAGTCAATTTTTAAATCCCATTCATGACTTGTTTCAGACTACGACGCTAATGGTCATGAGTCAGTTGTGTCTTAACGGAACCCACATTCCGTTGCCTATTATTATTATAGTGAATGTCCCGTCCATCGGCCATCGACAGCTACTGCCATTACCATTTCCAGGGCCAAACTCATTTTTCTTACATCTAATGACTCCACCGGAAGGCCGTTAGATATGGGTTTCTTTTGTCCTGCCAGCAGCTCTTATGGAGTTGTCGTTTGATTTCTCTTTCGCTTTTGGCTTCTGTTCAGTTGGTGGCGCTTTTCTTGTGTCGCCAGTCTTGTGCTGGCCAATTTTGTCTAGACAGATTCCGGCAATACCTTCGATTGATAGGTGTCGATTGCTAAAATGTAGAACTTTGTGTTCTGGGAACGTTGCTGACGTTTCTAGAATTCCTATCTGTTGGAACGGGTTCCAACATCAATGCCATCAATCACCTAGGTCGGTACTTATAATGTAATGTCTTGAGTACCGCAAAGGTCCAATTCCAGACCTCTGCTGGTTTTACTATTGGTTGATGATCTCACTAAAAACCGAATTTAATATTGTGGGACTGGTATTTAAGCTAATAGGGGTCACGTCAATCACGAAGCAAATTTTAAGAACTTTTACTAACATATTTGCTATTTATTCTTGAAATTAAAAAAACTTTAAGAAACAACATACCGCTACAAATTCTTCTTGAGCATAGTTAATACTGACCGAGATATATGATATCAATTCTGAAATTTTTTTTTCTTTTCAGGTACACCCAGATTCAATAGAATTGAGACACTTGAATAACTGGTTGTCTACCTTTATTTTGTAACCCAAGAAATTTGACAACACTGTAAAGATAGTAAGGTCGTAGGCACGGAGTGACAGAGCTGACGGAGGCCGTTATTCAAAATTCTGAAACTGAAACGCACGTGGACGGGATTGTTTGGTTTGAAGGCTCCCTCGAACCAACGAAAATTACACAAGTCATCGACACGTTTTTTGGATTTAAGTTTAACGAAAGTTTGCTTTTAATTTATTATAAATTATTATTTAATTTGTATGAAAATTGCACGACACTGAAAAGTAGCCAATAGAAAAATAGAATTTGCTGTCATTTGTATGACAATGTAAAAATTTCCTGGAAATTTTTGCGCCATGCATAAAATTAATAAGTGGAAATTATTTCAGCCAATCAAAATTATTTATTTATTAATAATGATATCATAATGACATAATGGGCAAATGTCTGTGTCGTTGCGATTTTCTTACGCCCTCGTGCATTGATTAATATCAGGAAATTTTATTCTCATGCATTTCCAAAACGTAATTAGCCCTCGTGTTCCACTCGGGCTAATTAATATGTTTTGGAAATGCATTCGAAAAAATTTCCGGAAATAATCAATGCACTAGGGATATTATAAGTGACAATAATTCAACTAACATAATCATAACTATATCAAAACTAATAAAATTTAGCAGTTTCGACCAATCAGAAAACAATTTAATGGAAATCTCAATGCACTTGGAAAACTACGGTCTCTTCGGGCTATTCCGGAAAAATCTTTTTTATATTACTTATTTATTCCTTGCAATTGAAACACAAATTTTGAAATAAAAATAGCGTGCTTAGAAAACTAGATTCATAATTGTGTGAGTTTTTTTAAATTGCAGTTTTAGTTTAAGTTGTCATGTCAAATTCAGCTCGAGACTTTGCAGATTCCGGAAATTTCCGGCTTTCAAAGATTCGTGCTTGTCGGATTTTTAAATGACCACTCGCGCGCGCGTTGCGCTCGTGGTCATTTCACAAGCCAAAAAGCACTATTGTAAATTACTATTAAGTAAACAAAATTTTTTTTATACATCCTGAGTCATTTTAGCCTGTTAAAACGAGGAACCGTTTTTCTGTTTCTTCGGAGTGTTGCATCTATTTTTGATGTTAAACTTCATCTTATTATTAAATTCTTTATGTTTTCTATATGGTTTTTGAAATGCTTATGATTCCTCATTCTATATAAATTCTTCCAATGGCTAAAGCCGATAACCAAAAGCAAATGACTGATAAAATAATACAGAATAGAGAACTCGACATAGTAAAGGAACCATTTTTGTTCAAAACATTTACCATTTACTATTTTAAATTGGTAAGAAAAGGATAATTAACAGACAATAATTATTTACGACCCGAGTCTTGAGAATTTATTTCTTAAATGCAGCACAGTAGTTACCCAAAGTGCATTCACCCGAATACGCAGGTAAACCTTTCTGAAAGCACAAGTAACTATTTGTTAATGAGCTGGACCATAAAGTTTATTGAGGGTCGCATAGACAGCGAAGGGTTCTGTCTAATGCTGCCAGCTGGTGAAATGTGTAGTTTACCCTCCGTCAGCTCTGTCACTCCGTGCCTACGGCCTTACTATCTTTACAGTGTTGTCTAATTTCTTGGGTTACAAAATAAAGGTAGACAACCAGTTATTCAAGTGTCTCAATTCTATTGAATCTGGGTGTACGTACGTGGACGATCCCCCTAATTGTTGCATCGCCTCATTGTGGTTGGGTATTCTCTCTATGAAGTATTATAATAGTCTGGAGTTAGGTAAATGGGTTGGTTACTTTTGAAGAAAATATTCTTGAAGGTGCGGTAAGATTTTTCCAAGAACTTAACCTCACGTTTCCTGTAAACACCTATAACGATTTAAAGAATTTGGAGAAAAATAGTTGTTAACAGTGGTCCCACAGTCCGTTGACTTGTCCAAATTGTTTTATTCAACAACTCCTCTTGCTTCGAATACCAATTAATGTTAAGTACTGCCGACTGGTCACGCGTTTGCACATTTATATCGACGAAGAACCACCGTTACACTACTTTCGGTTATTTTCCCACCTAAAAGGTATTGACTCGTCAATTAAAAGTACTACAAAACTTCCATTTCATTAATTTACCCTAATACTAGATCATGTCGTTTTAAAAGTCTTTAGACAGTTTTTTCTTCGATTTTTAAATTAACGTTTACATTGATTTATTTGATATCATAAACTTTCATATGGCGCACTTATTCGTTGACTACTTAAATCAAGTGATTAGCTGGGTCAATTGGTCGTCGGTCTGGAATTATCTTCGATGGTTCAGTAATTGAACAATGGAAATTGAGGTGGCGTTTGTTCAATCGACTGTATAATTTCTATTTCCATAAAATTTTAACCGGGGGTTGTAAGTGTATCGTTTTTATGTAACTATTGATCAGTTTACTTTGTCCTCGCAAAGTTTTGTCTTTCGAAAGAACAATACCTATATAATAATTGTTAACTAAAGCCCAGTACATACTAATGGTAATGCAGCTGCGTCTCCGCACTCTAGTTCTAAAATTTTTGGCGTTTATTTGTTTGCAAATATCTGTTCATATATGCTAACTAATTGAAGGCGGTCTTCAACAATCGGTCATTTTCCCCCAAGTATCAGTTTAAAAATGAAAAAAGATAAGTCTAATCTAAAATTCTGCCCATTTGATTGTTACTATAAAAACAAAAATTACTGGAATCAATATTATAGCATTAGGGCACAGATGACTCTATACTAGATTGGACACTCCCGTCGGAACCTTTGATGTTTTGTATGGGCAGGTTATCGCCTCGTCCCTTAGTTAACATTACTTCCTTCTCTAATTCATGCGCCTTTTCTAAGTGTCCAATCTGGTATAGAGTCATCTGTGATTAGGGTGAAATTTTGCAATATTCACTGCCTAATTAATTGTTATTATCGTGTTTCTCTTCGTTTTCAACCAACCGATAACACAAACTAATAAGGTCGAGTTCATTGGTTTAGAAGTCTTCTAAGTAGTAAATTGATGGCATAAGCTTGTATGTACTTTTGTATGTAGGTACCACAACTTTGTCTCGTTTCTCAATGCACTCTCTTAATCTTTAAGTCTATTATTCAAATTGCGGTGATTCAAATCTTGGTGTTATCTGAACGACCTGGTTTTCAATTGCATTGTTATGTCGGGCCATTTTGAAATTTTATCACAGTTATTCCAGGAACTTCATGTAACGTGTTGAAAATAACGAAAAGACAAAATAAAATAAAATTTAGAACTGAAAAACTTTTTTCAAATGACTTTTCAATTTAAAGGTGACATCAGCACATTGTTATAGGAACTTCAGGGCTGTACTAAAAATTAATTTTATAGTTGCTACAAAACTGATTTTAATTTGATGCTAAGCATGAAGATTCATTTGGATAACTTGCAGCAATGCTTCTGAAAGCCAAGCTGAAGGTTTTGTTCATGTGGATATGGGAATTATGTTAAGCTTTCAAAAACAGCAAAAAGATTCTGAATTTGATTTATGTATAACCAGCGTAAAAACTTACAACGCTTAGCTCATTAAAGTAGTGCAACAATAAAAATATATTGCTCCATTCACAATGCAGAACTAACTCTGAATAGAAGAAGGAATTGTGGTTTAATCTTTCTGAGCAAGCAATATATCTTCAATTTTTTCAATCTTTATTAAAATCTATAGATTTTCTTATTTTGACCTTGAATAAGTTTTAAAAAAGGGAAATGAGTAAAAAAGACCTTGAAAACATAATTATCTAAAAAGTATCACATATCATTTATTCAGCCCTATTGCGTATCCAAGATGTTAGGCCTAACATCTTAAGTAAGCATTATAGGGCTGATTGTGTGGTTGAAAGTATTTCTACCTAAGCTGTCAAAACTCTTAAGGTAAGACGAAGACGTGTCAGCAAGATACGGGAAGAATGAATTGTTTGATGGGCATTATTGAATGTAACTCAAGAAATGAATATGGATATGATGAGGAACGGAACAATAGTGAATGCTTCGCAGAGGACTCTTGGCATTAGGGAACACTTTCTGCTATGATGAACGAACAGTCAGTAAGAAACTATTTTCGAGATTCCTTATCAAGAAAAAGATAAACGAAAATGAGTAATGATAATAAACCGCAAACTTTGGAAGACATAACCCAAATAGTTTTTCTCGTCTATCACAGAAAACGGAAAATTGCGTTGATAGATACCTACAACGCTTTTCAGGAGTTGGTGATAAAAAAAAGATTTTTGAAAGAAACAGAAATCTGAATCAAGCTCTTTCTTTAATAAATTTAAGTAATGGGTCGAGGTCTACGAATGGTTTCTTTTAGTTAGAGCTTCTTTAATAGAAGAGAGAAAAGGGTATTGAAGGCGATTAATTTAAGTATATGGTTGCCATTCTTGGAAGCGAATGGCCATGAAGAGGACGCGAAGAAGAGTAAAAGAGGCACTACAATCGATTTTTTGTGGGATGATTGCTATTGAAGTCTAAAGGATTAGGAAGTAATCTTAAACTATTTCAAAACCGTAATGATAAAATATGGAAACCGATGTGATGGCGAAAAGAAGTAAAATCGACCATTTTATGACTTACGCTTCCTGGAAAAAAAAAATCTGTTTCAACAGGCAAAATCTTCTTTTACACAGAACATTCCATTTTTTTCAATAAAAAAATGTTACTTGCTCTTGTATAATCGTTTTGGCTCACCTTGTATGTTCAAAAATAATTTCCGGTGATACATTTTGTTTTTCTAGTTTATTTGTTTTTTTAAATCAAATTTCTAGCTATCATAGAACTCGAGCTATCGAAGTCGGGCGCACTATTGCCCCACCCTGTATAGAATAAACTGTACGTTATTACACAATACACAAAAGCACACACAGTAATAGACAATTAATTGTTTGTTTGTTGTTTTGGCAATTTTCTGTTTATTCTTTCATGTTGTAAATCTGATTTAAGTACCTAGAAGAAAATTAATTGTTTCATGCGCATTCGAAGTTAAAATCAATTGGATTCAAATCTGGTAACTACGGTGTACCGTAGGAAAGGTTTTCTAAACAAATGCTAACATTTTGAACATGAAAGAGTAAGGGGGTTCAATTTTTAGCATCTTGCGCTCGTCTAGAAATTGTTTTCAAATTTTTAACATGTTTAGCTCAGATGCGGTAATGTGTACTAAATATCTTTTAAATTTAGTCTTATTCAAAGCATTTTTTGAACATTCATTTAGAAATTGGTCTTGCGTAACTTTCTAAAGCTTTTTGAAGCTTAAAAGCAAAGTCAGTGGAATTTAAGAATGGTGAAGTGCCAAAAAAACCAACATGTAACTTCAATGTAATGGTATTAATTTGTCATAGTAGTAGTATAAATATTGACCATGCATTTATTTTGTTTTAAAACTGAACAAGACCATAATGTGTATTGTCTATCATTTAAAATGCTGTTTGCCATAGTAGTTCATAAATTAAAGTTATTTTATTAATACTAGAATACGCCAATAAGTATTTAAAGGGAGGTACAATGGGCCCATTTGTGTGTATAAGTGCCGGTAGGGTCTTTTGGACCCCACACCTTCAACCAATAATCCAAAAGTATCAAAAGGGCCTTACAGAACACTTTTTTAAATTATTATCACCACTCTATACAGGGTGTAAGCAAAATAAGGACATCAATTTTAACTAGTGGTAGAACTCATCAAAACCAAATTATTTTTTTTGTACAAGCAGATTTTTTGAAAATGAGACTCTTGAATCGCTGGTTTGACTGATTTGGCAACATTGTAGACTGGTCTGGTAAGATCGAAGGCACCGAACCGACTTTGCCCGGCGTTCGGGTCGGTTCGGTGCCTTCGATCTTACCAGACCATTCTACAATGTTGCCAAATCAGTCAAACCAGCGATTCAAGAGTCTCATTTTCAAAAAATCTGCTTGTACCACTTTTTCAAAATCAAATTTTTTACAATCATTTTTTTCCCCTACAAATTGACGAGCCTCTTATGAAATGCTCCAACAAAGAACAATAATAATACAATTAATTCATAACGTTGACTAGGTAACGTTGCTTCCAGTGGCGTGTAAAAAAAATTGTGTAAGATTTTAAAATAATTTTAACACAAAAACTAAAACGTTTTTAAAAAAAAATTGTTAAGAAAAGTTTTTCGTCTTGAAGAGTTCTATTACCAGTTTAAATTAATGTACTTATTTCGGTTACACCCTGCAACACCCTGGTAACTCCATTTCCCCGGTAGATCGCTCTCCTTTCCGCAAATTGTTCCGGAAATTAATCACAGTCGAATTTTAAATTACCAAAGAGGCCATTTCCGCCGTTGATACTTGTCGAGAACAGGAAGCGGATTAATTGATATACTTATTTTCCTTTAAGTAATATACATCATGCACTCGTGTGAAGTGTAACGTGAATGGCACGTGATAATAAAAATTAATACCTACCTAACGAAACTTGTCAAGCTTATCACGTGTAGGTAAGTTGAGATATCCACATAATTAATAACAAAAAAAAAAAAATACTTAATTTAATTCAACATTCATAGTTACTATTCTCGTTTTTCTAAAAGGCTAATCTGGACACGTATTAGTACCCCGTTGCTAATTTATCGAAAATACTTAAGCTGCTAATCGCCAAACCCGCCATCACCAAGACATTAGGGTCATTCAACTTGAACGCTTCCGTCCGTTAAATGTTCGAAATTAATTAAGTGACGTCGTGCCGTAAAGCCGGCCATGTAGTGTCGTATGGCAAAAATTTTGCTAAAACCGATGATGGAGGAAAAGCATATAAGTTCAATACACTTTCCCAGAACGATGCCCCTAGAAAAAAGTAAATAGCTACCTGCGTGTTTGCTTATTTTGCATATAAGGCTAGATACACATTGTTGCACATAATTGCCGTAATATCGGCCCAATTCCAAAACTATCGCCCAATTGCAATCAGCCTGTCTTATATAATGCGAAATGCAACCATTCCAAAGTCAATTAGGGATAAGAAATGATAACAACCTTTGAACCAGAGAAAAATGTGAATCACCGGCGGGGTTCGAACCTACAGCCCGACAACCCTCCTCGCCGAGTTCGGGACGCACTAACCACTGTGATACGGGACTCACGTACTCTCTCTGGTAAATCTCGCTCTCAACTCTCTTGAGTGCCTGCTGAATGAATGTGTTGTATTTGAGTAAAATTAATTAATTCCCATAGAACAAGATAACATTGTTGTGACCCTCAGTTGTCAATGTTGGCATTTTCAAAATTTGTTGATGACCATAACTTTTTTAGCTGCAGTCATCTCTTTTTACAATGAATTCCCATTATTTACTAATTTATAATTACTTGCTTAATTAACTCAAATTTGTGAGAGAACTCTGTAATTATACCTAGCTCATGAATTCATTGGGTTTTTATAGTTAAGACTGAGGCCGCATGCACTTTTATTTCTAACTGCAAGCCTTAATAATGGTCTCTAATCACTTCAATCAATCTGTAAAACTACCAAATTTGGTCTTAAATGGTGCCGACCATTCATACGTCGTTACGAAGAATGTAACAGGTGGTCACTGTTGTGACTAAATACGTAAAGGATGCTGAATTTTCTTTCACCTTTTATACAATTTGAATTGATTAAAATTCAAATTGGAAACAATCTCTGTAATTGCAGGAAACTAGAAATTTTAATGCTGGTGTTATCAAAGTATGTCATTAACATGGCGCTTTGAGTTGTGTTTATGAATGTAACATTGTTACCGTTTCCTTCCTCAGATAAGTAATTATCTTGTCTTACTAGTTGCGGAAATTGTCGAGACTTGATAGAATACTATTGAGAGGTGTACAATTATTTTGAAAAATTTATTTTTTTTGTTTTTACCATCTTATTATTTTTCTAGTAGCCAATGTGTTTTTAATATTTATTGTTAGGCACTTTCACAATCTACTAATTTTTTATTATTTGCTTAAATCACAGCTCTTATTTTTTTCGGGTCGTATTTAACAGTCAACCAAATTTACCCAATATTTTCATACAAAAAAATACTTTTATTTCCCAAAAATACTAAATGCACACCAAAATTAAGAAAATACATAATCTTAAAGCGACAACCAAATATTGACATAATGCTGGCCTCTTATATATTTTGTTCGCCAAAATAACTTTTGTTGACCAAAAATACTAAATGTTCACCAAATTTTATTCCGCATTTAATTCTAACATAATACCCAGATAATTAATTTTCGACAGTGTCTTATATTATTTAGTAGGTAGTTAAAAATACTATTTGTTGATCAAAA
The DNA here is from genome assembly GCA_951805265.1 of Schizotus pectinicornis. Lineage (NCBI taxonomy): Eukaryota > Metazoa > Arthropoda > Insecta > Coleoptera > Pyrochroidae > Schizotus > Schizotus pectinicornis. The sequence continues at coordinate 3,993,630 of OX638202.1, read as the reverse complement.
ATACAGAAGCAATAAAATGTTGTGCAAATGGTAAATAATTTTATGCAAAATTATAGATGTAGATGTGTTAGGGCAAGGACAATAAGAGTAAAAATAGAAGTGGTTTGCACAAAAAAAAATATTGATTTCCGTAATATATAAATGCTTTGCTGTAATTGGCTTGCATTATGTAAAACGCAAAACTTCTTTTAGTGGTAATTTCTAATCGTGTTTTAAAAAAAAATATTACAGGGCCCTGAACTGACCCTAAACAAAACTTTTTTCGCGTGCCTCTTGTCTGGAAGCGCAAGCGGCAAGGAGAGATGCGCAAGCATATTTTATTTTTGGAGTAATAGAATAATTATTTGACGCACAAATAGATTTTTTGGGAAACACTAAATATAAATAGATACCGCAAATATTTATTATGTACAGCACGGACGCGTAACTTCAGCGTTCTAAATTTGATGAACATTTAGTAAAATTGATAGACATATATAATTTAAAATGTAAGCAATGGTAAAACAATACGCAGCATAGTTATTTTAGTGGTGATCTCATTTTCTGATGTATAATAATTTGGGTTTTTTGGTGCTCATTAAATTTTCTGGTGGACAGTGCAAGGGATGTATGGTTTGATTTGGTGTACATTATACTTGTTCTTTTTTTTTCTTGGAATGCAATAATCTGTCAGTTTATTTTGTTTATTTTTCTAATCTTTTTATTACTGGAAACCTTTTTTTTTGTTATTTAAGCTGTGTACCGGAGATAATGCTAGATAATTTGAAGTTCTACGCTAGAGCATCTATGTTGTAAATGTTAAATCAGATTTATATCTTTATTATTTTTTGTTTTAATTTTTTTATATTTTTATTTATATCTTTTTGTAGTGTTTTAAAAAGTAAATATTTTCAACCAGCGATTCTCGTTGAAATACCCTGTATCGGTGATGTAAAACACTAACATTGTGATATCGGCAGATCAGTTAGATATCTATGTATAACAGAAACCTTTAGAAGTCTAAAATAAGAATAGTGAGGCATATTTTAGAAGCTTTTGTGCTGTAATCATAGAAAATAATTATTCTCAGCAAAAATTCCTTCGTTGAAACAATTTTGCACAAACTTTTCCGCAAATGTTTTTGTTAAATTTCCAATTGAGGGCAATTGAAATTGCTCACGTCGATTCACCTCACCCACGGCTCTCCCAGTTTCGCAATAACGTGGGAGCTTTAGCTGTCGTTATATTTCAGGATTCCCGAGGGTGGTAAAGAAATTGTCGAATACACGAAGCGATGATAGTGGGCGAGCAACCCTCCTTACGTCATTGCGCAAGTTAACATCCATGACGTGCATCTCCAGCTCTTCTGATACTCGCGTAAACAGAATCCGGGATATTAATTGATTCATTAAGAATTCTCCGCAAACGTTGCCTAACAAATTGATTTTATGTAAGAATTCTTAGAACTGACGACATGATTTAACCGTAGGGTTTCCCCGTCTTCACCAATAACACCAATAATAATCCTGTTTGGCTACATGCATCAACAATAGAAGTTGAAACTCTGTCGAAATTGTTAAAATGACGTAATTGATGATAAGGACGTTAGAGAGATAAAGAAATCATTGTTGCTCGAACGTGTATTCGTTGGTCACGTTTCGGGCCAAGGTGTCATATTGTTCTCTAATAGTGCAAAATAAGTATTTAGAGAAGTTTTAGCAAAATTTAAATATTAAAGATGGCAAGTTTCAAACACCATAAGTAGTTCAAGGGTTTTGACTTTACTATGGCACCCTCAAAAACTTTCAAAAATTTTGGAATAAAGTGAAAGTGTATAGTAACTCCCGTCTCCGCTACCACGACATTCCAAAATGTTTTTAATCCCCAGACATTGTGACTACATTCGTTTGACTGGAGAAGCTTCTTCAGGATTACAGATAATGAGGTGATCACGAAACACACCACTACTCGCATACTCGCAACAATTCGACAATGAAATACCATCATGGAGAATAGCCGCTAACACAAGACGTATTGCAGCTGGTGTGAAAGGCGTACAATTTTTTCCTTCTAGTTCTTCTTGAGTTTCATCAAGAGTATTAGATTCGCGATGGCGCGACGGCCGTGACCATCGGTGCTAAGCGCGGTCATCTAGCAAGATTCAGGTTGTTGACATCCCAAGACCCAGTCCGGGCCAAGGACCAGAGAGGCCCCCAAAAATTTTCTGGACTCCAAAAATTCCCCCCCAAAAAAAACTTGAAAAATTAACTTTCACCTCTCCATCAGTTAAGTAAATAGCAAGTGTCTTCTTCGATTAAAATCTCGAGCCTCGAGCTAATTGAGCAACATCAGGTGTCATTTTGAAGTACTTAGTAACTAACGATCCGATTTATTTTATTGAAAGGTTGCAACAAAGCCGTCAAAAATTCCTGCAAACAATGCGCAAGAACCTCAATTCCTGCAGTCGATGGCGGTAACGCCAAGTTTACAGTTAGACTAAACTATGCGGACGTCAATTAAGTATGACAAAATGCGCGTTCAAGTAAAACGACCCTTCCTTTTGCTTCGCTGCTACCATCAGCAGCTTTCTCGCGCAATTGTTGATTATCCACAAATTTTAATAGCGCGACGAAAATTTTACCCATGTCCAATTAAAACCGGGCCAGTTGCACGAACAATTAATTCCCAAATTGGCAATAAAGCTCGGTCTTTTGTAAAACAAGGTTCTAATTACGATATGTTTAATTAACTATTTTATACCTGAAATGGACCCAACGTACGTGGAAAGTATGTTAATTACGTTATTTATAGAGGTGCGCGATTATTCGATCAAACTTAATCACTTCAGACTGGTCAAGAGTCATTGGCGGCGATTCACCGCATTCGAAAGCTTCTCAAAAATTTCACTTAAAAATCTTCGATTGTCTCCGCCTATGAGAATTGGCGAACCCTTGGTTCCTTGATCTATGCTAATCGGTCGAATATTTTAAATTTAATAAATTGATAGACACCTTAGGCGTCTGTTTATATGTTATCTTAGCACATTATTCACAAGTACCGAGTATGACAGATTAAATAAATTTGAATAGCGATTCCATTGCCTAATTGCCTACCAGGTCATTGTACCACGACCGCGCCGCCGAGGTGATACCGGTAGGTACCCATACTGTCTACCTACCTGTACTTCATTTCTGTAAACAAGAGTAGAAAAATTAGCTTTATGGTAAGTCACACCAACGCGCTACTTTTTTTGGACCACCAACGGATCAATGAGGTTTTTCACCTTGCGTGTAACTGTTCAAGAAAATAACAGTTACCTACTAGTGTTTTTGGGAAACCGCCGCATCGCCAAAAAATGTGTCTAATCATTTGCTAAACTGCCAATTGGCAAATTTAAACAATCCGAAACGTGCTGTACTTTTATCAACTAACGTAAGCGGAATTTCGTAGTAATGCACTTTGGGTAGCTTCCCCATTGCGTTTTGGTAGCGAATTTAATTTTAAAACTGCCTTTTAAGGAGCACGACATCTACCGGATAGCCAACTAACTCGATAGTGCAGTTTTCTAGATCGAAAATAATCGTTATTAGTCAAAAATACCCAATGAACCCAGAGAACTATAGGGAATCCGCAACGATGAAGTTATTTACAAGCCTAATTAAAAATCGATTGGAAGATCAAATTGAAATGAGGGATGAACAGCAGGGCTTTAGAAGAAAAAGGTCCACCACAGATGCTATAACAAATTAAAGAAAAAGCCATCGAATTTGACAACTCTGCATATGCCTGCTTCATAGATTTAACAAAAGCTTTTGATAAGGTAGATACAATTAAAAGACGTAGTTAGAATATTGGAAGAGCACCAAACACCATCAGAAATTGTCAAGATAATATAACAGCTAAATAAGAATAACACAACAAAAATCCGAATAGATAACAAGACTTCCACAGAAATACTCACGCCCGAAAGCATCAGACAGGGCGACAGCTTGAGCTCCTTTCTGTTCAATCTGCTGTGGAATATGATAATAAAGGAGGTGAAGGAATCAAAGAAGGTATACAGACTGGGTACTAGGACCATAAGCATGATTAGCTACGCAGACGACGCTACTATAGAACAGGTAATGCAAATCAAACACGCCACGATTTTTGGATCTTGTATTGAAAAATAAAGATATGAGAACCGACAGCAAAATTGGGATTTACAAGACATGTATGAGACGCAGTATTGACCTACGGGATTGAAGCAAGAGCAGACACTAGCAAGACAAATAGTATAATTAGATCGTCCGAAATGAAGACCTTGAGGAGAATAGCAGGCAAAACTCTCTGGGATCGAATAAGAAACGATGACGTTAGACAGACAGCCGTGTGGAGTTCAAGACATAGTAAGATGGGGAAGACAACGGAGGAGATGCTGGCATGAACATATAAAAAGAATGGACTCAAACAGGATAGTCCGCACGGCACTGGAGGGAAAACCGAGAGGGCAACGCCCCCTCTGTAAAGTCACCAAAAAGATGGGAACTTGCTATCATAGAAGAGCCAAGAATAGATCGGTTGCAGAACAGATCCATGGATCTTCTGGAAGAGAAAGAAGAAATAGAGAAGAATGAGGGTAGTAAAATCTTTGCGAGCTTCATACAGAGAAATAGTTTCGATCTCTATTAGTTGGAGCTTTTTTTTCATTATGTCTTGCTTCCGACTAATATTTTTTTTGTGGCTTGCACAATACTGCTACTTCTTTCATGGAACTATGTAGGTAGAAGTCTAATAAAGCTTGAGAGAATAAGAAACATGAGTGACCATTCAAACTTCTACTGCTTCAGTCATTGAACTGAGGATTTGTTAATTTGGAGGACTGATTTGATACACGTTCTATTTATAACAATAGTTTTTTCATAAAAGCGTTGGTTATAAAAGATTGAAATCGGTTGGATAATGGAACCAACAAGTCTACCTTGTTTGGAAATGAAGTTGGCAAGGTTGGTTGACAATACTTTAAGCGACTGACTTGGCGTCATACGGTTTAAGCAATCCACCTTCCAACTGTTTAAAGACCTATTGACATTTCTATAAAGAAAAATGTAAATAAAAACAATACCTAATTGGTTACGGTATTATACATGTGTCCTAAATCAGTGATTCTAAATCAGTGACACGACATGCTTACTCACAATATAAAGTTCAAATCTACCAACATCTCTTCAAAAACAGCTCAAACTAATTTTCTATAAGAAACGCTTTTAGAGCTCTTATTTGAAGATACAGAAACCTTTCTGAAGGAGATTATCAAAACTTGCCACTTGAATTATTCTTCATTTTGACTCGCAGTTTGAAGAGGAGTCGATGGAGTTACATAAATGCATAAATGGAAGAACCTTAATCCTTCAAAGTTTCTTGATCTGACTAACAAGTGATAGCACCATTTCTGAGATACGATGACTGAAATGCAAGCTGCTGATTCAACATAAATCCATAGAATAGGTAATGCAAATCAAATACTTAGGTGTAAAAATATCTAGTTACCAGAATTTAGTAAAGGATCTCACAAACCAAATCAATAGAGCGGCCATGATTTCTGGTAAAATAAACATATGAGTTTCGACAGCAAGGTCAGGATTTACAAACCATGTGTGAGACGAGTACTTACCTACGGAATTGAAGCAAGAGCGGACACTAGCAAGACAAAAACCATAATTAGATCGTCCGAAATGAAGACCTTGAGGAGAATAGCAGGCAAAGTCCTCTGAGATCGAGTAAGAAATGATGACGTTAGACAGCCGTGTGGAGTTCAAGACATAGTAAGATGGGGAAGAGAACGGAGGAGATGCTGGCATAAACACAAAAAAAAAAAATGGACGCAAACAGGATAGTCCGCACGGCACTGGAAGGAAAATTGAGAGGACAACGCTCCCCTGGAAGGTCACCAAAAAGATGGCGAGACAGTTGGAACTCGATATCGTAGAAGAAGCAAGAATAGATCGGTTGCAGAACAAATCTATGGATCTTCTGGAAGAGGAAGAAGAAATAGAAAAGAATAAGGGTGGTAAAATCTTTGTGAGCTTCATACAGAGAAATAGTTGAATAGTTGAATAGTTGAATAGTTGAAGCTTTATTTTCATTATGGTCATGCTTCCGACTAACAATTTTTTTTATTGTGGCTTGCGGAAAATACTCTATTACAACTGCTACCTCTTTCATGGAACTATGTAGAAGTCTAATAAAGTCTAAAGAAGTCTAATAAAGTAACATAGAGTAACCATGCAAACTTCCACTGCTTCAGTCATTGAACTGAGGATTTGTTAATCTGAGAACTGATTTGAGACACGTTTAATTTAAAACAATCGTTTTTTTTATAAAAGATTGAAATCGGTTTGATAATGGAATCAACAAGTTTACCTTGTTTGGAGATGAAGTTGGTAAGGTTGGTTGACAATAATTAAGCGACTGACTTGGCGTCATACGGTTTAAACAATTCACTTTCCAACTGTTTAAAGGCCTGTTGACACTTCTATAAAGAAAAATGTTAATAAAGACAATACCTAATCGATTACGGTCTTTTACATGTGTCCTATATCAGTGATTCTAAATCAATGGCACAACATGCTTACTCACAATATAAAGTTCAAATCCACCAACACCTCTTCAAAAACAGCTCAAATTAATCTTCTATAAGAAACGCTTTTGGAGCTTTTATTTGTAGATACAGAAACATTTCTGAAGGAGATTATCAAAACTTGCCACTTCAATTATTCTTCATTTTGACTCACAGTTCGAAGAGGAGTCAATCGAGTTACATAAATGTATAAATGGAAGATCTTTAATCCTTCAAAGTTTCTTGATCTGACAAGTAATTGCACCATTTCTGAGATGACTAAAATGCAAGCTGGTAATTCAACACAAGTCCATAGAAGAGGTAATGCAAATCAAATAGTTAAGTGTAAACATATCTAGTCACCAGAATCTAGTAAAGGATCTCACAAACCAGATCAATAGATTTCTGGTAAAATAAACATATGAGTTCCGACAGCAAGGTCAGGATTTACAAGACATGTGTGAGACCAGTACTAACCTACGGCATTGAAGCAAGAGTGGGCACTAGCAAGACAAAAAGCATAATGAGATTGTCCGAAATGAAGACTATCAAGACAATAGCAGGCAAAACCCTCTGGCATCGAGTAAGAAACGATGTGCGGAGTTCAAGACATAGTAAGATGGGGAAGACTACGGAGGAGATGCTGGCATGAACACATAGAAAGAATGGACGCAAATATGATGGTCCGCACGGCACTGGAGGAAACAATGCCCCCCTGGAAGGTCACAAAAAAGATGGCGAGACAGTTGAATCTCGCTATCGCAGGAAAGGTAAGAATAAATCGGTTGCAGAATAGATTCATGGATCTTCTGGAAGAGGAAGAAGAAGGAAAGAAAGATGACTGAAAGCATGTTGCTAATGAAGATGGAGGAAGCTGCAAGGGTTGGTTAAAGATTTCCAGTCTTTTTAAAGGACCATACACTTATTTATAGAATTCAAAGAGTAACAGATGATGTCTTCAAGTGCCTTTTGAAGATTAAAAGCACCACCCATCTAGCTGTACCATTATTTCTGGTTTTCTAGTTAAAAATGTACTTAGGAGGAAGATAATCTGCAGAAGAACAATTTTTTATTTTATTTTGTTGGAAGAGGAACCAATTTTTCTTGAAAGGATTAAAATTGGTACTCAATGGAGCTAATAACTTTGTTGTAATTAAGGGAAAATATCTCCTTGACATGACAAAACTGGGCGGAAGATAAAAGAACATTTGCTGTGACTTCATACGACATCCAAAGACTGGACCATCTATAGTTATTTGACCATCCCCGTGTTATTTCTTAACTAGAAGAAGTACTTGAGAGGAAAAAAGAGAAATAGTGGAAGGTAACGCAATTTTTAAAGTGCATTGAATAAAAGTTTATGACGTGAAAAGTCTATGATAAGAAAACTGCATATCAAGCGAAAACTATTATCGTTAATTACCCAGTATAGTTGTTTTTTACTAATTAAAAACACACTGAAGTTAATTGTCATTGCAATCGATTCAAAGTGACCAAAAAAGAACCTCGTACTTTTAAATATATCAGAAGTTAGGTATTCTTATTAAGGAATAAATGAACGCTGGCCTTAAAGTTCCGTCAAACGGCTTCCTGTTAAAGTGCCGTTAATCAATATGACGGCACTTCAGTGTGTTAGGGCAAGCAAAAAGATTAAAAAAGTCTTTTCAAGTAGTAATTTTTAATGGGCTTTAAAAAAAAATTACAGGGCCCTGAACTGACCTTGCCTAGAACTTCTTTTCCCAAAAAAAAGTATCGTTTGAACGAGGATTTGAACCCGAGAACTGTATATGGTACGCCACTATTTTTGCATTTGCATTTAAAAAGTTCTTTATTATTTTCCATGACACGTTATTTACAATACATTTTAAAATAACCACGGCTCCACGGCTCTATTGACCTCGCTAGTCGTTGCGTGTTCGATCTTTGTAGCTTTTTTTCTCCGTGATGACATCACTTGCGTGTTGCGCGCGCATTGACGGCACTTTAAGTACAGTGATAAACGAATAACAATACCTCCGGATCATATTCTCCCAAGATTCTCTGCAGTGAGCCATTGAAAGTTTCTTACAATGTTGAGGAACTGAAAATATCTACTTGTTACCTGTGTAGTGGTTCGAACCTAAATTGGTTTCAGCCACATGCGCATATTTACGTACGTAACAGTACTAATAAATTTAAACTCCATTTGACAAATTATAATAATATCTGAATTTTTTGGAATTAACCCCACGAGAGTAGATGAGTGAGTACACGTATTATACCTACACGTGTTCTTCGGCTCATAAAATTATTTCGATGCTATCATCGAACTACCCCTTTAATGAACACGAGACGTCCCTTATTTATTTACCAATGTGTGAAAGCCAGCTATTAACATTACGTAAGCCCGCTCCTAATTCTAGAGGACAATGACTTCTCGCTCACGGAATGTTTTTCCCGAGTTTCCAAGTGACTAACCATCACCGTTAATTTATGCGACACGATGTCTAATTGGTCGAAGAAGAACCTTCTGGGTGCCTCCCCGAAAAATTTCCGAAATTCCTCGTTAGCATCGGAGAAAGTTGGCAATTTGTCGTTTACCTTGACCGTTAGTTTTACTAAAATCAAAAGTTCAAAAAAATCGTGTGTGACTAATTCGACCGTTTCAATTAGTACACTTACGACGCGTTTCTGTACCGTAACAATTAATGCAGTACCAGTTTTCGTCACCAATTTAGGAAGTGTTGGTAGCAAAAGTTTTTGTTCGAAGTTAAGGAGAGAAACGTGAGCAAATAAAAATTGTTATCAATCAATTTCCGTTGGTTTTATTACCTTTTGAATTCGGGCAGCGATCAATAAGTACAGCCAACAAAACCACTTAATTTTAATGGCGCACCTAACTCATTGTCTTGGTGCAGCCTGTTACAATCAAGTTCATTAATTTGTGCAATTGTGGCGGCTTTTTCGCCGTGCACCTCCAGATTCCTTAGGAAACATCTCCAGATTTCTTAGGGTACACCTCCAGATCCCTTAGGGTACATCTCCAGATTCCTTAGGGTGCACCTCCAGATCTTTTAGGGTACACCGGCCAATAGCGCCATCTACTTGACCTTGAGATTTTCGAAATTCGCCAAGCTTAGCCAAGAATGTTGCGCTACCTACATTTCTTGTGGAAATTGAAAGGTGGGGCCCCCTTCTTTGCAGTTCGCAGCCGGTGACGTTCCAGGTTCCGTTGACATTGGTGGAATTGCAGAGCAAGGTGAAGGTTTTGGAAGTCAGCAGCGTAGCGAATGCGGAGATCGTTGACTCTTGCCAGCTCCTACTCCTACCTAGGAAGCACATGGATCGGATTACATGATTTTTGATTGTGTCTTCCGTTTCACAGTTTCCGGCTTATTAAAAATCATCACACACTTTACTATGTCGGAACTTAAACATAATTTACTTCCATATATTGAAGTCGTCAATTAAGATGGAAATTAGGGTTGCCATTGACTTGGAGATTGAAAGAAGAAAAGTAGAACCGGTCTCGAAGTAAAATTGGTGCATTCCCCTGCGACTCGAGTTTATATTTTTCGTTAAAACAGCACCAAACAATTTATTCAATATAATCGTGAGGAACATACCCATGTTATAAAGGAACAATTGCGGATTGTTCGACACGACTTTCGCAACGCTCTTCATTGCTCATCCACCGCGAATTTTCTTTAACAATAGCAACGGTTTTGTGCATTCATTCCGAAACTGTTGGATTTGATCCTGTTTGCACTTCTCCAAAGTGATTAATTCAGTTTCCATCAGTTGCGCAAATCGACGACCATCTATTGTGCGTTTTGCACGTTCAGTAAAATCATTTAATGACGTTGGTTATTTTTGCTTGCAGACGATGCAAGAGGTGCTACGCCTGAATTCATCTGGAGACGTCGAATGGAGTTATATGGAGAAAGATGTGGTCATCCACGACAGATTGATGACGGATGCCGCTTTGGGAACTAGACCAATCAAAACGGAACACTCTTACAGCTTAGCTTCGGATGGAGACTCATTACCGGAATCGCCAATATCACATAATAAGCTTGACGGTGAGTGTTTTTAAATAATTAAAATTTGGTTTTGTGGTGAGTTGTTAAAAAATCGAGCAAAAATAAGAAGGACTATCTAAAACTAATTAATCATTTTTGTTTTATCAAATTATTTACATGTTACCGAATTGCGTCGCTGCAACTAACATTTGTCATAGAGCTTAAAGTTCAGAATATACTTTTGCAAAACCCGCAATGTGAGTCAGCGCCTTCTTAAAGTCGTTTTATAAAGTAATTAACGTTACTCTTCTTACATTTATTGTTTAACCTTAATTAATTAATGCAATGCCGTCTATCGCTTTAAATTAGAAGTTAAGAAGCTTCGATACTGCTGATTTCTATGGTATTTATTTTTTTAACTTATTTATCACTTGCTCCTCCTTTACCCGTGCGCCACACTTGTTTATTGGGTTGCTGACATTCTAATCTTTTTAAAGAAAATTCTTTTTCTAAGTTACTACAGTAGAATTTTTCTAACAACTCTACGATTGCATAAAACTGTCATATAGTATTTATTTTTTTAATTTATTTATTACTTGTTCCTCCGTTACGTGCGCCACACTTGTTTATTGGGTTGCTGACATTCTAATCTTTTTAAAGAAAATTTTTTTTGCAAGTTACTACAGTAGAATTTTTCTAACAACTTTACGATTGCATAAAATTGTCAAAATGTACGAGCTGCAACAAGCTGCTCGCAGAGAACGACAAGGTGGTCCGAGTTATTCTCAACGTGGTGTATCAAAGCTACACCCCTTAAGTCACGCCCTTGTTGGTGTCACATTCTAATTCACTAAAATGAACGACACAGCATATTTACAGGAAGATGGTGCTTATAGTCTTGTCTCGCTCACTTCAGTAAATATGAATGAGACAGCAATGGAGGCGCACGGTCGACCATGCGCTTAAATTCACTGAAGCACGCCGTGTCGAGAATAACTCGGATAAGCTGGTTGTTCTCTGTGAGTAAGAGAGACAGTAGATACAGTACGCGTGTTGCAGTTGATTGCAGCCGGCATTCTGACAGTTTTATGCGATCGTGGAGTTGTTAGAAAAATTATACTGTATCAAGAATTTTATTGGTTTTTGGGGTGTTTACAGAAACCTGTGTTTGTTGCCTGTCCTGTTTTTCTGTGTGCATGTAGTACTAACATTGTTGATAGGTCTTACAGGTTTTTTGAAATAACTAATAATTACTTTTTAATAATGTATTATACTTTGATAACTATGTGCTTATAAAATAATATAGTAGGTGTGTATAGTTCTTGGGCATTACGTTTGAATGCTGACTAAAGTTAATTCATTGTAAGCGGTGCGTCGAGATTGAACGTAGAGCCTTTAGCAACGGATATTTTGCTTAGTAGGAAAGTAAATGGATCATTAATACTATATCAACGCCTTATCATTTTAATTGATAAATAATTAATGTTTAATTTATGTTTGTGCAACCCAAAATTTCGATATTGATTTTGTTGATCCGTTGCTAAAGGTTCTACGTCGAATCTTGACGCGCTGTTGACAATGAATTAATTTTAATCATCGTTTGAGAAACCGGGCATTAAGATAGCAATGTAAATATTAAATGCAAGTAACTACTAATTGTCAATTAAGAGTTTCAGCTGATTCCAATGGCTGATTAACGGTACCTACTGTATATGTCGTGCTCACTTAGTGAAATTGTGCATTTTATGAAAAGTATGTCCACTTCATGAAAAGGATATCCACTTCATGAAAAGAATTTTCCTTGCCCTCATTCTTTTCATCAAGTGCACATCCTTTTCATGAAATGCACAATTTCAGTAAGTGAGCACGACATATACATCTACAGTTGTGCAACCAGGTTTAATAATTATCTTTTTGACTGTAATGAAGCTCTTTTAGGTTTCTGCTTAGTTTTTCTGCTTAGATATGCTGCTCTTCTTTATACAGGGTGATTCACGTAGCCCGTCTATTAGAAGTTTTTCAACTTCCAGTTGGATTAAAAATTTGAAACTTGGAAGGCAGTCATTATCAGTCATGCTCATTCTATCTAAAATATTTTGAGCTCTCTAGCTATACAGGGTGTGCGAAAAGTCGATATCAACTTTCTTATTTTAAATGGAAACGTACCATTTTTTCTACATGGTCTAATTGGTCTTCCAACTCTGAGTTTTCATAACATTTGTTATGTAAACTTATTTGACAATTTTTGACATTATGTTAATTTATGTGAAAAAAAGGGTCGATGTGGTAGCTTACGAAAAAATTCGTATCTGGCAGACGGTTCAGAATTTATGAAAGCTAATTTGTAAAGTGCTTAGCTCAAAGTCCAGACTAACTTCTGATGTCTTAATGGTGGTTCCATCTTGTACCATATGGGCGCAGACAATTTTCAAATATCGCAACCAAAAATGGTCAAGAAGTAATTTTTTTTTTTAAATGGCACCTACAGATTTTTTTTACACTACTCGATAGAAAATTGTATTTTGGGATGAGTTACTTAAGCATTCCCTTTACCTAACTTCATCCCCTATCAAATTAAAAATTAAAATTCAGAAATTTTATCAATTTTGCACAAGATTTTTTGGTTTTTCAAGTATGCCATGGAAACAAAAGACAATTGCAACAATTTAATTATGAAATGAATATCTTATTAATTTTATAAAACAACAACAACAAAAACTATCAAGAACCATCTTAACAAAATTCTAATGTAAATGTTCAATGTGAGCATCATTTTGATTACTACATTCTATCATTTTATATCATTGTGTAGCTCTTCTTATTTCGTTGGTGTCAAGACTGTCAAATGCTCTTATTATTCTTCCGCTTAATTCCTTTATGTTGCAAAGTGGTGAAGTATAAACTAAATCTTTTATTCGACCCCAAACATAAAAGTCTAATGAGGTAAGATCTGGAGATAATAAGAGCATTCGACAGTCTTGGTCCCAACGAAATTAAAAGAGGTACACAATCTGTTGAAAATGGATTAATAGAATGTATGTAGTAATCAAAATGGTGCTCACATTAAACACCTACATTAGAATTTTGTTAAGATGGTTCTTGGTAGTTTTTGTTGTTGTTTTTTTTATAAAACTAGTAACATATTCATTTCATAATTAAAATGTTGCAATTGTCTTTCGTTTCCATGGCATACTTTAAAAACTAAAAAAATCTCTTGGCAGGATTGATGGAATTTCTGGATTTTAATTTTTAATTTGATAGGCGATAAAGTTAGGTATAGGGAATGCTTAAGTAACTCATCCCAAAATACAATTTTCTATCGAATGATGTAAAAAAAATCTGTAGGTGCCATTTAAAAAAATGACTTTTTGACCATTTCTGGGTGCGATATTTGAAAACTGTCTGCGTCCATACAGTACAAAATGGAACTACCATTAAGATATCAGAAGTTAGTCTGGACTTCGAACTAAGCACTTTACAAATTGCTTTTCATAAATTAAAAACCGTCTGCCAGATACGAATTTTTTCGTAAGCTACCACATCGACCCTTTTTTTCACATAAATTAACATAATGTCAAAAATTGTCAAATAAGTTTACATAACAAATGTTATAAAAACTCAGAGTTGGAAGACTAATTAGATCATGTGGAAAAAATGGTACGTTTCCATTTAAAATAAAAAAGTTGATACCAACTTTTCGTACACCCTGTATAGCTAGAGAGCTCAAAATATTTTAGATAGAATGAGCATGACTGATAATGACTGCCTTCCAAGTTTCAAATTTTTAATCCAACTGGAAGTTGAAAAACTTCTAATGGACAGGCTACGTGAATCATCCTGTATATGGTGTTCTTACCGTGGTTCTTATTTACCTCATCCTATCTCACTTATTCTTAGTTTCTTATTATTTTTTTTACTTTAACTTTACTGCAGGTGTATATTTTTCTTTCATATTATTTCTGTAATAATGGCCAGGTTGTAGGTCATGTTGATTTTTTTGTATTTATAATTGTGACATTTTAACTAATCTTTACTACATAAGAATCTTTTAGTGACTAAGCTACTACACACATCTAAACCTAAAAATGATTATCTTTATGTTGTAAGATAATTATTTCTACCTAAGCTTCTTAAGATATGTTTTCTTCTATTGTTACTATTATTGTCTTTAAAATTGATACTTTAAATTCTTTTGCAGTCTACTTGTCTTGTGCTGTTTTTCTTTTACTAAACAAAAATTATATTAGTGCATTCTATTGTTGTTTAACAATTTTCCTGTTTGTACCAGCTTTTTATTCTTCCTTCTTTTCTATTAATTTTTTTGCTGATAGCGCTACTATGATCATTTATATTTTGGCCATAGCATTCTTTGATACCCTCCTGTTACCCTTTCTCTTCCAGCCTGTACCTTGGACTCCTATCGTTTTCTCTTTTGGCCATAGTCAACTATCTGACATTTGCTTCCACATCTACCTCTTCCTTGAAAAAGTATTACTTCATCAGTATGATTTGGTCTTAAAGTTGTTTTATATGAGGACCATTGGAACCAAACTAGCACTAAGAGATTTAACATCAAAAACTACCTTGGTTCTTGTTTTAAGGTTAATTATTGATATGTCGAGATAAGGGAGTTGATGTATCATCTTAATTGTATATTTGTTGCAGAAATGGAGGATGAATGCTTTCCCGCTATACCAATGAATACAGCCTGCGAAAGGATCACGTCAGAATCCATAACTATAAAGGACGAACCTTTAAGCGAATCTGACAGTCCTCATTCCTCCTGCCCTTCGTCCCCCCAGTCGAGTTTCATGAACACCAGTGACCTGCACTTTGACGTCGATATGGTAAGTTTTGTGGTCAAAAATTTTTTTTCACAATTTTAACATTTTCTGCTCTTTCTAGAAAACCGTGACGGAGTCAGTTTTAAAACAAAGCAACATTATGATCAGTTCGCCGCACAACATTATTCCCCAAAGAATAGCAATGCCCAAATTGAACATAAAAATAGAGCCGGGCAGCGGGTTTCAGTTACCTCCTACACCACCTTCCTGCAGTAGTAGTGAGGATAGTGAAGATAACGCCACCATTTCGCAACCACCTTCGCCGAGCATAAGAAAAGCAGCGAGAGTTATGCTCAACCACACCAGCACCCGCCAGCCAATCCACACTCCTCTCATCAGCAGTCAACCGGTAATATATACTTTGATTCCCACTTGTTTTTCGTCCAAGATAAAGTTAAAAATTTCCAACTAATTATTTAAGTTTTATTAAGTTTTTTTAAAATTGTTTTTCAGAAGGGTTCAACGGGGACTTTGATTTTGACGGACGAGGAAAAGCGGACGTTAATCGCCGAGGGATATCCAGTCCCCACGAGACTCCCCCTGACCAAAGCTGAAGAGAAATCGTTGAAGAAGATCCGAAGGAAAATCAAAAATAAAGTAAACCACCGGCAAAACACTACCGCATCAGAAAATCTAATATAAACTTTTACAGATCTCTGCACAGGAGAGCCGAAGGAAAAAGAAAGAATACATGGACCAACTCGAAAGGAAAGTGGAACTGTTAGTGGCTGAAAACAACACTCACCTGACCACGATCGACAGTTTAAAAGTCTCCAACAGCAATTTGTTGAGCCAATTGCAGAAGTTGCAGGCGATTGTGGCCAAAACACATCCGCAGTTAGTAAAACAATTGAAATAACAAAATTTCGATAACTAAGGGGAGTGTAAAGTACAAAGAACACTGATGAGTAATTTAGTTGAATGAAGAATTAGTCTTCCAACGGCAACGGCGGCATACTCAATTTTTAACTATTTAAACATTCCACAAACCAAAGCTATGAGTAGGCCCCAAGTTTTTTTATCGTACTTAATTAGTCTAATTGAAGTACTTGTGCCTTAGCCACATTATGTATACAGGGTCTGCCTGTAATCATAGCCCACTTATTTTTGTATAATTTTTAACTCAAGCTGATGCGGGACCATAACAAGCTTACATTACTTAGGTTAGCTTACTTTGTGCTGCCGGTAACAGACTGACTGTTGAATTTGAAATTCGGTGCTTTATCAATTGTGCAATTATCAGATTTCAAATTTACTGTAGGTTTATAGAGAAATTTTACTAATCGATTTAAATTGTAAATATAAAGTGTTGTACTTCAGAGGTATATCGATTGTTCTTATTGAATATTCTAATAATCGTTGCGCAGTTAGACGGCCGCATCACTGTCGAACGTGATCCGCCACTAGTTTTAGTTTATGGGTTTCTTAACTAAGTACGCGAATTATACACATATTTTCCTGTTGTATATGTATGATGTTCCAAGATATGTTTTTTGGTGACGCTGAACATTTTTTTTATAGAAAAATGGTTATTTTATATATTTATTATTGTCTTAAAGGCATGTGCCTTATTCATGCAATTGTATGTAATTATTCATTTTTAACACATTGTTTTGTGTGCAATTTTGCCCCCCGTGTTGGGGTATTAGTTTAATATATTTTTGTCATTTTAGCGATGAGATTTTATCTTGCTTTTATTGCACTGTGGGTACCAATAGTGTTTATTATTGTATAACGTTTTAATAAAATAAAAAATAATTCCTATAAAACAAATTTTAATTCCTCTATCAGTTTTTGATATATAAAATATTATAAAGTGTAACACAAAAATATATGTGCATGTACGATTAAGAGTATATTATTAGTTATGTTGTTTGTCACTTTATCACAAATAATATGGTCCAGTTACACAAACTATTAAGATTTTAAAGGTAGCAGAACTATCCTCCCACACATTTTTAAGAATTGGAAATGTTGCGATTTAATTTAATTTTTTTTTATACAGGGTGTAAGCAAAATAAGTGCATTAGTTTTATCTGTTAATAGAACTCTTCAAGACCAAAAACGTTTCCTAATATATTTTTTTTATGATTAAAAAAAATTCGATTTCGAAAAAATGGTATATAGAATTTTTTTTTTGTCTTGATGAGTTCTACCACTGCTTAAAATTAATGAACTTATTTTGCTTACACTTTGTAGGTATATGAAACTCGTACCAATTGCAATAATGGACTGACGACCAATCAGCTTAGAGAATTTGTGATCCCCTGTGCTTTTCTAATGTCTTCTACAAGTCTTTTCACGTTACACTTGATGATAACGTGGAAAAGTAAACTATTTGCACACCCTCCGTGAAGTACTTAATCCCCCGGACAATACAATTTTTTTCTACAAAATAGACATTTTCTTTCTGAATTTAACGATGATGTCTGGTTGTACCTACTGTGGAAACCGGCCCTGGCATCCAATACGGACTTGACTCGATAATATTGTTACGTATTAGTTCGCTAAAAAAACGTAAACACTTTTTTATAATTTAGCGATAAGGATTTACGGTTACAAAATTACTTAGTTCGATCGCGGCGGGTGCTACGACTGCACATTACAAATAATGGATTATGATCGCGTACTTGAAGATTTTTGTTCTATTGTTGTAGGAATAAAAAAACTTGCAATGTAGTAAGGGTGCTGTGTAGTGAAGTGACTAATGGTAGACGACTGCGACAGGTGTTGCCACTAAGGGTAATATATTTATTTATTAAATCTAAGTGTTATCATGCAATTTATTTCAAAAAATTGAGGATTGAAACTAACTTGTCAAATGTTGATTTCAGTAAGTCCCAACTACAATGGCGAAGGAGAAGGATGGATGGTGAGCATAACACCTTTTACTTCTGCAGTCGATTGAAGATTTACGGTGAGTTTAAAGGCGAGGAATGTAGTAGAAATCAATAAGTGAAAATTAACCACATCTAATTCTGCACATAAAAAATATAGAGACAAGTAGTAGCATTTTTTATTCAATTATAAATAATTTTGGAATTCCATTACAAATCATAGACAACTTCCACCTACAAACATTCTTTTCTTATAAAGGATTTGTTTGTTAGATATGTTCGTACATTTACAACAAAGTATTCCAGTATACAAATTGCTTGATCACATTTTTTTGCAAAAATAAATACATATTTACAATTAGGTTATTCTACTACATACTTAATAATACCATAATAAAATATACAATCATATAAACAATCTCTTGATAGGTGGTAACTTATTAGGTTTTTGGTATAGAAAATATTGGTCTACATTACTAACAAATTTTGGAAGGTGCTGATGCTAGTTGCCTAGAGTAATCTCTCGCACTCCTCGCTAATGACGGTCTCGTCGTCGTCTTCAGAATCTGTGCAAAGATCGTCTTCATCGCCGGACCAATGTTCAAACTCTTCTTTGTGATGATCTAGAGCCATGAGAGATGGGAATAGGCTATCACAAGCAGAACACCTGCAACAATAAATAAATGTTTTAATTAAATTACGAGTATATAAGCTTAAACTATTTTTTTTAAAACTTCTATTGTGAAATAAGTTCTAATAGGTGCGCAATATTCTTCATAAAATTACTTTTATCAAATATTATAAACAAATTAAAATTTAATCTTCCAATGAAATTTCTTCGCTTTTATCCATGTCATCTGTAATTTTTTTTTAAGTAGGTAGGTACTCTCGGTGATTTTAATAATTGAAGTCACGTAAGTACAAAAATATTATTGAGTCAAAAGTAGCCATTTTTTTTTAAATATTCATTGAGAGCACGTTAATTAAATCACTTGTGCTTCTAAATGGATTGGTGATTTTTATCAGTTTGACCTTTGGAGGAAAGAATAGCCTGGGACTCGCTCCATTTTTCGCGAAACCATTAACAGTTTATGTCTTATCGATTTTCCAGTGCATTTGGTTTACTGAACTTTGAAATTTTACATTTCATTGAAAATTGAAACGAAAAGCGTTTAAGTTAACTGCTGGAGTCGGGAGTGCTTTCGTGTTCTCTAAAAAATTGAGAGAGTCCGCTAAACTTCGTACGTATGACGGGACAGAAATGGAATCGACCAACTTTCCCAGTTGAAACGAGATCCCCTTTTAGAACTTTTCACTTGTCTTTTATTTACTGACTAGTTGGAGTTTTGTTACGATTCGTTATCGTCCAATTTTGTTTTGCTTGTGTTATGTGTTATTCTTCGCAAGTTCTTATATTTAGTCAAGGATCGAGTTGCATAAATATCAATAACTAGATTGTAGACACTCTTATGGATAATAGTTGTCTTAAGGGAGTTGAAAATAAGGAAAATCTGGTAGGGCACTTGAAAGTTTTCAAAAACAGGCCTTCCTAAACATTGAAAGTTTGATATCGAACATCGACATCTAAGTACTTCAATTTATCAAAATAATCTACCTTCATTTTTGTTCTAATACATATTGATAACATATTGCCATAATTCCTTTTTCGCAGTTCTGTGATCTTTTAGATTCTATTGAGTTCCTCTCAGAGCTTCATCTTCCTCATTCAATTGTAAAGCTGTTTGTTATTTTTTTTTCTTTTTTAACCCTTATATTTTTTTACCATTACTTATTTCAAGTCATTACAAACTTTTCATTTTTTGTATCTTCTTTATTTTGGTCTTATCTCTTAGAAATTTGCCCTTTTCCAAAAGATACTTAATAATAATATGTAAATTGTTGAGTAACTTTATTCACTCAGTAATCGTTTCTTTTCATATCTTCTTCAGTCAAGTGTTACCTTTTTGAGTTCATTGTTCTCATTTATAATAGTGCTATAAACGTTGTTCGCAGTTATTATTATTTGCGTCACACATATTTACTTTTGGGAACAAATATAATGTACACCAAATTAAACCATACATCCCTTGCACTGTCCACCAGAAAATTTAATGACCATCAAAAAATCTAAATGAAACCCAAATTATTATACATCAGAAAATGAGAACATCACCACTAAAATAACTATGCTGCGTATTGTTTTACCATTGATTACGTTTTAAATTCTATATGTCTATCAATTTTACTAAATGTTCACCAAATTCAGAACGCTCAAGTTACGCGTCCGTGCTGTACATGATAAATATTGGCGCTATCCATTTATATTTCGTGTTTCTTAAAAAAACTATTTGTGCGTCAAATAATTATTCTATTACTCCAAAAATGAAATATGCTCCCGCATCTCTCCTTGCCGCTTGCGCTTCCAGACAACAGGCACGCAAAAAAAGTTTTGTACAAGATCAGTTCAGGGCCCTGTAATTTTTTTTAAAGCACGATTAGAAATTACCACTAAAAAAAGTTTTAAGTTTTACATAATGCAAGCCAATTACAGCAAAGCATTTATATATTACGAAAATCAATATCTTTTTTTTGTGCAAACCACTTTTATTTTTACTCTTATTTTCCTTGCCCTTAGCACATCTACATCTATAATTTTGCATAAAATTATTTACCATTTGCACAACATTTTATTGCTTGTGTATTTTTGATACAAATAGTATTTATAACTGCTAAATAATATAAGACACTGTCAAAAATTAAATATCTGGGTATTATGTTAGAATTAAATGCGGAATAAAATTTGGTGAACATTTAGTATTTATGGTCAACAAAAGTTATTTTGGCGAACAAAATATATAAGACGCCAGCATTATGTTAATTGTATTTGGTTGTCGCTTTAAGATTACGTATTTTCTTAATTTTGGTGAGCATTTAGTATTTTTGGAAAATGAAAATATTTTTTTTTATGAAAATATTGAGTAAATTTAGTAGACTGTTAAATACGACCCTTTACTTTTTAACTGGCACTTCTAATAAAGTTTTCTTATTGTTCTAACTTTTGACGTGATAATATGGTAGAATTAAGATTTTTTTTCTTAACTTCTCTAAAAAAATTTATTTGAGTGATACTTTTTGCGTTTTCTTCGGTTTCTTTATTTCAGTTAAATATAATCCTCCTCTTATGTTCTATATAAGTTTTTTTATGATCTACTATTCTTTCAATGTTGTGCTTATCGCATGGAACGAGTTAAATTTTTTATTTTTACTGTCATTAGGTATAGTTGCAGTAAGTTCCAACTAGAATGACGAAGCAGAAAAACAATTAGAGTATGCAGATCGTTTAAAGATCTAGTGAGATCTTAGATATCTACTTCAATTAAATTAACAAAAATACAAATTTACAATTCAATATTTTTAAAGCAATTAATTACAATTAATAGATAGTAACTACTACCATGCAAAATTTTTTGACGCTGTTTGCTCTTTTAATAAAGTCTGTAACAGAACCGTTCAATTTTTTTCTCATTAAACCAAATGCACTAATGCCAGTAATTTTGCGAATGAGGACGCTTATTGTTATTATATTGTTTAATTTCCAAATGGTCGTTTTGCAGTATAGTAGTTAACGTTGCAACTGTATAATCAACGATAACGACTACAATAATTATTATTATCTTCACAAATGTTGCATCACGTTCTGAATCAGGACCACACAGGATACCGGAACTTGTTAGATCAAAATGAGGTGAGCAATAAACGAGTTTTTTAATTAAACGCTAAAATTTGTTCGCCGGGAAGAAATTAAACTGTCAGTGAATAGCATTTTAATAATAAACGTTAAGTGTTATAAACTGTAGTTGATATCGCTACAACAGTTCTCCGTTCAGTCTTCACTCCACTCCACTAAAAGTTAATTAATTAATTTTCCTTATTCTTCATCATGGTCTAGAAAGTTTCTTTTTCAACAAAAACTTAGCCATTTCATTTAGTCTAAATGTATTTTAAATATACGATTAGATACTGAATGAAATGCTCCTAAAATATACAAAATGTACCAAAAGTTTCAATTAGGTAGGTACCTTTGCGAGCAATATTTAAGGCACGGTGTTTCTTCCCAGTGTAAACCAGCTCGATTCGGTAAAATGGAAAGGGCATTGCGACCCACCCACTTCCGGGTGATTTGCGGCCGGGCAAGGGAGATAGATAAGTGTTGGGACAGCAAAGGAAGTAAATATTTATTATCCATAGCACCATTGAGCGATAAGGATTTGCTGGACTGTCAGGTCTGTTGCCACAACCACTCCTACAGCTCGATTTACACAACTTCAAAATCGCCGATTTTGCTTCACGAGTCGTGCCTTAAATATTGCTCGTGAGTGTACTAAGTATACAAAAATTACCACTTAATTTTTTGTAACAACTGCGAATTCTAAAACAGACTTGAACCAAAAAAGAGGTGTAATGTGTAATGATCAGATTCTTGGTGAATACTGTCCAATATCTTGGTTCCAACTGGTACAGGAAGATGTATATTAAATTTTGAACTAAACGTTGTAACTCACCCAAAATGTCGTTTCTTCTGCTTGTGCGCAGACAGTTGCTTAGGACATCCGAACGACCTATCGCAGACATTGCATGTTAATGCCTCATCTGTAACAAATTTACAATATCGTTAATAAATAAGTTTTGATACTATTTTTATAGTAGGTACCTATTACAATAGCTTGTACTATGAAACCTCTGCTCACAAAAGAATAATTCTTAATAAAGAAAAAAGTTATCAGAGATCATCAATACACAAAGTAAACTTAGTAAATTAATAATTAGCTTCCAATATTCTTGGCTCTTTTTTTATTAATTTTTTTCTATATCTCTTTTATATAATTTTTCTCTTTATGACACGACTGCTTTATTGAAGCAGTCAAATTTCATGACAACGACGATTCGGTTATTTATGACTTAATAGCGGTACCTACTCAAGGATCTTTGCAGTACAGGGACCATCATAAAATCTAATGTGGTTAACCGCAAATGGACTAAGTAAACGGCCACAAAGCTGTCAATCAAAAATCCCTTGAGCGTTGAAATTTAAAAATCTATGTAGTTCAATAACGGTTTGATATAAAAATATTTCAATTACTCGTTATTAATCTTGGAGGTCGTGATCATGAGCTTGAAGAAAATCAAAGAGAGGAAGTGAATATTTTGATTTAAAATCGTAATCAAAATTGAAAACTCACGCCAATTTAAAAAAGAAAAAAACGATGTCATCTTGTAGTGCATTAATTATAGTTTATTTCTGTCAAATTTCAAATTTACTTAAATTTAGGCAACAATTCCAATAAATAAAACATACTCTCAAGTATTGAAAAATATTGCTTAAATTATTGGTGCTACTGTCTTCTGCTAGTTCTGCTCGAAGATATCATGAACTCGGTTAGGTACACAAACTTCAATTCTCACGAAAAGCATACGGACAATAAATTGATAAATATGATATAATCACCACGATAATAGTGAATGTTTCGAACCCACCCAAGGAATCAAAAAACAAAATAAAAATATGACCTACTGGGAGGAAGAAACTTACAGCATCAATAAAACGTAAACTTGACGAAATACTTCGTGAGCCAAGCAAAAATTGGGCGAGTTAAATAATATTTTCGTACAGACCTGCGAGCTGTAATCATCTCCCAGGAATTTCCCACTTTCCGGCTTTACATTTCAACTCACAAATTTATTTCCGTTTTCGCTGGTAATATGGAATAACTTTAAAAGCATGACTGCGTTGTAAATTTCAAGAGTTCCTTTAATTCGTCTAAAAAATCTGTAAATTTAGTAAAAACAAAATTTTAAAATATGACATTGTTAATAAACTATTATTAATCTTCAAATAAAAACGTTTTATTTTAGATTCAGATTTTGCAGTTAAAAATTATGCAACTCTCAACTTTGCTGCCTTAAGAAACGGGCGAGAAAACGGCAAAACACGCTTTCGTAGTTCATGGCGTTAGAGCAACCTAATGATACAATCAAGTTCTCCTTTGACCCACGTAATGACGAAACATCAAAGATTTGGCTAAAGTAATTTTTAATCGCATTTTTTTTTTGTTATAAAGTAACAACCCTTCAAAGTTCGGCAACTTTGAAGCCACGTATTACGTAGGAATTTTTTTTTTACTGCTTTCATATTTCTTTTAGCTGAAAGGTCAATTCTTCAGCTTTATAATCCTAAAAACAGAAATGAGTTAGGCCTTCCCGTTTTTGCTAACCCCATGAACTCGTGGAGGGCTACCAAATAGATCCTCTGGACGATTCCGCCCGATCGCGGCAGTCAACAATACGTAAAACCATTATGTATTTGAGGGGTTTTCCCATATGCGCGTTTTGGCGCTGTTCTACAAGAATTTTGCGATTCCAGCGTGCATCGTGTTGTTTATATTTGAGATTTTGAAATCGGTCTCGAGTTTTATTTCTGATCCGGTGATAAAGAGCTAAATATAACTAAGTAGTTCTGACGTTGCCCTAGTCATCACGTATTTATTCCTTCTCGTTCCACGTCTTTGTACATGGAGAAAAGTGTGGAATGTGAAGGCCGACCACATAATTAATAAACAATATCCAAGGGATCTTGCTAATTATCGCGTGCAGCAATCTTTAATTGTCGGATGATGTAGAGGTATGAAGAAGACTGACAAATGTTAATAATAAAAGCCCTTTCAAATTAACATAAAAAAATATAAAATACCTACAGGCCCAGCTGTAGGAAATCTAGAGGTATGTGCCGAGGTGTTGTGCACTGTGCAAGATAGTAACTGCCGCCCAAAAATGTAGAATATGTAATATGTATTTTTCAAACTATATCAGTAATATTCACATTTCATTATATATTTAATAAAATAAATAAAACAATAAATAAATTTATACTATATGAATTGATCTTTATTAACATATTATACAGGGTGTCCGTTTTTCGAGAGCTCGCTTAATCTCAGAGATACAAAGTCGGTTAAATTAGGGCAAAGTTGCGCATTTTCATACTGAATATTAATGTGTATGAAAATTTTTCTCACCATTGAAAATTTTAAAAATTAGGCATAAATGTAAAAAAATATTGTGTTGCAATCAAAAAATAAAAGTCAATCAATAAATGCTAAAATCCAATATGACGCCCATAAGAAAAACCAAAGTTGGATGAATGGCAGATTTAGATTTATTGTAAAAAGTGCCTTGACAATGCTTCGTTAAAAAGTCTAACTCCAATGGTTTTTGCTTAAAAAAATTAAAGCTTGAATGAAATTTTTGTCTGTAATTTAAAAACTAAAAATGTGAGAAAATGTGAGATGTATACATTATTTGAATATTAGGACAAAAATGTATAGCAAGAAAAACTCCTGTAATAATTTGTATAAGTAGGTATATTTAATGAAATAATAATGGCTACTTCTGTTTAAAATTTATTTACATGAGCACTTTTCGCACTTTCAATAAAGAAAACTCACTAATTATTTCCTGTACGTCTAACCTGTCTGCGATATCAGTTTCAATGGGATTAATGGCAAACACCGACAATCTTTCCTCTTACATTTTTTTTTATTATTTTATTAAAACGTTGCTATTACGAGTGGGAAGGCGGTAGATAAAGACAAAGAAGGCAAGTTATTTTTCATTTACATCGTAAGTTTTTTATTTTAGAACCATAAAATAGAAGACAACAATATAAATGTGATGAAATAAAATAATAGTAATTTTTCATAACCTACTATTTTGACGAATTTATTTGATCACTTGTTATCAGTTCTTTATGATATTGATTTGAAAAATAAATTATTAATGATAATTTGACCATTTTTTCCTCTTATCACACTTTTTCCGGTCGTTAAAAATGCTGTGTTGCTCTCTTTGTTCAGTGCCTACGTTTACCGTATACGCCATCTTCGTCGCGTTCACACAACTTGCCAAACCGTAATTAACCGCGTCTTACATTTCTTGTTCTAGAAACTTTATTTTTGAAACGCGACTAGGGGTTATGCGAGATCATATCATCTTAATACTTGAGGCTATCGATCTACATAAAAAAGAATAAAATCCATATCGTGAAAAATGAAATGATACCTATTTGAACATGAAACTTTACTGATTTTAATAGATGTGACTAACAGAATAGTGCATATAGGATTTAATTGTGTATATTCTCTCGTATCATAAAAAGGATATTGATTCTCCAATTATTGCTTTTTCGAGCAAAATGAAAATCCACGCTGTGCGTTACTTGAGGCCAGAGGAAAAAAAAATTGTTTCTGAAGCCGCGCGCTCTTTGGAAATAGCGATTTTTCAGATTAAAGGGCCCACAAATTTTTTTGGTACCACCAAAAAAAGTCATAAAACGAGATTCTGGTAGTGCAAAAATTTTTTCGTATTTTTCTACTAAAGAAAATTTTTGACAACTTATCGAGCTCTTTCGCCACATATCAAAACCGCTACACAAGCGCTGACGACCATCTGTTTATGAGACTTTGAATTTGTTATGGTTTTCAGTCACGTCTCGGTCAAGTTAATGGGCTATAAAATTTTGTTTTCGGTTTCAAATGTTCGTTAGGCTGTGGTTCACCCAGACATTGTGGCGCCAATTTCCTGTATGTTTGGTGATCTAACTAATTTAAAATCTGGGCGGAAACTGATCTAGTCAACTCTTTACGGCAGCCTTAACTTTTATTTAATAACAAGAGCGATATGTACATAAGAAAATAATTTAAGTACATAGGTATAGAGAAAAATAATATAAATATAGGAAAAAAGCTTGAAATAAGATAACGTCCATAATCTTTGTGCCCAAAATTTTACATCAAAAACAATTATTCCATTGATAATTAAATTATTATTATAATTATTGTTATTAGTAAATTCATCGAGACAATCAATTTTTAAGAAGTAAAGCGATCAGTGTTAAAAATTAAAGATCTTTATCTGTCCAATTTCACATTTTCATACGAGTAGCTTGGTGCCTCTTATTTTGGTTGCCAATCGATTAATCATTAATAAAATAGTCTAGAACTTCTAAATTTTGCACATATTTGGCTGACTTTCCAACAATAGGAATGCTTATGTCGTGTTGTACAATGAAATAAAATTGTTGTTAAAACAATTACCTCGGCTGGCGGTGATAGAGCTTAGAGCTTTGGGATACTCAATTATAAAGGAGAAACTTTATTGTATCACTGAGGGTATTACGTTTCAGAATTTAACAAAATTATTGTATATACCCAGTAAACTGTTTTATTTCGTTTCTCTTTTATCATTTAATGGATTACCATGCATACTTGACTTGTTTTCGTTTTCGTGCAATCTACTAACTCACAAAGTTAATTGTAGTAATTAAACCTTCGAGTTACCCTCATCAAACACGTGCTTTTTGCATATTCCCTTCCCTTCAATACAAACTTGTGCACTTTTGTTGACACAAGTAATACGATTCATCTCGTGTTTCATTTATCTGCATTAATTTCCTCCGCAATTTCGGTTTGCTTGTGATCGTCTCGTTTACATTACAGACACCCTGATGAGCGATTTTTCATGTAAAGACTAAATGTTTTAAAAATCAAAATCTTTTCGGCAGGCACGTCGGCAGTAATAAAAGGCTTTAATAAATTATCTCATTGTGCGTAAGAAATCGATGGTAAAGAATAATATGATTTGACAGTTGACTTACTGTCGAAGCATTGTTCTTTGACTTTGATAATTTTAATAAACCAAGCTTTTGCTAACGTCATTGCCAATTTGTCTATCGTGCCATATTCGTATTTATTGGTGTCGCCTCCATCCTTCCCAACGCTGTTCCATTAATCAATTTTCGTAACAATTGGTAAAAACAATATCTACATTTGAAACATTAATAATATTCATTGCAGCCAGTCATTCTCCATTAAGTCTTCAGGCTGAGTAATCACTAATTTACACCCAGGATTTATTATCGGCAATATAGATCTAATTAACTATAAATTTAAGCCCCAATTAACGTTGTTGCTAATAATATTAATTGCTGTTTACTGTTTCAGCTAAATGATGACAATTTTTTTAATTTTTTTTGAAAACTTTTACAGAGAAAGTTGAGAAATTATAATAGGAAAATAATTATTAATCTACAATATTATTGGAGTAGTAGTAGTAGTAGCAATGCTACCTCAAACCTTAACACCTCAACACTTTAACACCTCAACAGTAAAAATGGCCTGAAGTATACAGGGTGGGGCAATAATAGTGCGTCCGACTTCGATAGCTCGAGTTCTATGATAGCTAAAAATTTGATTAAAGAGCTCAAATAAACTAGAGAAAGAAGTCTATAATCGGAAATTATTTTTGAACATACAGGGTGAGCGAAGACAATTATACAGGGGCAAGTAACATTTTTTTAAATGGAATGTGGTGTGTAAAACAAGATTTTTTGGAGCCTTTTCCTAGACTCTTTTCAATCCAATATTATTGTTGACTATTTCTAAACCACTTGGATGTAGCGATTTTTTTTGTTCAAATAATGGCATCTGCAGATGCATGTTAAAAAAATCACTACAGTCACAATTATGAGTTCTAAGAAAAAATTATGTAAAGACTAGTTAGGAAACATCTGTGGAATGTTATTGAATTATTTTAACTTTTGAAAAAATATACAGGGTGTCTAAATTAAATTTTTCAATTTAGAAATTTTTGAATTTAATTTTCTCCATTTTTTTCAAATAGAACACGCTGTATATTTTTTAACGATATGATGTAGAAACTACAAACAAACATTTTTTGTATGTATGTACATCTCTATGGCTATTTGTAACCATTTTCGATTTATTGCCCAATAATTACAAAATTTAAAAATAATCCTAAAAAATTAGGTTGTTTTTCAAATTACTCGGCAGATAAAATTGTAATAAGTGTTCCAGATGTTTTGTTTATAAAATCAGCACAAGTTTTTTTAGTAAGTTCACTTTAAGTTTGTATCTTGATCATTTTTTGCATTTTATATTATCCGACAAGAAAAACACATTTATCGCAGTTACCTGTCGTCAGTTGTCATTTTTGTGTCAATTTTGAAACATTTGAAGTTTTTTGTCGAGTTATTTGGAAAACGATCTAATTTTTTAGGATTATTCTTGAATTTTGTAATTATTTGGCGATATTTCGAAAATGGTTACAAATAGCCATAGGGGTGTGCATACAAAAAATGTTCGTTTTTAGTTTCTACATCATATTGTTAAAAAAAATACAGGAGTTCCTTTAAAAAAAATGGAGAAAATTAAATTCAAAAAGTTCTAAATTGAAAAATTAAATTTAGCCACCCTGTATAATTTTTTAAAAGTTAAAACAACTCAAAGACATTCCACAGATGTTTCCTAATTAGTACTTACATAATTTTTTCTTAGAAGTCGTAATTGTGACTGCAGTGATTTTTTTAACATGCATCTGCAGATGCCATTATTTGAACAAAAAAAATCGCTACATCCAAGTGGTTTGGAAATAGTCAGCAATTTTATTGGATTGAAAAGAGTCTAAGAAAATCTTCTTTTACACACCACATTCCATTTAAAAAAATGTCACTTGCCCCTGTATAATTGTCTTGGCTCACCCTGTATATTCAGAAAGAATTTCCGGTAATAGACTTCTTTCTCTGATTTATTTGTGTTTTTAAATCAAATTTCTACCCATCATAGAACTCAAGCTATCGAAGTCGGACGCACTATTGCTCCATCCTGTATTATAGATTTTTATTATTTTGATACCTATACCCTCTTTCAAAATCACAAAAAGTTTGTCAAATCTGCCTCTAGGAGATATAGGATAAGAATAAGGTATAACCAGATATACATTTGAATTAAAAAGAAAAATAACCGGTATTAGAAATTTGTTAAGAAAATTTTAGTTTTTCTTAATTAATAGTCAGAACTCTGTACATATTTTATTATTATTTTTAGAATTAATTTTGGTACGTATTAAAGTAGAAATTAATTAAACTTTTTTTGAAATTTGGAAACAAATATTTTATTTTGAATTCTTCCGATCCGAACTTGGCACCCCCTATAAATGTGCAGATTGCCGAGAATGATGGTTAGCTCCAGTAAATTGCACCGAATTTCTTTTAGAATGGATATTCCTATTCAGAGTCTTAAGGGGTTTCGTTCTCGAGTTCGTCGTTAGTAATCGAATTCGTCGACATCGCTCCTAAACTCAATAAACCTAATCAGAGAGCAGATCTACTGGAGCATTAGTTTATTCCGGATATAGGGGAAATCCTAAAACAATATCATCCATCGAGTTCCGTCGAAATAACATCCCTTAAAACAAATTTACCGTTTAAATCGAACGTAATCAGGAAATGTGCAGGTAACTGACCAATATTTGCCTTCTATTTCATTTGGTTGGTAAAATAATATGCCCAATTATTGTGGAGTTTATCAGATTTGGCAACAAGTGCAATTTAGATGTTGACTCGAAGTTACTTGTTTGTCTTGCAGAGGCGCCTTCACTAAACAATGTTACAGTGGATCTTAATAAACTTAACGCTATTTGCTAATTAAATCCGATAATTGAATAAACAATTAAAGGGTTAATTTAATGTTTCAGTAAATACAGAAACTAGTTTCGCTTTGTCAAAATATTATTAGCGATGGTTATGGTAACGATAACAAACTGGGCCTATGTTTGTACCGAATTCACTGACTGTAAGCAATAATGGCACGGAATAATATTTATGTAGATGAATTTCTCTAATGATTTCAAACGGACAGGCAGCAGGAAATGACGATGGCAATACAAGGAAATTTAGAACGGTTTGTAGTTATGTAACAGCTCGGATGTTGTCTGTTAACCCCTTTCACTTTGACGGGGGTGAGATATACAGTATCCGTATATTTATTTGTTGTAAAGGCGCGCACTGCTTGTAGTTGAGGTTGTAAGACGTTTGAGAAGAAATCAAAAACCATTACCTGAAGTGATTTACATTATTAACAAGTCGAGGGATCTGGAGTGAGTCACGGTTAACTATGAGGCGCCGTTGTGGACAAAATTAAATTTTTGCAATTTTATATAATTTTGCCAAATATTTATAAATGCTGTTGATATTTATAAGAAAAACACAACTTTTATTTATTTTCACCATTTATATAGAAAAATGTATAGTTTTATATAAATATCATGTCGCGTTAGAAATAATAATAGTGCTGACCGTGATATAAAATTGCGCACTTTTATAAATAAAGTCGGCACGCTCTCAATATAAATTTGTGCGGCCGTGATATATTTATTGACGTTTGTCACCAAGACGCCAGAGGCCGCCATGAACGGAAGATTTACAATCCGGCAACGCTGGCTGCGGTTTAGTTACATTGCTAGTGACAAATCTGTCAAACTCGAAAGTTGAGGTTAGAGGTTAGATAAGCGACAGAAACAATAAACATTAAAAAGGTGATATGAGTTAAATAGTCATTTATTTGTGTTCACTTGTGGGTAATTGTTAACCACTTCTAACCTCAACTTTTGAGTTTGACAGATTTGTCACTAGCAATGTAACTAAACCGCAGCCAGCGTTGCCGGATTGTAAATCTTCCTTTTGTGGCGGCCTCTGGCGTCTTGGTGGCAAACGTCAATAAATATATCACGGCCGCACAAATTTATATCGAGAGCGTGCCGACTTTATTTATAAAAGTGCGTAATTTTATATCACAGTCAGCACTATTATTAGTTCTAACGCGACATGATATTTATATAAAACTTAACATTTTTCTATATAAATGGTAAAAATAAATAAAAGTTGTGTTTTTCTTATAAATATCAATAGCATTTATAAATATTTGGCAAAATTATATAAAATTGCAAAAATTTTATTTTGTCCACAACGGCGCTTCATAGTTAACACTGACGTGCGGCACATAATCAAAATTACCTAAGTATCAGCAAAAAATACTCTAACAAATCAGTCTAATATTCGGTTTTCTAGCAGGAGAAGTAGCACTAAATTTAAAATGTAACGTAATATAATATTATAATCTACAACTAGATGTTAATAAATTTAAATATACAGGGTGGGGCAATAGTGCGTCCGACTTCGATAGCTCGAGTTCTATGATAGTTAGAAATTTGATTAAAAAACACAGATAAACTAGAGAAAGAGGTCTATAACCGGAAATCATTTTGAACATACAGGATGAGCCAAGACAATTATACAGGGGCAAGCAACATTTTTTTATATGGAATGTGGTGTGTAAAACAAGATTTTTCAGAGTCTTTTCTTAGACTCTTTTGAATCCAATATTATTGCTGACTATTTCCAAACCACTTGGATGTAGCGATTTTTTTTGTTCAAATAATGGCATCTGCAGATGCATGTTAAAAAAATCACTACAGTCACAATTATGAGTTCTAAGAAAAAATTATGCAAAGACTAGTTAGAAAACATCTGTGAAATGTATTTGAATCGTTTTAACTTTTGAAAAATTATACAGGGTGGCTAAATTTAATTTTTTAATTTAGAACTTTTTGAATTTAATTTCCTCAATTTTTTTAAATAGAACATCCTGTATATTTTTTAACGATATGATGAAGAAACTAAAAACGAACATTTTTTTATATGTACACTCCTAATATGGCTACTTGTAATCATTTTCGAAATATCGCCAAATAATTACAAAATTGAAGAATAATCCTAAAAAATTAAATCGTTTTCCAAATAACTCGACAAAAAACTTCAAATGTTTCGAAATTGACACAAAAATGACAACTGACGACAGGTAACTGCGTTAAATGTGTATTACTTGTCGGATAATATAAAATGCGAAAAATGGTTACGATACAAACATAAAGTGAACTTACTAAAAAAACTTATGTTGCGTTTATAAACAAAACATCTGGAGCACTTATTACAATTTCATCTGTCGAGTAATTTGAAAAACAATCTAATTTTTAGGATTATTCTTGAATTTTGTAATTATTCGGCGATAAATCAAAAATCGTTACAAATAGCCATAGGGATGTGTACATACAAAAAATATTAGTTTTTAGTTTATACATCACATCGTTAAAAAATATACAGGGTGTTCCATTTAAAAAAATGGAGAAAATTAAATTCAAAAAGTTCTAAATTGAAAAATTAAATCTAGTCACCCTGTATAATTTTTCAAAAGTTAAAACTATTCAAAGACATTCCACAGATGTTTCCTAACTAGTCTTTACATAATTCTTTCTTAAAACTCATAATTGTGACTGTAGTGATTTTTTTAACAGGCATCTGCAGATGCCATTATTTGAACAAAAAAAAATCGCTACATCCAAGTGGTTTGGAAATGTCAACAATAATGTTGGACTGAAAAGAGTCCAGGAACAGACTCCGAAAAATCTTCTTTTACACACCACATTTTATTTAAAAAAATGTCACTTGCCCCTGTATAATTGTCTTGGCTTACCCTGTATGTTCAAAAATAATTTCCGGTGATAGACTTCTTTCTCAAGTTTATTTGTGTTCTTCAATCAAATTTTTAGCTATCATAGAATTCGAGTTATCGAAGTCGGACGCACTATTGCCCCACCCTGTATATGCAAAATTCTTAAAAAAAATTAAAGTTATTATTTTTATAACCAAGTAATCCAAAAAAAAAGATATATGTACGTGTGTACATTTTGAAATTATAATAAATCCAGTATTTTCGTCTGGCACCTTGTCGTTGCTCTGAAATAAATTTCCGCCTTCAAAATAGAATTATTGGAGATCTCAGCTAGAACGTGACTTGACATTGAAGATAGATTCCAATAAATCCATGGTCTTGCCATGCCTTGTCACGTAAGCTTACTGTTGTTATTTCTTATTTTACCGTTATTGTGCCAACCTTAAATTCAGAAATTCCTGCGTGCTGACGGAAAGCGGAACAAAGAAAGCACGTAAATAAAAAAATTAATCTATGATTAAATGGAAAATTGAATCTTAGATAGACATGAATAATATCGTGTAATATTTTTAAAAATCAAATCGCCATTAAAATATTGTGCTAAACTAAAAAAAAAATAAAATTGGAAGGGCAATATTTTAGGAGACGATATTTGCGGGTTGACTGTTTTGAGCTCAAAAATGTTCTCTGGTGCAATATCACCTTTAGTTCTATTGCAGTTCCTTTAATTTAAAATTGTACTGTTTGTAATGTAATCTACTTGCATAGAGGTAAAAGAGGGATTAGAACACGTTGGACTTTTTTTACAATATTTGCTTTTTTCAAGTTGGTAGTTGTGATTTTAAATGTCAATAAAACATAAATAAACGTCAAAACAAAACGATGTACGAGTAATTTCAAATGTGACATCTGACATCTTGGTAGTACTTATCAAGACTCAATTCCCTAAATTTTAATTACAAATTTTTATTTAAATTGATATAAAGTAGAGAGAATAGTATAAAGAACTCGTTCATGAAACAATTATTGTACTCATGCATTACAAAACTTGCCGCTGTGCGGCTCGTTTTTTAAACTCGTGCCATAAAATGTGCCTACTTATTGTTCTTTAATGTACTATTTTAGCGTTTGAACTGAAACAACTATGTTTTAAAAGTTATTAAATATGTAAGTATTCTCCTGCCATATAAGCAGACACCTGCATTTTCTTGTTAGATCAATTGCGTTATTTACCTGTCATTACTCATTGGTTGATTAAAATATTATTATTACCTACTAAAAGCTCAAAAAGCTCAAAAATAATTAAGTGTCGCTGAAGTTTTTTAACAATTTTTTTCAGTCTTTGAATAATGCTTAGAGTTGCGAAATACCCCTCGTCCTTTATTTCACCACATTCACAGCTTTTCATTTGTTCAGCAACCATGAAACGCTAAATTAAACAATAGCTGCATAATTTCTGTGCAAATTATTTGCTAAATTAAAGCGAGGTACCGGTGAATGTAAATTAATTTAGCCCCTCTCTAGCGCCCATTGAAACGCTTTTGAAATGCAACATTCATAATTTATTTTATGTGTTACGTACCTACTTGGAGTGCGTCTCATTCGTGTTTTTCTTTTCTATGCTCATATTATAATTTATTCAGATTTTTTAAAAATTGCTGGCATGAATACGAACCTTTTCATGACTTACATAGGTTTAATGAAAGATGTGATATGTCAACAGTTTAAGAACTATTTATACGTGCTATTAAAGATTATTTAAGGTCGCGTTATTGCGTGTTGAGCTGCTGAAAAAAGCGTTACTTATATTTAAAGCGCTTGAATGGTTGGGGAGTTTTCAAGCTTTCAAGGGCGCCGTGCAAGTCAAGTTGGTAAAATTAATTAAGCAGGAGTCACGGAAAACGAATTTCAGGTAAAATAAGTAAGCGATTAAATCTTGTTAAGTGGATCGATAGAGGTTGATGCAAGGTAAAGTTTAATTTTACGGTTGCTAATAATTGGAGTGAGCGAATGATCGAACTCAATATTTTGCGACATTTTGCAACTTTGTTATAGGGTCGTATTTAACAGTCTACCAAATTTACCCAATATTTTCATACAAAAAAATACTTTTATTTCCCAAAATACTAAATGCTCACCAAAATTAAAAAAATACATAATCTTAAAGCGACAACCAAATATTGACATAATGCTGGCCTCTTATATATTTTGTTCGCCAAAATAACTTTTGTTGACCATAAATACTAAATGTTCACCAAATTCTATTCCGCACTTAATTCTAACATAATACCAAGATATTTAATTTTCGACAGTGTCTTATATTATTTAGCAGTTAAAAATACTATTTGTTGATCAAAAATACACAAGCAATAAAATGTTGTGCAGATAGTAAATAATTTTATGCAAAATTATAGATGTAGATGTGCTAGAGCAAGGAAAATAAGAGTAAAAATAGAAGTGGTTTGCACAAAAAAAGATATTGATTTCCGTAATTTATAAATGCTTTGCTGTAATTGGCTTGCATTATGTAAAACGTAAAACTTCTTTTAGTAGTAATTTCTAATCGTGCTTTAAAAAAAATTACAGGCCTCTGAACTGACCCTGTACAAAACTTTTTTCGCGTGCCTCTTGTCTGGAAGCGCAAGCGGCAAGGAGAGATGCGCGAGCATATTTCATTTTTGGAGTAATAGAATAATTATTTGACGCACAAATAGTTTTTTTGAGAAACACTAAATATAAATAGATAGCGCGAATATTTATTATGTACAGCACGGACGCGTAACTTGAGCGTTCTAAATTTGGTGAACATTTAGTAAAATTGATAGACATATAGAATTTAAAATGTAAGCAATGGTAAAACAATACACAGCATAGTTATTTTAGTGGTGATGTTCTCATTTTCTGATGTATAATAATTTGTGTTTCACTTAGATTTTTTTTGCTCATTAAATTTTCTGGCGGACACTGCAAGGGATGTATAGTTTAATTTGGTGTACGTTATATTTGTTCCCTTTGTTATATTGCTTGCAATAACTTGTTTGGAGGCTTTTTTTTTGCAAATCAAGAGGCAAATAATTGTTAGCATCAATTTCTAAGCTCCATATTTTATGTTGATGCTAATAATCGCTGGGCTTTTTGTTTAACAAAATCTTTATAAAATAAGACTAAAAATAAACTCTCTCTACATCAAGTCGTGGGTTTAACGGATGTTAAAGTTGATTGTCATGTATTTTGTTTCAGTGAAACATCCGATTGCCAGCACAGTAGTGTGGCGGTTAAAAATGAAAATCAGTTCACCGACTGCACATCAAAGTCAATCAAAAACGATGAAAACATCTGCAGTGAATTTTATTGACATAATTCACCGATGGGAAAAAACAAAATAAGGTTTGGCGCAAGCTGCCAGCGTGCAGCAGTAATGTTGAAAAATGGTGGATGCGCCGGGAGAATCACACATCTGAACAATAGCTGGTGGTTTTGTACTGAGTATTGCTTTTACAATATATGGATGACTCTTTTCACACACATACATTCATTAACTGTGACAACTGGAGTCCTATTGAAATTACTTTATGTGTATAGTGGTCCTTTTTAGTTTAAAAATTACGTCAACATCGGCTGCCTGTAGCTTTAATATTTTTAAGTTTGAAATTTAACGCTTCTTTCTAGTAAAATATCGACAATTGGAATACAACTGCAAGACGGACAACTGCATTTTTGTCTATAACAACTCTTTAAACTTCCTGATTTGACATATTTTAAAATAAAGTGAAATTAATATTATTTTTTTTATCTCAGTCTGCGATATTTTTAAATCTACAGGGTATTTCAACAAGAACCGGCGGTTCCTAATTGCGTATTTCTAATAGAGTTAAAAATTTGATTATAGAAAAAATTAAAATAAACATGCGACATGTTTATGTTTATTTTTTCAATGTTATAAGTCTTAGGGCAAGGAAAATTGTTTGCTATATCCAACCAACGCGTTCTGGCTGTTTCCACCGGCTATTGGCCGAATTCGGTCTTTGCTCCTAACAGATACATAACTTTCTGTAAATTGACGAAAACACTCGTGTGATTATCGCACTCCACCTGCGGTTCACACTCATGTATCAATTTCCGTGCACGTTATGTAACATCTCTGATTATAAAGTCGTGATTATAAAGTTCTCGGCTATACAACAATCCCACTCTCTTGAGTAATTATCTAAGGGAGCAAATATAATGTACACCAAATTAAACCATACATCCCTGGCACTGTCCACCAGAAAATTTAATGAGCAGCAAAAAATCTTAATGGAACCCAAATTATTATACATCAGAAAATAAGAACATCACCACTAAAATAACTATGCTGCGTATTGTTTTACCATTGCTTACATTTTAAATTCTATATGTCTAGCAATTTTACTAAATGTTCACCAAATTTAGAACGCTCAAGTTACGCGTCCGTGCTGTACATAATAAATATTCGCGCTATCCATTTATATTTAGTGTTTCTCAAAAAACTATTGGTGCGTCAAATAATTATTCTATTACTTCAAAAATGAAATATGCTTGCGCATCTCTCTTAGCCGCTTGCGCTTCCAGACAAGAGGCACGCGAAAAAAGTTTTTGTGCAAGGTCAGTTCAGGACCCTGTAATTTTTTTTTTAATTCACGATTAGAAATTACCACTAAAAGAAGTTTTACGTTTTACATAATGCAAGCCAATTACAGCAAAGCATTTATAAATTACGGAAATTAATATCTTTTTTTGTGCAAACCACTTCTATTTTTAATCTTATTTTCCTTGCCCTAGCACATCTACATCTATAATTTTGCATAAAATTATTTACCATTTGCACAACATTTTATTGCTTGTGTATTTTTGATCAACAAATAGTATTTTTAACTGCTAAATAATATAAGACACTGTCGAAAATTGTATATCTGGGTATTATGTTAGAATTAAATGCGGAATAAAATTTGGTGAACATTTAGTATTTATGGTCAACAAAAGTTATTTTGGCGAACAAAATATATAAGAGGCCAGCATTATGTCAATATTTGGTTGTCGCTTTAAGATTATGTATTTTCTTAATTTTGGTGATCATTTTGTATTTTTGGGAAATGAAAGTATTTTTTTGTATGAAAATATTGGATAAATTTGGTAGACTGTTAAATACCACCCATCATCTAATATGTTTGAAAAACCACAGAGGCAGTAATAATTAATTATTTTGTATAAACTCTTTATAACAATTAGAATTCTTTTTAAGTTTTGTTTATTTACTCAGCTCATCCTGATACTAAAAACAAGAACCCGTAACGTATTTTGGTGAGTTTTTGCAACAGATGCGAGCGTATAATAAAATTAAAATCATGTTTATTTGCGATTTCAACCGTACAGTCCTTTTTTCGTAAAAATAACAACTGCAGCCCTTTAGGGAAACACCGTGCTTTTTATTAAAATTCCAATTATTAATTACAGCCCTCTGGGTAAAAACTCCCGACACAAAAACTCTTGTCGTTTTAATTTTATTCGTAAACATCCGAGTATGTTGTTGAGATTTGATTTACGAGTTAATTCTCTTCTTTCAGATATCACGAACGTAATTTACGTAGGCTCTTATTATCATCTCGGAGCTAAATTGAAAAACTGACCTGCAAAAAGTTCAAGTGGTGGCAAGCTTACAACAGTAATGAGAGACCATCTTCGAAGAAGCTATGAGACAGTCTCTGTGAACTTTTTAGAATTACCACGTTCAAGCTTTAGAAAAAGTTGTTTTCCTTAATGCATGCAGATGCAACCAAAGTTGGATAATGGTACAGTACCTATCAAAAAATAAGGCATACTCGTGAAGCGAAATCGGCAATTTTGAGTTGGTGTAAAACGGGCTGTAGAGTGACCGTGATAATAGTTTAAAATAGTACAACTAAATTTCCTTACGACGTAATAAATAACGATGAAAAAATTTGATAATAAATATAAAATGTCAAAACAAATAGATTATTAAACATAATACAACTTTTCGTGGAATTTAGCTCCAAAGTTACAAAGAAGTAAATAAAAGACAATTACGTTGGAATTACAAAAATCTCCTTTGAAATCGAACATGGAATTCAAGGACGATTTGTCAAATGACTGGCTTCATCCTTGTATTAGCTGTTGTCGTACACGGTATCTCGGGCCCAATTAGTTCCTATCCTGAGAGTTGAACTTTGATCTTTTGTTGGCAAGAACAACGACAGATTCATTAACATTAGTGCTGGTGTCGTCAAATATCCGCTTCTAGCCTTGGATGAATTCAAACATCAAAAGAAGGGCACATCGGGGTTCTGGCAATAAATGATCCAGAAGATATCACGTATCAGTAGACCGGCTGCGGCAATCTCGACTCATTAGGGCAGTGATGTGGATATTATATAACACGTCAGTTCAAGGAAGTGGAGCATACATTTTGCAAGGACAGAAATGATAAAATAAGGTCGTCCTTCCGTGACAAACAATTGCAGTAAAACTTTAAATTGGCGAGTTGAAACTGTAAAATGGAGTAGATACTTTACCTGTCATTCCTAACGAAATAGCGTGGTAATTGAACAAGAAGTTTGTGGTGGTGCTAGCGTTTGTATGTTACCTGTTAAGGACCTATCTTCATAAAATATTGAAACAGGTCGAATTAAATATTCTTTTATTAGGACACCTTTGGGGCGCACTGCACCATTTTAATAATGTAGAAAATGGAAGTGTTTTCCGTTTCATGCTGAATAAGCCGGTCTCCGTGTTAGGGGTGTTTGTTTCGAACGTAAATTGAATAACATCGCCGGGTGAAATATCTCACTACCAGATATTTTACTTAATTTTACTTCAACGAGATCCCTTCAAAAGCCTCGCTGTTGCTGTTAATCTCCTAAATTTAAAAGTGTGATCCAGTACTTTAATCTACTACACAAATTTCTTTATGTTTTTTATTATAGAAGCTGTCAGTAAAATATTGCACACTTTTTTCGGGCTGTATAGGGTGAGCTTTTAAGCATAATTACCTGATGTAACTAGAATCCTATTTGTAATACATCAATGCGGAAAAAAGTTTCAGTTTAAATAAGCCACTCATGACTCAACATATTTTTAACCCCCAATTTTTTTCTGGGGACGGTAATATAGAACTAATTTTTTTCGAAAAAACCTCAATTTAAGGTGTGTGAAGATGTATTGAAATCAAGAGCTTTTCCAATTTTATATCAAATGAATTCACTATAAGTTCAATAAACTTGAGCTTATTTTATCTTTTCGCATACTTACTAGCATTCACTTTTCTAAATATTTTAATTTATAATAAAAATAAAAGATCAAAAATCAATATAACACCTCCTTTCTTGCCAGTTTCTGCCATATGATCTTTAGATAACCATTAAACTTGTGAAATCTAACTGAAGCGACAATTATT
This sequence comes from Schizotus pectinicornis, assembly GCA_951805265.1. Classification (NCBI taxonomy): domain Eukaryota; kingdom Metazoa; phylum Arthropoda; class Insecta; order Coleoptera; family Pyrochroidae; genus Schizotus; species Schizotus pectinicornis. The sequence continues at coordinate 3,952,523 of OX638202.1, read as the reverse complement.
TTTTGTAGGTATTTCACTGACATCAAGCCATTAAATAAAATAAAAAAATGTAAATTAACTGTTGTTAAAATTATTGCGAGCTATCTGAGAAGAGCTAAGCTCATCTAGTATTTTTAAAAAAATTTGTTTGTTTAATGTTATTCCTTAATTATTTATGACTTCAAATACGAAGATATTCACCCGGCGCCTCCGCCATTATTTGAGTTTTCCTAAATTTTTAACCGAGTATAAATTGATTAATATCTTGACAACCACAAAAATTTTACTAAAATAGTCGCGCCCTCTACACAACGTAGAGTAAAGCTAATATTATATAATAATTATAAGGATAAAATAAATAATAATAATAAATAATAATAAAGTAAATTAATAAAAGAGTGAATTTAATCCCTTTAATATTCATACTTATTAATTTCGAAAAGATTTTTACAACAGTTCAAGTTTATGGACATTTGATACTCAATCAACAGTGCCGTCTGGGTAATTATATTTATATTGTGTTAGCTCTGACTTTGGGAACAATTATAGAACAAAACAAACTCATTTCTTCGACTTGATTCTTGAAACAAATCCGTGTAATTTTGAAATTCATATTTTATGAAAATTTATGGAGATTTCCGAGGCATATGCTCTCCTTTTACCTCAGTTGAGACCTCGTTTCTTAACTAATGGTGTCAGACACCTGGATTTTGAAAGCTAGACTTAGATCTACGGAGGCAAGATCGTAATCAATTTACTTAGCGTCATATTTCATGAACCAAATAAATTAAATTAAAACTTGATGTCTGATGTCTCTTACATGACTATATGAATACTTCAGATTTTGCTTTTGGGGTGAAAAATAGGTCATATTCACTTTAAACCACAACCCATCAATTGTCTTAGTTTGATAGATAGAATTTTAATAACACAGTAACATAAGGATGGTATTTAACAGTCTACCAAATTTACCCAATATTTTCATACAAAAAAAAAACTTTCATTTCCCAAAAATACTAAATGCTCACCAAAATTAAGAAAATACATAATCTTAAAGCGACAACCAAATATTGACATAATGCTGGCCTCTTATATATTTTGTTCGCCAAAATAACTTTTGTTGACCATAAATACTAAATGTTCACCAAATTTTATTCCGCATTTAATTATAACATAATACCCAGATATTTAATTTTCGACAGTGTCTTATATTATTTAGCAGTTAAAAATACTATTTGTTGATCAAAAATACACAAGCAATAAAATGTTGTGCAAATGGTAAATAATTTTATGCGAAATTATAGATGTAGATGTGCTAGGGCAGGGAAAATAAGAGTAAAAATAGAAGTGGTTTGCACAAAAAAAAATATTGATTTCCGTAATATATAATTGCTTTGCTATACTTGGCTTGTATTATGTAAAACGTAAAACTTCTTTCAGTGGTAATTTTGAATCGTGCTTTAAAAAAAAAATTACAGGGCCCTGAACTGACCTTGTCCAAAACTTTTTTCGCGTGCCTCTTGTCTGGAAGCGCAAGCGGCAAGAAGAGATGCGCGAGCATATTTCATTTTTGGAGTAATAGAATAATTATTTGACGCACGAATAATTTTTTTGAGAAACACTAAATATAAATGGGTAGCGCGAATAATTATTATGTACAGCACGGACGCGTAACTTGAGCGTTCTAAATTTGGTGAACATTTAGTAAAATTGATAGACATATAGAATTTAAAATGTAAGCAATGGTAAAACAATACGCATCATAGTTATTTTAGTAGTGATGTTCTCATTTTCTGAAGTATAATAATTTGGGTTCCATTAAGATTAAATTTTCTGGTGGACAGTGCCAGGGATGTATGGTTTAATTTGGTGTACATTATATTTGCTCTCGTAACATAACGATATATTTGTTGGTCATGATTCCTATAAATATGAACAAAAAATTTTATTTCGAAATTATTTATGATGAAGATTATTTATGTACCTATAAGTCTATAAGTTTTCTATTCTTCACTGCGATGTACAACAGTAGATATCGCTTTAAATGACATTTTTGGGCATACGTAACATTTTCTTTATTAAAAAAGCCCTTAAAATAGCACGACAAAATAAAGTTTATAGACAAATATTTATTTTTCATATTGTTGCGGCCAATATGATCACATAAGTTAAGTTTTAGATAATTGCCAATTCCTTAAAACTTCCTGCAACGTCTATTTCCAAGATTTGCTGGCATTTTGCACAATTGATTTAATCATGAGTTAACAAAAATTTTTAAACACAAAAAGCAATTAACTTTAGTGTAATCCATGCTTATATTGAAGAGAATCGCGTAGCACAACGGAAGTGCATAAGGATTGGAGGCAATAAAAATGCAATATAGCCTTAAAGAATGTTCGTTTTGCCAGCATCAAATAAAAAGAGCATAGCTTGACTTCCTTTGAAGCATGTATCGATTGGGAGTCCCGTGCAATGTGTAGTTTGTTGCATATGTATCAAGATAGCAAACAGAAGAGACGCAAAAGCACCCTGTCTTATTGAATTCCCAGGGAAAACATTTGAATTGCAAGATTGGCTTGAAACCCTCCGCACTGGATCAACACAGGACAAGTATGTAAAATTTTTAGAACCTTTCAATATAAAACAACTATCTTAATTTGGGGTAAAATATTGCCCCTTGAAATTAACTCTAAAGCAAATCTAGCATCAGTTAATTGATTTTTGTGAGTATTTTCTAATTGGTAAATGTTTTTTATCTCTGCTTAACCGATATCAATATATTGAGGAAATTAAATTTTTAAAAAGATTTGAAAGCGAAGCTGGATAATTCGATTCAAATCCGAGTGCGACCAGAGGAGACTTTGAATATTTAAACTTGTCTTGGGAATTTAAAAATGCAAATCCGTCCGGGGTTTTAACGGATTAATCAAATCTTTCAGAAAGCAAAGATTTCGGCTGGTTTTAATTGCGACGAAAAAATTGCGGCTGCCATTGTAATAAATAGACTCAGGAAAATTAAAAATCTTCCTATTGAGTTCAGGTTATGCTCAACGAACTGATACTTTAAAATCATATTACCCATCAGCATCTTTAAAGAACTAGATAATAATTATAAAAAGAAAAATTTGAGTAAAACCTCGACAGAAGGAAGAAGAATAAAGATAAATAAATTATCACAGATAGAGAATAACAAATTACTCAAACCACAAAGAAGAGTTTTGATAAAAAAACTTTTAAAGGGGTTAGAAATCATACGGATGTTAAGGGCTGCAGAAATACAGGGTAAAAAGAAAGAGTGGAAAATAGGGGTTATTGAGATATTAAAAAAAATGCTAGTGTCCTGCAGACGCACGAAATACAGTAGAAAAATAAAAATGTTAAATAAAAAAATTTGAAATTGCGTAATAAAATTTTAAATAAAAAAGTTTATTTGAAATATTGTTCTTTTAAAACCAAAAATAATTTTTTGTTTTTTTGTTTATCGGTGAAGAAATTTCTTCTTTTACTTCTTTTGTTATTGTTAAGCCGTCGTGTTGAGTACATTTTTTTTTAATTTGCTCATTTCTGTAACGGCTATCTTATTGAAGGTTATACATTAATTTCTGTCGTGCAATTTACAGTTTTGTGGTGCAATGCTTTTTTCTGACGAATAATACTATAGGGAGAACAATTTTTTAGCTGTTTATACTATTTTGTTGTTTCTTCAGACATCTGTTTTATAGTCAGTTTTGTCTTCTTTACATTCCACCTCGATTCCATCTGCAAGTAGCAGAACGCCACTACAAATGCTAGATGGTCAACATGTTTATAATATTTCTCTTATGCTCGTGGTTATGGGTAATAAATTTAGGGTCGTATTTAACAGCCTACCAAATTTACCCAATATTTTCATACAAAAAAATACTTTTATTTTCCAAAAATACTAAATGCTCACCAAAATTAAGAAAATACATAATCTTAAAGCGACAACCAAATATTGACATAATGCTGGCTTCTTATATATTTTGTTCGCCAAAATAACTTTTGTTGACCATAAATACTAAATGTTCACCAAATTTTATTCCGCATTTAATTCTAACATAATACCCAGATATTTAATTTTCGACAGTGTCTTATATTATTTAGCAGTTAAAAATACTATTTGTTGATCAAAAATACACAAGCAATAAAATGTTGTGCAAATGGTAAATAATTTTATGCAAAATTATAGATGTAGATCTGCTAGGGCAAAGAAAATAAGAATAAAAATAGAAGTGGTTTGCACAAAAAAATATATTGATTTCCGTAATATATAAACGCTTTGCTGTAATTGGCTTGCATTATGTAAAACGTAAAACTTCTTTTAGTGGTAATTTCTAATTGTGCTTTTAAAAAAAAAATTACAGGGCCCTGAACTGACCTTGCACAAAACTTTTTTCGCGTGCCTCTTGTCTGGAAGCGCAAGCGGCAAGGAGAGATGCGCGAGCATATTTCATTTTTGGAGTAATAGAATAATTATTTGACGCACAAATAGTTTTTTTGAGAAACACTAAATATAAATGGATAACGCGAATATTTATTATGTACAGCACGGACGCGTAACTTGAGCGTTCTAAATTTGGTGAACATTTAGTAAAATTGATAGACATATATAATTTAAAATGTAAGCAATGGTAAAACAATACGCAGAATAGTTATTTTAGTGGTGATGTTCTTATTTTCTGATGTATAATAATTTGGGTTTTATTTAGATTTTTTGATCCTCATTAAATTTTCTGGTGGACAGTGCAAGGGATGTATGGTTTAATTTGGTATACATTATATTTGTTCCCATAGATTTATAAAGAAAATTCTTTATCATCTAGGAGTTAGTTTCGATTTTACATTATTTCTAGAAGGTTAATCTCTGGATAGAAACAACTCGAAAACCTCGAACTTCGAGGTATTCCTTTTACCGCAAGAAAACCGACAAATATTGTTTTGGACATCTCAACTCACCATAATCGGAATCGTCCGAAAAATCGTCCCTGTCGTCCAGCTCGATATCCGTGAAGCTGGAATCCGTGTCGGTATCGTTGTTCTCGTTCCCTGCACACGCCTCTTCCTTGCAACCGGACACATTATCCAACTGTTCGGTTCTACTCCTCGTTCCGTCCTCCCCCGTTAACTTGTTGTAATTCTTCCTGGCTGGGCGGTTTTCTGCAAATTCAAAACCGTATTAACTCGACTCGCACAATTTTATTGGCGCTTTCGACGTTAACCTATCTCATCGATTATCTTCGGCTTTCCATTAAGCACAATTTGCGGTTCGGGTTACGTGATATGAATGTAATTAGGGCAATTACTGCGAAACTAATTAAACGCTGCTTTATTAAAGGGATGGCTGGATTAGTAAGGAGACAGTCACAAATTTTTTATTCATCCAAAGGCAAACCCCAAAATCTGTCAAGCCAGGAACTTGAAAGCAACTTCCAATTAATTCAGAAAAATTAGTTTACTCTCGTGGAAAGCGACACAGGTTATACCTAATTGATTAGATAAATATTGAATGTCAGTTAAGTGCTTACGTTTTCACTGTTCATTTGAACCTTAACTACCTACAGTTAATTCAACGAATTAAAGTTTGTATGCACAACTCTATTAAAAAAAATTACAATAATTTGGGTGGAGAAAGTAATTTTTTTTGCGGTCAAACTTCCCCAATCGATCTGTGGAGTATTTACAAATCGATATCCGCTCCCCTATTATCTACTTATTTACCTCTCGAGGAACATGCTTTAATATTGTAGTGGTAGTAAATATCGAATCGGATGTTGACTAAAAGCGGACCTATTTGTTTGGGATCCAGTAAATTTAATGAATCTGGAGTCGGCTTTCAATTATCAGCAACTAATGGGGTTCAAGATACGCGGGAAGAGTAGGTGTTGATCGAGTTTCCAATTGCCCAAAAATAATTGACTTTTGGACACAAAGATTGACAAATTAGAAAGTCTCTATTACCCATTAGATAGGCATAGCAACGATAGTGGTGTTTTTAGCTGGAGGAGATGAATTGCTATAAAGCGAGTGCAAGCACTTTGACCCTTTAGTTTTTCTCATAAAATGTTACGGAGGCCTTGTAAAAAATTTGGGTACGTGCCTCTTAATTTAAACATTTTTTATTTGTAGCTTCTGCAACAGAGCTGCTACAAAGTTCGCTAATCGAAGTTTGACAATTATTATTTTTTCATTTGTCAAATAAGAAAAATCAGACCACAATTTACACATCTATTATAAATCAAATGAGTCGTATTTAATAGGGCTGGGAATAATATTCGAATTATTCGAATATTCGAATTGACAAACACGTAAAATTCGAATACGACAAAATTCAATTATTCGAATATTCGGATAACTATTCGAATATTCGAATTATTTGAATAACTATTCGAATATTCGAATTATTCGAATAACTATTCGAATATTCGAATATTGGAATGACTATTCGAATATTATTATTTGAATAGACTATGTATTCAAATAACTATTCAAATAATCAGAATATTCAAATGACTATTCGAATTATAGAATTATATATACGTATTACTAATAAATTAATGAACAATTGCACGTCGAACTGTAAGTAATTTAAACTTTTGAACTTTGCTTTATATTTATTGCGTTGTTACTTAATACCTATAAAAGAAATGATGCGGGAGAAGAATAATAACAATAATCCTCAAGAGAAAAAGTTTAAAAATTTCTGTTTTCGAAAGGCGTGCGAAACAAGTAATATAAGGAAGGTAGGCAATAGCAGCATTTTATTTATCCCGCGCAGATGAATTAAATAAATACTTTTTTTGATACGTAACTAAACAAAACACAATGAAACATAATGAGTAATTACTACATTATTTTTCAATGTGTTTTTTTTAGTTACCTGTCAAAAAAAGACTTTACTACATAATACTTTTGTGTTCATTCATTTTGTAGTCACTCGAATATTCGAATAATTCGAATAGTCATTCAAATATTCGAATAATTCGAATATTCGAATAATTCGAATGATTCAAATATTCGAATAATTCGAATAATTCAAATATTTGAATGACTATTCGAATAATTCGAATATTCGAATAAATATTCAAATGACTATTCGAATACCAAAATTCAAAAAAGTCCCAGCCCTAGTATTTAACAGTCTACCAAATTTACCCAATATTGTCATACAAAAAAATACTTTCATTACCCAAAAAACTTTTGTTGACCATATATTCCGCATTTAATTCTAACATAATACCCAGATATTTAATTTTCGACAGTTTCTTATATTATTTAGCAGTTAAAAATACTATTTGTGGATCAAAAATACAAAAGCAATAAAATGTTGTGCAAATGGTAAATAATTTTATGCAAAATTATAGATGTAGATGTGCTAGGGCAAGGAAAATAAGAGTAAAAATAGATGTGGTTTGCACAAAAAAATATATTGATTTCCGTAATATATAAATGCTTTGCTGTAATTGGCTTGCATTATGTAAAACGTAAAACTTCTTTTAGCGGTTATTTCTAATCGTGCTTTAAAAAAAAATTACAAGGCCCTGAACTGACCTTGTACAAAACTTTTTTCGCGTGCCTCTTGTCTGGAAGCCCAAGTGGCAAGGAGAGATGCGCGAGCATATTTTATTTTTGAAGTAATAGAATAATTATTTGACGCACAAATAGTTTTTTTGAGAAACACTAAATATAAATGGATAGCGCAAATATTTATTATGTACAGCACGGACGCGTAACTTGAGCGTTCTAAATTTGGTGAACATTTAGTAAAATTGATAGACATAGAATTTAAAATGTAAGCAATAGTAAAACAATACGCAGCATAGTTATTTTAGTGGTGATGTTCTCATTTTCTGATGTATAATAATTTGGGTTTTATTTAGATTTCTTGATGCTCATTAAATTTTCTGATGGACAGTGCAAGGGATGTATGGTTTAATTTGGTGTACATTATATTTGTTCCCAAATCAAATGTCCATGCTAAGCATGCTCATTATAAACGTTACAACTATTCAAACTCTGCGTTTTAATATTACCAAGAGACTTTATATCCTAAAACAACATGAGCGAGGATTAAGAGTTGTCTAGCTGTTATTAAAAGCTCCATGAATGCCGTTTCCACTTCTGACCATTCATGCGAAGCAAGAAAAATACCATTAGAATTCTCTGCGAGGTGTCTCATGCGGCATGCGGCAACATCAAACTTAATAATCCTCATGATATTGACGAGACTTTTAATGAACACTTCACAAATAAATGCCGTGAACGACAAGCTATCTTTAACGGTCCGATATAATTCTATTTCTACGTTCTACTCAAGGTCCTTCTGACTGAAATAACGGAGAGACAGGTTTATATTGTTGTAAAGAAATTATTCAGAGAAGCAACGACTGGACCTGATGCTACGTCTATCTAGTTACTTTATCAGAGGCTGAGTCAATGCTTTTTCAACCCTCATTTAATTCTCTTCAATGTGTCACTATTGGCGGTGCAGCTATGAAATAATATGAATTTGACGAAATCTTGTGTCTATACATAGGAATATCAGTACTCGTTTTCCCCACCAATCAAATCAGCTGCAATGCTACCTACTTCATAATTTTCAAACACGTAGAAGAGAAATGGGAGACAAAAGGGGTAGAGAAAAAATTGACACCAAATCTCTGCACACAGGGAAAAATATAAATAGTGACAGAAGCAGAGGAAAAGATAAAAAAAAAAACTTAAATTAAAAATATATATGTATTGTTACATGTATGAGTTATAATGACATGTAAATGATGCGTCTTCATAAATGTTCAACAGAAGTTTAGTAGTTTGTCCAGTAGATTTCCACGTATTTAGTTGTGGATCAATATGTTTGTAGAAGACCATTTAAGAGAAAAAAGTCACAAAAATTGAAACAATCTACCTACTAAAAACTTATTTTTGTTGAATTTTTGTCAGATCGTCCAAAAAATGACAATAAAATTTTATGAGGCGGAAGCGACACTGCTAAATTGTAAAACTTATTTGAAAGCTCCATAAAACTTTTACGTAGCGAGCCAAAGCTGTACTAATGGAAATATCAAAAGTTGCAACGCCGGTCGAACCTCGCGAAGTTGGTTATTCCCAAGTCAGAGTCACTAATAAATGTTGTATTGATTTCATGTTCATGTTTTAATTGTTAAAAATTGCGTTAACTGGGAAAATTTGGTCGACCGTCATTTAACATATTCTCTACATGGTATTGAGTAGATTAAGTTAAATCAAATTTCCATACAGTTTGCATGGCAAACTCGGTTTGAACACACTCATTATTGTTCAATAATTGAATGCCCGGACCATAATGTACGACGACTTTAAACGCAAATTTCAATAAACGTTCAATCGCAACGGGAAATATGGAAATCATTACGCGGTTAAGAATTCGCTTAATTGATTTGCATGTCATCAAAATGAAAATTCGACGTTATGAGATCCACTAAGCCATGAGGATTAAGGACAAAAATACAATTCGCGGTTCAATAATAACTGCTCCAAAAATAGTTTTTCGCATTTACAATTATAGGTCCACTTTGCAAAAAAACAGAGTTTATGTTGCAATTTGAATCAATTAATATTTGAAGACAGCTAAACACATCTTTTCGTGTATAATTAGATTTTAGAAAAGTTTATTATAAAAAAAAATATTGGAAAAGAGGAACTAAAATAAATTTGCCGATTTTGTTCGACTGAAACTTAATGGGTAAACTGTGTCCGTTATTATCAACTGTAAAAGAATTAGGATTATGGCTATTAACTGGTCATTGCTTTCACCATTTCTTCTGATCTATAAATTTTGCAGCTATTATTTAATATCTTCTTAATACTTTACGATCGACTATAACATATACCAATAAGGATTTAATTAGGGATTTCAGAAAATTGCCATTTACTGCTCCCCATTATTATATCTTTGTGAAAGTTTGGTTTCATCAAGTGAAGAATGTTTCTCCAAACATTTTTTGCTAATATATTTTTAAGTTTTAAATCTTTAGGTTGGAAATGTGAAATAGCCTTGTTCAGCGAATGACTTGTTCCAGCGCAAAAACACTCGATGAATAATAAAAAAATGTTGGCAAAGTGTTAAGTTGATTCAGTTAAGCTCAAGCAAAAAATTCAGATAAAAAAAATAAAAAAATTTAAGAAAGTCCCATTGAGCATTTGAAGCAAGGCTGCTGATAATTGCAGTTCTAGATTTATTCATTAATCTTTGTTCTGCTGATTTTACCTTTTGCTAAACTCTGATTTATCTCGCTATTTCTTTTTTTCTTGGAGTTCCGTCATATGCCTTTTGAAAGTCAATAAAGGCCATGTATTTTCTATCATTAGTTTTGTAGTGAAAATATGGCCATAAACGCTTCTTTCCTTCTTGAATTAGTTTTTTTTAAATCTCTTGTAAGTCTTTATTCAAGAATTTTTTCGTAAATTTTTGATGGTAAAAAATTCGATAATTATCACATTTCTATTTATCGTCGTTTTGAAGATGAGCAACTCCCCAATGTGTTTGTATTTTCCCCTCTTTCCACGTTTTGGCAGCCTTTCACGTTCTTCCCCCATGTTCTTCAGCAGGTCACCTGTGATGTTATTCTTTTCTTTCCAGCGGCTTTCCCATTTTTGAGCGTCTTCAATGATCCTTAACTTGATCCAGATTGATGTTACCATTTTCTTGGTCTTGGTGTTTCTCCAAGTCTTTGTTTTTAGCATGTGATACGAATAGTTTTATTTTTATTCTTTGTATTTGTTGCATATATTTCTAATTTTATTTTTATTGAAAAACTGTAAATACAGAAATCTTTTTCTTTATTTTTTGAAGTTTTTTATAAATTGGTATCTTCCTTCTTAGAATGTTGTTAAAATCATTTTTTGGAATTGAAGATTTACTTTTTCTCATTTCTTCCAAACTTCTTGTATCTGTTGCACACCATTTTCAAATATGTCAACATTAGTCAACTTATCGTTTTCTTTACACGAGTACAGTATACCAATTTGGTTTTTTTGAATTAATTTGTTCAACCATTTCAACCATTTCCTATCATTTTCATTTGTATTTATCCCGATTTTTACAAATTACAAATTTTTAGGTGTTTGTTTTATTTATACTCATCGTGAACCTTTGTTGCTGTTTTTCAACTTACATTAATAACTTTGTCACATCAAGAAACGATTGGCAAATTCTAGGGTAAACAGTCACTCTGCCAAATAATGATCTAAATTGAGAATGTGTTTCAAATATTTCTCTGTTTTTGCTCCTTTCCTTTCTTCCATTCCCTCTAACTTAAATATTTTTTTAATTATAATACTTTATTAGCAATCAGACAATATCTACACTGAAGCTGAAGAGGAGAGATGACAATTTCATGCTGTGCGTAAAACCGTGAAGTTTACACCGTCAACTGAGACTGTTTGCTTATTATAATTTATTTCATATTTGTATATTGAGATTGAGTAATATCAGATCGGACGCAAGCAAACAATTCGCGATATTGTGTTTATCTGCCGCTCCTAAAACAACACTTGCTATAGTCAATAAATTTTCCTGGACAACTGAACGCTGTCAAAATTTAAAACAAAATGCAACCTACACCTGTCTTTTTTGACGCAAAGACCTATTAATAATTATTACTAGCGTATCCAGAAAAAACCCTTTCAAAAATTTTTTAGTTTTCATCTCATTTCAACAAAATGCAGGATAGCAGGGAATAGAATTTGTTCCAACTTTAAAACAAAATTTCTTTCTTCCTTTTTCAATTCTGGTCGAATTATTTTCTATCAGTTTGACCGGGGATGAACGGAAAATGGTTTCAAGGACCGGCACGACATAAAGTTAACAATAAGGCGGTAGTCAGAATAATGCATTAAGAGATGGGTTTTCTCGTTTTGTGCCGTTAAAATTGAAGTTCTTTTCTCGATTTTATTCGACAGCTACGGTTGAAAGTAATCATTCTAAGTGTTTGCCTTGTGACTGCTCGCATGCTTTCCGCATCTGTGAAGTTATATTCACGAGTGCATTTGCGAAAATATCAACCTTCTCGTTACGTTTTCTTTACATCGACTGGCTCCACATTTTAACAAGCAATTTGCTGAATATTTTTACCGCATTCATTACCAAGCTTCAACATAAAACTTCTCAAACTTTAGAAATGACGGTAACAAGCAATAATTATTAGGTAATTTATATTTAACGTCAGTTGTATCACTAACAATTGTAACACTTCATTATATGAAGTAAAACTGATTAGTCACGATAACGTAAAGTCGCCCAATGTAAAAGCATACGTAACTAAAAGTGGAACGCTTACAACTTTGTTGACAATATTTTTCAAAGATTCCTATTGCCAATCAGGAATTTCTCAATCTTTTTCAGTCTTCTGAGATAGTATTTTAATGAACAGTGTACATTGAAGAGGCCAATAATAAGTCAGTTCGAGAAGCCTTAGTAGAAGGAGATGAGAGCTTCTGGAACACCTCCACCACAATTTTGGTCCGTGTATACAGGGTGATTCACGTAGCCCGTCCATTAGAAGTTTTTCAACTTCCAGTTGGATTAGAAATTTGAAACTTGGAAGGCAGTCATTATCAGTCATGTTCATTCTATCTAAAATATTTTGAACTCTCTAGCTATACAGGGTGTGCGAAAAGTCGGTATCAACTTTCTTATTTTAAATGAAAACGTACCATTTTTTCTACATGGTCTAATTGGTTTTCCAACTCTGAGTTTTTATAACATTTGTTATGTAAACTTATTTAACAATTTTTGACATTATGTTAATTTATGTGAAAAAAAGGTCGATGTGGTAGCTTACGAAAAAAATCGTATCTGGCAGACGGTTCAGAATTTATGAAAGCTAATTTGTAAAGTACTTAGTTCGAAGTCCAGACTAACTTCTGATATCTTAATGGTAGTTCCATTTTGTACCGTATGGGCGCAGACAATTTTCAAATATTGCACCCAAAAATGGTCAAAAAGTCATTTTTTTCAAACGGCACCTACAGATTTTTTTTACACCACTCGATAGAAAATTGTATTTTGGGATGAGTTACTTAAGCATTCCCTATACCTAACTTCATCCCCTATCAAATTAAAAATTAAAATCCAGAAATTCCATCAATCCTGCCAAGAGATTTTTTTAGTTTTTCAAGTATGCCATGGAAACAAAAGACAACATTTTAATTATGAAATGAATATGTTACTAATTTTATAAAACAACAACAACAAAAACTACCAAGAACCATCTTAACAAAATTCTAATGTAGGTGTTCAATGTGAGCACCATTTTGATTACTACATACATTCTATTAATCCGTTTTCAACAGATTGTGTACCTCTTTTAATTTCGTTGGGACTAAGACTGTCGAATGCTCTTATTATATCCAGATCTTACCTCATTAGACTTTTTTGTTTGGGGTCGAATAAAAGATTTAGTTTATACTTCACCACTTTGCAACATAAAGGAATTAAGCGGGAGAATAAATAATAAGAGCATTTGACAGTCTTGACACCAACGAAATAAGAAGAGCTACACAATGATATAAAATGATAGAATGTAGTAATCAAAATGATGCTCACATTGAACATTTACATTAGAATTTTGTTAAGATGGTTCTTGATAGTTTTTGTTGTTGTTGTTTTATAAAATTAGTAAGATATTCATTTCATAATTAAATTGTTGCAATTGTCTTTTGTTTCCATGGCATACTTGAAAAACCAAAAAATCTTGTGCAAAATTGATGAAATTTCTGGATTTTAATTTTTAATTTGATAGGGGATGAAGTTAGGTATAGGGAATGCTTAAGTAACTCATCCCAAAATACAATTTTCTATCGAGTGGTGTAAAAAAAATCTGTAGGTGCCATTTGAAAAAAATGACTTCTTGATCATTTTTGGTTGCGATATTTGAAAATTGTCTGCGCCCATATGGTACAAGATGGAACCACCATTAAGACATCAGAAGTTAGTCTGGACTTTGAACTAAGTACTTTACAAATTGGTTTTCATAAATTCAAAACCGTCTGCCAGATACGAATTTTTTCGTAAGCTACCACATCGACCTTTTTTTTCACATAAATTAACATAATGTCAAAAATTGTCAAATAAGTTCACATAACAACTGTTATAAAAACTCAGAGTTGAAAGACCAATTAGACCATGTAAAAAAATGGTACGTTTCCATTTAAAATAAGAAAGTAGATACCGACTTTTCGCACATCCTGTATAGCTAGAGAGCTCAAAATATTTTAGATAGAATGAGCATGACTGATAATGACTGCCTTTCAAGTTTCAAATTTTGAATCCAACTGGAAGTTGAAAAACTTCTAATGGACGGGCTACGTGAATCACCCTGTATTGTGTTGCCTACAAGTTTGCTCAATTTACTATTTTTCTAAACCACTTTAACTTTACACAGTTACTAAACGTTATGTAAAATTGTAAATTATTATTAAGTAGCCGAAGTGTCAAGCATTGAGTTTAATTACGTCAATTTTATAATATTATTGAGCGAAATACTTTTGGTTCGTGGATTAAGTTTATTTTGTAATAAGATGTTCGAAAATGCCAATCGGCTTTTAAATATCCCCTTAGCACAAACCGAAACAAGTTTTTGCACTGTAGGGAATTTGGGCGACTGTCGAAAAGGTCGAGAAAAGTTTCTTTTCCGTCAACAGTACCGTCGGGAAATTGGGCATTCTGCTATTTGAAGATTCATTACAACAAAAGTTCAATCACACTAGCAACACAAATACGCTCTCATGACCTAAATCGCTCAAATTTATTTCGAGTAAATTCGCAACTTCGGCTAAACAGACTGTTGCAAAAGTAAGTAGGTAGTTTATCACAAAGCAAGGGAAAAAGTGAAACATTAGTAAAATTTTTCATAAAGACGAGATGCCTTTGTATTAACGTGTCATTCACAGAGATACAAAGAGAAAGAATTTTGCCATGTTTTCTACTCGTCAGAACACGGTTGTTTGGGTAGAAAACAGTTCTGAATGGAAATAGAAATAATTAGCTCAAACACGGGACTGGGGGTAGTTTATGATTAGCTTTACAGCAATTTGATTAATTAATATTAAATATTAATTGAAGTTGCTAACATGTCGTCCGACGGAAATCTGGCTGAAAGTTGGGAAAAATGATTGATGGAATCTGACAATGGGCTGGTGTTAACTTGCCTACTAAATGTCACATCAAATAACATTGCAAGATAAACGAGCCTCCCGCAATTATCTATCGATTTCTCATTAATCCTCAACAATAACTTTCCGCACAATAGATCTTGAACGTTTACCGCAAAAAAAAAACGAGCATCAGCCAACATTGGCTGCGTGTTGAAGCCTCAATCAATTTGACTGTTTCCAAGTTGCAATCACTCTTCAAGGCATATTGGTAAAAGCAATTCGACCATTAATTATTATATTCCAGCAAGCACCACAAAAATTCCTCCAATTTATTAATCAAAGGGTAGTATTTAACAGTCTACCAAATTTACCCAATATTTTCATACAAAAAAATACTTTCATTTCCCAAAAATACTAAATGCTCACTAAAATTAGGAAAATACATAATCTTAAGGCGACAACCAAATATTAACATAATGCTGGCCTCTTATATATTTTGTTCGCCAAAATAACTTTTGTTGACCATAAATACTAAATGTTCACCAAATTTTATTCCGCATTTAATTCTAACATAATACCCAGATATTTAATTTTCGGCAGTGTCTTTTATTATTTAGCAGTTAAAAATACTATTTGTTGATCAAAAATACACAAGCAATAAAATGTTGTGCAAATGGTAAATAATTTTATGCAAAATTATAGATGTAGATGTGCTAGGGCAAGGAAAATAAGAGTAAAAATAGAAGTGGTTTGCACAAAAAAAGATATTGATTTCCGCAATATATAAATGCTTTGCTGTAATTGGCCTGCATTATGTAAAACGTAAAACTTCTTTTAGTGGTAATTTCTAATCGTGCTTAAAGAAAAAATTACAGGGCCCTGAACTGACCCTGTACAAAACTTTTTTCGCGTGCCTCTTATCTGGAAGCGCAAGCGGCAAGGAGAGATGCGCGAGCATATTTCATTTTTGGAGTAATAGAATAATTATTTGACGCACGAATAGTTTTTTTGAGAAACACTAAATATAAATGGATAGCGCGAATATTTGTTATGTACAGCACGGACGCGTAACTTGAGCGTTCTAAATTTGGTGAACATTTAGTAAAATTGATAGACATATAGAATTTAAAATGTAAGCAATGGTAAAACAATACGCAGCATAGTTATTTTAGTGGTGATGTTCTCATTTTCTGATGTATAATAATTTGGGTTTTATTTAGATTTTCTTGCGCCAAAATATTTTTCTTTTTATTTCATTGTTTAATGTTTTTTCCATAAAGCGCTTAACCAAGAGATCAATTTATGTGTTCATGCAACCGAAAAGTAATGGGTATATTACAGCACAGATTGGTGTCGTATTTTTTTTACTCACTTCTTGTCTCTTCTTGTTACTGCTAACTCATCTTTATTTAGATTGGTCAAAGTTATTCTACGCTCGATTTTAAAAACACTTTATAGTGAAAATAAACAGATGTCTTTAAAGGTGTGTAGCTTAGGCCCAATTCAAAGAATGCTAAGAAAAAACAATGAGCAGATAGAAAATTTGTTATCAATGTCGACCTCTAAGAAGTAGATAGAAACAACCAGAAGATTTAAAGAGGAATAAATAAAGAACCAAACAATTTAAAAAAAAAGTTGAAAGTAACACAAGGTAAAACCAAAAATCGTAGCAAGTAGAAAATGGGCAAAAGTAAGTGTTTCGTAATGTATGCGTAATTATGACCATGCACCAGGCAGAGTCAATAGACCTGCTTTTATGAAGAGTCAAAATAGCGATAAAGACGACGAAAAATTTTAATTCCCGCTAGGGTTTGAACCTACCTTATAGTAGCGAATGACGGGGTGCTCTGGGACCGGGGTGGTTTTGCACAAAACTAGAGGACCTTAGACCGACTCGACTATGTCTGTCCCTTGCAAGGGTTGTAAGAGAAGTAAAGACGGTGTGAGTGTGCTAAGGATGGAAGAAGGTTTAAGATGGATGCTTCCTGGCCACCATCCTTCACCACGTCACGTGAATCCCACCCTGGAGGAATCTAAACGCAACCGCGAGCATACAACTAAACTATTTGTTCTTATAGTACACTAACTTAAGGAAAACAAACTAACTATAAAAAAATGAACTATCTATCTAAGTGAGGGTACCGAACAGTAACCAAAAGATTCCAAAAGTAAACAATTTAGCAAATGACTGACAAGGTTACAATAATAATAAGACAAAGGGTTAATTGTAAGTAGCAATACCAAACTTGGTAGAAAAAAAGAAGAATTTTGACTCTTTACAAATTTATTTAATCTTGCAAAGATTTGTCCATCACATCGTCTTATTGTTTAATTGCTATGCTCTTTGTTCAAAGTTTTTTAAAAGCTCTCTATGTGATGGTATAATGAGCATCAAGGTCAGTTATAACCCCAGAAATCAATAACGTTTGCAGCATTTTTGAAAGATCGCAGACTTTACATAACGCGCTTTAAAACCGCGATCAATGAGCAATTTCAAGCTACGCGCCACTTCAGTGGATCGTAACCCACTTCATGCATGAAACCATTACCAGACGCTTGTCTTGTCAGACTCAGATATCAGGCAAGAGGGTGAACACTTATGTATTACTCAATAATGGTAGAATTGTTTTAATAAAATTAAGAATAATTTTCTTCAACGACCCTTAAATAGCGTGGTAGTTAAATAGATAATGTACAAACCTGAAGCATTTTTTGAAACTATTTGTAAAAACTCATGGGTTTTTTACCCTTTTTTGCGGTTACGAGATGAAGTAACAAAAGTTATCTCATCTTTTGGAAAATGATTAATTTGCCAGTTGCTCTCAGAATCCCAGAAAATAAAACAGAGAAAATAGAAGTTTTTTTGACTTATGGATCAATTTCAACTGAACTTGCGCCAGGAGTAAAATATCGAAGCAAAATTTAAGCTACGCCACCGCTTATCGTTGCCCTATTTCAACCCGTTAATTTGCAGTTGAAATTGATCGCAACCAATTTGCGCTGCTCCGCCCATTTACGCCAGGCGTAAATCGACTTGAAATTGATCCATTAGAATCTCCATGCTTTCTTGGATTTGAATTATTTTTTGGTAATAATAATGTGTAGAAATCTGATAATTAATTATGCCAGTTCACAGAGTAAACGCTGTAAAAGTTGGGAGATACAAGAGACACTAATTAAATTAGTCACCAAAGGCCCGCTCAAAACCGATTAACTTCCATGTAAATAACAGTTGAATTAGGTGTTTTAAACAACGTAACATGAATTTTCATCAGTTGCGGCCCTCAATTCTAGCGGACCCCCCGGCACGCACCTTTTAATACTTGCCGAGATTACTTGATTACTTACGTGAAACTTCATTGCGGGATTTATTAGGTTCCGTGCTGCTAGCTATGGATTTAACAGTGCAGTCTAAATGACGCCTTCTATGGTCAACTGCTGTGTTTATTGGTTTTTCCGTCATTCTCTTTATGAATTTTACCAAATACGGTCCCTCCGTCGACATGGACGCGGTCACCTGTAAATTCCGCAATTTGAACGAAAAACGGTCGAGTTCACTTTTAAAGGATGTCCGGCCGGGCCATAACTCCCGATTCTTTTGGTCATTCGCTCCCACCGAACATTGAGTAATAAAAATTGTGAATGAAGACCGGCCGTTGTGATCAAAAGTGATCCGAACGGATTTTTATCGTTCTTACCGAACAGAGCTTTTCTAATATTCACTTAAATTTTTACGACCCTCTAGAATCAATGAATAATTTGCAAACAACATCTAGTAGAGTCAAATCGCCCTTGCCAACTTATCTAAGTAAAGATTAATTTAATTCGTTTCTAAAGTTTTGTTACGTCATTACTTTTAAATTCTTCCGGCATATGTTTTATCTACCATTTCTGTTCCTTCGCTGTTCCTTTCCTTTCCCTTTATGTGCTAATTTCCAAATATAACTCTTAAAATCGTTAGTGTTGCCTCTCTAATGTGATCATCTGTTTCATACTTTGGGAGCTTTTCCGTTACCTTTTCATATATAGGTCATCTCTTTTTTTTGTAATCCTCTTTAATCTTTATTACCGCTGCATATTGCGCTTCAGCTCTACCAACTCTCCTACATTTCCCGGCAATAATTCATGGTAGGTATTTGGCTTGTGCGAGTAAAATTACTTTCTTCTAGCAGTTTCTTATGCCAAAAATTTGCTTTGTATGTATTTATATGTATCCAGAAAAGTTTAAAATTTCTAAAATAGCAAATTAATATTATGGAAGATTAAAATTAGGATAACACGATCAGTGCACCTCAAACAATTGGAGGTTATAGGTAAAAAAAAATTCAACAATACATAAAAGTATCAACAGTACTGTCTTTTTGTACTTACAGATTATTTATAGTTCTTCAAGTAAAAAACAAATAATTTTTTAAGCTTCCCTTTACCATCTCTTAACAATATCAAAATTGCCACTGCACCACTATACAGGGTGATTCACGTAGCCCGTCCATTAGAAGTTTTTCAACTTCCAGTTGGATTAAAAATTTGAAACTTGGAAGGCAGTCATTATCAGTCATGCTCATTCTATCTAAAATATTTTGAGCTCTCTAGATATACAGGGTGTGCGAAAAGTCGGTATCTACTTTTTTATTTTAAATGGAAACGTACCATTTTTTCTACATGGTCTAATTGGTCTTCCAACTCTGAGTTTTTATAACATTTGTTATGTAAACTTATTTGACAATTTTTGACATTATGTTAATTTATGTGAAAAAAAGGGTCGATGTGGTAGCTTACGAAAAAATTCGTATCTGGCAGACGGTTCAGAATTTATGAAAGCTAATTTATAAAGTACTTAGTTCAAAGTCCAGACTAACTTCTGGTGTCTTAATGGTGGTTCCATCTTATACCATATGGGTGCAGACAATTTTCAAATATCGCAACTAAAAATGGTCAAGAAGTCATTTTTTTCAAATAGCACCTACAGATTTTTTTTACACCACTCGATAGAAAATTGTATTTTGGGATGAGTTACTTAAGCATTTCCTATACCTAACTTCATCCCCTATCAAATTAAAAATTAAAATCCAGAAATTTCATCAATTTTGCACAAGATTTTTTGGTTTTTCAAGTATGCCATGGAAACAAAAGACAATTGCAACAATTTAATTATGAAATGAATATCTTACTAATTTTATAAAACAACAACAACAAAAACTATTAAGAACCATCTTAACAAAATTCTGATGTAAATGTTCAATGTGAGCATCATTTTGATTACTACATTCTATCATTTTATATCATTGTGTAGCTCTTCTTATTTCGTTGGTGTCAAGACTGTCAAATGCTCTTATTATTCTCCCGCTTAATTCCTTTATGTTGCAAAGTGGTGAAGTATAAACTAAATCTTTTATTCGACCCCAAACATAAAAGTCTAATGAGGTAAGGTCTGGAGATAATAAGAGCATTCGACAGTCTTGGTCCCAACGAAATTAAAAGAGGTACACAATCTGTTGAAAATGGATTAATAGAATGTATGTAGTAATCAAAATGGTGCTCACATTGAACACCTACATTAGAATTTTGTTAAGATGGTTCTTGGTAGTTTTTGTTGTTTTTTTTTATAAAATTAGTAACATATTCATAATTAAAATGTTGCAATTGTCTTTTGTTTCCATAGCATACTTGAAAAACTAAAAAAATCTCTTGGCAGGATTGATGAAATTTCTGGATTTTAATTTTTAATTTGATAGGGGATGAAGTTAGGTATAAGGTATGCTTAAGTGACTCATCCCAAAATACAATTTTCTATCAAATGATGTAAAAAAAGTCTGTAGGTGCTATTTGAAAAAAATGACTTTTTGACCATTTTTGGGTGCGATATTTAAAAATTGTCTGCGCCCATACGGTACAAAATGGAACTACTATTAAGATATCAGAAGTTAGTCTGGACTCCGAACTTAGTACTTTACAAATTGGTTTTCATAAATTCAAAACCGTCTGCCAGATACGAATTTTTTCGTAAGCTACCACATCGACCCTCTTTTTCACATAAATTAACATAATGTCAAAAATTGTCAAATAAGTTCACATAACAAGCGTTATAAAAACTCAGAGTTGGAAGACCAATTAGACCATGTAGAAAAAATAGTACGTTTCCATTTAAAATAAGAAAGTAGATACCGACTTTTCGCACACCCTGTATAGCTAGAGAGCTCAAAATATTTTAGATAGAATGAGCATGACTGATAATGACTGCCTTCCAAGTTTCAAATTTCTAATCCAACTGGAAGTTAAAAAACTTCTAATGGACGGGCTACGTGAATCACCCTGTATACCGTTACAATCTTATCCAGGCTTTCAAACATCATTCCACTTTTCTTGAAATCAAACTTCTTCTTTCATATTGCTGACCTCTGTTTCATTGCTCCATATATAGGTATGTCGTACTCACTTAGTGAAATTGACCATTTCATAAAAAGAATGTCCACTTTATGAAAAGGATATCCACTTCATGAAAAGAATTTTCCTTGCCCTAATCCTTTTCATGAAGTAGACATCCTTTTCATGAAATGGTCAATTTCACTAAGTGAGTACGACATGCATATATAACGGATGTTGCTGTCGCTGTCTCTCCGTACCCAGTCTCCATCTTATCCTGTTGAACACCCCGTCTTCCTCCAAGTTTCTCGCAGCCATTGCTTCATTTACGTCATCCCCCCAACTTCTTCGCGGCTGTCCCTTTCGTCTTCGTTCTGGGCCATCTCTCTTCACTCATCCTCTTAACATGTCCAAACTAACTGCTTTTTTTTAATTTCTTCGTGTATGTGGCTTTCCATTTTCATCTCCGCTCCGATATCGTTATTTCTGACCCTTTCCAACTTTGATCGTCGGTAGCTTCTTCTTGAGAAGTTCACTCATTTTGACTTTAGTAATGTCCCACACTTCCGATCCATAGAGAGTAACATCTTGAACCAGACTTTGGTACGTGTGTTTTTTGTGGCTTTCTTAAATGTTCTTATTCCATAGAAGAGAATTCAATGTTCTGGTGACTCCTCTTCCTTCGTTAATTCTTGTCTGTATTTCATCTTCGCTGTGTCCTTTCTTAATGAAGAGTATACCGAGATATTTACTTTGATTAACCCCTTTAATTTTGACAGTATCTAAGATGAGGTCGTTTACTTTTGGTCGTTCCCCACTATTAAGTATTCGCATTAAATAAATTCATTTGGAAACCGCCCCATTCGTATTCTGCTTTGAGTTTTCTAATAATGTAACTGAGATCGTCTTCATCTTCAGCAATAACGATCTAATCGGCTGCAAAGAACAGTGTAAACAGTGTACCATCCCCCACTTTTAGCCCCATATTTTTGCATTTTTTTACCCATGTTACCAAAGTTCTATCCAAATAGATTTTAAAAAGGGTAGAAGATAAGCAACAGCCTTGTCGCAATCACTTTGTTGTTTCATATGGGGCGGTACTATTGCCCACCTTGATTCTCGCAGAGTTTTGCTGATAGTATCTTTGACTAGCATAAATCAAAGTTGGATTTATTTTTAAGTTCTCCATTTCCTTCCATAGTCTTGAGATCGGCACGCTATCGTAAGCTTTTTCAAGATCTATTAAAGTAGGGGTCTCTGTTACATTGTACTCTCTTTTCTAGGACTGCCTGTTCTTCTGATTGCTTATTTTTGATTTCCTCTTCCATTAGATTCTTTAGTACTCTGGAGTATATTCCACCTATAGTTGGTATTACCGCAATATTTGTTCTTAAGCTTTTCTTATGTATAGGAGAGATGTAAGACCTCCCCCATTCCTCAGGAATGCTTTCTCCATTCAAACTTCTTACAAAAAGCTTTCGAATCATTTCCAAGAGTTTCGGTGGGCCATATCTAAATAACTCGGGCTGTATTCCTCCCGGACCTAGAGACTTCTTTAATTTTGTTCTTTTCCCTGCCTCTTTCACTTGGTCCAGAGACACCGTGGTCCAGAGTTAGATGAATTTCCTCTTCGGTTTCCACGAGCTCGCCTTGTGTCATAAAGTTTGCTCTTTTTTTTGTTAATAGATCTCACTGCTCCATTCTTCTTGGTAAGTACTCTTGTAGGTACTTCTTCTATAGTTTCTTTCTTTTGATTCTACACTACTTTTTACCACTTTTCCATTTTTATTTTTAATAATAATACAAAGATTGTCTTTTTGTTTAAGTTTCTGGTAAACATTCTAGCTGGGTCTCAACTCTCAAACAACCCTTCCTAGGAACGAAAACTATCTAAGAAGAAACTATTCTCAATGCTATTGTATATCTTCATTAACAAACTATTCACCGGCAGCTGTAACTAATTAACCTTCCTGCTCGCAGATGAGTTGTTAAAGAAATCATAGGTCCCTTAATGGTTTGTTTTAGCAACTTCTAAATTTTTTTCTTTTTCTTTCCTAATAATAATAATGCATTAAATTTGTTGCAATATGAACATAAAAACTTACTAAATGGCTTACTTAGATAGAAGCACGTGATGGAAGCAAGGGAGGAATAACATATAAATTCTCTTAGAGCGTTTTGAACAGTAAGTTGATGACAGGTTTGGTTTTGTCAGTTGATGGTCTGGCAAAAGTTTGGAAAAACTTGTATGAACACCAAATTAACTCGTTACCATTTTTGTTATAGTTACAACTTCGTTCTACGTTCTTCTTGCTTAAAAAATCGATAAAGCCGGGGGTTCTTGGAAACTTATATTACTCAACGTTGTCTAAAGATACTTCAACTAAATTTCATTGATCCTGTAAAAAATTCTTCCGAATTGTTAAGGTTATAGTTTAGAATAGCAATTTTGAAACTTTGGATCTCGGAAGCTTGTTAATTATCCCATCCACAATTAACAAAGCCGAGGTTAGAGCAGAACAATCGAGCCGCTATACCTACAGTTTCCGCACTTGGAAGGCGTAAAGTCTTCATCTGTTTTTAAATGATGTATTTCACGATGCCTCAGACTATAATTTAGCGCTGAAGAGTATCAATTTACACACAACACAGGATCTTTTTGAATTTCTTGAAAAAATATCATTACTCAAAGCTCGCGTGCAATGTTGTTTAGAGGTCGTTCCCGAAAGTTCTTAGATTACAATAAAATAAATGGCTTCAACCATAAAGCACTGAAATAGCTAATGATTTTTTAATCATTTATAACAGAAACTTAAACTTTGTGCATATTATTTGGCAAAACTTTCGTAAATGATTGAGCCTCTATGATAAACCATTCAATCGAACAAAAGTTAGTATGCACAATACTAAAAATATGTGTTACTTTATAGTTATTTAACAAAGAGAACAAATATAATGTACACCAAATTAAACCATACATCCCTTGCAATGTCCACCAGAAAATTTAATGAACATCAAAAAATCTAAATAAAACCCAAATTATTAAACATCAGAAAATGAGAACATCACCACTAAAATAACTATGCTGCGTATTGTCTTACCATTGCTTACATTTTAAATTCTATATGTCTATCAATTTTACTAAATGTTCACCAAATTTAGAACGCTTAAGTTACGCGTCCGTGCTGTACATAATAAATATTTATGCTATCCATTTATATTTAGTGTTTCTCAAAAAAACTATTTGGGCGTCAAATAATTATTCTATTACTCCAAAAATGAAATATGCTCGCGCATCTTTTCTTGCCGCTTGCGCTTCCAGACAAGAGGCACGCGAAAAAAGTTTTGTACAAAGTCAGTTCAGGGCCCTGTAATTTTTTTTTAAGCACGATTAGAAATTACCACTAAAAGAAGTTTTACGTTTTACATAATGCAAGCCAACTACAGCAAAGCATTTATATATTACGGAAATCAATATTTTTTTTTGTGTAAACCACTTCTATTTTTACTCTTATTTTCCTTGTCCTAGCACATCTACATCTATAATTTTGCATAAAATTATTTACCATTTGCACAACATTTTATTGCTTGTGTACTTTTGATCAACAAATATTATTTTTAACTGCTAAATAATATAAGACACTGTCGAAAATTAAATATCTGGGTAGTATATGTTAGAATTAAATGCGGAATAAAATTTGGTGAACATTTAGTATTTATGGTCAACAAAAGTTATTTTGGCGAACAAAATATATAAGAGGGCAGCATGATGTCAATATTTGGTTGTCGTTTTAAGATTACGTATTTTCTTAATTTTGGTGAGCATTTAGTATTTTTGGGAAATGAAAGTATTTTTTTGTATGAAAATATTGGATAAATTTGGTAGACTTGTTAATACGACCCTTTAACAAATAAGTGTGTTAATAAGAGTGATTAATAGTTAAGACATTTTAATTGTAAAGATTATTAATCGCCGACTAACACACGAGTTAGTTTCAATATTTTTCCGTTGACCGTATATTATAAGTAGAAATAGTACCCATTGAGACTAATTAAAGATTTTTTCGTGTATAATATCAGAGTTGACTTCTCAAATTTGACATTGATTTTTTAAATGCTTCTTCTATACAAGTAGAAATAAAAGTTTTTAAAGTAGGGGAAGCAGAGGGGTTCTATATCACTCCTCCTTCTCCCAACACTATTGTATATTGTGTTGCCTACCTACTCAGTTTGCTGTTAACTTACTAAAAAGAATAGTAAGTTGACACCAAACTGAGTAGGCAACGCAATATACAATTGTGTTAGGAGGAGGAGTGATCTAGAACCCTTCTTCTTACCTTACTTTTTAAGTAGACAGACAGTTAACAGTAACTTACTAAATTAAGTTGTTGATTTACTTAGACATTTCCGAATTTTCGATAAATATTACAAACAAAAGTAAAACAAGTTCTAATTTCATTATTATCTAATAAACACCATCTGAGTAGTAATGAAAAGTTGAGCGAGTGACCAAACTCTTGTTGAGATTCATGCGGTGCTAGTCAAAAATAATAAAAAAAAAGATGATAATAGAAGTTTAAAATTAAATTTACTTGAAACCGAGATTGGGTTCATTGTAAAGTTGTGTTGAAGCAAAGTATGGAGAAGCCCGAATAAAAAAGATCGCAGGTTTTTCAATTAACTCTCGCTCACTTCAAATCGCCTCATAAACAAATTTGACTTTCATACATTTTTTTAAACATTCCCTTCTTATAGTTAGATCATTTTAACAAGTTCCACATCCAAGTTTTAATCATTTCCAAAACCTTGCATTTGTTCGCATCTTAAGGCAAATCTAATCGAATAGAACTATTCTTTGCAAAAAAATCCAGCCAAAAATCTTTCTTTTTCACCCGAAATAGGACATGTTCACACAACTTCGCGTCCTTTAGAAAAAGGGACTTTTTTGTGAGTCTCTCTCTCGTAACAAAGTATCCAAGATTCACGTTGACGTTATTATTGTACCTCGCTTTCAATTTAAATACCTTTCATTGATTTTCCATTTGCACCCCTACAGAAAATCAATGCAATACTACTTGCTACAAGGAAACAAAAGTCATACAATATACGGCACGACATCCTCGTAGTTTCATTGTTTAGAAGAAGCGTATTCGGTAGAAAGCAATATAAATAGCTTATAGCTTTGTCGCTTCAATTGAACGGAAGCAATTTTTATAACGATAAATATACCGCGTGGTAAATTTTTACAAAATCAGAAAAATTACGTAACAGTTCTTCTGCTTTGGCTGGACCGTCCAGTCGAAAGAAACGTAAAAGCCCCCCAATATGTTTTCAAGTAAAATATGATGGCAGATAACAAATTCAGTCGAGTGTTAACGAGCAGATAAATCTCGGCGAATTGAATCGGAATGAATTGTGCATGTGTGGCATGAAAAATTCAGAAATCGACGACCATAAAATGTTGCAGGGTACGGGTTTGGTGGCCGCATCCAAACAAAAAAAAGAGAAAGAAAAAAGTTTGAACGCGGCAAAATATAAATTAACCAGAAACTGTCAAAAACAAAGAGAATCTAAGGTGTAATCCTATCGAAAATGTCTGAGCATTAAAGACGGAGATTACCTACTTGCAGGGCGCGCAACTTTTTGCATACATTATTTTTTTCATACCACTTTGACGAACATTAATAAATCATGGATATCGATTTAACAAAAGCTTTCAGGAAATACCTACTTATCGTTGTTTTTCTTTTAGAATATAAAGGGGTTTGGGCATGTATGAACATACTATATATACAGCGTGATTCAGCTAAAATGAATCAACCGAAATAAATTTGTTATTAGTAAAATTACAGTTTTAATAATATACAGGGTGGGGCAGTAGTGCGTCCGACTTCGATAGTTCGAGTTCTATGATGGATAGAAATTTGATTTAAAAACACAAAAAAACTAGAGAAAAAAGTCTATAACCAGAAATTATTTTTGAACATACAGGTTAAGCCAAGACGATTATACAGGGGCAAGTGTAATTTTTTTAAATGGAATGTTGTGTGTATAAGAAAATTTTTTCTCTAGACTCTTTTTACTCCAATATTATTACTGACTATTTGCAAACCACTTGGATGTAGCGATTTTTTTTGTTCAAATAATGATATCTGCAGATGCATGTTAAAAAAATCACATACGTCACAATTACGAGTTTTAAGAAAAAATTATGTAAGTACTAGTTATTAGGAAACATCTGTGGGATGTCTTTGATATGTTTTTACTTTTGAAAAATTATACAAGGTAGCTAAACTTATTTTTTCAATTTAGAGCTTTTTGAATTTGATTTTCTTCATTTTTTTCAAATAAAACGTCCTGTATATTTTGTAACGATATGATGTAGAAACTAAAAACAAACATTTTTTTGTATCCAAGTGGTTTGGAAATAGTCAGCAATAATATTGGAGTGAAAAGAGTCTACTAGAGTCTAGGATCTTTTACACACAACATTCCATTTAAAGAACACTGTACTTAAAGTACCGTCAAACGGCTTCCTATTAAAGTGCCGTTAATGCGCGCGCAACACGCAAGTGATGTCATCATCACGGAAAGATGAGAGACTACAAAGATCGAACACACAACGACTAGCGAGGTCGATAGAGCCGTAGAAAACCGGTGGTGTACTTTTTTGGGAAAAAAAGTTTTACGCAAGGTCAGTTCAGAGCCTTGTAATTTTTTTTTAAAAGCACCATTAAAAATTACTACTTGAAAAGACTTTTCTAATCTTTTTCCTGGTCCTAACACACTGAAGTGCCGTTATATGGATTAACGGCACTTTAACAGGAAGCCGTTTGACGGCACTTTAAGGCCAGCGTTTAAAAAAATGCCACTTGTCTCTGTATAATCGCCTTGGCTCAGCCTGTATGTTCAGAAATAATTTCCGGTTATAGATTTTTTTTCTACTTTATTTGTGTTCTTAAATAAAGTTTCTAGCTATCATACAAATCAAGCTAGCGAAGTCAAACGCACTATTGCTACAACCTGTATATAAGTCGATGTTGTGAGGTGCAGCATAGTTTCACTCTATTTGAATTTCAGGGGAGCAAATACGATTTACAAAATAATGTCTCACTTCATGTAACTCAGATAATTTCCATCTATCGGGAAACTCGAGCAAGTTTCCCTTCCTAGTCATACGCCAAGCAATGAGATAAGGCGTGTCGACGTTCTCATATCATTAAATTTCCTAAAACATAAACAAAGTTATCAAACCATTTTGGGAAATTTATGCTAAAAGCTTAGATGCGCCAGCGTCATTAAGTACATGTTTCTGTAGAACTCTGACCCGTTGGTAATTTGCACCAAAGTCGCGCAACACTTTTAAATGTCAGAACCCACATCTTGTGATCTATCAAAAGTTGCTAAAGCACACAATTCAAAAACAGTTAATACTAAAATAAAAGTTAATAAAAAAAACATTGGCGGTCATTTATCAACCTCACAAAACCAAGAAAGTTCGTGTTCGTGATTATCTGACGGTTAATGTTGTAAGGTCTCTTCTAAACATTTCTATAATTTAAAGCCATCAGCTAAATGGAAATTCTTTGCAGTTCTCCAACTTAAACGTGGAAACATCGAGAAAACCAAAATGTAATTTTGCTGGTAACGACGTCGGTGTCAATTATTTTGCAGAAATTTACCTCTCCCGTGATCCCTCTTTTTGTTCGACACTAGACAATAAATATTATTATTAAGTTGGTAACAAAGCCCGACGTCCCGCAATGCCTGCTCTTTTCCCATAATTGAAATCGGCCCGGATCCTTCCGACACCATCGGTCATCATATTATGTATGCTCTACATTTTTTTTTAATATCAATGACAGCTGACGATGGCAGCAATTTTTCACTGGGCAAAGTTAAATGCGGCCCATAACAACAAATAAGCAAATTATACCGTCATGTGGGGTCTATTCGACCGACGATCCACTTATTTTGAATTTTCAGGATCCGATAAATATTTCACAAAGCATATCTTAACGAGTTAGGACGGAAGCTTTTAGATGTTAGTTGTGTGTGCACTTAACAAGAGCGCTGCGTCATAATGAGATTATCTTCCAGCGGGGGTTCAAAAATTTTATCTAAAGGAGAATTTTCTCAAATTAATAACTTATCCACAGTTTCTCAATGGGGTACTTGCCTAAAAAAAATATTGCACTTTTTATTCTCTAGATGCATGCAAATAACTAAAAAAGGCTTAAATATTTTTTTCCCATTTTTTTATTCCATATTTTCGTAGATATTTGCAATTTTTGTCTTTGGTGACGTCATCGGCCCCCGTATCTAAGACTCACACCTATATTGAATAGACTCTTGTTTTTGGCTACTGCTATGCTGCGCTGCTAGCAGAGGGCGCCACATTTTTACATTGGATCGGCAATCGATTTATATGGAATCTGAGTAAAGCGCCATCATACGATGTTTTTGAGAACTACGTCGAGCTGGGGTCGCTTACGTCACAAATCTCCCACTCCAAAAATTAATTCTGGGCGTAATATTGACCCTAGAACCAAATAAAAAAATACTGGTCTAATAAAATCGCCTACATTTTCTAAATATTATATTTCCCAAACATGAGGCAAGTACCCCATTCAATGCAACAATTTAGGTATTGGAACTTAAGGGCAAAACTATTTTGAGGCAAAAGGCCATTGCCATCGGTTCATCTTAAAAGGGGTAAACCGTTCTAAGACCAACTTTGACGATTCGTCTTTCAACCCAGTGTGATGATTAGCAATTTTCCATCATAAAAAGATTAATGACGGCCCTGGAGGAAGTTCATAATGGACGTAGTGCTGTTATGCAAATTGAGGAACAGCAACCATGCAAGGTATGCTAATAGCGTCCTTGAACTTGTTCGAAATTCAATAACGTTAATGTAGGAAAATGGCAAAAGTTCACGGGGATAATGTAATGTCTAGTCAAGATTACTCCTACGAGAATAAGGGTGTCGATTAAAAGCTACATTTTTTAATAGCGGGTCGTGGGACTTAATTTTTATCCCTAGAGATAGCTTTGATCTGAAAAAACACGCAATCATTACTGAAACGATGAATTTTGCAAAAGTTTCAGCTAAAATATCTCACGTCATGATCGCGGGGGAAAATTGTTGGTGAAATAAGCAAATTACATAGTTGCAAGTTCCGGTTCGATAGCAGCAAACCTCATATGCGAGTTGGTGAGTTGATCAAAGCTCAAAGCTGTTACCGAGCTTTCCACTTAAATGCATATTGCATAATTTCCATACACACATTCTGCAATAAACACACAAGGGACATTAACAGATACGCAATGCTTTGAAGCAATCACCTTAAGCTGATGTTCACGTGAATCAAAGCTAAAGTGTTCAAACAAGAGAAAATACTTAATTACTGTCTCAAGCTCAAGCACAAATTCTAGACAACACTATTGCTTTTTTAAACTACAGTAGTATAAGATGGGAGCTTTGAGGCCAGATGAGAGAACCATCCCCCACCAGTTTTGTATATTGTGTTGCCTACCTAGTCAGTTTAGCACAACTACCTATTTTTCATGTTCTAAACAACTTTACACAGGTTCCAAACAACTTTAAACTAAACTGTTTAGAACTTGTTTAAAGTTGTTTAGAACCTGCGTAACGTTGTTTAGAACATGAAAAATAGTAAGTTGATGTAAACTGACTAGGTAAGCAACACAATATACAAAAGTGGTGGAGAGATTATCCCCTGATCAGGCTCAAAGCCCCAAACTTATACTACTAACTACATTTGATAAACTATTAGAAAAAATAAACGTTATTATTCCAAGCTTTCTAAATAATTGCATGTTTGAAAAATACTAATAATAATTGGGTCGTATTTAACAGTCTACCAAATTTATCCAATATTTTCATACAAAAAAATACTTTCATTTTCCAAAAATACTAAATACTCACCAAAATTAAGAAAATACATAATCTTAAAGCGACAACCAAATATTGACATAATGCTGGCCTCTTATATATTTTGTTCGCCAAAATAACTTTTGTTGACCATAAATACTAAATGTTCACCAAATTTTATTCCGCATTTAATTCTAACATAATACCCAGATATTTAATTTTCGACAGTGTCTTATATTATTTAGCAGTTAAAAATACTATTTGTTGATCAAAAATACACAAGCAATAAAATGTTGTGCAAATAGTAAATAATTTTATGCAAAATTATAGATGTAGATGTGCTAGGGCAAGGAAAATAAGAGTAAAAATAGAAATGGTTTGCACAAAAAAAAGATATTGATTTCCGTAATATATAAATGCTTTACTGTAATTGGCTTGCATTATGTAAAACGTAAAACTTTTTTTAGTAGTAATTTCTAATCGTGCTTTAAAAAAAAATATACAGGGTCCTGAACTGATCTTGTACAAAACTTTTTTCGCGGGCCTCTTGTCTGGAAGCGCAAGCGGCAAGGAGAGATGTGCGAGCATATTTCATTTGTGGAGTAATAGAATAATTATTTGACGCACAAATAGTTTTTTTGAGAAGCACTAAATATAAATGGATAGCGCCAATATTTATCATGTACAGCACGAACGCGTAACTTGAGCGTTCTAAATTTGGTGAACATTTAGTAAAATTGATAGACATATAGAATTTAAAATGTAAGCAATGGTAAAACAATACGCAGCATAGTTATTTTAGTGGTGATGTTCTCATTTTCTGATGTATAATAATTTGCGTTTCATTTAGATTTTTTGATGCTCATTAAATTTTCTGGTGGACAGTGTAAGGGATGTATGGTTTAATTTGGTGTACATTATATTTGTTCCCATAATAATTGTGCCTGTAATTCACAATCAACTTAATACATAGAATAACTACTTGTTGCCTTGCAGATAACTTTAGAACTAAATTCCTGTAGTTTTTAGGGCGCGTTATTGACTGGCACGTGGCCGAGTGCAACTTGTACAATTCATGTGAGAGGTTTATAATTTTAAGCTCCACCTTGTTGGAAATATTACCATAAAAGTCTTTTAAAATGTCGCTGCTGGCCTGTCACAAAAAGCTCTCTAATCTGAATTTTTGTGCGTTCATTCGAATAGGTCCACAATGAAAGCACTGCAAAGATCGATGCTGTCCTTTATGTATGCGCTCTAGTAATGGAACACTGCGGCTACGCTACAAGTGCCACATATAATTAATATACGGTTTTATGTAAGGTCCGGTGAGCACGGAAAACTTCAACTTCGCTGGGATATTATCCCTGTCTGGTAAGGGTCCATTAAGCTTACTCTCGTCTCGACAATTCAGATTAGGTCGGCGACTTCACTACCGACAAAATTATAATATTTATAATGAACCTGTTACAGTACGAGTAAAAAGTAACGTTAATTGTTCAGATTTTGGAACATTTTTGATACGTTGTCAACTTGATAAATTTTCGTCGCAGATTCTGGGAAGTTTCCTCGTTAACTCGCGACTGATTCGATTTTTATCTAGAGTAATTTGTTTAACGGCTAGCAATTAAAGAAGTTTGCAGGTTTATTACCATACCGGATTAATGGAAGCAATTTGGCGGTGTAATTACCGCAGGAAGTTGTTAGACTCATTACGGTGTTTCAGGTGCCTCCGCCATCTTTATGAAAATTGAATGCAGCATTATCCTTAGTTACTTTTACGCGACTTTCGAATAAATATAGAGGTACCTTCCACCAACAAACTTTAAAGGCACTTTCTTAGCCGTTAACCAACAGTCGTTTAGAAATTACATAATCCAAGTTAAATAATATTTGTAGTCTTTTTACAAAATTGTTTCAACGCAAAACTTGTTTGTTAAACAGCAACATTTTAGAAATTAAATTGTAAACCCTAAAAAGTTTACACCCAACAAAACACTAACCAACATGTTAAACTCTAAAAATTTGGAGAAAACTTAAACGTCTTCAAGCTTACCCTGTCATCTTGAAATAATATTTATAACAAATCTCCGTGATTATACTTGAACCACATACTTCTTCGCAGCAGAGGTAATTTGTAAAAAGATATATAGTAATCCAGTAGACAGTATTGCCGGTAGATAGCAGCAACTTCAAAGACATAGTTGCAAGAACTCCAATAGAGTAAAAACTTATCTTAATTTTTATCTAAGTGCTTTCGGTATATAATTATCAAGGGAAAACTTACTAGATGCCCATAAAGTTAAAATGGTAAATTTGTCTATATACAGGATCTTTCAAAGACAACCGCCAGCGCCTAAAAAAGCATATTTCTAATAGAACCACAAATTTAAAATTTTCCAGAACTAAACTTTAGTTAATGCACTTCATTGCTTGGATTGTAATTTATTATTACGTTTGAAATGACGCTTGGGTTATTTATGGCTTAGTAGTACTTTTTAAATAGGTAAGGCTCTAGTAAAAGCAAAAGACATAAAACGTGGGTAGCCACAAAGGCACTTGGTAAACAAAAAAAAAAAAAAAGTTGGCGGAAAAAATGCCTTGAGCGCAGAAATTTAAAAATTCGTGTAATTCAATAGCGGTTTGATAAAAAAATATTCCAATGTTGTTAAGCATTAGCGGCTCTCTCGGGGAGATCCTGTATAACCTAACCCGCTAGTGCATGCTACTGTCGGTTGCAGGTAAGTTGAGCGGTGGGGCAAGGGAACAAAGAAGGGAATACCCGTAAGCTATTACACATAACCTTTGAGTTGCAAACGACAGTAGTAGCATTGTAGTCTCACGCCAACTATAAAACAATAGGGGTCGTATTTAACAGTCTACCAAATTTACCCAATATTTACATACAAAAAGATACTTTCATTTCCCAAAAATACTAAATGCTCACCAAAATTAAGAAAATACATAATCTTAAAGCGACAACCAAATATTGACATAATGCTGGCCTCTTATAATATTTTTTTCGCCAAAATAACTTTTGTTGACCATAAATACTAAATGTTCACCAAATTTTATTTCGAATTTAATTCTAACATAATACCCAGATATTTAATTTTCGACAGTGTCTTATTATTTAGCAGTTAAAAATACTATTTGTTGATTAAAAATACACAAGCAATGAAATGTGCAAATAGTAAATAATTTTATGCAAAATTATAGATGTAGATGTGCTGCTAGGGCAAGGAAAATAAAAGTAAAAATAGAAGTGGTTTGCAAAAAAAAGATATTGATTTCCGTAATATATAAATGCTTTGCTGTAATTGGCTTGCATTATGTAAAACGTAAAACTTCTTTTACTGGTCATTTTTAATCGTGCTTTTAAAAAAAAATTACAGGGCCCTGAACTGACCTTGTACAAAATTTTTTTCGCGTGCCTCTTGTCTGGAAGCGCAAGCGGCAAGGAGAGATGCGCGAGCATATTTCATTTTTGGAGTAATAGAATAATTATTTGACGCACAAATAGTTTTTTTGAGAAGCACTAAATATAAATGGATAGCGCCAATATTTATCATGTACAGCACGAACGCGTAACTTGAGCGTTC
The DNA here is from genome assembly GCA_951805265.1 of Schizotus pectinicornis. Lineage (NCBI taxonomy): Eukaryota > Metazoa > Arthropoda > Insecta > Coleoptera > Pyrochroidae > Schizotus > Schizotus pectinicornis. The sequence goes on along the minus strand of OX638202.1, from coordinate 3,917,528 downwards.
TAAATTTGGTGAACATTTAGTAAAATTGATAGACATATAGAATTTAAAATGTGAGCAATGGTAAAACAATACGCAGCACAGTTATTTTAGTGGTGATGTTCTCATTTTCTGATGTATAATAATTTGGGTTTCATTTAGATTTTTTGATGTTCATTAAATTTTCTGGTGGACAGTGCAAGGAATGTGTAGTTTAGTTTAGTGTACATTATATTTGTCCCCAAACAATAGACAATGTATAAAAACTACTGCATGCCACATTAACAAATGCTTAGGGCCTACTACACCGACATGCTAAAAGGCGGATTAAAATTAAATCGAGCTTAAATGCAATCGTTGCTAATGTTTTATAACTATAAAATTAAGTTCAGCTTAATTTAATCCACGACAGTGAAAATGGCTCTAGAGCCATTTCCACAACAAGCTAATAACAGTATCATCAATACCAAAAGAACGTGAGTAAGCACTCGACACGTTTCAAGAAATTAATTCTTTTTTAAATTGTTTAAATTAGCAGTAAAAGAAATTTAATGTAATTTTTTCATGTTGAGATCATTCGGCTAACATCTTTTCAAAGCTTATCGCAAAGAAACAGCTCATGATTCTTTAAACAATAGGACGGCTAGACAAAATTGTAACTCAAATCCTAAAAGTTGTTACCTAATTTTATCCACAAGAAAATCACTCTAACGACTTTAAGATTTAATCTCATAATTATCAAAATAATTCCTGCGACAAAAAAAAATACTTTAAAAAACTATCCGAAAGTTGAAAAGATAATTTCTACCGGTGGTGTAATATGCAACATTGCCAATGAAGCAATGTGGCAAACGTACGACACTGGCTTGTTGTTGGAGCTCTACAAGTTCTAATATTTGACTGCTCCGGACTGATCTTGTTCCAGTGCGCATGAAGACGTAGGTATATGTGTAGTTTTCTAAATGGAATTGCTATACCTAAGTACAGATTTTGGAAAATATAGCAAATTATAGTAGAATTTTTTTAACAACTCCACGATCGCATAAAACTGTCAGAATGCCGGCTACAATCGGTTGCAATATACGTACTCACAGAAAACGACTAGTTTATCAGAGTTATTCTCAACGGAAGCTTACAGTCCACCATAGAAACACCAATAAGGGTGCAATTTAAAGGGCGCAGTTTGGCCGTAAGCTTACACCCATTAAACCACACCACGTTGAGAATAACTCGGATAAACTTGTCGTTCACTGCAAGCAATAGAGACGCTGATAATACGCTTGTTACTGCTGTTTATGCTATCGTAGAGTTGTTAGAAAAATTCTACTATAGTCAAAAATTAGTTAAAGCTTATATTCTTTAGCAGATAGATTGAAAAGAATGGGCCAATAGGTTGATGCTTTAGGTATTTTTTTTTATCCAGACACTTCAATGTTATTTTTATCTCAATGTACCTAATTAAAGAATCGGAAATTTGTTATTTTTGATTCTTTATCAAAATAATTCCTGCGACAAAAAAAAATACTTTAAAAAACTATCCGAAAGTTGAAAAGATAATTTCTACCGGTGGTGTAATATGCAACATTGCATTACTGTTGACTGGTTTTTGTTTGATCTACATTATAAATACATATTAAACGAATTGGATCTTTTTTCTATTTGCATTTCAGCAGTAAGAAATAGATCCTGCGCATTAGTTAGTTTTTTTTCAAAATTTAAATATCTACATAAGCAATATAAGTACTTACCTGAATTGTTAACGTATTAACCTATGTTCTTACGTAAAGAAAAAACCGTTGAAAGTGGAATAAATAATTTAGCACTGCTTCTTAGCAAGAAAACAATTTTTTTATCGAATTAATTATTAATGTTTGCCAAGCATGTATTTTTAATGACCAGTTTGAAAATGTAGGTACTTAAACATGATGTTACTGCGAACGTTAGGGTGCTATATCAAATATTACCCTAAGGATCCTTAAACGAGCTATCGATTCACTTTAATAGTAAATAAACTTTGTAAGTGTTCAACCACATTTCTTGATCAGTTTCGAGGCTGTAATAATAAATAACGACAAAACGTCTCAAACTTTATATCCTGCAACGCCGTTAATGATATTAATTAAATATTTCCAGGCAAGTAATCAACGTGTTTAACGCGATCAATCTTTAACATTTAAGATTAGCTATCGATTTTGCGTCAAGTGACGTTCAACTTGCCATAAAAAAACTAATCCTTTCTGTTATAGATAAATAAACCCTCGAGCTTTTTGTTGGAAACCTCTAACGATAAATTAGTAGATTTTTTTCTGAAATTATAACAAATTAGATTTTCTGCGGTCTGCGGGGAGTTTTGTTGAAAATGTTTGGAATTACAGGTACCTACTTAATTAACTCTAAAATTGGTAAGGTAAAGGACTAAGCGAAGGGAGTGAAATTATTATTAAGTTGGTTTGACCTCGTTGAATTCGTTATTATGTTTCTGCGATCACAAAGATTATTTATTCTACACAATTTTCCGCGAATAGAACTTTTCAGTATAAATTAATGCGACGGTCGCGAGTCAGGAAAATTACATTTGCTGTACGCTCAAAGAAAATATGTCTGGCAGTCGGGCAAGTAAGTTCATTAAATGAACAATATTCATATGGGAATTGTCGCGTCCTGCTGAAAAACCTCATTTATTTTTCTGTGTTCGTTAATAAAAGTAATTATTTGTAAGCGCGACGCTTCCATACGAAAGCGTCTAGGGGTCACCAAATTAAAATAAAATTATTTTTTCCAATATATTAGAAAAAAAATCCAATATATTGGAAAAAAATCCAATATATTGGAAAAAAATCCAATATATTGGAAAAAAATCCAATATATTGAAAATAAATCCAATATATTGCATTTATTTTCAATATATTGGATTTTTTTCCAATATATTGGATTTTTTTTTCAATATATTGGATTTTTTTCCAATGGCGTCTCGAGGGTAGGAGTGATCGCAGAAAGCTGAAACTCGGCCTGCGACCCCTGACTGAGAATCTTAAGTAGCAAAAATATCCTCCACACCCCGGGTCCAGATTCGCCCCTGTCATGTAATCGCGATAAAGTCCACTGGTAGGAGAAAAATAAAAGTGAAGGGAGGGGTCGTCAATTTTTTTACCACTTAGGATTATCAATCAGGGGTCGCAGGCCGAGTTTCAGCTTTCTGCGATCACTCCTACCCTCGAGACGCCATTGGAAAAAAATCCAATATATTGAAAAAAAAATCCAATATACTGGAAAAAAATATTGGATTTTTTTCCAATATATTGGATTTTTTTTCCAATATATTGGAAAAAATAATTTTATTTTAATTTGGTGACCCCTAGACGCTTTCGTACTTCCACTCTTTCGCGCTTCTGGCGATATTTTACAGAAATCTGTGTCACATGCAAATCGAAGGTATATGTGATAAGCGAGGGATTAATTGCTCTGAAAAGATTAAGAAGGAAGATGAAAATTAAATGTTTGTTATAATATTAAGTATTAAGTATTAGTATAAGTATTAAGTATTAAGCAATATTAATTAAGTCAAATTTTACATAAGAAAATAAAATATTTCGATATTGCTATTTTTATAGCAACAATTTATAATAAAGATCTAAATTCAGAAGCAAATTTCTTTTCCCAATTCGTTGACTACAACCGTAACGAGTCGGTATTTCATTACAAGTTAAAAGTTAATAAGGGAAGCTTTTACAAAATTCAAAGCTGGCTCGCATCCAAAGCTCTTGAAAATCTAATACCTTTACTTCGAACAGCTTATTAGGAGAAACTCAAAAGTAAATTTATCTGGAAATATAGTTGTAGAAAATGAAATTGTCGCCAGCTTTTTAGACTACAAAGGGTGAGAATAGAATTGAAATAAATCAAACAGATGCGTTATTTATTGCGTTTCTTTCCACTATTCATTTTTGATCTAAGAAGTGATACAATGAAAAGTGTTCACTTTACTTTATTCTTAACTTAATTAAAAATCTTTATAATAATAAAAATGTTGGTAAACCATCATTGTGAAAGTGCCCCTAATACTTGCAAATAATATTGAATCCAGTAGTGCATAAGTTATTTTATATAAATTCCACTTGAGCAACCTTCGATAACATAAATACCTACCGTCTTCAAAAATAAGCTCCGTTCGCTAGCAATTCGTGGCAATTTCGTCGTCTTTTGTAGTTTTTATGATAACATCCGGACCGTAAAGAGAATTTTGCGAGAGCCCCCCTCCATTTCGATTAAACACGTACACCTCTAATGTAAATTTAATTTCCTGCGAAAACACTCGACCTTTTAAAAAATAGTAACGATCCCCTCGACGACACGATAATTTAAAGAAAACGAACACGTAGGTCTGGTATACCCGCGTCATTATTCTAGATATTCCATTTCCATTCCAACGTTTAAATTTGAATTGCAAATGTCCGGATAGTAATTATTTGACAATATTGTTGTAACGATCTGCAAAAGAAAAAAAAACGGAAAAACTGGAACGCAGTGGAAACCTTGATTTCCGGCCTAATGGGATCCTTCAAAGGACTTCCGCTAGGTAACCAAACAACAAATCACCCTTGGCAACAGCTTAAGATTGAGAACGATCCTGCCCGTTCCCTGTAATCATTTACTTCGAGAGTGATTGGGGCGATATTTGCGGAATTTGCCGAGCCTTATTTATCTTACACTTCAGTTCGATTTTGATTGTGCTATTGCTCCATCAATCTACGATCCATCTGCTACGAGAATTACCGGATTTCAAGCAGCTATACAAGAACCCCAAGAACCCACTGAAGAACGCTCCCTCAAATTCTTAATTACTCGTAAGTCGTAACAATCCTATTTTAAACAATGACTCTCTAACCACAAAAAGATGTAAAGCTATATTTTATTCACTGTGGAGAGAAGCATCCAGTCAATTATTGAGAAAACATGATAGAAAACTTGGGTTAAAGTAGAGGAAAATATAGAAAATGTTTGCAGTGATGAACAGCAACTTCTTCATCACGTCGACGTTGAGGTCATCCACTTTCTTGAGAACATGATAGAAAATTCAAGTAAATTTGAGTTATTTTAAGTGATTGTAAAAAAACAGGGCAGTAGTAATTAGTTTCAATAGAACTTCTCATTAATCCCCAACATTGATCAGACTGTAATTTTAATAAAATATCCTAAAAAGTATTTTTAATAACAATGTTTGAAAAAATTTATTTAAAATTAAAAATTGGCGACAAAAATGTTGGGTGAAGTAAAAATACGAAACTTATATATGTCGTGCTCACTTAGTGAAATTGTGCATTTCATGAAAAGGATGTGCACTTCATGAAAAGGATGAGGGCAAGAAAAATTCTTTTCATGAAGTGGTTATCCTTTTCATGAAGTGGGCATTCTTTTCATGAAATGCACAATTTCACTAAGTGAGCACGACATATGCATTATATACTTATGGTCTCTGCGCGTTTGTTGACCGAAGAAGATGTTTCATATTTATCGTTCCAATCGAAAATAGTTACAAATAGCCATAGGGGTGTACATAGATACAAAAAATGTTCGTTTTTAGTTTCTCATCATATCGTTAAAAAATATACAGGGTGTTTCATTAAAAAAAAATTAAGAAAATTAAATTGAAAAAGCTCTAAATTGAAAAATTAAATCTAGTCACCTTGTATAAATTTTGAAAAACTAAAACAATTCAATGACATTCCACAGATGTTTCCTAACTAGTTTTTACATAAATTTTTCTTAGAACTTGTAATGGTGACTGTAGTGATTTTTTTCACATGTATCTGCAGATGACATTATTTGAAAAAAAAAAATCGCTACATCCAAGTGGTTTGGAAATAGTCAGTAATAACATTGGAGTAGATAGGAAAAGAGCACATCTTCAGGCCGTAAAGTAGACGGTTTTTTAAATAGTCAAGCTTTTCCTGAAAAAACAAAGTTCTTTCAATATTTTTAGTATGAGGAATTGATTGGATGATTTAACCAATACTAAATATACGGTGTACGGAACAATTTGTCCAAATTGCTAACAAGATCTGTCAACTACAAACATTTGTAATTTTCCAGTGATATGCATATAGATATTATTCAGCTTTAGGTCGTGATTGTAAATCATCGAGTTGTCACTAATCTCGAACCCTGTCCAAAAATACATTAAGTACACCAAAACGAGTTAAAACAAACAGCTATTGGTCTTTTATATTCAATGGCTGCTTCAACAACCGTGCGTACTAATTACAGTTGTTTCAAACTTTCTAAGTTTGTTAGATCTAGCAATAACGCAATATTTAATAAAAATAAAAAAGCAGACATTAATGAGTAGGTATTAAATTGGGATTGAATCGTGGATAAATTGCTGAAAATGCTGTAATAAATAGAATTTCTGAAGCTTTATATAAATTTAATCCAAGAGCTTTGCCGGAAATCTTTTAAGCTCATTTACCTTAATTTGAACACTCAACAGGAATGGAAAGACAAGATTCTTTTAAAATACCTGTCAATTGCTTTTATTATATCACAAGAAAAAACACTCGCTGCTGGTTGATGAATATGACTAAAGCTACACAACTTAGCTTTTTTCATTCAAGGTAACCTCCCGTCATAAACGGATCCTTTTTTATTTCCGTCCTTGTGCAATTATTGGTACAAACATCATTTCGCACTTCGACGCTGTACAGGGTGATCAAATACTCGTGGGGTAACGTAAAGACAATAATTACCATTTCAAAGTCTATCGAATACCTCCTGTATAAATAATACTTTAATTATTCATGACTTGAAACTTGGAGGAGGTATTTGCATCCAGTTCAGAAATAACCGTTATAAATTCAGCGAGATTAAATATTTGCATCGCAGGTCATCGTCTATTCAAAACCAATTGGAAACCCAAAGTATTAAATATTTTTTTAATTTTCTTTAACAACAACAAAAAGATTACACTACCCCAGCTAATTTGATTGTTTAACAATTATTAGTATTAACCCAACATTAGAATTTAACAAATTACACCAACCAGCTAATTTGATTGGGTGCATTAATTGCATGATAAAAACAGTATTGGAATTTAAACAAAATTCGCTACGTAAAAATTGCCTTGTACTTAATTTCTGCCAAATTGAATATGTACATTAATATCCATTACCAAGCAAGAGAATGTATAATTTTCTTTGATGTTAACCGCAGTTCCCGTTCCTCTTCGGAATTTCATCAGCGGTTATCTCTTTTAAGACTTGGTTTATTGTCAGAAAACGTAAATGTAATGTTAAAAGAAAATGTGCATCTTACCAAACTTAATGTGCAACTCTCGAGTAGCAAACTTTCACAAAAGAACCTAAAGTGGCATGCTTTTTATCATAATCTCCAACATTTTTATTTGGGTCGTATTTAACAGTCTACCAAATTTACCCAATATTTACATACAAAAAAATACTTTGATTTCCCAAAAATACTAAATGCGCACCAAAATTAAGAAAATACGTAATCTTAAAGCGACAACCAAATATTGACATAATGCTGGCCTCTTATATATTTTGTTCGCAAAATAACTTTTGTTGACCGTAAATACTAAATCTTCACCAAATTTATTCCGCATTTAATTCTAACATAATACCCAGATATTTAATTTTCGACAGTGTCTTATATTATTTAGCAGTTAAAAATACTATTTGTTGATCAAAAATACACAAGCAATAAAATGTTGTGCAAATGGTAAATAATTTTATGCAAAATTATAGATGTAGATGTGCTAGGGCAATGATAATAAGAGTAAAAATAGAAGTGGTTTGCACAAAAAAAAGACATTGATTTCCGTAATATATAAATGCTTTGCTGTAATTGGCTTGCATTATGTAAAAAGTAAATTTCTTTTAGTGGTAATTTCTAATCGTGCTTTAAAAAAAAATTACAGGGTCCTGAACTGACCTTGTACAAAACTTTTTTCGCGTGCCTCTTGTCTGGAAGCGCAAGCGGCAAGAAAAGATGCGCGAGCATATTTCATTTTTGGAGTAATAGAATAATTATTTGACGCACAAATAGTTTTTTTGAGAAACACTAAATATAAATGAATAGCGCGAATTTTTATTATGTACAGCACGGACGCGTAACTTGAGGGTTCTAAATTTGGTGAACATTTAGTAAAATTGATAGACATATAGAATTTAAAATGTAAGCAATGGTAAAACAATACGCAGCGTAATTATTTTAGTGGTGATGTTCTCATTTTCTGATGTATAATAATTTGGGTTTCATTTAGATTTTTTGATGCTCATTAAATTTTTTGGTGGACAGTGCAAGGGATGTATGGTTTAATTTGGTGTACATTAATGATATTCATTCCCTTTTTATTTTATGAAATTCTGAAAGAACTTTATCTTAAAATAATTACTAAAATCGACGGGATGAAATGATGATCGATGACACCGAAAATACAATGTCTACAGGTCTATCGTGTCATGGATATTTAAAATTGTTCCTTTTAAAACAATTATTTATTTTGGTTAGAGACAGATATCTATGAAATATTATTATCTAAATGATTTAAGATCTTAACAGGAAAATTATTCCGAAAGGTCCAAATATTTCGGGTATTCTCTGCTTGACTATTGAGGCAGCCAATTCTTCTTCAACCAACAATGGCCCGTTTCACCTCAATGGACTGTTTTCAGTGCGGGAAAACACCCAAGCACCGCATATAAATCAAAATCTGATCCACCATTAACATAAACTCAATGAATAACTATTGTTATGTGAACGAATTATTCCCGAAGTTTCCCATTCAGCACGGTGCGTGCGCGGAATTCCACTATACCACCAGGTGAGTGTTTTATTCTAATGGCAAGTTAAAGCCCGAATCACGTCGAAAGCGCCATGTATTATCCCGCAGGATTCATTGTGTGGACCGTTTTGTATTTATATCGGCTTTAATTTAGGACAGACGCTGTTAAAAAGTGAATACGTCGTTTCTCCGGGAATTATGTGGAGCTTTTATCGATTAATAAAAATAGTGTTATCGAAGTTTTTACGAGCAATTATCATCTAACTCTCGTTTTTGCTATATGAACGTCTTGAAGTAACAATATCGTTTAGAGTATCTATACAGGGTGTCTCAAAATTCAAGTCATTCCTTGTAAAGCTGAAGCTGACAGTTCAGCTCATGACTGACCAGAATATCAAGATATGCAAAGAAGTGAAAAGTTATTTGAACCAAACTTATCCACAGAGAACAAAGATGGATCAACCGTCTTAGTCTTAATTTGTTGCGTTTTGTTGTTGTTGTTTTTTTACAGTATGAATAGTTTAAGTTAATTAATAAAAAAATTAACACATAAATCGGACAAAAATGTTTTTTACTATTAATTTTGTTTTGAACAGTAAACTTGTCGATATGGTGTATATTGGTATATCTTTATTGACAACAACTTTAGGACCTTATCAAACCTTTACTTTTAACTTTGAGAAATTGCATCCCGGGAAATAACAGCACAGACTGTCCAACAGAACAGCTTTCGATTATCGTGAGTTTCGACCGCATAAATCCTGCAACGCAACAAACTTCACAACAAAATCCGCCACTCACTCCAAACCAATCTCATTTTTAATTAATCCCGCCGACAACGTCGAAAAAGTTGTCTAAATTTAATTAAAATAAATTTTACAAATGCAAACTCCCGAATTGTAAAATTTTCCCTCCCTAATCATTATTTATACGATACAACTTTATTTTTGTAAAATCTTCAAATTTTTCTGATTAAAGCATTAAAAACGAAAGGTTTGTCGACTCCTAAAAACGAAATGCAAATTTCTGTAGGTGTCTGATTATATCTCGGTTCTTCTCACGTCTCTAATTTACCCTTTCCATTCGTACCTACTCCCATTTGTGTATTTAAAGCGCCACTTCCAAACGAGCTTTGGGCAATCTCGTTTCGGTGGAAAGCTCGAATCGGACCGGCACGTGAGCTTTTTTTTTCTTGATTTAGTCCGTCTGCAATATCGACCAAACATTTTCTAACAGCATCAGCGCCAATTAGGGTAGTGCAGCAATAATAAGTCGCTTGAAAACAATTAGGGATTATATTTGAAAGCTCGGTGCCACCAAGAACAGTTCGGAGAAGTTTTGCAATTAAGCGCAACTTTAGTAACCAAGCACCGCCCCACAGAAACCGCCCTTATAAAGGACTAAGCAAAACAAAATACATACACGTATCGAGGTACCTCCACGCGCTGATTTTAATTATGAATAATAATGATGCACGACCCAGTATCTATGTGGCGTAGCAGCTTATGTGTAATTTAGAAAACGCGTTTTAATGACTCGCAATTAAGAATTATTATTACGTTTAATCCTTCTAGAAACAAGAGAAACAAGTGTTTGAAGGATTCAGTGTTAACTAGATGGAAGATCGATCCGTTTGTACAATTATAATGGAACGTTAAGACGAAGTATTTTTTATTACACCCGAAGCATCAAAATAAAATTATTTCTATATATAAGATGGCATATTAACATCTTCTGAACCTAAATCAGACAGCAACCTAGCTGCCGCGCGTCTTGATGGATCAGAGGCGAGGTTAGACAAATCAACTTGAGGTACTCCATATAGTTCTTTGGTAAGGTTAGCTTCCATTGTTATTCTTCAATAAAAAAAATCATAGTTACTGTCAATAGAGGACCACGTTGTTAGTTACTTTATAGAACATTAGCTTGGGAAAGAGATACTTTAAAAACTGATTTTCATTACATGCTGGGAAAGTCTACGAGAACAAATCGAAAAACTTTAGTTGACCTTAAGTAAGGACCTTTCTGGAAATTGTGAAACGTTTCACAATTTATTTAAAATAATTAAAAAATACGTTTTTTTTAAATATCTAACCCTAGAAATTAATTTATTATAATCTGCTAGGTATATAATTTAACAAATAAGTAATTTTGCTCTAACTTAATATAACTAATTTAAAATTTATATTAAATTATTATTAAATATGTTTTTTATTATCTTTATAGAAATAGAAGAGATTAGCATCTGTTATCAATCTTCACTTCGTTGGTAAGTATCTATATTTTAATGGGAACAAATATAATGTACACCAAATTAAACCATACATCCCTTGCACTGTCCATCAAAAAATTTAATGAGCATCAAAAAATCTAAATAAAACCCAAATTATTATACATCAGAAAATTAGAACATCACCACTAAAATAACTAAGCTGCGTATTGTTTTACCATTGCTTACGTTTTAAATTCTATATGTCTATCAATTTCACTAAATGTTCACCAAATTTAGAACGCTCAAGTTACGCGTCAGTGTTGTACATAATAAATATTTGCGCTATCCATTTATATTTAGTGTTTCTCAAAAAAACTATTTGTGCGTCAAATAATTATTCTATTACTCCAAAAATGAAATATGCTCGCGCATCTCTCCTTGCCGCTTGCACTTCCAGACAAGAGGCACTCGAAAAAAGTTTTGTACAAGGTCAATTCAGGGCCCTGTAATTTTTTTTTAAAGCACGATTAGAAATTACCACTAAAAAAAGTTTTACGTTTTACATAATGCAAGCCAATTACAGCAAAGCACTTATATATTACGGAAATCAATATCTTTTTTTGTGCAAACCACTTCTGTTTTTACTCTTATTTACCTTGCCCTAGCACATCAACATCTATAATTTTGCATAAAATTATTTACCATTTGCACAACATTTTATTGCTTGTGTATTTTTGATTAACAAATAGTATTTTTAACTGCTAAATAATATAAGACACTGTCGAAAATTAAATATCTGGGTATTATGTTAGAATTAAATGCGGAATAAAATTTGGTGAACATTTAGTATTTATGGTAAACAAAAGTTATTTTGGCGAACAAAATATATAAGAGGCCAGCATTATGTCAATATTTGGCTGTCGCTTTAAGATTATGTATTTTCTTAATTTTGGTGAGCATTTACTATTTTTGGGAAATGAAAGTATTTTTTTGTATGAAAATATTGGGTAAATTTGGTAGAATGTTAAATACGACCCTATTTTAATTAGGGTGCCTAAAGTGGGTGAGTTAAGGATACAACTTGCCAAACTGAAAAAATCTGCCCGCACGGCGTCGCTGCAGTCGGAAATTTAGTTCGGTTCCATACCTCTTGCAATAATTAATTGATCGGTTGCTGAGCTATGTAATTACGCTACGCACCGGTAGATGTCATGATAGAGAATGCGACATCTTGAACGGGAACGTGCTGTTGCAACTTCCACTCTTGCCGTCTATCATAAAGACCCTTGTGAGAAGTGATTTTTACTTTTACTATTTGAGTACGGAAATGGTGAGATATATCAAAAATATGAATGCTTGAGTAAGGGTAGATTTAAAAAAAAAAATCTTTATTTGCAAAACATTAAGAATAAATTACTAAAAATATCATAATCATAGCGAATTAAACGACTGAAATCTTGGCGGCTTCAAGTCGCTGTTTAATTGGTGTGACGTCTAAATCCCTGTCGCCAATCGGCGTTGTTGCCCGGTGGGTGTAACCATTGTTTGTTTCTGCGCTGCGATATAAAAAAACGCGACATCGTTAAAACCGTCGTTCTTTCTTCCTCCTTAACGACAAGTGATAGGACGCAAGTACTCTATCGGTATTCAACAAGAAAACCTTTCTTATGTAGAAAACAATAGAAATTTAAAATCTCAGGGTTAAAAATTGAAAATGGTACATACTGAAAAGCAGGCTTTGCGCTTGAAACACCCCTCTATGAAGCGCCGTTGTGAACAAAATGAAATTTTTGCAATTTTATATAATTTTGCCAAATATTTATAAATGCTGTTGATGTTTATAAGAAAAAGACAACTTTTATTTATTTTCACCATTTATATAGAAAAATGTTAAGTTTTATATAAATATCATGTCGCGTTAGAAATAATAATAGTGCTGACCGTGATATAAAATTGCGCACTTTTATAAATAAAGTCGGCACGCCCTCGATATAAATTTGTGCGGCCGTGATATATTTATTGGCGTTTGCCACCAAGACGCCAGAGGTCGCCACGAACGGAAGATTTACAATCCGGCAACGCTGGATGCGGTTTAGTTACATTGCTAGTGACAAATCTGTCAAACTCGAAAGTTGAGGTTAGAGGTTAGATAAGCGACAGAAACAATAAACATTAAAAAGGTGATATGAGTTAAATAGTCATTTATTTGTGTTCACTTGTGGGTAATTGTTAACCACTTCTAACCTCAACTTTTGAGTTTGACAGATTTGTCACTAGCAATGTAACTAAACCGCAGCCAGCGTTACCGGATTGTAAATCTTCCTTTCGTGGCGGCCTCTGGCGTCTTGGTGGCAAACGTCAATAAATATATCACGGCCGCACAAATTTATATCGAGAGCGTGCCGACTTTATTTATAAAAGTTGGCAATTTTATATCACGGTCAGCACTATTATTATTTCTAATGCGACATGATATTTATATAAAATTTAACATTTTTCTATATAAATGGTGAAAATAAATAAAAGTTGTGTTTTTCTTATAAATATCAACAGTATTTATAAATATTTGGCAAAATTATATAAAATTGCAAAAATTTCATTTTGTCCACAACGGCGCCTCATACCCCTCTATACATTTTTTGAATTATTTCTATGTCTACTGGTTGTATACAAAAATAGTAATGATTGCGCAGAATTTAATTATTTTAACTTGACTGGTTTTGAAGATATTCACTGCAAACCACTAACAGCGGTGTACCTTTAGAGAGCTCTAGTTTCTTTCGGAAGAATTTTTTGTCTTATCTTTATAGAAAACTTTCTTCATGTTTTTAATTGTAGAAGCCGCCAACAAAGTATTGCACACTTTTTTCGGCACACTCTGTATATGAGACTGGTGGTATTTACTAGACTTGTTTATATTTAAATCTTCAACACACGCGATGCAAAGTGGTTTTGTTGCTATGCACCTCCGTTAAATCCTGTATGTGAATGAAAGTGACAAAAATAGTTTATGATTATGGTTTATTACCTATCCTTCACCCTCTCCGACTCGTTTTAAAAGCCCGCTCATTGATGTTTATTACTTTATTACCTACCCTCGGCTCCGTCTAAAGTCCGCTTATAATGCTTACACTAGCCCAACTTCAGCATAAATTTTTCTGTGGCGCCGGTAGTACGTCGACAGCAGTTCAGCTCGGCTGTTCATTGGTCGTGGGGTGTCTGACGTCATGCAGCGCGGAATTTGACTGGCGTTTAAACTCTATTGCATTTTTGTTCAGTTTTGTGATTTTTAAAAAAATAGATAATGGCTAAAACATTGTAGGAAAAAAATACGGGTCACTTTATTTTTGTTAAAGAACCGAATTAGATTAAAAAAAATTAATTGTTAAGGCCTATTAAGTTCGAATCAATGCCGCTATATTATTTGGCATTCCCAAGTCTAAATAGGTACCTCAGTCGTGCGCCAATCTAATCCAACAAACAACTTCTTAGGATCCGCAATCAACTGCTGTAAACATAAAATTTAATTACTGCCCTTTTGCTCCTCAACTCGAGCCTTGTCCGTTTAATCTTCTCAATTTTTTCTCGAGTCCGACTTGGGCTTAATTAGATTTTTCACGGTGATTTACCGAAATGACGGGTTTGTCAGATTTAGGGGGAAGGACTCTTGACATAATTTTCGTCGGTGTCGCAGCGAAATTGTGTCCTCCTCACCAAGATTTATTGGAATTACGGGTACTTAAGTTCTTTTTATTGTTGCGCAGATTGAAAGCCACCGAAAAGGATTCAACCTCTCAAAATAAAAACACTGGCTTTAAGGGTTGACAAGAACCAATAGAAAATGGAATCGCGTTCACCTTTTTGACACAATGTTTCTATATTTCTGCTGTTTTCACGAAAATACTTGAATTGCTTTGGCTTTGCATCCTGCAGCCTCTCGATTTATCATCATCTTTATGTTCAAAGAGTACGGCTTTCAGGCTTTTGTTCGAAGGATCGTTTTTGTCGAGAGAAAATTTCACGATTTACCATCTAAAGACGGGAATGTCATTTTTGCGATATCGTTCGGCATTAACTTCTTCGACGGAATTAAATCTCTGGAATAATAAAGTCAAAGGGAGAAAGCTCCTAAAAATACGAATCGATTTTGATGAAAAGGAAACTTTAAAACTGCACTTTAATTTGCTATATTTTGCAACAAATTCAATTAAACTAATAGTGAATCATTTAAAATTAAAACGGAGAGTTTCAATATTCCTACTGATAATTGTGGAGCATCAGAAACTTGTGTCTACCCTTCTCATATTCGGTGTGAAGGCCAGGAACAAGTTTGGGACAAATTCTACCAACTCATCATAAATCAGTTTCTATTCTCAGCGTGAATAATTAAGTATGTAATGAATTTGAGTTTAGTTCCTTCGTCACAGCGTTTTGGCAATCTTGACGTTTACATTTAGATCAACAAAAACATTGCAACATCCTATATCAACTTAGGGACGTCTGGTGCTGGGCACGTGGATATTCATCCTCCTAAACTTGGTGACGGAAGTTGTAGCAACCCTACAATAATCAGTATAAACTTAGTAAGTAGATAAGTGGTTTGTTATATACAGGTAAGCTTTTGACCCCAAATATTTACACATTAAGGAGGGAAAATTACGTAGTAAATCGGTCATGACAAAACTACTAAAAATAAAAGTGGTTTTTCTTTTTTTTCTGAAGAGGGTTGCTTGAGTCGAAATTAAATTTTCTATTCTATCTACTCTGAGAAGGATTGACAACTGTATTGTAAAAAAAATTAATTAAAATAAAAACTCCCCAAGATTCTTTTATCACATTTTTAATTCATTTTTGTTTCTGCCAAACTTACAGATTTTTCTCATACGCTTCGTCTATTAATCTTCTTTACGATGATAATGCCATTGATGTGCATTTTCATCTGATATGTTTGGTTGTAGTCTATAATTTGGCAGAAAAATCTGGAAAAATATTTTCACTGGCATCAATGGTTTAACCAACCCTTATTTATTACTGCCATTTAAGAAAGAAACTATGTAACAGTCAAATAGCAATATTATTAATTAATGTTCATAGAAATCTAAAGGAATCAAAAATTCTAAAATTTGAATTATGTGCTCTCCCGGCCACAACATGTCCTCCGTTTCTCAGGGTAAGAATATTTTCAGTAAAAACATGTGTCCTGCTGTTTCCCATAAGCACCGGCTGGCAATGTCACCTACGTCAAAACTTTATTACAGGACAACAAAGACGTCATGTTGCGCGATTAAGAGAAAATCCAACCCTAAACCCTAAACTGTTTTGTTCGTCCGTTAAATCAGGAAATTTAACAACGCACAAACCTTGTGCCGGTTTTCACGCTTCACTCTAAAGAGACGACACTACTTCATGAGATTATCAAAGCTTTCAAATGCGGTAATAGTGTCGTACAGTTGTTACAATAGAAGAAACGAGAAACATGTAACGGACGGAGGTGATGCGCAGATTGGAGAAGGTCTGCCTTTGACATTCTCAAGGCACATTCTTTCGAGAATCAGTCAAACCCACAAGCTTGCATAAGAAGGGCGGATATTTAGGTAAGTAGTATACAGGGTGAGTTCTTAAGGATGAGGATTCAAGTTCTATTTGTCACACATCAACGGGAAAAAAGCTTTATCGCCCATTAGATGATCACCAAAAATATTTTTAATTCCTAATCCTTTTTGAGGAAGATACAATAGGGGGCGATAACATAAAATGGACTTTTTCTCCAAAATTTTAAATGGTAATATACAGGGTGATTTACGTAGCCCGTCCATTAGAAGTTTTTCAACTTCCAGTTGGATTAAAAATTTAAAACTTGGAAGGCAGTCATTATCTGTCATGCTCATTCTATCTAAAATATTTTGAGCTCTCTAGCTATACAGGGTGTGCAAAAAGTCGGTACCAACTTTCTTATTTTAAATGAAAACATACCATTTTTTCTACATGGTCTAATTGGTCTTCCAACTCTGAGTTTTTATAACATGTGTTATGTAAACTTATTTGACAATTTCTGACATTAAGTTAATTTTTGTGAAAAAAGGGTCGATGTGGTAGCTTACAAAAAAATTCGTATCTGGCAGACGGTTTTGAATTTATGAAAACCAATTTGTAAAGTACTTAGTTCGAAGTCCAGACTAACTTCTGATATCTTAATGGTAGTTCCATTTTGTACCGTATGGGCGCAGACGATTTTCAAATATCGCACCCAAAAATGGTCAAAAAGTCATTTTTTTTAAACGGCACCTACAGATTTTTTTTACACTACTCGATAGACAATTCTATTTTGGGATGAGTCACTAAAGCATTCCCTATACCTAACTTCATCCCCTATCAAATTAAAAATTAAAATCCAGAAATTCCATCAATCCTGCCAAGAAATTTTTTTAGTTTTTCAAGTATGCCATGGAAACAAAAGACAATTGCAACATTTTAATTATGAAATAAATATGTTACTAATTTTATAAAAAAAACAACAACAAAAACTACCAAGAACCATCTTAACAAAATTCTAATGTAGGTGTTCAATGTGAGCACCATTTTGATGACTACATACATTCTAATAATCCATTTTCAACAGATTGTGTACCTCTTTTAATTTCGTTGGGACCAAGACTGTCGAATGCTCTTATTGTCTCCAGATCTTACCTCATTAGACTTTTATGTTTGGGGTCGAATAAAAGATTTAGTTTATACTTCACCACTTTGCAACATGAAGGAATTAAGCGGGAGAATAATAAGAGCATTTGACAGTCTTGACACCAACGAAATAAGAAGAGCTACACAATGATATAAAATGATAGAATGTATAGTAATCAAAATGATGCTCACATTGAACATTTACATTAGAATTTTGTTAAGATGGTTCTTGATAGTTTTTGTTGTTGTTGTTTTATAAAATTAGTAACATATTCATTTCATAATTAAATTGTTGCAATTGTCTTTTGTTTCCATGGCATACTTGAAAAACCAAAAAATCTTGTGCAAAATTGATGAAATTTCTGGATTTTAATTTTTAATTTGATAGGGGATGAAGTTAGGTATAGGAAATGCCTAAGTAACTTATCCCAAAATACAATTTTCTATCGAGTGATGTAAAAAAAATCTGTAGGTGCCATTTGAAAAAAATGACTTTTTGACCATTTTCGAGTGCGGTATTTGAAAATTATCTGCGCCCATACGGTACAAAATGGAACTACCATTAAAATATCAGAAGTTAGTCTGGACTTCGAACTAAGTACTTTACAAATTGGTTTTCATAAATTCAAAACCGTCTGCCAGATACGAATTTTTTCGTAAGCTACCACATCGACCCTTTTTTTTCACATAAATTAACATAATGTCAAAAATTATCAAATAAGTTTACATAACAAATATTATAAAAACTCAGTGTTGGAAGACCAATTAAACCATGTAGAAAGAATGGTACGTTTTCATTTAAAATAAGAAAGTTGATACCAACTTTTCGCACACCCTGTATAGCTAGAGAGCTCAAAATATTTTAGATAGAATGAGCATGACTGATAATGACTGCCTTCCAAGTTTCAAATTTTTAATCCAACTGGAAGTTGAAAAACTTCTAATGGACGGGCTACGTGAATCACCCTGTATATGAAAATGTATTTAATTAAACAGAAACTCGTTCAGTTTTACATAATATGAATTCATTAAAGTTTTAAAGAAGCTCATGGTTTTATGTTGAGTAAAGATACACTTTCCAAAGGTTAAAAAGAGTCGTATCTTTGTTTTCAACACCGTTTTTTAAAAAACTTTACTATTATCGTAAAGATGATAAGAAGATGAAGAAAATGTAACATATCCGAAGATTCTTACTTTAGGACAAAAAAGATATGGACCAAAATGTGTTAAAGTTCTGACTAAAGTACTGACTCTTTTGTAATACTATGTATATCCATTTATGATTGTGCATCTTGAAAAAGAAACTTCTTTTGAAAATGATGTCGATAGGGTAGCATTAAGCAAGTTAAATTGTTTAGAAAGTTATAATGTGTACTTAGCATTTTTAAAATTTGGTTATTTAACTGCATCAACCATGCAAGTTCCAACTTCCATGAGTGCTACTTCGATTTTATCTAATAGCGTTACCGTGCGCAATAATTTGCTTAAGTTTTATAAGTGGTTGCATAGTTGTTTCTCAAGCTAATTCAAAAGTTCAGAGTGGACTGTCGGAGGCGAGTGTCTGGTACAGGAAATTATCTAGATGAAGTGTGCCAAAAGTAAATTGGTCTCGATTTAATTGTTTGCTAACAGCTTCTTCAATACACAGATATTGCTGAAATTAATTAAACCTCCCCTTTCATCGTTGAGTTTTAATCCTTATAACGTCATATTTCGAAATGATTTATGATAAGATCGACTTGACTTAATTTACAAAAAACACCCTTCGAGTTCATCATAATAATTTCATTTCACACCTAAATAACCGTCAAGTTTACTGTCATAAATAGACAAATAACAGCCTTGCTTGCAAAATTTACTACCGTTTCCATCAATTTTTACTACTTTAATATACGTGATCTCAATAATTTTTCTGTTAAAAATCTATAAATATACAAGTACTCTGTGAGAATTTGTCAATTTCGCATTGAGTGGTTATCTTCTTAGTGATAATGTTACTCAGTTATCTACAAGGCTTTTTTGTAAAGAAGTTTCAAATTAACTACTGATTTTTGTCAATACAGTTCCTTCTCAGTTAAAACCTAAGGCCACACAAAATAGTATTTGTCAACCTTCAATCCGCTAGTGAACAAACAATGAAATCCAATTAGTATCTTCCTATTGTCAAAACTCGGTTCCTGATTCGATTGAAAACAATTACTAATATCAATTAAGTTTCTGAATTGACAAAGCAACTAGTTGGAAATTATTACACTGGGCCGCCAATTTTAGGTTTATAATCGTAAATAGACCAGAAGTGAGCGTTTAAACTAATTTTGGCTTTTGACTGGTAAAAATATTAAGCACCTACGACCAACAATTTTCACAAGTTTCAACCAAAATTGAGTTTTATTGTTGCAATTGTAGGTATTTGTAGATTAATTTAAGGATCATCTTTAATTGGACAACATTTGCCAAATAATCTGGTAAAGTTGTA
Source organism: Schizotus pectinicornis (assembly GCA_951805265.1). Taxonomy (NCBI): domain Eukaryota; kingdom Metazoa; phylum Arthropoda; class Insecta; order Coleoptera; family Pyrochroidae; genus Schizotus; species Schizotus pectinicornis. Next base: position 3,897,389 of record OX638202.1, on the reverse strand, counting down.
AAGTTATTTTATTAGGAGCAACTTACCGTGATTCGCCCGGCGCATCCGCCATTTTTACATTACACATGAATTACCCATAGTTACATACGATAAAACCGATGCCGTAACCGTGGAATTATGGTATTAATTCAAGAAAATGTTTCAATTTAAATGTTTATACAGGGTGATCTATTTTGACCGGTCATTACAAATTAGAGGTACGTCGAGAAAAAAAACTACTGATCTGAGAATTTAGCTATAGTCTTAGCGAGATAAGATCTAATCAGTGAAAATAATTTCACTGATCCAAATAGTTCAGTAAAGAATATTGAACTAAATTGAGTACTGAAACAACAAATTTAAAAATAAAAAAAACTGATTTTTAATAAATATGATTAAACCTGTGCCAGCCACTAGGAGAAGAATTAGAAGAATCCCAAGAATATCGATAACAACATGTCGATGACGTAGTAACGTTTTAGAAGGTTCTCATAGCAATTTCGTACCTAAATGCTCATGTCCTTCTAGTCCTCTATTGCGAGAACAAATGTTTTTTAGGTATTCTACAATGATGATTAATGAGTTATAAAAGTTATAAAGCCTTGAAAGAATCTTTTTCACTAATTTACATCAACAACTAACTTTTATTCACGCGACGGTTCATCAATAATTCGGTATTTTAAATTTTACTCAATTGCACCATCTAGGGATTTGCTAGATCTGCATGTTTCGCGTTAGTATTTGAACATTTAATTTCTAAGTTTTAAAAAATTCTATGATAACAATTAATATATTATCTACTTATACGCTCATAATAATATATTAGAAAATATTAGATAAATAATGTATTAAATTTGTAAAGATATCAAAAAGAAACTAATTTTTTATAAGTCTTCACATGTTGTGTGGTCACGTTAAATGTTTTTAGCTTATAACAATAATTATTTTTTAATAAAATTATTTACAGCATTTAACAATTTTTAGAAGTTTTAACAGAAAAAGAGCAAACTGCAAATGGTTACAATAACAACATAAAAGGACTTACCGCTGTTGTTGTTGTTCAGCGTGTTGAGAAGTGCTGCCGCGCTCGTAAGCCGAGTCCTCCGCAGGATCCAGAACATGTCCTCGGCAGGAGCAAGGACTAACTGGTGGCTTTCCGTGCGCTGATTTCACATTGCCGCCCGACGGGCGCGCTCATGCTCAATAATGGCGCAAACTAACAGAACCGGTCTTCAAAATTCAACAGGGCCAGGCTAAAAAAAAAAAAAAAAATTGCAGTTTTTTTTATTTGAGAGAAATTTTCATAACACTTAAAATTCTGTTGGTAATTACTAATAATGCTTTTACTCTTTCACAAAAATATTTTTTATTTTATTTTATTTATATATTTTGTATTTTTATTTAGAACTTTCCACAATATTGTTGCTAGATAAGAGCTAGATATTAAAACCACGCTCTAGGTATACTCTCACAAATCGTTTCTTACTGCCCTCATTTACAAATTACTAGTCAGGCGTAGACATGGAAACGAGCTGTAGGTAATGATGATGGTGCATAATTACAAACTTAAATTATAATGTAAATGTGTTGTGCGTTAATCATTCATAACAATTTTGTATATTGAAATAATTAAGGATACAAGTTCACAATTTTTCTTTGCAAACAGTGGGGTTGCAACGTGACTTGTCTCTTCAAATTACAATGTGCAGGTCAAGCACGTAGCAGTTCTTTCATTTTAACATCAGTTATTTCAGGTACTTATACCTATGTAAAGTAGAATATACAGGGACTTTCTGAAAAAAACGCCGTCGCCTAAAAACATATTTTTATAGAGTTACAAATCTGAAATCAAGAAGCCTAACATTAGATAGAACTACACCAATGATTAGAAGCTTTAATTGCAAAATTGGGAACAAACGGGAAAATAGTGAAAAGTTTATAGGAAAACCGAAGCTAAGACAAAGAAACACAAGAGAAGGGAAGACGCTGTAACAATTTTTGTAGAACAGGAGGAAAGCTACAACGCCAGTCATAGATACATACAAAATATGTCCATTTTTAGTTTCTACGTTATATCATTGAAACATATAGAGGGTTCTATTTGAAAAAATTGAGAAAATTTAATTCAAGAATTCTAAACTAAAAAATAATTTTTGCCCACCCTGTATAATTTTTAGAAAGTGATGAAAATGATTCGAAAACATCGCCCAGATCTTTTCTAATTGATACTTCCATAATTTTTTTTTAAACCCGTAATTGTAAATGATGATTTTTTTAAACAGATGCCATTATTTGAACAAAAAAAATCACTGTATCGAAGTGGTTAGGAGATAGTCAATAATAATATTGAAATAAAAAGAGTCTAGAAGAAGCCTTCAAAAAATTGTCTTTTATACCCATTATTCCATAAGAAGAAATTACTTGACCCTGTATAATCGTTTTGGCTCACCCCCTATATTCGAAAATAATTTCCGGTAATAAACTTTTATTTTTAATTTATTTATGTTTTTTAATAAAATTTTTAGCTGTCATAGAACTCGAGCTATAAAGTCGGACGCACTATTGTTCCACCCTTTACATACGGTCACGCCTTAAAAAATTGTAACAAATGATAATGTTTACTTTTTATAAGTGCTATTAATTATTTGAAAATAACATTTGATTAACAAATATTTATCAAAAGTAGCTAGTTCAACTTTAAGGGTGGAAACGAATGTATAAAACGTATGCTAAGCAGACCCTTCCAATTACAGGACTTTAAAAAAAATTGTTCCAAAAGTAAAATTTTTCTCCCAAAGATACAAATGTACTCTTTTAGTTCAAGGATTATGCAATTATATTAATGAAAGCTTTTAAATAAATCATATAACAGTTTCTGTTACCATTGCCCATTTTCTAGGAAGTTCTAGACGTAAACAGTTCAGAGCCTGTGAAACAGATGGCGCGTTTCCCACTTTTCTTACTGACAACCCTCTCGCGCTTTCTCACGACGTCACTTTCTCAGAAGGGTGTTATGGTAGGCGGCAAGAATGGAAGCTGCAACGGTCAAGATGTCGCATCCTCTATCGTGACATCTGCCGGTGCGTAACGTCAGCAACCGATCAATTAATTATCACAAAGGGTGTGGAAACTAACCAAATTTCCGACCGTAACGACGCCGTGCGGACTTTTTTGTCGTTTGTCAATTGGTACCCTTAACATAAAAATTTGTTTGTTAGTACATCATCACCAAATTATAAAAGCTCCAGGCTGGCCATAAAGCACTTAATTTTTAATTATTTTTTACGAACACTCAAGGCACAATAGGCATAATTTATCCTCTCTGTGTCCATATACGGTTTTTTTTTTTTTGTCCCATTGATATTGCTGACTTGATGCGGATTCGCCCGGCGCCTCCGCCATTTGTTCGAACGTCCAAGAGAGTGTTCTCGTCTGCCGCGAGTTCCGCTCACCTCTATCGCATGCTGCAACTAGTCAATCAAAGGTTATTATTAACCCAAATGATGTAAAGGAATCAAACTCTAAGACCAAGTTACATTATGAAAAAGAGTTGGTTTGATTGAATCTGGAATTTGGTATACGTCGGTCGGAGTAGCGAGGGATGGCGTCACAAAGGTCAGTTGTCGTGACGTTGAGGCAATAAGATACAGGAAGTAAAACAAAGATTGCCCCCCTTTGTGGCTTTGACGGATTCTGTGGAATCGTTCGTCGTTCTTCGTTGCCTTAGGTAGCAGAATCCGGAGTTGTTTGGTGCCACCACTGAGTTGGTTATAATACATGTTCAACTATTAAAGAAGAATAATAAAATGGATCAAGTCAAAATGTCTTTACCATCGGGAGGTGTTTCCACTGCTGTTTCGACCACACGCTGCTGGAAGGTGTTCCAAGTGTCTACGAGCTCAAAGTGCTGTTCTCTATGTTCTGAACCGCATCACCTGTGCGAGTGTAGAGTGGATGTCTCTCAGCATAGGTGCTGCAGTTGATTTGATTTTAAATCTAAATCATTTTACAACACTTTGCAAGTAAACTATTCTGAAGGGTTTATTATTTGGCAAGTTCCACTTACCTACTTTAGAATAGAAAAAAAGTTTCCACTATCCCACCTCTCAGCCTCTCACTGTCAATTTACCTATATCGAACAGCTTTGCCTCAAGAGCGACTTGACACTTTGCCAATTTTAAAATAAATATCTTGGATTATATTAGGGAAATTTCCAGAAGTACTGAAAATACACCACACATTTCATAAGCACATACCATACGATAAGCTGCAGTAAATAATCATACCTACTTACAGTGGCGGTTTGTATGTAAGAGCTGCGGAGCTGCAGAACACATACCGAAATGATCAAAAAAATAAAAATTGATATTTGAACCATAAAGGGTTTAGCATCTTTGTGCATAATTAGAACGGTAGAGGAGAACGGAATTGTAAATTAATACACTGCAACTTATATTGGCCCCGTTACTATACTACCGTCAGTAGCTCTCGATTACTGCAAACTTTAGTTGCCTCAAATGTGTTCACAGCGAGCAATTTCGGCTAAGAAGTGATTTCATTGGTTGGCCGCTCACGTGGTGCTTATGGCACTATAACACAAATTTGTGGCTGCAACAGAAGCAGCGCAATCATTACAAAGCTTGGGTACTTTATTACCAAAACAAATCGGACCTAAACAACCATGACTCTTGAAGAACTAATGCGTTCTATCCAACTTCCAATTTCATCTCACGTGTCGTGTGGCTATAACAATATATAGTTTTTGCTAGAAAATAAATTTTTGCGTTTGTACGCGAAGACAAAATAAATGTTAAAGCATTTGGAAAACCCACTCCTGATTTACAAATAAAAGTGGCAGCTTCTAGTCGACGGAAGGGTTATAATCGACAATTTAATAACTTCCACCATGAATCAAATTATACCAGAAATATATAGTAAGTTTTAATTATAAATTCTCAAGTCCTTCCATGAACTAAAATGCAGAACACACTAAACTGCAGCTTACGCGCCGCCACTGCCTACTTATTTAAAGGAAACAAATATAATGTACACCAAATTAAACTATACATCCCTTGCACTGTCCACCAGAAAATTTAATGAGCATCAAAAAATCTAAATGAAACCCAAATTATTATACATCAGAAAATGAGAACATCACCACTAAAATAACTAAGTATGCTGCTTATTGTTTTACCATTGCTTACATTTTAAATTCTATATGTCTATCAATTTTACTAAATGTTCACCAAATTTAGAACGCTCAAGTTACGCGTCCGTGCTGTACATAATAAATATTCCCGCTATCCATTTATATTTAGTGTTTCTCAAAAAAACTATTTGTGCGTCAAATAATTATTCTATTACTCCAAAAATGAAATATGCTCGCGCATCTCTCCTTGCCGCTTGCGCTTCCAGACAAGAGGCACGCGAAAAAAGTTTTGTACAAAGTCAGTTCAGGGCCTTGTAATTTTTTTTTAAAAGCACGATTAGAAATTACCACTAAAAGAAGTTTTACGTTTTACATAAAGCAAGCCAATTACAGCAAAGCATTTATATATTACGGAAATCAATGTCTTTTTTTGTGCAAACCACTTCTATTTTTACTCTTATTTTTCTTGCCCTAGCACATCTACATCTATAATTTTGCATAAAATTATTTACCATTTGCACAACATTTTATTGCTTGTGTATTTTTGATCAACAAATAGTATTTTTAACTGCTAAATAATATAAGACACTGTCGAAAATTAAATATCTGGGTATTATGTTAGAATTATGCGGAATAAAATTTGGTGAACATTTAGTATTTATGGTCAACAAAAGTTATTTTGGCAAACAAAATATATAAGAGGCCAGCATTATGTCAATATTTGGTTGTCGGTTTAAGATTATGTATTTTCTTAATTTTGGTGAACATTTAGTATTTTTGGGAAATAAAAATATTTTTTTTTTATGAAAATATTGGGTAAATTTGGTCGACTGTTAAATACGACCCTTTAGTAATAGCAAAGTACAAACTTGTTAAATAGTAATAGAATATGTTTTGACAATTATTGCTATTGTGCAACAATAGAAGAAAATAATGCAGGACCATTATCATCAAACACATTTATGCAATCGCCATTACGTATCTAGTAACGAGTAAAATGTCCTAATGATACTATTAAATCTGTGCCCTTGCGGTGCGCTTTATCACGCGCAGCTGCCTCTATCGGCTTCCGTTTTATTCGCCCCCTTAACAAATTAATAACTCTCACATGAGCTCTCCCCCAAACGAAACGGTAAAAATTGGAAATTCCTAATATTCAATAACTCATTTCCGATAAACGGACTCGAGAAAATACGTTTGCCTTTGAGGTAAATTGTAACAGTTTGGGGAGCAATTTTCAGTATTTATGCCATAACCTGATGCGTGTTCACTTGCAGAAGGATCGCCTCTGGTAATGCGCAATAGAACAATAATATGTTATCTACAGCCTGTTCCGACATCGGTTCTAAATTACCTAATGGTGTGATTGATGCAATTCCGCCGGTAATGGGAATGGTTATCGGATTATATTCCGATCCTGCAACACGATTCTATTACAGAACGCTAACCACCGGCATGCCGTCAAGAGGAAGACAACTTGGAAATAGCATTCGGCATTTTCCGATTTTCTTAGTGTTGCTGTGATTTTCTAGTAGATTCTCGTAAAATCTTTGACCTTTATGCCGACAAATGTGAATATGGCAGTATTCCAAAACTTGTCTCTAATCCGATTAAGTTAAAGTCATTAAAATTATGTAGGTTGTGTGTTTGTGTTGATTAAACCGATAATTTAGACAACAATGGCGGCGTTGACTGAGGTATGAAAATAGGGAATTAAATTTGGTAAAATCCCCAGCAGCGAACGTGACACCGGAAAATGTAACGTAATGAAATGTAAATTAATTAAAAGATTGAGCTAGCAAATATTTTATTAAAAACTTCTTTTTGGAATGGGGCAAGTTTGTAAGCCCCGCTATATTTCATATTAGTTTATTTGTAGATAACTTCCGGTCTACGTTTCTTCCATATCTCGCCGACCAATTAACTATTTTTTTTTTTTTTTTTGTATCTTTAGGCCTTTACGAGTTCTTTGCCATTGTGTAAGATAGTTATCCCACTTGGTCTTCATAGATTTGAATACACTCAAATCGAAATGTTGTAATAGATGAGATGAGTGTGGGGACAGTTTGAGTATTGTAACATCATCATGACCAAAAGAAGTCTTCTAGATCCGAAGACTTCTAACAACGATTTTCCAAAATATCTGAGGAAAACCTCCGACTTTATCCATCCATTGGCAGTACCAGCATAAGTTGTACATACCAAGGTTGCAGCCATCCGGCGATGCTACCCACTCATCCCTTTGAAAATTACTATTATTCACAGCCACCCCCACTGTAATGTTTTCCCTTCCTCTTCTAGCCGTTATCCTAGATGACGGAACACTTTTTTGCCGACCACCCCTGTCTTTGAGGAATCAAGCAAAAAATTGCTTTAGTCCCCCTTTAAGAAATAGCTACTACCCCCTAAAAGTGCCTTCATGGAAAAGATCCTTAGAAAGTTATTTGAAGGAAAAACTGTATCTAAATTTTTTTTCTCATTAATTATGCTCTAAATGTTCACAGTATTTGTGAGACGAATATCAAAGAAAAGTTGAGGCGTTTTATTTCATTACGGATGTAATAAGATTTTCAAATCAGTTTTACTCGAAAACGGTGTAAGGTGCAACCTATCAAAATTTAATAAGAATATTTTTTCCGTTCAAAAAAACATAAAATTTCATAATTTGATGTGTCATAAACTGCGGGAAAAACATTCAATAAAAAGGTAACACGAAGCCACGCCCCCTCCCCCAGTTTAACATACCCCCAACTGAATTGTAGTGAGTTCAAACTTTTTTAGGCTTAAAAACATTAGAAAACCCACAAATTTTCATCCCTTTATCTTGAAAAGTTCCGAAGCAATCAAATAGAAAACATTTGAGTAATGGGGTACTTGCCTCATGCTTGGAAAATATAATATTTAGAAACTGTAGGCGATTTCATTAGACCCGTATTTTTTTATTTGGTTCTAGGGTCAATATTACGTCCAAAATATTTTTTTTAATTTTTGGAGTGGGAGATTTGTGACGTAGCCGGCCCCTGCACGGCGTAGTTCTAAAAGAAATCGTATGATGGCGCTGTATTCAGATTCCTTGCTAAATCAAAGCCAATCCGCTGTACACATGTCGCGCCCTCTAGTAGCAGCGTCGCATAGTAGCCAAAAACAAGAGTCTATTCAATATAGGTGAGAGTCTTGGATACGGGGGTCCAATACGTCATCAAAAACAAAAATTACAAATATTTACAAGAATATGAAATAAAAAAAATGGGAAAAAAAATATTTAAGTTTCTTTGAGTTATTTGCATGCATCTAGAGAATAAAAAGTGCAATATTTTTTAGGCAAGTACCCCATTGTTAACATTGCCCACTTCTCGCTTTTCTGCTGTTTTTTTTTAACCATCGTAAAACATCATTATAATAATGCCATTTTAAGCAATGAAATGTTGTGCAAATAATAATTAATCTTAGACAAAAATGTATAGATAAAAGATGTAGATGTGCTAAGGCAAGAAAATTAAAAGTTAAAATAGTAGTGGTTTGCACAAAAAAAAAACACCTTGCATAATCAGAAAAAAAATTCTTAGTTACCAATATCAAAATATAGTACAATCATGTATCATGTATGTTTAAATGAGCACAAATAAAAAAAAATTACAGCAACTAAATCACTAACTACAACGTCTCGCGCTTTGTTGTAAATAATGTAAATGGTCGCCCCTCCATGCAAAAAAAGTGAAGACCCCCGACTAATCGTTGCAGACCGACAACCTAAGTATAATGAAAAACCATTCAAATGGACCGAAAACCCAAACATGACAAGAGCCAGTGTTGCAAATGCTGATGATTTGAATTTTGCTAGACCACAAAATAACTACATACATATTAAAAAATCCACAATTTTTTTTAAATTGTACAGGCGACTCCTAAAGTAATGAACATCTCACATGTTAAGAATTTAAATTCTTTCATCAAATGACGTGCTAGGAAAACGAAAACTTAAGGATCTGTTGCATTATTTCATACATTTAGCATAAATATGACAATTTAACATACCAGACCGGTGTAATTAAAAAAGTGAACAGATGAATGTGAGAATTTAATAAAGACGCAAAATATTAAAAGGAAAACTAAAAGACACCGGATCAATAGAACGTTTTAACATTTCTATTTATGGTGCATGTTTAACTTAAAAATAGACAGCTCCAGAGTCGAATTTGTACACACAAAAACTGGAGACATTTTCTTGTTGTCACCTTCTACGCCTTCTTGTTTCTTGTCTTGTTTTCTTGGCGATGCCATGTTGAACCATAGAATGCAAAAATACATAAAATTCTAACAATATTTAACCTGCATTTCTACTGGTGTCATTCCTATTTTGTAAAATAAGTATGTAAGGGTTTGTTACAGATCCAATATTAGCTAGTTTCTGGCTGAAATTGACCTCAGTTGGTTAATTTCCAAATATAGAAATTATTTAACAAATTAACAAGTAAATTTGAGTAATATCAACATTAGCTCGTTAATTAATTATATTATGTATATGTAATTACATACATCACATTTAAATATAAAAGTAGTATTTAGTATAATAGTCTTTAGGTATTCTTAGAAATATGTTTACTTATGATATGCTTTTTCAATTGGTACTTGAATTTCGCTTGATACACACAATTGTCACATTTAAACCATTTGATTTTATCGTCTGAAGTATGTTTATGAAGTTGATGTGTTCTCAGGCTATGCTTCTGTCGCGTTTTATAAACACAATCCTTGCACTCAAACCACACACCTTTATCATTTGGAATATGTTTAGAAGTTAGATGCGCTTTCAATTGGCGGTTGGATTTCACTTGATACTCACAATTGTCACATTTAAACCATTTAATTTCATCGTGTGAAGCATGCTTATAGACGTAATGTTCTTTCAGGTAGCTCTTGCTTCACGCTTTATAAACACAATCCTTACACTTAAACCACACACCTTCATCATTTGGAATATGTTTATAAGTTACATGCGTTTTCAATTGGCTCTTGGATTTCGCTTGATACTCACAATTGTCACATTTAAACCATTTAATTTCATTGTGTGAAGTATGTTTATAAAGTTGATGATTTCTCAGGCTCCCCTTCACTCGCGTTTTATAAACACAATCCTTGCATTTAAACCACGCACCTTTACTATTTAGAAAGTGTTTATAGGCTAGACGCTTTTTCAAATTAACCTTAGATCTTGTTTGATTGTCACTATTTCGGCATTTAAACATTTTACCTTTCTCGTTGAGGCGTTGCTTTAAATTGCTCTCACAATTTTGGTTTATTTCATTGAGCTTCGCGGCTTCACAACTTATCAAATGTTCTAATAAGAAAAGAGCAGAGAAAGCCACTAATCCACAATGAACACATTGATATTCTTCTTCGTTAAACTCTTGTATTTCGAATTTGATATCCAGCGGTTTTTGTTCGATGAACCCATGCTCGAGGTCGATTTTTACGTCTTCCGAAGGTAATGGAGTGCAGCGATTCCTTTTCTGATGTTGGAACAATTGCACCAAAAATCCGGTTTTGCAGCTACAATTTTTGCATTGGTAGCCATCAATTTCTGCAAAACAGTCAAAAGAGTCCTGGAAAATGCTTCGATGACATTGCTTCTTGTGGGCGTTGAATGCAAAGAGCCACTGGGAGGAATACGAACATAGGGAACAGTGATACATAATGTTGGGATCGCACTTGGTTAACAAAACTTTTGGTACAAGCATTGTTGACATGTTCAATGGTAGAAAGTACAATCCTGAAATATTAGTAACAAAGTTATATAATCACAAAATATGCTTATTTACCATTACCAATGTCAGATTATAATACACAACTGTTATGTATTCTGAGGTTTGTGAGACAACCAAAACAACACAAATATTGGTACAATGTATCATTCAAAACAACCTCAATCAACAACAACAACATTAACAACAATGAAGATAAAAGTGGCGCCACCTGCAACGGCGGTGAGAAGTTCAAATTCAATAATGGCGCCTATTTTAAAATAACTTTCTTGGATCATACTAGATCTACCAGAGAAATCTCCAAAAATACTGAAAATACACTACACATTCCATAAGCATCTACCATACGATAAACTGCAGTAAATAATCATACCTACTTATTTCAAAAGCAAGAACATGTTGTTTCTCGCTTCGCCTTGTACGTGCATTTGTTTATGGGTCGTATTTAACAGTCTACCAAATTTACCCAATATTTACATACAAAAAAATACTTTCATTTCCCAAAAATACTAAATGCTCACCAAAATTAAGAAAATACATAATCTTAAAGCGACAACCAAATATTGACATAATGCTGGCCTCTTATATATTTTGTTCGCCAAAATAACTTTTCTTGACCATAAATACTAAATGTTCACCAAATTTTATTCCGCATTTAATTCTAACATAATACCCAGATATTTAATTTTCGACAGTGTCTTATATTATTTAGCAGCTAAAAATACTATTTGTTGATCAAAAATACACAAGCAATAAAATATTGTGCAAATGGTAAATAATTTAATGCAAAATTATAGATGTAGATGTGCTAGGGCAAGGAAAATAAGAGTAAAAATAGAAGTGGTTTGCACAAAAAAAGATATTGATTTCCGTAATTTATAAATGCTTTGCTGTAATTGGCTTGCATTATGTAAAACGTAAAACTTCATTTAGTGGCAATTTCTAATCGTGCTTTTAAAAAAAATATTACAGGGCCCTGAACTGACCTCGTACAAAACTTTTTTCGCGTGCCTCTTGTCTGGAAGCGCAAGCGGCAAGGAGAGATGCGCGAGCATATTTTATTTTTGGAGTAATAGAATAATTATTTAACGCACATATAGTTTTTTTGAGAAACACTAAATATAAATGGATAACGCAAATATTTATTATGTACAGCACGGACGCGTAACTTGAGCGTTCTAAATTTGGTGAACATTTAGTAAAATTAATAGACATATAGAATTTAAAATGTAAGCAATGGTGAAACAATATGCAGCATAGTTATTTTAGTGGTGATGTTCTTATTTTCTGATGTATAATAATTTGGGTTTCATTTAGAATTTTTGATGCTCATTTAATTTTCTGGTGGACAGTGCAAGGGATGTATGATTTAATTTGGTGTACATTATATTTGTTCCCATTGTTTATTAATTTATTACTAATACCTATATATAATTATAATTCTATAATTTGAATATTCTGATTATTCGAATAGTCATTCGAATATTCGAATAATTCGAATATTATTCCCAGCCCTACTAAAGATAAACCTCTGTTAGTGGTTTACAGTGAATATCTTCAAAGTCAATCAAGGTAAAATAATAATTGTAGCGGTTAGTGTTGGGTGGTTGTCAGCCCTGCATGGGAACAGGGTTGGCACCACCCGATATATAAGCGCGAGGACTCGGCTCCTCCATCTCTTTACCACATTCTCTTTTACCTGTACTCCTTCACCACAATTGGTGACCCCGACGTGATTTGTAAATTTTTCGCTCCGCACATTCCAATTTGTACCACAACCATCAAACAATGACGACGAACTTAGTTTGGCTGTCGATGCCTCGGACGTGGCGATTGGTGGAGTGCTGCAACAAGGTAATGCAGACAATTTTAGACCAATAGCATTCTTCTCGATAAAATTGCAGAACCCAGAAAAAAAGTACAGCACATACGATTGGGAATTATTGGCAATTTATAAGGACATAAAGCAATTCAAACACTTTCTAGAAGGTCGGAACTTCGTAATTTACACCGATCACAAGCCGTTGATATTTGCATTCAACCAAAAGACCGACAAGTGCAGCCCTCGGCAAAGCAGGCAGCTAGATCTCATTTCCCAGTATTCAACTGACATTAGACACGTCAAGGGGATAGAGAATGCACCCGCCGATGCGTTGTCAAGGGTGGCGAGCGTAACTAGGTGTGAGTTTGATACAGATGCATTTGCTGAAGCACAAGAAACGGATGAAGAGTTGGCGACATTAGCAAGAGTGGGAAAATACAAATTCGAGAAGCGACCAGTTGTCAATTCAAATAAAGAGCTGGTGTACGAAGTCTCCACCGAACGGAAACGAATTTACACGCCAAAGAAGTTCCGATGTAACGTTTTCCAAACAACACACAATTTGTCACATCCAGGTGTCAGATCCACAGTCCGACAAATTGCACGAAGATACTTTTGGCCGGGCATGAACAAGGATGTGGTGCAATGGGCGAGAGCGTGCAAGGGATGTCAGCGAGCAAAAACACACAGACACACGAAGTCTGCCATCGGGACATTCTCTGATCCCGACGCTCGGTTCTCACACGTCCATATCGACATCGTTGGCCCCCTACCGTACTCTGAAGGGAAACAGTATTTGCTGACAATGATCGATCGATTTAGTAGATGGCCAGAAGCAGTACCAATCGGCGATATCACAGCCGAAACTTGTGCCCGGGTGTTTGTAGAGCAATGGGTAGCACGGTTTGGCGTCCCAGCAGTCCTGACAAGCGACCGAGGGAGACAGTTTGAGTCAACACTGTTCAGCAAATTAGCTAAACTGACCGGAATGCACAAGAACCGCACAACGTCTTTCCATCCACAGTGCAATGGTTTGGTGGAGCGTTTCCACCGGCAAATGAAAGCTGCACTTAAATGTTACGACAACCAGTGGACAGAAGCATTACCTATGGTTCTACTGGAAATTCGGAACATAACCAAGGCAGATATCGGAGCAGCGCCATCAGAATTGGTCTACGGCACGACGCTTCGAGTACCAGGAGACTTGACGAAGCAAACATCCATATCAACCCCAATTACGCAACCAAACACGGACTACGTGTCAAAGCTGAAGCGTATAATGCAAAACTTGCAGTTCAGCAAAACAGAGTGGCATAGCAAAAGCAACGTATACATCCCAAAAGACCTCCGAAATGCTGACTATGTGTACGTCCGCGTGGACCACGTAAAAAAGCCACTGCAACACCCGTACGAAGGTCCATACAAAGTGGTTACGAGACACGACAAATACTACACGCTGGACCTCAAAGGGAAGCAGCAAACAGTCTCCATGGATCGGTTGAAGCCTGCGTACATCGAAACCATGGGGGAACCCCCCAGCACGCAACCGGACAGCACAAACATTGACATCCCAGACCAAAGGGATAGTGCAACAACAGGGGCGACGAGTGAGAAGGAGGTTAAAACCAAATCCGGGCGTAAAGTAAGGTTTCCCAGTCGGTATTGTGACTTAGTTAAGATATCAGAATTGTAAAGTTAGGTATTGTTGTTATTATTTTTAATTTTTTTTTCTTCTCCTTTTCTATAATGTGTATATAGTGTATGTAATGTATCATGATGGTTAGCTAAGTTAGTAGTATTGTAATTATAGTTAAGTTTTTTTCTTTCTCTCAATTGGCAGCTAGCAATGTTAAGTAACTAGTTCCAATAGTTTCGTTCGGCCTCCTCACTAGAGAGGGGGTAGTGTAGCGGTTAGTGTTAGGTGGTTGTCAGCCCTGCATGGAAACAGGGTTGGCACCACCCGATATATAAGCGCGAGGACTCGGCTCCTCCATCTCTTTACCACATTCTCTTTTACCTGTACTCCTTCACCACATAATAATAGTTATTTATTGCATAAATGTTTCAGACAGCGTTTTATCCACGCAAGAATGTTTAAACGCGACGCGAGAGCGATAGCTCGAGCGTTTAAGGTGGCGAAAGAGACATTTTGCCAAATTTTGCTCGACTTTATACCACTGTAGTATGAAAACTTATGGCGTTAGAAAAATACATTTTATTAAATATTATAAAGGAATCTTTCAGTTACATACTACCGTATAATTGAAGTATGCACCTCAATTAACAAAGTGGTAATAGTTAATTTAGAATACGTCTGCAGCAATCTTTTGATCGTTATATCGCGGTTACAACCGAAGATTTTGAGGACTTGATCATTTCCTTGTATACAAACAATTGTAATCTAAAAAATAACGAGCTCAAAATCCGGCTAAAGTTTGAAATTTTGATTTTATGATTAATTAATCAACGTTGCCATTATTTTTTTCTATGCGGTTATATGTTAATAGCTAGATTTTAAAGCGCTATTAACAAAAGTTAAAGAAATTTTAAGAAAAGTTAATTAGTCTACTGTCTATCTTAATCGACAACCTACGGTCCTATGCTTGCCATGTTAAATTTAGTTCGGTGTAGAGCCACCACGTGGCGCTTCAAAGTTTGAGCTGTCACGGACCTGTCACCGTCGATCAGGGGTGCACTTGCGGTCAGTTTTATGATCCCTTATCTGTTACTTTGCAATTGTACCATAAATAAACTGAAATGATGGGGAACGAAAGCAACCACGACAAACATAATAGTTTATTTTCGTTGTCCGGCGGTTACGGTGGTAATGAAGAAAACAAAATCGGCATGGAGATTCTTTGATAAATAGATTATTTTCCTCAAACTCATTGTACCCAATAAAATAACATTTCACTGCATTAGTGATCCTCAATTGCCCCTGAACTTGAAAGTAATAATTGTGTGTTTTTTTAAGGGTTAGTTGGTCACATTCCTAAGAAAGACAAAAACTACGTCTTTTTGAAACAACAGCTTTTCTCATGGTTAGTTGGAGTTGGTCTGTACCAATAATGGAAACGTCTTTATTATTCAATAATGTTTCCGTCATCTAATATTCCTAAGAAACAATAATTGCAGCAACATTCAACCAATCCTTTCTTCTAAAGACTTGAACAGAAAATTAATAAAACTACGAAAATCAAAGTGAATGTAATGCGACTCTTTGTTGATTGTCTTACTCAAAACTGACATTAAATGTCATCTAACCAGTATTAAAATCAAAATGAGGTATTTCAATGAGGTGGAAATTGCACGCGGTGTTGCTCTAATTGAAAATGGAACTTCCATTCGGCAAGTTGCAAGAGATGTTGGTGTGAGCCCATCGGGCATCCAGCGATTGTGGAATCGCTATAGGACATAGGTCTCTATAAAGGACGCCGCGGACACGTTTGTAAGAGACAGACGTTCTACGGAGCTCTTGCTCCTGAAACATGCGCATTATGGGTGATTGTTTACAATGTCCACGTCTTGGTTTTTGAGATGTAGATGTGCTAAGGCAAAGAAAATAAGAGTAAAAATAGAAGTGGTTTGCACAAAAAAAGATTGATTTCCGTAATATATAAATGTTAAGGAATGCTTTGCTGTAATTGGCTTTTTGAAAATCCAGAAGTGGGTAAAGTAAACAATGACCGCATTATGTAAAACGTAAAACTTCTTTTAGTGGTAATTTCTAATCGTGCATTTAAAAAAAAAATTACAGGGCCCAGAACTGACCTTGTACAAAACTTTTTCGCGTGCCTCTAAAAAAATGGAAAAAAAATCCTTGTCCTGAGCCAAGAACCGAACCTACGACCTCGACCGTCCACTTTCAGCCACTATCCCATGCGGCTACCTTACCAGCAACCCTCGAGTGCTCTATCTTTGAAGTCTTTTGTCTCCATGCGCGAAGTACATAATGCGCATCTTTCAGGAGCAATAACTCGGTGAACGTCTGTCTGTAGACGTAAATTTCGAAAACCAACTCGCCGACAACCTCGTCACAGGCCTCGTGGCAGTTACCAGATGGCCTGTATTGTGATAAGAGAACCTTTTCACGGAAGGTAGTCGACCAAAGTTTATTGCCGATTAGGACCCAGTAAATCTTCTTTTCCATGGGGTTGTGTCATAAATTATTTTGGGCCAAGAAACAGCGCCATCTGTAGAGTCAGAAACACAACTTGAGGGGTACATCGTCGCGTTAAGGGGGGCGTTCGTTTGGCCCGACATGCAAAATCTGCTAGGATGGCGGTAGTGTCGCTAGCGCCTGAATAAAAAAATAATTAGACAGCCAAAGTTACTAGCCGGCCTGAGTCATTTACGCAAAACGTGCAGATTTGCAGAAGACGAAGATGAAGCATAAGAGCGACACACGCCCACACAGCCACGTAAACTTGGAGCGGCCCACGGTCGGCGGCCGTTACGTTTGTGTTCAAACATATTCGATGTCGCTCACTGAATGGAACATTGGCATAACTGAAAAAAGTTAGTTTCGAGTAAAACGTAAAATAAAATTTAGGTTTTAGACATGGCTTGTTTTTGATTAGACACTGTGATAAAATGATAAGTTGATATCTCAAATTTGGATTATTATTTTTTGACTTGTGCCACTGTTTCATTTAGTGAGCGATACGTTGGAAGTACGTTGTACGCCGTAGCCGGCACCGATCGGCGTTGTCTTTTCGCACGGAAGTAGCTGAAATTTCATCAGAAAATTATTTGACATTTTGCTGTGACAGCGACTGTCACCTCAAAAATCATGGAAATTAATTTAAAAAATATCGGGAGGTGTTGAATGGTTGCTATTTATTTTCGATTGTTTATCGGTTCCATTTGTAAAAACGGGAGGTAATTTCCTCCCCGTGTTTCTTTCCATTGATTAAATTCAGAAAATACTTTTTCATAATGTTCCTTGGACTTCGTAGGCAATAATTGGTGAGTTGCTTCCTTAGCTTCCTTAAGGATTATTTCAGGAACAAACTAACTTTCTTGCATTTTTCACAAACTTCACAAATTCGGGTAATAACAATAAACGAGGAAGTTCTGTTGTCGTATTTCTTAATTTGAAGAAGAATTACGCAATTTCATCCATGTGGTCGAAGTACTCGATGCTGAAGGCTGCTATAAAGGTCTATTTAAGATTGTATTTTTCATTAGTCCACTAGTTGAATAAAGTAATTTCATTATTCCACTAGTGGATAAAGTGGTACTTTATACGCTTCATAAGTGTGGATAAAACTCCAATTATAAGGTAATTGTGGATAATAGTTATTTATGTATCAAGGGAATAAACACCGATTTTAATCCCGAGAATGTAAGTAATGCACGAGGCGGAGCCGAGGGCATTTTCATTCAAGGGATTAACGATGTTTATTCCAGAGATGCATACAAAACTTTCTTCCCAACCGCTCAAGTTAATAATAATAATAAATTAGAAAAGAAATTTTTATAATTGACAGATACCTAAATGAAGTAGGCTGACGGTTATTATGGAAACGAGTTTCTTTATGTTAGGATCGGCATTTTTTTTACTTTATTCTCTCATTATGAGGGAATAAAGTACCACTTTATTCTCGGGTGGGAAGAATAGTAGATTATGTTATTAGGCGTAAAACTTGAACTTTGTGTGCTAAAGCTGACTGTTGTCTGCCGAACGCTAGTGAGGCAGACATGTCAGCTGAAGCACACAAAGAGAGTTTTACGCCGAATGACATATATACTAGTTTATCTTCAAACGTCTTAATTTAGAACATTTTTTAATATTGAAAAGTTTTTAAAAATTAAAATTTTAACTGATACCAATATCTTGGCAGTACTGCTTCCATGGCAATGCAAAAAACAAATTACGTTTACATTGTTCAAAATTATTGTTGTTCATTTTGTCTGCCTAAGCTCATAAAAAAAAGAAAAAAGCGCCTAAGCACACAAAATGCTATTTTTACCTTGTCATTTGAGTCACAAAATCTGTCACTTTTGTGACGTTTGAAGATAAAATATTTTTTTCCATTTTTTTATTTCATATTTTTGTAAATATTTGCAATTTTGGTTTTTGATGACGTATTAGACCCCCGTATCCAAGACTCACATCTATATTGAATAGACTCTTGTTTTTGGCTACTATGCTGCGCTGCTACCAGTGGGCGCGACATGTGTACAGCGTATTGGCATTCGATTTATAAATAGAACGCAAGGGATCTAAGTAAAGCGCCATCATACGATTTCTTTTAGAACTACGCCGTGCAGGGGTCGGCTACGTCACAAATCTCCCACTCCAAAAATTAATTCTGGGCGTAATATTTATCCTAGAACCAAATAAAAAAAATACGGGTGTAATAAAATCGTATACATTTTCTAAATATTATATTTCCCAAACATGAGGCAAGTGCCCCATTCTTAGTTACCTATGTCAAAATATAGTTACGCCGTGGATGTGTAGTTAGAAACAATCGAGTGGCAAAGCACAAATAAAAAAAATTACAGCAACTACTTAAATCACCAACTACAACGCCTCGCGCTTTGTTGTAAATAATGTAAATTGTCGCCCGCACTCCATGCAAAAAAAGTGAAGACCCCCGACTAATCGCTGCAGACCAACAACCTAAGTACATATAATGAAAAATAATTAAAATGGACGGAAAACCCAAACATGACAGGAGCCAGTGTTGCCAATGGTGATGATTTGAATTTCACTAGACCACAAAATAGCTACATGCTAGAAAATCCACTATTTTTTTTTTCAATTGTACACCCGGATTATCTGAAAATGAAACACTTGAATCGCTGGTTTGACTGATTTGCCAACATTGTAGACTGCATAACAAGGTCTGGTAAGATCGAAGGCACCAAGCTTTACCGAACCGACCCGAATGACCTATGCAATCTACAATGTTGCCAAATCAGTCAAACTAGCGATTCAAGTGTTTTATTTTCAAATAATCCGGGTGTACAGGCGGGCCCTAAAGTAACAAACATCTCGCATGTTAGGAATTTAAATTCTTTCTTCAAATGACGTGCTAGGGAAGTTAAAACTGAAAATTTTGTTACATTATTTCCTACATTTAGAATAAATAAGAATTTCAATTACTGTGCTTGTTCTATGTGGGAACTAAACGAGTTTGAAAGCTTAGCATATGGTCATTACTTTCTACTCAAATGAAAGCAGCACGTATCTTTAAAAGAAAATAATATTCTTTTAACTCATTTAACCTCGCTCGCGTCACTCATTCAATGACATAGATAACTTTAAATTTTTATTAATTATTATTCAGTCTTGATAGCCACTGGATTTTATTCAACAATACCTAAAAGCCAAATCGGTGAATCCCACGGACCGATGAATGAGCAAAACACCTCGGACGTCACTGACGTGAAATCAATGAAGATGGAAATCATGGTATCCTGTATAACTTAACATACCAGATCGGTGTGTTTAAAAAAGTGAGCAGATGGAAAATATGCATATTGATCAAATTTTATTAAATCTTGTAGAACACGGTACCTCTCGTAATAATTAACCTGTATTTCTACTGATGTCATTCCTATTTTGTAAAATAAGTATTTAACGGTTTGTTACAGACCCAATATTATCTAGCAACTACTTTCTGGCTGACATTGATCTTAGCTGGTTAATTTCCAAATATATCGAGAGGTTGACCGCTGAGAAATCTGGTGTACACTTGCAGTGAAATATCCTTGAAGTACCTGAAATACTCTTGAAATACCTGAAATACCCTTGAAATACCTGAAATACTCTTGAAATACCTGAAATACTTTTGAAATACCTGAAATACTCTTGAAGTACCTGAAATCCTCTTGAAGTACCTGAAAAACTTCTCTTGAAATACTTGAAATATTTGAAATATTTTGTTAAAATTCCGGAAAATCGAGTAAAATATATGTAAACAAAAAAATACCTAATTGTTAAATAAAAAAAAACTCTGAAATAATTAATTATAACGAATATCAGCGCATTTATTTATACATTTGCAATCATGACACAGTCGTAAGGAAAAAATCACTAGTTTGGTTTTTCAATAGAAGATCGAAAAAGAATTAGTTCGGATAGACTGCTAAGGGTAAGGGACAGCAAAACTAACAAAAATGAAAGCTCAATAGCTATTGCAGATAAACCAGACATGAAATTTGAGAAAGAAAAGTGTTATTCTGTTTATTACGACGATCAGTGGTACTTGGGCCGAATTACTGAAATTCGAAGTAATGGTATGTTTAAAACAAGGTTTTTGAAAGAGGAGTTAAAATTGTTTTTTTGGCCCAAATCTCCAGATATACAGTACATAGCAAAAGATTTTATTTTACACGGACCGGTCAAGTTGTTAGGTCACGGACCATTTACAATTTCTGCCAGCGACAGAACTACTACTGACAAAAAATATAAACTTTTGAAGAAAAAATTTTCGTCAAAATAATGTTTAGAATTAGCTAAAATTTGGTTTTCTTATTTGTATTATAGTTTTTTGCGGTTGTTAGTACTTATGTGCTTCTCGGGTTGCGTCCCGCGTGATGTGGTTGGTGGCATTATCTTGACGTTTCGGTCGAGATATCTCGACCTTCTTCAGACGAAAAGGAAACTGAAGACTGTCAGTTTCAGATATTCTTCTTCTAAAGAGGGTCGCGCTTGTCGACCGAAACGTCAGATAATTCACACACCACTCCACGCGAGAGACATCCCGAAAAAATTATAAATTGTTTATACAAGGTGTCTTGAAAAACGTGTCACAAATATGCGTTGCCTCAAAACCTGCATGTCAGGAAATGTATAATTTAGTTGGATTTTTTGCGTTAATTTGACGACAGTCATTTCTAAAACGGTTTCTGATTCAGCTAGGTATTTTCTCAAGTAATGTAATACCGGGTGTTTCAACGAAAACCGCCGGTGCCAAAATGCGTATTTCTAATGGAGTTAAAAATTTGAAATTTGGCAGAAATAAACTATAATTCATGCACTACAAGATGGCATTATCGTTTTTTCTTTTTTTAAACGGTGGGAGTTTTTACTTTCGATCGCTATTTTATATCGAAATATTCACTTCATCTCTTTGATTTTCTTCAAGCTCATGATCACGACCTCCAAGATTGATAACGAGCAATTGAAATATTTTTATATCAAACCGTTATTGAATTACATGGATTCTTAAATTTCAGCCCTCAGAGGATTATTTGATTGACAGATGACACTTTTGTGGCGCCAGTTTTGCGGATAACCGCATTAAGTTTTATGATCGTCTCTGCACAGCAGAGATCTTTGAGTAGGTACCGCTTTTAAGTTATAAATAACCGAACCATTTAGGCGGTCTTTCTCACCAAATTTAACTGCTTCAATAAAGCAGTCGTGTCATAAATTCGTCAAAATCCCGTAATCTTCTTAAGAACACAATTAGGGATACTTTAACTACAAATTTCAAATTTTTAACTCCATTAGAAATACGCAATTTGGCACCGGCGGTTCTCGTTGAAACACCCGGTATATCCACCTACTCGTTCTAAGATAATGTAAAATTTCATCATAATATAAAGTATAAAGTACACCCAATGGATTATTTTTATTGAAATACCTGAAATACTACTGAAGTACTTGAAATATTCTTGAAGTACCTGAAATACTCTTGAAATGTCTGAAATACCCTTGAAGTACCTGAAATACTTTTGAAATACCATTGAAATACCTGAAATACTACTGAAATATCTGAAGTACTTTTGAAATACCTGAAATACTTTTGAAATACCTGAAATATGAAATACGGTGTACAAGATTTTGTTCAGCGGTTAACCCCTCGAAATATATCCAAATAAATTTATTTAACAAATTTTAACAAGTAAATTTGACTAATATCAACATAAACTCGTTAATTAATTATATTATATGTAATTACATACATCACATTTAGATATAAAAGTAACTAAAAATATGGATTTTGTCTGGTAACAGTTCTTAGGTATTCTTAGAAATATGTTTCCTAATAATATGCTTTTTCAAAGTAACTTTAAGTTTTGCTTGATAAGCACAATTTGCACATTTAAACCACTTGATTTTATCGTGTGAATCATGCTTACGGAGTTGATGTTCTTTCAGGTGATGTTTACATCGAGTTTTATAAACACAATTCTTGCATTCAAACCACACACCTTTATCATTTGCAATATGTTTATAGGTTACATGGCGTTTCAAATCGCTCTTAGATTTCGCTTGATGCTCACAATTGTCACATTTAAACCATTTGATTTCATCATGTGAAACATGCATACGGAGGTGATGTTCTTTCAGGCTATGCTTCTGTCGCGTTTTATAAACACAATCCTTGCATTCAAACCACACACCTTTATCATTTGCAATATGTTTATAGGTTACATGGCGTTTCAAATCGCTCTTAGATTTCGCTTGATGCTCACAATTGTCACATTTAAACCATTTGATTTCATCATGTGAAGTATGCTTACGGAGGTGATGTTGTTTCAGGTGGTACTTGTGTCGCGTTTTATAAACACAATTGTCACATTTAAACCATTTGATTTCATCGCATGAAACATGCTTACGGATTTGATGAATCTTCAGGTAGCTCTTGTGTGGAGTTTTATAAACACAATTCTTGCATTCAAACCACACACCTTTATCACTTGCCACGTGTTTATAGGTTAGACGCTTTTTCGAATTACCCTTAGATTTCGTTTGATTGCCACTATCTTGGCATTTAAACATTTTACCTTTCTCGTTGTGGTGTTGCTTTAAATTGCTCCCACAATATTGGTTTCTTTCGAGGTTTGCGGTTTCACAACTTTTCAAATGTTCTAATAGGAAAAGTGCAGAGAAAGCCACTAATCCACAATGAACACATTGATATTCTTCTCCATTAAACTCTTGTCGTTCGAATTTGATATCCAGCGGTTCTTGTTGGATGAAGCCGTGCTCGAGGTCGATTTTTACGTCTTCCGAAGGTAATGGGGTGCAGCGATTCCTTTTCCGATGTTGGAACAATTGCAGGAAAAATCCGGTTTTACAGCTGCAAATGTTGCATTGGTAGCCGCCAATTTCTGCAAAGCAGTCCAAGGAGTCCTGAAAAATGCTTTGATGGCATCGCTTCTTGTGGGCGTTGAATGCAAAGAGCCACTGGGAGGAATACGAACATTGGGAACAGTAGTACTTAATGTTGGGATCGCACCTCCTCAACAAGACTTTTGGTACAAGCATTGTTGACATTGATAAAAAATACAATCCTAAAATATTAGAAAAATTTTAGAAAAATTAGAAATCACAAAAAAATGCTTATTTACCACGTCAGAATTAATACACAACTGTTATGTATTCTGAGGTTTGTGAGACAACCAAAACAACACAAATATTCAATGTATCGTGCAATACAACCTCAATCAACAACAACAACTTTAACAATAATGAAGATAGAAGTGGCGTTACCTGCGACGGCGGTGAGAAGTTCAAATTCAATAATGGCGGAATGGCGCCCATTTTAAAATAACTTTCTTGGATCATTGATCTACCAGAGAAATCTCCAAAAATACTGAAAATACACTACACATTTCATAAGCATCTACCATACAATAAGCTGCAGTAAATAATCATACCTACTTATTTCAAAAGCAAGAACATGTTATTTCTTGCTTCGTCTGGTTTTTACTTTCATATTTTGAAATTTGACTTTGTTTAATTTGACGAATAGACCCTCCACCAATTCCTAAATTGAAATATTGTTGGATTTACTTACTAGAAAAACTTGTTAATAAAAAAATGTGGAAGCGTATTTAAATAAAAAAAGACCGAATGCAAATATGTAGCTGTCTACATAAGATAGCAATGATATGCTGTGGATATAAGTATACAGGGTGATTTATTTTAACCGCCCAGTATCTGGAGATAGAAAAAAGCTATTAAAGTGATTCCATCCGTACGAAATTAAAACGATTTTGGGCTGTTTTTCTAACAACGTTAATACTGGTTCTACAACTTTGAGATTTTTTTTTTTGTGCAAGTGTGATGTATGGTCCTTGTCCTCAACTTACTTTTTCTACTATTAAGGCTCTAAATACGTATAAAAAAATTGTAAGTAAACCTCTCGACCGTTATCTAGTATTTTTTAGAATACATACTTTGATGTATCTCAGGAAAATGTAGAATTTTACAAAATCTCGAATCATCCCGAGCATTCCCTAACAGTCTAGAAAATCTTATATTGTATAGGGTGATTAATCTCGAAAGGGCAAAAAGTTACCGACCTGAAAGTTTCAGTATAGTCCTAGCAAGATAGGATCTATTTACTAAAAATATTTTCAAAATGGTGGCACTTTCGCTTATGCAGAAAGTTAACATCAACTTTATTATTTTAATAAAATACTTAAATTTTTACTTTTTTTCTGGATTCTATGAAGAATTTAAACATCATTTTGTTAATAGGTCCCTAAAAATCAGCATTTTTTAAGATATTCAAATTTTTGTTTCATGTTTATAGACAACTTTCTTCATGTTTTTAATTGTAGAAACTGCCAGCAAAGTTTTGTACACTTTTTTGAGACATCCTGTAGAAAATTTTTGCTTGAGTTGACGACGACTTTAACTTTTACTTTCCAAATTTTACTGATTGTATCAAACGTCTTATTTCTTCTCTTTTCATGTGGGTTTTTATTGTTATTGTATGTAGATAGCTATTTGCATTGCAGTTTCTCTTTAATTAAATTACGTTTCCACATTTTTTTATTAACAAGTTCTTTTAGCAAATCAGCAAATTTAACAATATCTTAATTATAGAGATTGGTAAAGGGTCTTTTCGCCAAATCTGTCGAAGTCAATTTTCAGAATATGGAAATAAAAACAAGACGAGGCAAGAAATTACATGTTTTTGTTTTTGAAATAAGTATTTAAATAAGGGTCGTATTTAACAGTCTACCAAAATTACCCACTATTTTTATACAAAAAAATATTTTTATTTCCCAAAAATACTAAATGGTCACCAAAATTAAGAAAATACATAATCTTCAAACGACAACCAAATATTGACATAATGTTGGCCTCTTATATATTTTGTACGCCAAAATAACTTTTGTTGACCATAACCCTAAATGTTTACCAAATTTTATTCCGCATTTAATTCTAACATAATACCCAGATAATTAATTTTCGACAGTGTCTTATATTATTTAGCAGTTAAAAATACTATTTGTTGATCAAAAATACACAAGCAATAAAATGTTGTGCAAATGGTAAATAATTTTATGCAAAATTATAGATGTAAATGTGCTAGGGCAAGGAAAATAAGAGTAAAAATAGAAGTGGTTTGGACAAAAAAAGATATTGATTTCCGTAACATATAAATGCTTTGCTGTAATTGGCTTGCGTTATGTAAAACGTAAAACTTTTTTTAGTGGTAATTTCTAATTGTGCTTTTAAAAAAAAATTACAGGGCCTTGAACTGACCTTGTACAAAACTTTTTTCGCGTGCCTCTTGTCTGGAAGCGCAAGCGGCAAAGAGAGATGCGCGAGCATATTTCATTTTTGGAGTAATAGAAAATAATTATTTGACGCACAAATAGTTTTTTTGAGAAACACTAAATATAAATGGATAGCGCGAATATTTATTATGTACAGCATGGACGCGTAACTTGAGCGTTCTAAATTTGGTGAACATTTAGTAAAATTGATAGACATATATAATTTAAAATGTAAGCAATGGTAAAACAATACGCAGCATAGTTATTTTAGTGGTGATGTTCTTATTTTCTGATGTATAATAATTTGGGTTTTATTTAGATTTTTTGATCCTCAATAAATTTTCTGGTGGACAGTGCAAGGGATGTATGGTTTAATTTGGTGTACATTATATTTGTTTCCTTTAAATAAGTAGGTATGATTATTTACTGCAGCTTATCGTATGGTATGTGCTTATGAAATGTGTGGTGTATTTCCAGTACTTCTGGAAATTTCCCTAATATAATCCAAGATATTTATTTTAAAATTGGCACCATTATTAAACTCATCCGTCATTGGTCCATAGTTGAGTTGCTATATTTTTTGTTTGGCCAGCATTGCCAACCTTAGGGAAATTTCTCTATATTAGGGAAATTTGGAACGGTTTGGGGAAACTATTATATTATTTAGGAAAATTTGACTTTAGTTCCTATTGCGAGTAATTTTGTTTTAAATAAAATTTGTCGCCTGCGCCGCTATTTTGCTCACTTCGCTCGCTTTTCACTAGAAAAAAATAACAAATTTTTGAATCTAGGGATGAAAACTCTAATCTAGGGAAATATTCGCCGAAACTAAAAGAATTTACAGAACTAAATGTTGGCAATGCTGCGTGCCGCCACGCCACCGCCAACCGCCAACCGCCACTTCATTCATGCTTGCTTCATTCTTCATTCTCCATTGTGGTTGTTGATTGTATTTTTTATCTTTGTGTTGTTTTGGTTGTCTCACAAACCTCAGTGTACCTACATAACCGTTGTGTATTACATTCTGACATTGGTAATGGTAAATAAGCATCTTTTGTGATTATATAACTTTGTTTCTAATATTTCAGAATTGTACTTTTTTCCCTTAAATATAATGTTCACAATGCTTGTATCAAAAGTCTGGTTCACGAGGTGCGATCCCAACATTAAGTACCACTGCTCCCAATGTTTGTATTCCTCCAAGTGAGTCTTTGTTGCATTCAACGCTCACAAGAAGCGACGCCATCAAAGCATTTTTCAGGACTCTTTTGCATTGGTAGCCATCAATTTTCTCAAAGCAGTCGAAGCTTTTTCCAGTACGCCTTCGACTGCTTTGCAAAAATTGATGGCTACTAATGCAAAACCGAACTTTTGCTGCAATTTCTAGATCCTAGATCGGAAGAGGAATCGCTGCACCCCATTACCTTTGGAAGACGTAAAATTTGACATCGAGCATGGTTTCATCAAACAAGGACCGCTGGATATCAGGTGTTCTTGTTTGATGAAGCCATGCTCGAAGTCAAAATATTAAATTCGAAACACAGGAGTTTGATGGAGAAGAATATCAATGTTTTTCACAATTTTGGTTTCTTTCATCGAGGTTCGCGGTTGTGAAGCCGCGAATCTCGATGAGAGAAACCAAAATTGTGGGAGCAATTTAAAGCAACGCCTTGTGACAATCAAACGAAATATAAAGGCAATTTGAAAGTGTGTGGTTTGAATGCAAGAATTGTGTTTATAAAACGCAACTTCGTAAGCATGCTTCACACGATGAAATCCACTGGTTTAAATTCTCTTACGTCTTGTTTGATACTCACAATTGTTGTGGTTTAAATGGGACAATGTGAGTATCAAGCAAAATCTAGGAGTTAATTGAAAAGACATCTCTTTAAACACATTGCAAATGATAAAGGTATGTTCTTTGAATGCAAGGATTGTGTTTATAAATCGCGATATGTCTGCTAATAGTCCTAGGTAAGTTTAAGTTTTGCTTGATAAGAACAATTTGCACAAATGTGCAAAACCACTTGATCGCGTGAAGCATGCATATGGAGGTGATGTTCTTTCAAGTAGTTTTTAATCCATATTTTTAGTTACTTTTATGTTTAATAAAATGTGATGTGTGTAATTACATATTATAATATAATTAATTAACGGGCTAATGTTGATATCGGCCACATTTACTTGTTAATTTGTTAAACAAATTCTATATTTGAAAATTAACCAGTCAATGTCGGCCAGAAAGTAGCTGCTAATATTGAATCTGTTGAAGTATTATAACAAACCGTTATAAACTTATTTTATAAAATAGGAATGACATCAGTAGAAATACAGGTTAATTATTACGACAGGTACCATGTTCTTCAACATTTAATAAAAAAAAATTCCATTTGCTCACTTTTTTACACTTTGATCTGGTATGTTAAATTGTACAGGACACCATGATTTTCATCAATATTGATTTCACGTCATTGACGTGCGAGGTGTTTTGCTTATTTAATGGTTCGTGGGATTCACCGATTTGGCTTTTAGATATAAACCAAATCCAGGGCCTATCAAGACTAAATAATGAAAATTTAAAATTATCAATATCATTGAATGGGTGACGCGAGGTTAAATGAGTTAAGAGTCCTCCTCACCCGATGACGACCTTAAGCGTTTTTGACATATACAGGGTGATTCACGTAGACCGTGCGTTAGAAGTTTTTTAACTTCTAGTTGGATTAGAAGCTTTGAATGCAGTCATAATCAGTCATGCTAATTCTATTCAAAATATTTTGGGGAATATATAATTGCACTTTCCAAAAAAATTTCTAACTTTAAAATAGCAAAATCACACTTTGCGTTAGGTAAAGTGTAACTTGAAGCTTACCCACTATAAAATGACACATTCGCGCTTTGTATAAGTGTATAAAATTCCAACACAAATATTTTGAGCTCCCTAGCCATATAGGTGTGCCAAAAGTCAGTATCAACTTTGTTATTTTAAATGGAAACGTATTATTTTTTCTACATGATTCCATTGGTCTTCCAACTCTGAGTTTTCATAACACTTATGTGAACTTATCTGACAATAATTTTTGACATTATGTTAATTTATGTGATAGCTTACGAAGAAATTTGTATCTGACAGATGGTTCAGAATTTATGAAATCCAATTTGTATAGTACTTAGTTTGAAGTCCAGACTAACTTCTGATATCTTAATGGTAGTTCCATTTTGTACCATATGGGCGCAGACAATTTTCAAATATTGCAACCAAAAATGGTCAAGAAGTCATGTTTTTCAAATGGCACCTACTGATTTTCTTTGCACCATTCGATAGAAAATTGTATTGTGAGATGAGTTCCTTAAGCATTCCCTATACCTAACTTCATCCCCTATCAAATTAAAATCCAGAAATTCCATCAATCTTGCCGAAAGATTTTTTGTTTTTTCAAGTATGCCATGGAAACAAAAGACAATTGCAACAATTTAATTATGAAATAAATACCTTGCTAATTTTATAAAAGAAAAACCACAACAAAAACTATCACGAACCATCTTAACAAAATTCTAATGTAAATGTTCAATGTGAGCACCATTTTGATTACCACGCTCCGGACCCCTTGTCCGACACCCCATTCGTGCGCCCCGACGCAGTTGGTTCTGATTAAGGTTTTGTAGTGAGATCCTCGAAAAAGCGATAGCGATCGAGTCGCTTCTAAGCGACCGAAAACGGTTGCTTTGGCTAGATATCAACCGAGTCGCTATGGATTTCCATCGGTTAAACAGAGAGTTCCAAGAGTCTATCGCTTTTTTTGGTGTTTTGAAGGTGCATCCCTATGAATGGCATTGGTAGATGACGGCTTAGGGGCTAGATTTTCAGATATTTTCAGGTACAAGTGGAAGGGTTATAGCATTGTCAATGGTTATAGTCTCCGGCACCCAAGTTTACCTGTTTTTGGTAGAAATCATTTCTACAAGTCGGAAGGTGCTGCTTTGAAAGTGATTCTTCAGGATACTGCATATTTATTGTTATTTAGAGATTAACAAGGGGTTTTTAAATAATCTTTATCTTGTTGTTCAATATTATTACTTTTGTAGGTAAAAAATAACAATTTTTATTTTCGAAACCACTTTTAAATGATCTCTAGATTATTTGAATTTCTTCTTCAAAACGTGCTTGCAAATTTTACAAAATCTTAATCTCGACAAACATTTTAATTATTTCCTTGAATAAACGTTACTTATATCCCAGTCAACTTGGACATTTGTAATTACATTCAGAAAAAATATCTGTAAACAAAAATCCTAGGTACAATCGTACAATAAAGTATGTTTCTATACCAAAATAATATCCTCTACAAATTTTGTTACATTTATAATAATTTGTTGGATTCATAATTTACAGTAGCTTATATTCTAACTCTTGTCAGATTGAAACGCGAGTTTGAATCCATACGCATATCTCAATTTTTGTATACAGAGTGTCCCGGAATAACTGTTACAAACTTAAGAGGCGGATATAAAATCAAAAAATAAAACGGCTTTTCTTAATAAACATGTTCTCGAAAACTGTTGATAACGGAGGAAGAGTTCTTGAAAATTGTCGTAACTCTTGAATCTTATGATCAATTGTTTCGAATGTTTGCACATGCACTACTCAATTGAGTTATCATGTATCGTTGATATCCATTTTGATGAAAATCGCACGACACTGTAAAGTAGCTAATAGAAAAACAAAATTCGGTGTCGTTTCATGACAATATAAAAAATTCCTGGAATTTTTTTTTCCGGAAATTTTATTCTCATGCATGTTCCACTCGGGCTAATTAATACGTTTTAGAAATGCATTCGAAAAAATTTCCGGAAATAATCAATGCACTAGGAATATTATAAGTGACAATTGTTTAGTGTATTAAAGTACACGAGGTTTACGTTCACGATACTTAGGTTAGGTAGTTTGAAAACTTTTCACCTTTGGTTTCGCATTTTTGAAAAGATCCTCCTCTAAACCCCTTCCCTACAAAGCGACCGATATCGTAAAGATAGCGACTCGATCGCTATCGCTTTTTCGAGGATCCCACTACTGATCTGATATTGCTCTTCCCTCGAGGGGAGTAGAATGGTGATGACCATATGCTAAGCTTTTAAACTCGTTTAGTTTCCACATAGAACCAGCACAGTCTCTGAAGTTGATATTTATGCTAAGTGTATGAAATAATGGAACAGACCTTTTAGTTTTCGTGTCGCTTGTATACAAATGAAAAAAAATTGTAGACTTTCTAGCATGTAGTTGTTTTAAGGCTTAGTAGTAAATTAATTTAGATTACATACAATAGCGTAACAGTGCTTATTATGGTGCAATATGTACAGCCAGATTATTTGAAAATGAAACATTGGTTTGACTGATTTGCCAACATTGTAGACTGCATGGTTATTTAATGCCGGCGTTTGGGTCGGTTAGGTAAAGCTCGGTGGCTTCGATCTTATCAATCAGTCGAACCTGCGGTTCGAGTGTTTCATTTTCAATTAATCTGGCTGTACCTAAGTGTTTGTTTTAAACTATGACTACTGGTCTAAAATTATACAAAAATTAAAACTTTTTCATTAATACAAATTTTAAGAAATCTTATACAACAATAAAAGTGTCTAAATAACTATACCTTCTGCTCATTGGTGTTTGATTATTTGGTTGATTGATAACCTACAAATTTTGCGAAGAAAATACTAGTGGATGCAGCAAATTTTAAACCCTGAAATTGAATAATAGAAAATAATTACAATTTATTAAATGTAATGAATAAATAAAACTACAAACCTGAATGAGAAAGGGATAATTCAATACTAGCAGTCCCGGAATTCCTAAAACTGAATATTTCTGAGCATTCATCAGAAATATTAACAACATTTTTCTGTTCCTCAAATCCCAACCAGTCCACGGACATTTAACAATCTTACAGGACAATTCTATTGACTACAACCAATTATTAAATCAGTACTATGTCTAATCAAATATCTTCCTTACATGATCAATAAGTGACTGACCGAAGTAAAAAGTAATTCCCCCTGTAATTGACGTGAAAATGCCAAACAACGTAACGCGAAGATAATCAGTTTCAATTTCTTCCTGCCAAAATGTACCAATTTTTTATTATAAGTACCCAAATTTGAAAATACTTACTGCCACTACATTAAACAAAAAGATAATAACTAATTCTACTGCCAAGCACGTAATTACCACGATTGGCATTCCTGTCAAATCAACAATTTTTTTCTCATGGCTGAAAAGCACATAACTCGTCTATTAACTTGATGTGTGCTCTACTTATACCTTTTAAAAATAACGTGACGTTGGATGCAAGTTTTGAGTCCTTTAAATATTTGTTCCTGGTACCGCGTCTTTCTTATCAATTTAAAGTCATCAATTCTACGAAATTTTGCGGAAATTTCTTCCAGACGATCATTGATTATGTACAATTGAAACTTTTGGTAAGATACCAAGTAAATAAGACCGTAAGCATTGTTCAGTGCAAAATAGAGCAAAGGAAGTATTGATATTAAATAAGTATAGCATATTATTTCTGAATACTTGAAACGCCGTTGCTGAAAAAAATGAACGGCATAGAATGGATTATTTTTGTCCCTGCCGAATAAAGGTAGGTAACTTAAGCACTCTATAACTGCTACTAAGATGTTCAGTATAACAATTACAGTTGTTATTTGCGATTCCCTTATAATTTTTCTATAAGTTTGTACATTAAACGCTTTTAGGGCCCATATTTTCGAATGGTTCTTAATTTCTTTAACTAATGCTCCATCACCTTTAGATTTCATTGTTACGCTAATAATAATACCAGTTAAGCCCTGTAAAGTTCAACGTACAGTACAACAAATATTACTCTCCTACTATAAAGTTAATAATAAATAAACATAAGTCATACCGAAAGTGTGAAAGAAAGTACGTCGCCATATTTAGTTAATAGCTCGGCGTTAAAATTTACTAATATATCCTTGACGTGGATCAAAGTTATGAAACCATGCAACAAGAATGTCATCAATGTAATTCCCTTAGTTAATTTGTAGTTGAGGAAATTCGTACTTGCAAAAAGTACAATTATCAATGGGTCATCTGAAAATAATAAGAAATTCAATTAGTTACAAAATTTAATTATTTTCTAACCATTGAATTTTTGGTGGATTCGTTCCATCACTGCTTTGTCATCAAGTAATGACTAGATATTTATTACCAGCATTAACTAACATTCTATGAGCCACATTTCTTAAAAATCGATGTAACAACTTGTAATTGAATATTGATACACGTAGGTATCTAGCAAAAACTCTCGAATTGAATTATTTGCTAATAAATAATTTTGTAACAAGACCATTGTGAAGCAATCAGACGTTTTTTTTATTTCAATTACTTTTGAAGATCGATCAAGTTTGCACCCCCACTTTTACTAATCTTACATATCTATGTCAAAATTTTGCACACATTTGTACACTCTATAACCATTAACGGTTGAGTATTGCATGCATTGAGTACGTAGCTGGTCCACAGTGGTACGCTCCGCCTTAATTCAGTGTCGTATTCACCAGGTAACTGTTTCCACGTTGTTACTTCATACTAAATAAAACGTAATAATACAGGCCTGGTTTTGGCGCGTCAGTATGATAACTCAAGACAATATTCATAATGTTTGACGCGAGATCATTTCCAGTATTCTGCAGAGTATTTGTATTTTGTTCATATTAATGTGCATGTTAACTTTCTTCAAAGTATCAAGCGCTGGAGTCTCTATCGTTACGTATCAGATCTTAAAAACAAAATTCAGATATTCTTTAATTCTTGTACTACGGAGCTTTGTTGGAAATACGAAATGCATAACCTCTCTTTTAATACGTGCTCCTTCTAATACAAACAATCACGTCAATGCATTTTGCTGACGTTCTACAATCACAAATGATATAGCGGAGACGTTCCCCTTAAGGAAACGCAATGTTATTGTGACAACGTGAAATTGCGCACGGCTTTATCTTCACATTATTTTACATTGACTCTTATTCTGAAATGAGTTGCAAAATCAACAAACCACATAATTTTACTTGATTGAAAGTAAAACTGTGCGTTTGATTCCGTCCGTGGCGAAGGTGACGAGAACGAGAACTAATCTGACTATGTCGCAACTTAATTAAGCAGTTGAAACGACGAGAAATTTTCGATTAAATTTGATACCTCGCCAGCAGTTCACAAGCTCCAATAATAATGGCTTTCCAATATCAGCAATCTCTATAAATCATTCCTATTTTCAGGGAGAAGCCGCAGAATTACGAATACTTAGTAATAAATTTCCCATTAAATAGATTAACTTAGAAGCCGGTATCAAATTCTTAAAGGAGTATAATCATAATATTGCACATTAATCATTTCCGAAAAGTGACATGTTGGAAACAAAATCATAAACTAGCTAAATTTGATGGTGACCCTGAGCTAAAACAATTTTGTGAATCAATAAGACCAAACGGCAAGGAATTACTGTTCAAGTTTTCGAAGATCATTCTCTCCCGTCCATTTAGTTTATCTGTTTCAGCTCGATTTGCAGAAACAGGAAAATTTTTATTTTTACCCTAACCAACAGCAATTTTAATTAATACTTTCTCTTCACCATCAGTATCTATTCACTCGCTGTTTTAAGCAAATTTTTAGAATTTTTTTGAGATAGAGTCTGCTTTATGTGGATAATCTTGCGACAATGCCTCTGTTTGACTCTTTTAATAAAAAAAATTAATGAAACAAAAAACGAGGAAAATTTAAAAAAAAAATTAACTTGTTTTGATAAGTAATTGGGAAAATAATAAACTTTATTTCGTTCTTAAATTTAAGAGTTGGCAATGTTGTTAATTGTTTTTACAATAATGTCTAAAGACTCTTTCATCTGTTCCAAAGTAATAATAAGAGGAGGAGCAAATCGAATAACGTTATCGTGCGTGTTCTTGGCGATTAGCCCGTTTTCTTTCAATTTCATGCAAATGTCCCAGGCTCCGACAATAGCTGAAACAAGTAAAATATTAAAACAACAAAGTTTACAACTACATAATGTACAGGGTGTCTCGAAAAAAGTGTGCAATATTTTACCTACAGCTTCTACACTAAAAAACATAAAAAAAGTTGTCTATAAACATAAGACTAAAAACTCTTCTTAAAGGAACTAGAGCCCTCTAAAGGTAAACCTCTGTTAGTGGTTTGCAGTAAATATCTTCAAAGCCAATTAAGGTGAAATAATGATAATGATAGGTTATAATGATGAATAATGAATAATGAAAATAATAAAATTTTGCCCAACCATTACTATTTTTGTATGTAACAATAATAAATGTCATTTTATTCGCAATACCTGCCGTGTAACAAAATCTTTAAATCGATTTGGCTAAGAAACGGTGTACCCTATCGGTATTCAACAAGGGTACCTTTCTTATGTAGAAAACTATAGATATTTAAAATCTCAGGGTTAAAATTTGAAAATGGTACATACTGAAAAGCAGGCTTTTCGCTTGAGACACCCCTCTATGAGGCGCCGTTGTGGACAAAATGAAATTTTTGCAATTTTATATAATTTTGCCAAATATTTATAAATGCTGTTGATATTTATAAGAAAAACACAACTTTTATTTATTTTCACCATTTATATAGAAAAATGTTAAGTTTTATATAAATATCATGTCGCGTTAGAAATAATAATAGTGCAGACCGTGATATAAAATTGCGCACTTTTATAAATAAAGTCGGCACGCTCTCGATATAAATTTGTGCGGCCGTGATATATTTATTGACGTTTGCCACCAAGACGCCAGAGGCCGCCACAAAAGGAAGATTTACAATCCGGCAACGCTGGCTGCGGTTTAGTTACATTGCTAGTGACAAATTTGTCAAACTCGAAAGTTGAGGTTAGAGGTTAGATAAGCGACAGAAACAATAAACATTAAAAAGGTGATATGAGTTAAATAGTCATTTATTTGTGTTCACTTGTGGGTAATTGTTAACCACTTCTAACCTCAACTTTTGAGTTTGACAGATTTGTCACTAGCAATGTAACTAAACCGCAGCCAGCGTTGCCGGATTGTAAATCTTCCTTTCGTGGCGGCCTCTGGCGTCTTGGTGGCAAACGTCAATAAATATATCACGGCCGCACAAATTTATATCGAGAGCGTGCCGACTTTATTTATAAAAGTTGGCAATTTTATATCACGGTCAGCACTATTATTATTTCTAACGCGACATGATATTTATATAAAATTTAACATTTTTCTATATAAATGGTGAAAATAAATAAAAGTTGTGTTTTTCTTATAAATATCAACAGTATTTATAAATATTTGGCAAAATTATATAAAATTGCAAAAATTTCATTTTGTTCACAACGGCGCCTCATACCCCTCTATACATTTTTTGAATTATTTCTATGTCTACTGGTTGTATACAAAAATAGTAATTATTGCGCAGAATTTAATTATTTTAACTTGACTGGTTTTGAAGATATTCACTGCAAACCACTAACAGCGGTGTACCTTTAGAGAGCTCTAGGTTCTTTAGGAAGAATTTTTTGTCTTATCTTTATAGAGAACTTTCTTCATGTTTTTAATTGTAGAAGCCGCCAGCAAAGTATTGCACCCTTTTTGGGGACACCCTGTATATGAGACTGGTGGTATTTACTAGACTTGTTTATATTTAAATCAAACAACAAAATAGAAATCTTAATTTGTGACCAAACTTTGAACATTATGTTTCATTTGGCCCAATCTCTAGGTTCACCAATGAACAAAAGAGCTATTGGGTCATTGATAGAAAAAGGCGCTAAAATTCGTAGCAATGAGTTCTATAGAGGTTATCAAAGGCTCAAAGCTGACCGAAGTAAGAATTTCTCTTACTCATTTTTTTCTTAATTTAGAAATTGCGAACCACCCTTAATTCATGAGTTTTAAATATACACATGTGTTTCAAACACACCCTGTATATATTTTATTTGTTCTTAAGACAGCCATGGTTTTAGATATTTTTAGCTAATTTCTTTTAAAAAATGCACTTTAGAATGTGACCTTTCCATTTTCTATAACCATGTCTTTAGAACGAGATGAAGCAAAATGTGGTAAAGATAAAAATATTGTTAAAAATGTGTTAATCACAATTAATTAATTGATCTTAATTAATCTTACTTCTGTTGATCACTATAGCATTCATTAGTCCTTTTCCTCGAACTTCAGTAACGATGTTCTTGTTTAGTTTTGCACGCAAGTCACTCCTAAATAATTCACCAAGCTTGAATGCGTTATTGGCGAGATTATCTTCCTCTAATATTTCCAGAGCCGTAATTGATATTTTTGACGCTAATGGATTACCTCCAAAGGTCGATCCATGTGTACCTAAAATCACGCTTATAATATATTTAAAAAAAAAAATTATGCGTGTGCAATAACGTCAAGGAGATAATAAATGAAAAATTATTACAGGGATGATACAGGGTGGGGCAATAGTGCGCCCGACTTCGATAGCTCGAGTTCTATGATAGCTAGAAACTTGATTTAAGAACACAAATAAACTAAAAAAAATCTATAACCGGAAATTATTTTTAAACATACGGGGTGATCCAAGACGATTATACAGGGGCAAATGACATTTTTTAATAATGATATAATATTTAATAATATTAGAGTAAAAAGAGTCTAGGAAAAAACTCCAAAAAATCTTCTATTACACACAAAATTCTATTTGCCCCTGTATAATTGTCTTGGATCACCCTGTATGTTCAAAAATAATTTTCGGTTATCTATAGATTTTTTTTTAGTTAATTTGTGTTAAATCACAGTTTTAACTATCATAGAACTTGAGCTATCAAAGTTGGACGCACTATTGCCCCACCCTGTATTATAAGATAGGTAAGTTACCTGGCTCAATTACGAGCATTATTGGGTCGTTAGCCAAACAAGCAGATACTGGATAGACACCACCCCCCAACGCTTTTCCTAATGTTAAAATATCGGGTTTAACCCCTTCATAGTCCACTGCTAGCCTTTTTCCGGTTCTTCCTAGTCCGGTTTGAACTTCGTCAGCTATCCAGAGAACATTATATTTAGTACATAACTCCCTGACGCCTTTGAGATATCCTTCCGCAGGCACGACAACCCCTGCTTCACCCTGGATCGGTTCGACCATAAAGGCACAAACCGAAGAATCTTGAAAGGCTCGCTAGAATTAACAACGCTTAAGATTGTTCGTTAAAGAAATCGTAACCAATTTACTTCAAGAGAGCCGAGATCGTTGAAAGGCACGCAAGAGAATCCCGGCATATAAGGGCCGTAACCCCCGAAACTGCTGGGGTCAGTAGAAGCAGACACGGCAGCTAAGGACCTGCCCCAAAAATTGTTGCTGGCAAAAACAATTTTCGCTTCGTTTGTAGGAACTTTCTTAACTTTGTAAGCCCATTTCCTTGAAATTTTGATTGCAGTATCGTCAGCTTCCACACCTAAAATAATCAAATTTCTTATGTTAAGATTAAATTAAAATTGTTATAAAAGACGCACCTGTGTTCATTGGCAAAACTTTGTCGTATTGGAAAAGTTTTGTGATAAATTGGGCGTATTCCCCGAACACATCGGAATATATAGCACGAGATGTGTGATGGAGAACCTGTGATTGCTTCTGAAGTGTTTCTAGGATCTTTGGATGGCAATGACCAAAACTGTTGGTAGAGTAGGCGCTTAGAAAATCGAAATATCTTTTACCTTCAACATCCCAGACCATCACGCCTAAATAAAATAAGATTTTAGTTTGCAGGAATTATTGTTTAAATACTCAACCTTCTCCTTTAGCAAGAGCCACAGGTAATGCGTGATAATTGTGTGCAGCATATTTCGCTTCTCTATCATACACTTCCTGACTGCTAAGACACCTAACACCATCAGGTATTCTTTTTCGTGTTGATACGATTTCTAATTTTCTTAGAACACCGCAAGTCCTCTGTAATTTCGACAGCATCTTTACACCGGAATCTGAAACAAGTTACTTATGATAACTCAAATAATAATAATTTGTTATTAGGTTGGCAAATTGTTGGTTTAGTTGCGTTTAGTTGGTTGATTTATTGCTGTTACCTTCGGCTTCTGTTACTAAATTTATTAATATACAGAGTGTCTCCTAAAAATGGCCCCAAACCTTTTGTTATTTAAACTAAAACTTTAAAGATTTTGGTCTAAAAACTACTAAATGGCTCTAAACTGCATTTCTTAATATTAAGTAAAAAATGTCAGTGTTTTAAATCAAAATATACAGAGTGTGACAGCTGAAGTAAATCAACCGAAATATCTTCGTTATTAGTAAAATTACAGCATTAATTTTAAATCCACTGGAACACGGCGCCTCGAGAATAACTGAGATAAACTTGTCGTTTTTTGTAAGAAAGTCATTCGATACAATACGCGTATTTTAGCTGTTTGCAACCCACATTTTGACAGTTTTATGCAATCGCGGAGTTATTAGAAAAATTATACTATAGTGCATCAAAACCATATTCGCAGTCTACGTCATCAAAATATATGAGTTGTATTTAACAGTTTACACAAAAAAAGATATTGATTTCACTAATATATAAATGCTTTGCTGCAATTGGCTTACATTATGTAAAACGTAAAACTTTTTTTAGTGGTAATTTCTAATCGTGCTTTTAAAAAAAATACAGGGCCTTGCACTGACCTTGTACAACAAAACTTTTTTCGCGTGCCTCTTGTCTGGAAGCGCAAGCGGCAAGAAGAGATGCGCGAGCATATTTCATTTTTGGAATAATAGAATAATTATTTGACGCAGAAATAGTTTTTTTGAGAAACACTTAATATAAATGGATAGCGCGAATATTTATTATGTACAGCACGGACGCGTAACTTGAGCGTTCTAAATTTGGTGAACATTTAGTAAAATTGATGGACATATAGAATTTAAAATTTATGCAATGGTAAAACAATTTGCAGCATACTTATTTTAGTGGTGATGTTTCTGATGTACCTATAATAATTTGGGTTTTATTTAGATTTTTTGATGCTCATTAAATTTTCTGGTGGACAGTGCAAGGGATGTATGGTTTCATTTGGTGTAGGTACATTATATTTGTTCCCAAAATATATTTTAATTTTTTTAAAGAATTAAGATATTGCAGTGCAGTTGAGGTAATGTACTTTTAGAATTACCAAGAATAATGTGAAATTTATTTCTTTTTCTAACAACGAACGTTTTAGCATTCTATCTCTATCATGCACTTAGATGAAATGTTGAGAAGCTCAGTAAATGTTGTCCCTCCTATCTATTTCAAGAGATTTGTTTTTTTAATGCAAGGAATGGTGTTCTAGTTAGATATTCGTTATCATAAACAAATAAGTGTTCAGTAAACCATAAAACTATTAAGTTTGTAAATAAATGAATAGAAATGTTAATGGAAATTTTTACAAATGTTGGGACGTTCTCTTAATATTAATATTAGACTTGACAGTGTCAGTAACAGATAACAAAATTTTGTGATGGAAAATTCCATATTGCCTTTTTACATTGAATTCATTAAACTTCCATTTAAGGTTGCACAAAGTTAAATATAACTTGATGGGACATTGATGGCCGCCAAAGTGTTAGCAACGTTAACTAACAATATATTGTCTGCGTAATTAACTGCAAAAACCTACTACCAATATTTTTTTAATTATTGATTTCAAAGTTTTCTTTTAATCCACTTCTATACTTTAGTCTATGAGAAAAATCATCAATCTTTACTAAATTGTGCTAAAATAAAATGCTAGAGGCACAAAAATAGCCAAAGTAAAATACAAAACTTAAAAATATACACATACGAGTATATTAACAAGTTTGAACATTCTACAGTATTTTTTATTAATAAAACTTTTGAGAAATATCTCATTTTATTAGAATATGAAACAAAGTAGGTAGCTGCTAAAAATATTCCATTCATTCTCTTAAGACTGAATTATACTTTTATCTGTATTAACGTATCTGTTTTAATTCTTTCTTTACTATAAATAAAGTGATAACGTTGACCTTGCAGCCTTGAACATCTTTTTACCCACGAAATTTCACATTCCTTCTATAAATAAAATTACATTGCAAAATCGTAAAACAAAAAAAATGAGATTGTTAATATAATAAATATGATCATCAAAATATGGTCATAAACCTAATTATACATTTATTTTTATATCTACATATTTCCATTATTTATTTGTTACATAGTTTCCTCACACGCAACACATATGTTTATGTTTACACATCTATCTTTTTATGGTGGTAACAATTAACTAATAACTTAAAATATATTGCTAAAGAATTAATTACAAATATCTTTTTGATTTATGCTTCTCGCGGGCTCTTTGTGCTACGATGTTGCTCTTTTGGCAATTAATATTGAAACAAGAGTCAATAAACGCAATCGACACTCTTGGAATAGTACTTACACAAGAAAAATTGGTAAATTTCCAATTGTTCAAAGGGTAAGAAGATGGATTTAGATAAAATAATAAAATGTACACTAGAGATAAATATTTATCAGCAACATCATTCGTATCTATTAGCAATCTTAGATTTTTTTAGATAGATGTAAAGTAGGTACGTACTTACGTTTTGATAAACAAAACAGTTGTAGCCATCACCAATTTTTTGTCACTATAATAATATAAGAAAATTCTACTATTTAACACTTCCTATTTCTAGTTTTTATTAAATTGGTCTAAACAGCAAGTAAAATTTAGTAAAAGTATACCCTTTATTTATATTGTTAAAATCGGAGTATTTCTTGCCTTTCTCTTTAAGTTTAACCAGATTATTACCAACTTCCACAACTCAAGGAGATAATATTGATTGTAGCATATCTAGAATTATTAAACCTTAAGGATTTATAAAGAATTGCAATCTGAAGAACCTGAACTGAGATTTTTATCTATTATTTGTGAGTTAAATAGCGTTATTAAAAACATTACAATAATATAAATTTTAAATTGTAATGAATTACGATCATCTCCTGCTGAAAGCTCTTGTAATTATGAAATTGCCAACAAAAAGCAATGCATGGCTAACCTCTTGTTTTGTAGATAAAGTTTAGTTACTTTTATGTCCAGTAATGTTCTTAAAATATTATTATACATATTATACAGGGTATCCGAAGAAAATATGCAATACTTTCCCAGCTGCTTGTATGATAGAAAAAAATGAATCTATAAATATAGGGCAAAAACTCGTTTCTAAGAGAGCTACAGCCCCAGGAAATTCGTAAACGGTTGTTATTTAAAATGTCTAAGATATCCGCGATTTTACCCAACCATTGCTTTTTGTGTGTAACGACTTGAAATAGAAATAATATAAAAATTAAATTCCAGTGGCGTTCCAAAGTCCAAACTGGGAGAGGGTGGGGGGGTTTAAAATAACCTCAACTTTCTTGCACGTAATGTTTCTAATTTTTGACTGTAAAATATGGAATTTCAAAGCATTCTACATAATAAAGGTAGGTATTTTTGTTGAATGCCGATAAGGATGCACCGTTTAAGTATTGCACAGTTTTTTCGGAAATAAATACAAAAATAAATTGTAATAAATTTTTAAGTACGTAATAAAGCAATCAGTACTAAAGAGGCATTGTCTGCCATTAAGAATCTAAAAATAGATCCAACTAATGTTTATATTTTTTATCAACTTACATAAATGTAACTTACCTAGTAAGGTTTTATTTATTTATACCGTCTCTGTTGCACTTTCGTTAAGAACAGTCAACTATTTAACTGATATTAATACCAAGCCAAGTATATAAATAAGGGGTGTCTTATCATATCTGCTGCTATCAACAAACTCATATAAACATAACATTTAAATTATTGTTGACAAAGAATCTTTGCAGGATCCCAAATATTTTAGTTATCTGAGTTCGATACTTCCTACTCATTGTTAGGATTGAAAGACAGGTTGGTTGATTTTTCAACAATTACTATTGTCACATTAAGGCAAACGTCTTTGCTGTCACATGCGCTTTTTTCTCAATGTATGCATTTTGACGTGCAGAGATTAGTTCTCTCATTTTAGATCACTGCATAAAAGGAAATGGAATGAGTCAAGTGCAAGTAAATAACCCAATTAATTTAATGGAATGACGCCGCGCGCATGCGTTGAGTACGCAGCTGCTTTACAGTGGTACGCTCCGCCTTAATCCAGTATTGTATTCACCAGGTTACGGTTTTACACGTTGTTACTCCATACTGAATGAAACGTGTTCATACAGGTCTGATTTTTGCGTGCCAGTATAATAACTCAAGACAATATTCATAATGTTTGACGCGAGATCATTTTTAGTATTCTGCAGAGTAATTGCACTACATCATTTCGCGCAGCCGTAAAGTGAGGCAGATGGGTTATACATATTTCATGTCTGTCGAACAGAGAACGACAATAAGTACCAAATTCGTATTTTCAAATTTGCAAAAAAAACACGCATATTTTTAGTAATACAATTAAGTTTTTGTT
This sequence comes from Schizotus pectinicornis, assembly GCA_951805265.1. Lineage (NCBI taxonomy): Eukaryota > Metazoa > Arthropoda > Insecta > Coleoptera > Pyrochroidae > Schizotus > Schizotus pectinicornis. The sequence goes on along the minus strand of OX638202.1, from coordinate 3,853,653 downwards.
TAGAATATTCGATAACAAATGGCACATGATGAGCTTTACAGCAAACTGAAGTCAAATTGGGCTATTTATTAAAGGAAACAAATATAATGTACACCAAATTAAACTATACATCCCTTGCACTGTCAACCAGAAAATTTAATGAGCATTAAAAAATCTAAATAAAACCCAGATTATTATACATTAGAAAATGAGAACATCACTACTAAAATAACTATGCTGCGTATTGTTTTACCAGTGCTTACATTTTAAATTCTATATGTCTATCAATTTTACTAAATGTTCACCAAATTTAGAACGCTCAAGTTACGCGTCCGTGCTGTACATAATAATTATTCGCGCTATCCATTTATATTTAGTGTTTCTCAAAAAAACTATTTGTGCGTCAAATAATTATTCTATTACTCCAAAAATGAAATATGCTCGCGCATCTCTCCTAGCCGCTTGCGCTTCCAGACAAGAGGCACGCGAAAAAAGTTTTGTACAAGGTCAGTTCAGGGCCCTGTAATTTTTTTTAAAAGCACGATTAGAAATTGCCACTAAAAGAAGTTTTACATAATGCAAGCCAATTACAGCAAAGCATTTATATATTACGGAAATCAATATCTTTTTTGTGCAAACCACTTCTATTTTTACTCTTATTTTCCTTGCCCTAGCACATCTACATCTATAATTTTACATAAAATTATTTACTATTTACACAACATTTTATTGCTTCTGTATTTTTGATCAACAAATAGTATTTTTAACTGCTAAATAATATAAGACACTGTCGAAAATTAAATATCTGGGTATTATGTTAGAATTAAATGCGGAATAAAATTTGCTGAGCATTTAGTATTTTTGGGAAATGAAAGTATTTTTTTGTATGAAAATATTGGGTAAATTCGGTAGATTGAAATACGACCTTTTATTTAATGTTAAAGTAAACATTTGTATTTTGTTCATATTAACGTGCATGTTAACTTTCTTCAAAATATATAAACTACAAATTCTCCCCACAAACCCTTAAGTTTATTATTTAATATAATAAACTATAAATTTAAAAATTAATTACAAATTAAACTAATAAATTATTACCCCCATAATGATTTTAACTTTAAATAGACTACATATTCTTATCGCCCCACAAACCCTTAAATTTATTATCATTTTTGTGGGCTCTGGGGTACACAAATGTAGTAAAACGATGAAAAGATTGGGGGAATACCCGTTCAGTGTTGCCAATGTTGGTAAAATTTTATCAGATCTATGAGATTCATCACCTTTATGACTATGATTTCAATGTCAACCGACTCTATTCTATTCTTCTTTCTATGGTATAACCTATAAAAATCTGACAGCAGCTGTCAACCAAAGTAACAAGTTTGGAAAGAAATACTATTAAGTTTCATGTAAAAGTGAAAAAGTGGCGGAAGTTTATTGAAATTCATTGTGAATGACTACTTTGTATTGTTGATGTCCTTTGAGTCTTTTGACAAACCCTGAGACTGACTCAACAACAAAGCCCTACTCGACTAGTCAAATATTATGGAATTTACTAGAAAACGTGAGTTTCAAAGAATTAAAGCATTTATATTTATCCAATTATTATTTACAGCTGATCAAGGAGATTCTAAAAATGACATCAACGAGATCTTCGCCGATATACTTCTGAGTGAGGAGCATCTGATTAAAGACAGTTATGAAAAAGGATACGAAATAGGGAGTGAAAAGGAAAATCTAGAAGCATTTCATTTGGGTTTTCACCGTGGAGCAGAATTGGGATCAGAAATCGGTTATATTGCTTCTGTTGTTAATATTTATTCCCACTACTTTCAAACCAACAATTCAGCCTCGCAAAAAATTACTGATATCCTCAATAGTTTAAAAGATTTAACGTCGTCTTTTCCAAAAGAAAATTCCGCAACTGTGGATCTTTTAGAGTTGACAACCACTATTCGGGGAAAATTCAAAAAGTTATGTGCGCTATTGAAGATCACTTGCACGTTTTTCAATAATAATCAATTGACGTTTTGAGCAAAATTTTTAGTAAATATGTCTTTGCAAGTTCAGTTGCTTAAGCAACAAATTGAGCATTTGATTGCTTTTTTGCAACCGCGTCTGAGTCTCGCTAACTGTCACATGGTCGAGTTTTTTACAAGATCGTCATACAACAAGTGCCTTCCACTCGATATACGAGAAGAAGTTGATCGCATCGGGGTTCAAAACGCAATTAACTTACTATTGAAAAACGATCTCAAATCAGCTCCAGCATTAAAAACTTTCATTGACAACACGAAAAATTTTACTTCATCCAGTTTTGTTGGCTGCCTAAAGGCTGAAGATTTTATTGAACATTTGAAAACGTGGGGCTCTTGCGACATTGATAAATTCAAATTGGAGATATTCATGACCCCCAAAAAGTCTCACGAAGTCGAAGTTTTAAGTAGTGTAGCAGCTGCAGTTTCGAAAATTGCAAACGTGTCACACGTCATCGATATTGGTGACGGTAAAGGTTATTTAAGCTCAATGTTGGCTCTTCGTCACAAAATTCCCGTCTTGGGGGTGGATTCGTCAATTGTTCATACCGACGGTGCAATTAAACGAATTAAAAAATTGTCGAGAGTTTGGAAGGGGGTTGTAAATAAACCAAAAAAATCCTACCCTTCCAAATCTGACGAGACTCAAAGTCCCGATGTCGATCTTTACCGACAAGTAACGCAGTACATCAGTGAAGATTGTGACTTGCAGAAGCTAGTCAGCGGTATTTACCGCCAAGATTCCTCAAATCTAGGGCTAGTTGGCTTGCATACTTGCGGCAATTTAGCTCCGAACTCGCTGAAAATATTTGGTACTCGCGACTACGTTAAAACGATTTGTAACGTTGGATGTTGTTACCATTTGTTAACTGAAAGATTTGAAGAAAGTTCGGAGGGCAATGGACCAAACGCGGGGTTTCCAATGAGTCAATTTTTAATTAACAAAAAAATTGTGATCGGTAGAAGTGCTAGAATGGTGGCGTCTCAGTCTGTTGATAGGGTTTTAGAAAAGAAAGAGTTGCCTAGTATATCAATTTTTTATCGTGCTCTTCTCCAAGTTTTGTTCGAAGAGCGTTGTAATGAAGTTCCAACGAGACATGTGGGGAAGTTTAGAAAACCTTGTTCGAACTTTACTGAATATGCCCGAAAAGCCATGGATCGTGTGAAAGTTGACGTGTACGTCAGCGATGAAGAACTTGAGAAACTCCAGGGACTCTACCAGGAACGGTTGAGTGAACTGAACCTTTTTTATTTGCTTCGGTGCCAGTTGTCCCCGGTTATTGAATCTTTGATTTTACTGGACAGATTATTGTATTTGTATGAACAGGGGTTTAAGAGATCATTCTTGGTACAACTGTTTAATCCTGTTATTTCTCCCCGATGTTACGGTATTGTGTCCATTAAAGGTGATTTGCTTCAACTGTAATAATTAAAATGTTTTATTTTATACTCGACTAGTTTCCATCGTTTCCTTAAATAAAAATTTACGAAAAACCGAATATGTAGTCTTTTTAGATTTTTTAATAAATAAACTTTGCTCCATTTTAAAATTCTGTCTTTGTTGTGAATCGAACAAGATTTAAATTTCATCAATAAAGATTTGGTGGAGGTTGAAGCAGTGACTAACCACTACCTAGAATCTAGACGAACAACCGGTTGTTAAAATGGACCATCACCGCTAGATGTCGTGGAACTGATTTGTCTCGTACAAATTTAAGGGTTGTATTTAACAGTCTACCAAATGTACCCAATATTTTCATACAAAAAAATACTTTCATTTCCCAAAAATACTAAACGCTCACCAAAATTAAGAAAATACATAATCTTAAAATGACAACCAAATATTGACATAATGCTGGCCTCTTATACAGGGTGGGGCAATAGTGCGCCCGAGTTCGATAGCTCGAGTTCTATGGTAGGTAGAAATTTGATTTAAAACACAGATAAACTAGAGAAAGAAGTCTATAACCGGAAATTATTTTTGAACATACAGGGTGAGCCAAGACAATTATACAGGGGCAAGTGAGAGTTTTTTAAATGGAATGTGGTGTGTAAAAAAAGATTTTTCGGAGCCTTTTCCTAGACTCTTTTCAATCCAATATTATTGCTGAATATTTCCAAACCACTTGGATGTAACGATTTTTTTTGTTCAAATAATGGCATCTGTAGATGCATATTAAAAAAATCATTACTGTCACAATTACGACTTCTAAGAAAAAATTATGTAAAGACTAGTTAGAAAACATCTGTGGAATGTGTTTGATCCGTTTTAATTTTTGAAAAATTATACAGGGTGGCTAAATTTAATTTTTCAATTTAGAACTTTTTGAATTTAATTTTCTCTATTTTTTCAAATGGAACACCCTGTATATTTTTTAACGATATGATGTAGAAACTAAAGAAGAACATTTTTTGTATGCACACTCCTATGGCTATTTGTAACCATTTTTGAGATATCGCCAAATAATTACAAAATTCAAGAATAATCCTAAAAAATTAGATCGTTTTCCAAATAACTCGACAAAAAACTTCAAATGTTTCAAAATAGACACAAAAATGACAACTGACGACAGGTAACTGCGATAAATGTGTATTTCTTGTCGGATAATATAAAATGCAAAAAATGATCAAGATACAAACATAAAGTGAACTTCCTAAAAAAACTTATGCTGTTTTTATAAACAGAACATCTGGAGCACTTATTACAATTTTATCTGTCGAGTAATTTGAAAAAACAATCTAATTATTCAGGATTATTCTTGATTTTTGTAATTATTGGGTGATAAATCGAAAATGGTTACAAATAGCCATAGGGGTGTACATACAAAAAATGTTTGTATTCCGTTTCTACATCATACCGATAAAAAATATACAGCGTGTTCTATTTGAAAAAATAGAGAAAACTAAATTCAAAAAGTTCTAAATTGAAAAATTAAATTTAGCCACCCTGTATAATTTTTTAAACGTTAAAACGATTCAGAGACATTCCACAGATGTTTCATAACTAGTCTTTACATATTTTTTTTTTTAGAATTCATAATTGTGACTGTAGTAATTTTTTTAACATGCATCTGCAGATGTCATTATTTGAACAAAAATAATCGCTACATCCAAGTGGTTTGGAAATAGTCAGCAATAATACTGGATTGAAAAGACTCTAGGAAAAGGCTCCGAAAAATCTTTTTTTGCACACCGCATTCCATTTAAAAAACTCTCACTTGCCCCTGTATAATTGTCTTGGCTCACCCTGTATGTTCAAAAATAATTTCCAGTTATAGACTTCTTTCTCTAGTTTATCTGTGTTTTTAAGTCAAATTTCTACCTATCATAGAACTCGAGCTATCGAACTCGGGCGCACTATTGCCCCACCCTGTATATTTTGTTCGCTAAAATAACTTTTGTTGGCCATAAATACTAAATGTTCACCAAATTTTATTCCGTATTTAATTCTAACATAATACCCAGATATTTAATTTTCGACAGTGTCTTATATTATTTAACACTTAAAAATACTATTTGTTGATCAAAAATACACAAGCAATGAAATGTTGTGCAAATGGTAAATAATTTTATGCAAAATTACAGATGTAGATGTGCTAGAGCAAGGAAAATAAGAGTAAAAATAGAAGTGATTTGCACAAATAAAGATATTAATTTCCGTAATATATAAATGCTTTGCTGTAATTGGCTTGCATTATGTAAAACATAAAACTTCTTCTAGTGGTAATTTATAATCGTGCTTTTTAAAAAAAAACTACAGGGCCCTGAAGTGACCTTGTACAAAACTTTTTTCGCGTGCCTCTTGTCTGAAAACGCAAGCGGCAAGGAGAGATGCGCGAGCATATTTAATTTTTGCTGTAATAGAATAATTATTTGAAGCACAAATAGTTTTTTTGAGAAACACTAAATATAAATGGATTGGGCGAATATTTATTATGTACAGCACGGACGCGTAACTTGAGCGTTCTAAATTTGGTGAACATTTAGTAAAATTGATAGATATATAGAATTTAAAATGTAAGCAATGGTAAAACAATACGGAGCATACTTATTTTAGTGGTGATGTTCTCATTTTTTGATGTATAATAATTTGGGTTTCATTAAATTTTCTGGTGGAATGTATGGTTTCATTTGGTGTACATTATATTTGTTCCCCAAATTTAATAGCAAAATGTTGAGACTCAACTAATCTAAAAATAAATACCAACTCTTAGACAATGTTTTTAGATTTAGAGCATTTAGAACCTTTAGCTGTTAAATTTGTACGAGACAGATTAATTATACAACATCTATAGTCCATTTTAACAACCGTTTGTTCATCTAGATAGTGGGTTGAAGTTTGAACACAGTAAAAAGACAAAACAGTTAGACCCACTGTAATGCTGACATCGTGTCCACATATGATTATTATTAGATCATTAAAATGATTTTTTACTTCAGATTATTCTATGATCAAAATCCAGGATGGTGGATTCAAATTGGCAGGGTTACGAAGAGCAGGTAACATTCCTCTTCATAAACGAAGAAGTTTTGAAAGTCATTTGTAATTTTCCTATTAAAATTACTTGAACAAAGCATATGTACAGTCGAGGACTCTGAGAATGTCCTATTGTGTTTGTACTTAGACCAGTTTCGCAATAAAACTCTGCAATCAAATAAAATGTGACAACCAGGAGCGATTAGTTCTATGACTAGGTCCCTACCTGTAGGTAATGATAAGTAAAGAAACGTAAAGTGAAAGGCGAACATTCTCAAAATCTCCATTTGTACAACTAACAGGTACGTGGCGGGACGTTGTGAATTAACGCTGAAATTTTGGATTACAAAGGCTTAAGACTTCGAAATTCATTATTGACCCTGTAACTTCCAAGGTTTATTAGTTTCAATAAATTTTATTTACGACAATAAATTATTTAAAATAGATAAACTCAAAAAAAAACAAGCTCAATCTTTGCTAGCATATATCGCATGGACCTAATACTAATCCTAGACTTATATAATTTAAAACTCTTGATTAAAGGTTCGGTGTTGGTATGAAACTTGAGTAGCGTACAATTTCAAATTGGTTTTTAGAAACTAATCGATATCTAATATTTATTTACAAAGTAAACTAGGAAAATTTGCTTCACCGCCTACGAGATGCTACTGCGGCTACTAGGGCAGCTCCACGCCCGCTTCCATCTTGCGATAACATTAAATCAAACTGAAAAAAACAATAATGCATTAAACAAATTCAAATTAAAAAGGCAAAAAGAGTACTTACCACAATCCCGGGATTAACCATTTCAGTAATTTTCTCCATCATTAAGTTATGGAAATGTGGATGGAATCTGTACACGGAACCGTCAATCCCAACAGTGACTCGAGGTTCGTTCATTTTGTTCAACAAAGTGGCTATGGACACCGATACTAAATGAGCAGCCCTTCTCGATACACATTCGCATACGTATCTTACATTTATGAAGTCTTGTTCTGTTGCGTGCTTAAGGCCTGTAATGGAAACATTAATCAAAAATTGAACAAATAACTTCTTTAGCGACACAAAATAAAAGGTGTTTCTTTAAAAATGCCTCAAGCAGTAACTTCTTTATTTATTATCCGATGTTCAACTTTTTTCTTCAAATAGCAACGTATTTTTTTATACTTTGGGTCAATGAACTATTTTTTTCTAAAAGTGCCTCCCAAAAAAATACTTAAAATGTTTATTAAATTGATTTGCTTTTTTTCTTCGTTATTAGTAAAATATAACAATAACAATGCAATTGATTAAATTTTGGAAAAGTTGCAGAAATTAGCATAATTTGATTTTAAAAAGCTCTGCTACAGACGGTCCAAATTTGTCTGCTCCGCGAAGCACGTCGTTGATCATTTCTGAAATTCATCCACCCAATTGACCGCCCTTAGTACACCTTAGTACTAATTGTATCTTTTAATTAATTTTATCGCCAGTACCATAGTCAGGGGTTTTCCCCTTTACATTTTAACCAAAAAAATAGTTGAATTTGAGAAATTAGAAAAATTATTTGATACATTTAATTAAATATCTCTAAGCAGAATAAAACTAAGTGACATTTGAAGGAATAATTTTAGCTATTTAATTGTATCATGTATAAAGCTGTAATTTTACTAATAACAAAGACATTTCGGTTGATTCACTTTAGCTGACTCACCCTGTATATACGACACCTAACCAGACCTAACCAATCTCAACAAACATTTTGATTATTTTTTAAAAAAAGTATTATACGAAAATCAATTTGTCAGAAAATGGCATTCAGAAATAATAATCCATCAAATCAAAGTGTTCATTGATTTCTTTAAAAAAAAAAAAAACGTTAAACATGGCTTAGCATTAAAGTTAATATTTAAAAAAGGCCACGTAGTTTTGAAAAATAGTTTTCTAAAATTTTTTGTTCATTCAAATCGGATATTACGGCTTGAGGCGTGTTTTAGGAAACACCCTGTATACAAAACTAAAACTAACTGATCGGAATTTGAAAATACCTAATTAAAAACTAATTAGATACATAACTTCGAAACATTACTGATATACGGTGAGCTGATAGAAGTGAAGAACAAGTTCTGAAATTGTTACCCAAACAATTAAAAAACGTAATAAAATTTCTTTTTTCTGCATGGCCTGGCATCAAAAGTAACGCGAATTGCTTGGTGTTATTACACCAATAACTACTCAACTAAGCTCTTGGAATTTGGAATTTTTTCACAATAATAATTAATTGACCTCCTCGAAACAATTACAAGTATACTTACAATGACCCACAAAACTATGCAATGGCTAAATTTCCAATTAAACCTTATAAAAATAAGTAAGAAAGTCTTTGGGACATTTACCTAGTTCTTCTAAAATTTCGCTACAGCTGGTGAAAGTTCCTGGTGCATCAGTTTCAATTTCTGACACATACTTCGTGTAGAATCTTCCACGGGTGAAGAGAGCATCGGAACCTTTTCCGCCAAACAGCAGACCCTCATTTGTAAATCGCTCCAGGGCCAATCTCACCAACTCGCCCATGTACATGCCGGATATCATTTTCTCGTATCTAAAGAGAAATAATTATATTACTGCCGTGTCCCGTAGCACTATTTTATTTCGCTAACATCTTTAACTGGGAAAGATAGCAAGTATCACAAGAAGAAATTTTGGAGAAAAAATCTTAATTACTTAATTGTACTTTTATTAATTTGCGGCTTTCAGGCGTAATTTTTTAAATCAACAATAATTTTACTCCAAAAATCTTGTTTCGTTCTTTTTGCATTAATTTTACAGAATCATCCAGAATGGTTGAACGTGACGTCAGCGAACCATCAATGATCATGAAAACTTACTTCCATTTGTTTCCCTTCGACATGCAGTTGACGGTTGTCAACTGTCGGTGCTGTTCAAAGTGTTTTAACAGCTTTCTCGCTTTTTCAACTAAACACTAATGTTTACCAACTCCAAATAACGAAGCAGTAACACGTGTCACAACAAGCGCATCATTGTTAGCGTAGCACCAACTTTATTTAAAAATTTAAAGTTAATTGTGGTACGGCGCACCGACATTAGTACGAATCAGCAGAGTAAGTAAAATTTGCGAAAGAAAAAATTGAACATCCATAACGGGTACGCGGCACGTTCAACCATTTTGGATAACCCTGATGTCGTTTCTTGTATTCTAACATTGTAGAACAAGTTACTGTGACGTCAGTGACGTCACAAAATTGCTAACAAAAATTTCTAATAAATTATCACTCTACGGTTGTTATTAAAGGGCGCGAAAGGCCGCAACATTTCTATTATCAATAACTTTCTGTCTAGTGGCGTGTGATTATTTTTATTAGATCTTGTTAAATAATTTAAATAATTAAATTAGAGCCCAAATTACGTCCTTGAGTACTTACAGTTGACGTCCTGGATTGATGGAATTCTCATCTACATCACGATCGTAGTCTGTTCTTACAAAGTCCAAGTTTCCATCATCTCCGAATGCACCCCATTCCAAATTAATCAAAACATTGCCCGAGCCATAATCTTTGTCGTCGAAATTTTCCGCGTTCTTCTGCTTCTCTACGTAACAAGCATTGCTTCCAGTACCTGTCGGATAAGACCGCCGTTAGTAGAAAGAGGAATTATGAACGACTACATGCAGCTCGACGTAACAAATACTACATTAAGCGGAAGCAAAACATTTACGGACACAGCATGCAACTACTGGACGATTATTACCTGCACCACCAAGTGCATTCTCATTTATACACATAGAAGTTGAAAATTTTACGCTTAAATCGCCAAGAGACGCACACAGGATTTTTATGGACTTGGAAGAATAATGAAAGTATACCCAATAATTTTTTTTTTCGTATTCTCTTATTATTCTCTTATTCTTATTCTCTCAGTCCTCTTCGAGAACCGACGTCTGTTCTTTATTTCGATTTTAATTAACCACCAGCTACCGTAATAATTTTGAGAGTGCGCAAATTATCTTTGTGCAACTGGACGCTAGACATCTAAAGTAGATGGTTCAGAATTTATAAATTTCTTATTACGTTGACCATTTGCTTATTGGTTTTGTGAAAATTAAAGTTCAATATGGCAAATTCAACCAGTAGTTGTTTAAAACAGAATGCGACTTGAACGCTCACACCGTTAGTCAGAAAAGTAAGAAACATTAGTAGAGTGGCTACAGAAACTTGAACCTACCAACAATAAGACCAATCTTGCAATGGCGATTTTTCCAAGCACATGACATGAGTGTTCCCGTGGTGTCATTTAATATGGCGCAAACTTCGATCTCAATATCCTAGGAAAATAAACATGCATAAAGAAAAGGAAAAATAATTATTGTACTAGTCTACGTGTGAACAAACCCTAAACCAGCAATAAGTACGCTTCACAAAGCAATAGACAATAGACCTTTTTCAGTGAAAATGTAAAGGATAAACTTATACGCAAATTTAGTGAGTTAAAAGAGATAGAAACACAGATGCTTGCGCATCCGGACGCAATCTGCGTTGGCCGCGCTTTGATGATTGGCGAATCACCTGGAAATGGGCGGGTCGCAATGCCATGCCCATCCTACCGAATGAAGTTGGTTTACCCTGGGAAGAAACATCGTGCCTCATTTTTTACTCGCTACTGTACCCAGATGCGCGCGCACAACGGATAAAATTGAAAAGGTCTATTGAAGTATTTGGTTCGTTTGTGAAACGTGCTTGTCAAAGTGAAGTATCAAGTCGCCCCAGCATAAGTACCTGGCTTGTAGTTAAAACGGCATGCAGCGCAACGAAAATGATAATAATTAAGTGACTACAGGTGTTAATTCCTAATATTCTTTGCCATGCAAAATATTCGAGCCAGGTTTACAATTGTTATGTGGGACTCACCAGCAATTACACCAATTCGGCAATACGGATTTACCCAAGCACAGGACATTAATGTTCCTGTGGAGTCATTTAATATAGCCATAACAGAAATTGCTATATCCTGAAATGTTTCTCAATTGTTTTAAAAACTAATTACTCGCATGCAATTTTATTATTGAATTAGATTGTTGAAGAAACCAACGATAAGTATTACGTAACGAAATCATTATTGAACAAGTCACGATTGTGGAGACTTCTTACCCCACGTCTGGTGATGGCGTCCTGCAACATCTGGACCACGTCGTTTCCTACAACGTTCGAACAATTAAAACCCTTCGTCCAGCGTTCCAGCACGCCTTTGGTTAATCCTAGTTGTTTCAGGGGAAAACTGAAAGTGAATCCTAACGGCAATTTTTCGTTCATCACCTTCTCTTCTTTCATGAATTTGGCTAGACAATCAGCTATGTGATCGAAAAGTTGTTCGCCTGATCCTAACATGATGTGGGCTGGGATGGCGAAAATTTTTGACTTCATCTCGAAGTGGTTGTCGCTCAGCTCGATGAGCAACACCCGAAAATTAGTTCCTCCCAGGTCCAGGGCAAGAAACTTGCCCTTTTCTGAAAAAACGAAAAAAATTGGATTAAAAGTTTAATTGAAAAAGAACTGAAAATCGTTGGAGCAAAGAAAATTAATTTCTCGTTAATTGCTTATACATTTCCTGATGTTGCTATTTTCTAGGATTGTTATCATAAACAGAAACTTGGATCGTTCTAGGAATCTCTATGAACGTATCTATGAGTGTTCTACTTGGAAAATAACATCAGTAATACAAATTTCATAATTGTTTTTATTCAAAGGAAAATGCTGCTATCAATGAGAAAATAACGAACAGAATGTAAAAAATAATGACACTCCCTGCAGACAATTCTCCAGAGTGTTACTCCCCTTTGTGATTTAACTTCAGCAAAATTCACGTCACTTTAATTTTTCAAAGAAAAATATGAATTAATTTAAAGTGTTACCCTCTTACTCTGAATTTTAAAATACATAGTAACTCACCCCACCTGGTGAAAAAAATTTCACCTGTTTGCGCAAGAAAATTTACTTTAGTCGAAACAAGGTTAAAAATATGTATTTAATTTACAAAAATGTTGAAGTAAAAAAAAAAATCGATTAATATTTTGCACAAGATTCCAGAGCAATCAGAAAAAGTATGGAAAAGTAGTTCGAGTACGTGATAAATCTTGTACTTAAAGAAACTGGCCTCTTATAGAAGAACTACACCTTACACTATCACTTCCATTTCATAGTAGAATTTTTCTAATTCTACAAAGCCATATAAGTGTCAAAATATGCCACTGCAATTAGCTGCAACATACGTATTGTTGTACTCGCACAGAACGACAAGTTTATCCAAGCGCAGTGTGCTTCAGCGGATATAAGCAAGACACCATCCCTAAACTCACATTCTCGTCGGCGTCTCCTTCCAATTCATTAAAATGAGCGAGACATCAGATTTACAGCGAAATGTTGTAAAAAAGCTCTCCACTCCGCTCATGAAATACGGGGCAGTTTCAAAAAGTAAATCGATAATTAAAAATTTAGTATTGATCAATTCCAAAATAATTTATACCGATGACAATTTTAAGTTCAATCGTTTCTAGTAAAATTAAGTTTTATGAGTACGTTTGTTTAATCACCTGTGCTCAGTGCGCAACTTAGTCAGAATGAGACAGATAATTTCTTTCTTTCTCAAACAACACGGAACGGACAGTAGACCAAGCTGCGCACGCAACACGGCTTGTGTTTGTTTAACTCATTTAAAAATCGCATAGTTCTGTCTCTGTTTCACAAACTAAAAATGTCTATTACTGGGCAGTTCGTATAAAATTGGTAGGCGACGACTTGAGTATATTCTCCTCGCGCTCAATTTAGTAAATTAAAATGAGACACCAACAGAGACGTACCGATTGACCAAGAACTTAAATCTAGAGGAACACACCGCACTCGGATAAACTTGTGGTTCTCTGCGAGTAAGAGAGACAGTAGACACAATACGCACTGCAACTGATTGGAGCGGTATATTTTGACACTTATATGACCTTTTGGAGTTGTTTGAAAAATTCCATTATATTATTGATAAGAAAATGTTTATTGGATTGGATAATTCTATCTAAACATAAGTATGTATTAGAAAATAATAAATGGATGCACTTGAGGTCAAATTATAATAAAGGAGACATGGTGATGTACGGTCATCAGCAGAGATAATGTCCACCTGTTAAATTTAAATTCGTTTATTTTCTACATAAAACAAACACACACATTAAAATTCATATTTATGCCAAGCATATGAAATAATGAAACAGATGCATTAGGTTTCATTTACCTGGTACATCATCTGCAGAAGAAATTAAGTGTGAGATGGACATTTTCTCTACTGATGGCTGTACGCACAATATGTACATTCTTTACGAAACGGAACCCCTCCGCATTAGGCATTAGTTGTGCGACAATGACAAGATCAAAGATTTCCCAGAAAATAAATTAGTAGCAACGTCCTGAAGAAACATTTCAAAATAGGCTCTTCTATTCCCTCCTAATAAGGAAACACAAAATTTAATACTTTTAATAAATTTTTAAAACATTGTAATATTAATAAAATTATTGAAGACCCCTCATGTTAGAAGTTTTAGCCCCATATTCATAAACAAATTAATCGAAAGAATTTTTTACATAAAGATGAGAACTTTTTTTTTTAAATAATGTACCGCGAGATGCCACTTGAGATTTCAAAGGAGAGTGACTGTAGAAGAGAGGGCGAGGTAAAACCTAATAGTCAATCAACGTTGTTTCTGGTTGGGATCAAGTAAACTTAACTGAAGCTGGCTAGTTTTGAAAAAATAAACCCAGTAATCTTCTAGTTCTAGCTAATTTCCAGATTCTAACTATTCTAGATTTTTATTGAAAATTCTAATTTTTTCCTAACATTTATTTTTTGGTATATAATTACGACCCTGTTTGCAAATCTAGACCTCAATTTCGCAAAGATTAGATAACTACGAACTTTATACTGTACGAAGAATCATAGGTTATCGTAAAGTTATAACATTTTGCTAATCACCTTCCTCCTTCTATTCAATTCAGTGTTGAAACAAGTTACGTAAAACATAACGACAAAAAATTGACGAATAATTATCTGCGTCATTATCTGACTTCGTATGTACCAAATTTTAAAAACCTATTCTCCAAAGCGAAATTTAGAAAACAGCTATTAAGTCATGGGAGAACAAATATAATGTACACCAAATTAAACCATACATCCCTTGCACTGTCCACCAGAAAATTTAATTTTAATTTTAATTTAATGAGTATCAAAAAATCTAAATAAAACCCAAATTATTATACATCAGAAAATGAGAACATTACCACTAAAATAACTATGCTGCGTATTATTGCTTACATTTTAAATTCTATATGTCTATCAATTTTACTAAATGTTCACCAAATTTAGAACGCTCAAATTACGCGTCCGTGCTGTACATAATAAATACTCGCGCTATCCATTTATATTTAGTGTTTCTCAAAAAAACTATTTGTGCGTCAAATAATTATTCTATTACTCCAAAAATGAAATATGCTCGCGCATCTCTCCTTGCCGCTTGCGCTTCCAGACAAGAGGCACGCGAAAAAAGTTTTGTACAAGGTCAGTTCAGGGCCCTGTAATTTTTTTTTAAAAGCACGATTAGAAATTACCACTAAAAGAAGTTTTACGTTTTACATAATGCAAGCCAATTACAGCAAAGCATTTATATATTACGAAAATCAATATCCTTTTTTGTGCAAACCACTTCTATTTTTACTCTTATTTTCCTTGCCCTACATCTATAATTTTGCATAAAATTATTTACCATTTGCACAACATTTTATTGCTTGTGTATTTTTGATCAACAAATAGTATTTTTAACTGCTAAATAATATAAGACACTGTCGAAAATTAAATATCTGGGTATTATGTTAGAATTAAATTCGGAATAAAATTTGGTGAACATTTAGTATTTATGGTCAACGAAAGTTATTTTGGCGAACAAAATATATAAGAGGCCAGCATTATGTCAATATTTGGTTGTCGCTTTAAGATTATGTATTTTCTTAATTTTGGTGAGCATTTAGTATTTTTGGGAAATAAAAGTATTTTTTTGTATGAAAATATTGGGTAAATTTGGTAGACTGTTAAATACGACCCTTAAGTCATTATGTATTAACCTATTTGGAATTGGCTCAAAATGAAATTGGTGACAGTGAGTTCGAATGAAATTAGAATTTAAAATTTAAAAAGCAATTCAGTAAACTTTATAATCGATTATAAAGGAAAAGACATCAGCAATAAGTAATCAAATTGGTCAAATTGAATAAAATAAAAAAAATAAAGTAAAACTTGTTAGTTGGGGCTTACTGTCAAATTTTTATATAATAATTAACTGTCGAAAAATTTTAGAAAAAAATCTGCGCATACACAGTGACCTAGAAAATTTCTTGGGCATAGTCTCGACCTTAACAATATACTGAAGTAAAATTTTCTATGAAGGTAAAGTATTGCAAGTATATTACCTGTTCCATTGGGAAGGTCCTGGACATAGGTGATGAAACACTTCACAATAGATGTAGGATGCGTTTTCTTTCCAAGACCCTTCTTGACATCATCGAGAAACCTTTTGGAAAGCTCCTGAAGTTGCTTGTCAGTCAAAACAAGCTCTTTACATCGCTCATGTATCTGTAAAAAACAATTTTTATTTAGACTTGTTCGTTATACATGTTTACTTATCACCGTGAACGTGGAGGAAACAATCAAAAAATAACTACTCATCATTCTATAGTTTCTTCTAACAAACGTGCTATCTATTCTACTTTAAATACATAATATAGTTTTCTTTTGCATTCGACACCTAAACGTGTAAGCAAGACCTTGAATTGTTTGCTTAATTCACCAACCTATACCTACATAATATGTTGCAGACTTGCGTCAGGCATGAACTTGCATTATAACCACAATATTGTGTTTTTCGCATAAAATTACAACTTTATGGTGTTTGGTATTGGCATCGCTTTAACACCACACCAACAATAGATTGCTGACTGTTTAAAGATACATAATTCATAAGATTTTAAATATTCCTTACAGAATATTTGTTTATACGTTTTAATATTTCGTGCACCCATTTTGACGTTGTCCATTTTGATTTGAATGTTAGTAATTTGGTCATTTTTGGATTTGATCCCTTGCGGTATGCAACACGATATACAGCAGCAATTGCAGCATTGAGATACTTTTCCTTCCATAGGAGCCGGAGGAGGCACCCCTACTGTAACCTAAATGAATGTTACCTAATCCTTCTTGCCATTTTAATATAACTCAAATTATGCTTTTTAGGTCATTCAACGAGTCAAGCACAGTATTTCTGTTAATTAAAACAAGAAGCATATTGCTTCTGTCTAAAATTAACTATTTGTTTACATTAATGTTAAAACTATGAGTTATTCATCTAATACTAATTACCCTGAAAAGGTAAACAGAACCATTTTACTTACACGTCTGACATCACATGTACAGTTTATTTTTTTCCGGTAGTGCTATAATTTTAAAGTATTAACAGTATAGGGTCTTCTTCTGATCCGACTGACTCAAAGTAAAGTTTAGTTATATAAATTGTTGTATTTTTCCCTTCGTAAGTCGTGAAGAATTGAACGAGTCAGGGCAAAGAAAGTTTGACCACCTTCCCTAAAGACTTCATTCTAATTATAGGATCGATCAGTCCGAACTGACTGAAAATCTGCATCCACTAACCACTGGCAGGAGGAAACTCTTAACAAAATGTTATTAGTCATTTCATTGGTTACATTGTTACATAAACCTAAAATTTCACAGTAGGTATTAAGCAATTTACGCTTTCAACATTGAAATCGTTAATTAAATTAAACATTCTTGAGCTGCCACAGCATAAGTCGTTTATCAATCAACGGTAGCATCTATATGTTTATTATTAATTGTAAATTCATGGCAATAGTTGTCCAATCGTTTGCACATTTGTTTGATCAAACTAAACTATTACAAAAATTTATGATTGTGTGGCTTCTCTGACCATAATTTAATAATTTTAAAAATCACAATTGTTGGTCCAGTATATCTACTGGACCAACAATTGTGATTTTTAAAAAATCATTAATTTCCCTTTGGAATGTCATTATTTTCAACGAACAATTTCAGTATTAGTGATTTTCAAGAACAACTTTCTATTTACCTTGGTCGTGGAACATTGTTCGTCTGGTGGTCTATATGTTTAGAGTTCCGTTAATAAATTCTTTGATTTATATTAAAATTCGGTGTCTTTTAAATACTGTTTCCGTTACCTCTCCCCCATACGAACAAGTCAACTTGTTCCCAAGGATACTTTAGTTTCCTGAAAGCCGGCCCTCATCAATGACCATGTAGAAAGAAATAGTACTTAGAGAAACTTGACCTGTTAAGCTGTAAACCAGAAAACTCGGTGGCGACTAATAAACTAATATTGACTATTGATGTTACCGTACATTATTGCGGATTGACCTAGAGAAAGGTTAAATTGACTGGCCCACAAAAAGCGATATCAGCTTGTCTCTTGCTTTGTTTCCGCGATTTAATATTATCTTAAAACAAACAAATTTAAGATTTTAAAATCCGGTTGGAATTTATATCTACCCCAACGGTTACCTACCACCGACCGCGCGGCCGCCAATCAACTGGGAATCGGCCGGTCGCAATGGTTCTCCCTCCTGCCGAATGCAGCTGGTTTACGCTAGGAAGAAACAGTGTTCTTTATTTATTGATAGACACTGTACCAGCAATTAAAATGTCTCGATAACGCTACTTAAAACCAACACAGATATTAAAATTCATATTTATGCTAAGCATATGAAATAATAGAACAGATGCATTGGGTTTCCTTTCCTTCATCTGTAGAAAAAATTTAAATTTTAAAAGTGAGATGGACATTACTTTTGAAACTGACTGTACTAGGTATGTACTTACTACTACGTAATATTTTATACATTCGTTAGCAGTTTGGCTTAAAAATCTTTACTAATGCATGAGTATTTGAATTTCTATACCTCATCATGAGTTTCAATTCAAGTATTCAAGTGGTATTATTGTAGGTATCACATACTGTGAAATGTCTACACTTGTCAATAACAAAACAACCACTCCTTAAAATTTTTGAAACCACTCAATATTTTCTTAAAAATGTAAATAATAATTAAAATGCTTCAAATATTGACCAAAAGAGCTCAAATAAGAAGTATTTTGAAATGTCAGTTGAAATACTCCAACTATTCGATTTACCACTTAAGGGGTACCTATTTGAAGAAAGAACATGCCTGCAGTAGTTGAACTTTATGGTCAATTTTATGGTTATTATAGACAACTTATTCAAAGAAAATGTCAACGCTATTAACTATAACTATAATACCTAAATGTCGTGTAGCGGTAAAATAACTTGATTTTGAATATACAGGGTGGGGCAATAGTGCGTTCGACTTCGATAGCTCAAGTTCTATGATAGCTAAAAATTTGATTTAAGAACACAAATTAACTAGAAAAAAAATCTATAACCGGAAATTATTTTTGAACATACAGGGTGAGCCAAGACGATTATACAAGGGCAAGTAACATTTTTTTAAATAGAATGTTGTCAAATAATGGCATCTGCAGATGCATGTTAAAAAAATTACTACAGTCACAATTAGGAGTTTTAAGAAGAAATTATGTAACTACTGTAGTTAGGAAACATCTGTGGGATGTTCTTGAATCGTTAAATTATACAGGGTGGCAAAACTTAATTTTTCAATTTAGATTTTTTTAATTTCATTATTTTTTTCAAATAGAACACTCTGTATATTTTAACGATATGATGTAAAAACGAACATTTTTTTTCTATGTAAATACACCCCTGTATAATCTTGACTCACCTTGTATATTCAAAAATTATATGTTCAGTTATAGATTTTTTTTCTACTTTATTTGTTCTTAAATCAAATTTCCAGTTATCATAATTACGTTCTTACAAACAATGGGTCCTCCTGTATACCTTGGGCATTAACACAATACAGGGTCTCAACGAGAACCGCCGGTGCCAAATTACGTATTTCCAATGGAGTTAAAAATTCAAAATTTGGCAGAAATAAACTACAATTAATGCACTATAAGATGACATTATCGTTTTCTTCTTTTTTTAAACGGTGTGAGTTTTCACTTTCGATGGCGATTTTATATCGAAATATTTACTTCATCTCCTTGATTTTCTTCGAGCTCATGATCACGACGTCCAAGATTGATAACAAGTAATTGAAATATTTTTATATCAAACCGTTATTGAATTACATGGATTTTTCAATTTCAGCCCTGAAAGGATTTTTGATTGACAGCATGACAGCTTTGTGGTCCTTTACCTAGCGGGTAACCACTTTAGATTTTATGATGGTCTCTGTACTGCAACGATCTTTGAGTAGGTACCGCTATTAAGTCATAAATAACCGAGCCGTTTAGGGCGTCTTTGTCATGAAATTTGACTGCTTCAATAAAGCAGTCGTGTCACAAAATTCGTCAAAATCCCGCGAACTTCTTAAAAACACAATTAGCGATACTTCAACTAAAAATTTCAAATTTTTAACAACAGGAACGTATACCTGACGGTATTACGAACATAATAATAATAAGAAAATACCGGGTGGACCATCACTTGTGGTCGAATTTTTCCCGCCCAAACGATAAAAGATTTGAATTTGAGCTTCCAAGGATATGATCGAACCATTAAGACCTATTTTTCAAAAAATTTTGAAGTTTTTTGGACCACCCCGTGCTCGTCTACACGGTGATTCATTCAAAATTGTAAAAAAGTTGACAATAAAGCTGCAACTTTTTTATACCGTTGTACGCAGAAAATTTTTCAGATTACGGCGGTCTCTTCAAAATTTCGAAATTTTGATTTCTGGGGCCGTAGTATTTTGTTGAAAATTATCTGAGGCAAGGAAGGTATTCCATGAATCAACTTGGCTGTTGCATTTTTACGAAATACTACGGTCCCAGAAATCAAAATTTCGAAATTCTGAAGAGACCGCCGTAATCTGAAAAATTTTCTGCGTACAACGGTATAAAAAAAGTTGTAACTTTATTGTCAACTTTTTTACAATTTTGAATGAATCACCGTGTAGACGCGTACGGGGTGGGTCAAAAAAATTCAAATTTTTTTGAAAAGTAGGTCTTAATGATTCGATCATATCCTCGGAAGCTCAAATTCAAATCTTTTATCGTTTGAACGGGAAAAATTCAACCACAAGTGATGGTCCACCCGGTATATCAAAAATTTCTGAAAAAGCACTTTATGGCGTCTCGACGGCGCATGGAATTAATTATGAACCAAACAACGACGCCACGTTCATTAAAGTTTATTTCTGCCAAATTTCAAATTTTTAACTCCATTGGAAATACGCAATTTAGCACCGGCGGTTCTCGGTGAAACACCCGGTATATTTTTTTTAAATTTATAATAGCAGCCACCAAGCAGGTAGTTCAAACAACTTGAACTACCAGCATCACTTAATGAATGTAAGTAATGTAAAACGCAAATGTAGTATGTACCTACTTACATACATTCATGTCTCTGTAACCTTTGCAAGGTTAATCGATGAATTTTATGTTTACACAACGTAGTTCTAGAAAATTGACGTAAGTACTTAAATTTTTCTACCTATATACACGTAGATCTAATATGATCCTTAAAGCTCTATGCCTTAAGGCCTTACCATCTTTAAATTCAATTCCGCCAGTATTTTTCCACGTTTTTTTTTTTTTATTACGATCCCCTTTGGCAACTACGTACATACGTACAAAGTATTTTTTTTCGGTTTAAAATCTCGACCAAAAGCAAACAACGTAAAAGAAGCATAAAAATGCCAATGTTTGGACAGTTTGGGTAAATCCCGATCGGTCGCTGTAGTTCCAACACACCCCCAATTTCGGTCAA
Source organism: Schizotus pectinicornis (assembly GCA_951805265.1). NCBI lineage: Eukaryota > Metazoa > Arthropoda > Insecta > Coleoptera > Pyrochroidae > Schizotus > Schizotus pectinicornis. The sequence continues at coordinate 3,832,217 of OX638202.1, read as the reverse complement.
TCAAATTTCAGGGATCAAGAAGCACGTGACGCCAACATTACGGACCGAAAAAAACTTATCAGCAAATCTACTACATACCGTTTCAGTAACGAAGGATTTCCGTTTGAAGCCCATATGAACTTTCACGACCGCACAATAATTTATAGGAATAATCCGGCAAAACGCCGCTGGTATTTGCGTAAAGTATTAACAGCGGAATAGTCGACAGTCACCTAAAACCCGGTCGTATATAAGACACATACCATTACCATTGCGGCATGCTTCGTTCCACTATTACAATGTGTAATTTTGCATCTCTCTTTGAATGAACCAACGTGGCTGTGGTCATGCCCGTCATGCTCGCAACAGTCACCACGAGCCAACTTGATTGGTCGAAGTCAGGGGTGTGGTGGACGGTTGCGTGCGCAAATTCACGTTGCCAGATTTGAAACAACATCGCGCAATCTTTTATTTATTTCGCAATTTCGTCATTCATTTTGGCCCGTTCCCGTTAAGTAAACTTGAAATAAATAACGTAAAAAGATTCTGTTCGGCGGCGGGTATTTACCAACCGACGTGACGCGAGCCAGAGAAATGCAAAATTTTCCTTGTGGGAAATGTGGTGAGATACCCGTACCCGAAAGAAGGAACGAGTGCAGGGACGTGCCGGCTCCAACGTAATTAATTCATTCATTATGACATTTGCAGTTCTGATTGCGTCATGCGTGACCACTTCGCGGTTTTTAGTCTTTATTGACATTGACCAACGCACTGACGAAGAAGTATTTTTAACCGGCACAATGGGGTACTTGCCTCATGTTTGGGAAATATAATATTTGGAAAATGTAGGCGATTTCATTAGACCCGTATTTTTTTATTTGGTTCTAGGGTCAATATTACGCCCAGAATTAATTTTTTAAATTTTTGGAGTGACAGATTTGTGACGTAGCCGGCCCCTGCACGGCGTAGTTCTAAAAGAAATCGTATGATGGCGCTTTACTCAATTTCCTTGCGTTCTATTTATAAATCGCAAGCCGATCCGCTGTACACATGTCGCGCCCTCTGTTAGCAGCGTCGTAGCATAGTCTATTCAATACAGGGTGATTCACGTAGCCCGTCCATTAGAAGTTTTTCAACTTCCAGTTGGATTAAAAATTTGAAACTTGGAAGGCAGTCATTATCAGTCATGCTCATTCTATCTAAAATATTTTGAGCTCTCTAGCTATACAGAGTGTGCGAAAAGTCGGTATCAACTTTCTTATTTTAAATGGAAACGTACCATTTTTTCTACATGGTCTAATTGGTCTTCCAACTCTGAGTTTTTATAACATTTGTTATGTAAACTTATTTGACAATTTTTGACATTATGTTAATTTATGTGAAAAAAAAGGTCGATGTGGTAGCTTACGAAAAAATTCGTATCTGGCAGACGGTTCAGAATTTATGAAAGCTAATTTGTAAAGTGCTTAGTTCAAAGTCCAGACTAACTTCTGATGTCTTAATGGTGGTTCCATCTTGTACCATATGGGTGCAGACAATTTTCAAATATCGCAACCAAAAATGGTCAAGAAGTCATTTTTTTCAAATACCACCTACAGATTTTTTTTACACCACTCGATAGAAAATTGTATTTTGGGATGAGTTACTTAAGCATTCCCTATACCTAACTTCATCCCCTATCAAATTAAAAATTAAAATCCAGAATTTCATCAATTTTGCACAAGATTTTTTGGGTTTTCAAGTATGCCATGAAAACAAAAGACAATTGCAATAATTTAATTATGAAATGAATATCTTACTAATTTTATAAAACAACAACAACAAAAACTATCAAAAACCATCTTAACAAAATTCTAATGTAAATGTTCAATGTGAGCATCATTTTGATTACTACATTCTATCATTTTATATCATTGTGTAACTCTTCTTATTTCGTTGGTGTCAAGACTGTCAAATGCTCTTATTATTCTCCCGCTTAATTCCTTTATGTTGCAAAGTGGTGAAGTATAAACTAAATCTTTTATTCAATCCCAAACATAAAAGTCTAATGAGGTAAGATCTGGAGATAATAAGAGCATTCGACAGTCTTGGTCCCAACGAAATTAAAAGAGGTACACAATCTGTTGAAAATGGATTAATAGAATGTATGTAGTAATCAAAATAGTGCTCACATTGAACACCTACATTAGAATTTTGTTAAGATGGTTCTTGGTAGTTTTTGTTGTTGTTTTTTTTATAAAATTAGTAACATATTCATTTCATAATTAAAATGTTGCAATTGTCTTTTGTTTCCATGGCATACTTGAAAGAATAAAAAAATCTCTTGGCAGGATTGATAGAATTTCTGGATTTTAATTTTTAATTTGATAGAGGATGAAGTTAGGTATAGGGAATGCCTAAGTGACTCATCCCAAAATACAATTTTCTATCGAATGATGTAAAAAAAATCTGTAGGTGCCATTTGAAAAAAATGACTTTTTGACCATTTTTGGGTGCGATATTTGAAAATTGTCTGCACCCATATGGTATAAAATGGAACTACCATTAAGATATCAGAAGTTAGTCTGGACTTCGAACTAAGTACTTTACAAATTGGTTTTCATAAATTCAAAACCGTCTGCCAGATACCAATTTTTTCGTAAGCTACCACATCGACCCTTTTTTTCACATAAATTAACATAATGTCAAAAATTGTCAAATAAGTTTACATAACAAATGTTATAAAAACTCAGAGTTGGAAGACCAATTAGACCATGTAGAAAAAATGGTACGTTTCTATTTAAAATAAGAAAGTTGATACCGACTTTTCGCACACCCTGTATAGCTAGAGAGCTCAAAATATTTTAGATAGAATGAGCATGACTGATAATGACTGCCTTCCAAGTTTCAAATTTTTAATCCAACTGGAAGTTAAAAAACTTCTAATGGACGGGCTACGTGAATCACCCTGTATAGATGTGAGTCTTGGATACGGGAGTCCAATACGTCATCAAAAACAAAAATTGCAAATATTTACAAAAATAAAAAATAAATAAATGGGAAAGAAATATTTAAGCCTCTTTTAGTTGTTTGCATGCATCTAGAGAATAAAAAGTGCAATATTTTTTTTAGGCAAGTACCCCATAAAGAAAGAACTGTGTAATTGACAAGATTTACCGATTTATTATCAAGGGCGGCTTTGGAAGCTAAACTGGATGTCACAACTAGATCAACTGTTGTGGCAAACCGTTTTACTATTTATTTACTATTTAGTCTCTCTATATTAGGTATCAATGTGTCATTAATTCCGTTATATTCCTATGCCACTTGTGATAATAACAATCACCTTAAGGTTTTCCATTAAAACATTAAAACTTAAATTTAAATGAAGGCAAAATAATTCGTTACTTGTTTTAAGAATCCCTTTTTCACATTGTATTTAAGAGGAACGTCTACGCTGTATCATTTGTGATTGTAGAACGTCAGTATAATGCGGTTTGTATTAGCAAAGACACGTATTGAAAAGAAAGGATATGCATTTCGCATTTCCAAGAAAGTTCCGTACAAGTAAAGAATATCTGATTTTTGTTTTCAAGATCTGATACTTTGAAGAAAGTTAAATCCACGTTAATATGAACAAAATACTAATATTTACTTTAACATTAAATAAATAGCCCAATTTGACTTCAGTTTGCTGTAAACCTCATCATGCGGCATTCGTTATCAAATATTCTAAACAAAAACTTAATTATATTACTAAAAATAGTCGTGCTTTTTTGCAAGTTTAAAAATACGAATTTGGTGGTTATTGTCGTCCTCTGTTCGACAGTCATGAAATGAGTTATACCCATCTGCCTCACTTTACGGCTAATCGAGATGATGTAGTCAAATTACTCTGCAGAATACCAGAAATGATCTCGCGTCAAACGTTATGAATATTGTCTTGAGTTATCATACTGGCGCGCAAGAACCAGGCCTGTATTAACACGTTTTATTCAGTATGAAGGAACAACGTGTGAAACAGAAGCCTGCTGAATACGACACTGGTAAAGCGGAGAATACCACTGCGTACTCAATACATGCGCGTGGCGTCATTCCATTAAATTAACTGGGTTATTTACTTGCACTTGACTCATTCCATTTCCTTTTATGCAGTGATCTAAAATGAAGGAACTAATCTCTGCACGTCAAAATGCATACAGTGAGAAAAAAACGCATGTGATTGCACAAATGATACAGCGGAGATGTTCCTCTTAAGAGGACCGTTTATTATTATATCTACTACAATATAGGGGGCGCTGTAGTATTTATTCTTAGCGGCCGGAATTTCCATTCCACATGCCATGCGACATCGCTCCCAATGTCTCATTTTAATTCAAGTGTAATGGAAATTGCATTACAAACGAAATTAACAACGAAGGATAATAGAAATACTACAAGAAGACTTGAAGAGATCAAATGCCATGGAAATTCACAATGAAGCAAAATAACCTAACCAAATTTAATTTTTAATTTAGATCTCAAAGGGGGAGACTCGAGCCACGGAGCCACCACCTTGGACGAAATGTGCTTAGACTGGTTTCTTTAAAATAACACCTCAACGGTTAATCTTGCCACAAAAATATCTATAAATAATTTACAGAATAGTAAATTTTCTACATTTCTGTTGTTACAGCGCCCAAATTTGAAACATTTGAAAATCGTCCAAAAACTTTTCAAATTCGGCCGCTGTAATCCGTTACATATTAGACTTAGGTACAACAAAAATGTGTGTACAGAATTTTGTCCGTATTAAAGGTTCAATCTCTTTTATTTTCTAACTGGTCTCCCACAAGTACCGCACCACCTTGAAGGTGGGTTATCTAGAATTATAGTAGAATGTTGGAAAATTAAAGATTTTAAATCATAAAATAACATCTTTAATATAACAATAGGGAAATATGGTCAATACACCTAATAAAATTAACAAACGGTTTCTAGGGAATCAATATTGCACGATTTTTCTGAGTATAAGTGAAAGTTCAATTTCAGATAACAGTGTTGCCTTTTCTTAATTTTAAATTGCTTTAGTTTCTAAATTGAGACAGGAATTTTTGTAGCAATTTTCCAGTACATACTCGACACTAATTTTAGATAACGCACCTTCAAGGTAGTGCGGTGTTTTTGAGACACTCTGTATAATAAAAATTATTTAACAAAAAAATAGTTTTTATTTACATTTTTTGTAAGTACATACATATATTTATGAGAAAAATGGCAAAATTAAATTTCCACAGGAGGGCAAGTGCCCCACCTTGCCACTCCCTTCAAGCGCTCATGTACAAGCAGATTTTTTGAAAATGATACTCTTGAATCGCTAGTTTGACTGATTTGGCAACATTGTAGACTGGTCTAGTAAGATCGAAGGCACCGAACCGACCCGAACGATGGACAAAGTCGGCTCGGTGCCTTCGATCTTACCAGACCAGTCTACAATGTTGTCAAATCAGTCAAACCAGCGATTCAAGAGTATCATTTTCAAAAAATGTACTTGTACACCCGCCTAATTAAGTAATGCACAGGGGGTGCGCAAATAATTTACTTTTCTCACGTTATCATCAAGTGTAACATAGAAAAACTTGTAGGAGATATTAGAAAAGCACAGGGGATCACAAATTGTCAACTTTTTTTAAGTTTTACTGTATGATAATGTGGTAAACGTAGATTATTCGTGTCCCCCCCCCCCCTGTAATTGTAGATATTATTAGCAATTCGAATTTAAAAGATATTTTGTATTAGGTATAACTGAACATACTTATGCGGTCAAAGGTTTTCCTTAAACCGATAACACGTTAAGTAGGTACCTAAATGATAAGAACAAAACATTTTCTGCTTATTTCATGTCGATATGATGACTTATATTTTTTCGCTTTTAATTCATCATCATCACAACATATAATTCTCTATAATATAATGTATTTATTCGTACCCGCCATAAACATAACATCGTGACAAGACATTAGGTAAATACTTGCACGCAACATGATAGTTTTGTAGCGACACAGGGTGTCCCGAAAAAAGTGTGCAATACTTTGCTGACGGCTTCTACAATTAAAAACATAAAGAGTGTTGTCTATAAACATAAAACAAAAAATTCTTCCCAAAGAAACTAGAGCTCTCTAAAGATAAACCTCTGTTAGTGGTTTGCAGGGAATATCTTCAAAACCAGTCAAGTTAAAATAATAAAATTTTGCACAACCATTACTATTTTTGTATGTAACCAGTAGAAATAAAAATAATTCAAAAAATGTATACAGGGGTGTCTCAAGCGCAGAGCCTGCTAAGTGAAAATAGCCCTAACTTTTCTGTATGTACCATTTTCAATTTTTAACTCTGAGATTTTAAAAATCTAGAGTTTTCTACATACCCTTGTTGAAAACCGATAGAGGGTACACCGTTTCTTAGCCAAATCGATTTAAAGATTTTGTTACACAGCAGGTATTGCGAATGAAATGACATTTATTATTGTTACATACAAAAATAGTAATGGTTGGGCAAAATTTCATTATTTTCATTATTCATTATTCATCATTATTACCAATCATTATCATTATTTTCCCTTGACTGGCTTTAAAAATATTCACTGCAAACCACTAACAGAGGTTTACCTTTAGAGGGCTCTAGTTCCCTTAGGAAGAATTTTTAGCCCTATGTTTATAGACAACTTTCTTTATGTTTTTCATTGTAGAAGCTGTCGGTAAAATATTGAACATTTTTTTCGAGACATCCCTGTATAGCCGTTATTCAACATAGGTATATCTTGTTGGTATTATGAACAAATAACACACAAGAAAAGTATTTAAAAAACTTTAGAGACTGTGAATAACGTGGTGTTTTACTTGACATTGTTACTAATAAAATTAAAAAAAGGCACTAAAGGTCACTTTTTAATTTATTAATTTAAAATTAGTTTTGAGAATTTTACCAATCTTATTTAGTGGAATTATTTATTGTTAGAGTGGAACCGTCCCGAAATTGCAAGCTGCATCTTGTAATATTTATTCAAGCATAAAATTGGCAAATATTATGGAAATGAGAAACTGACTACATAGCAACTGAAAAAAGTTGGTAAAATGAATTGCCCATTGTAAAACTGTTTTTAATGACAGGTGAATGGAATAATAATAAACATATAGTGTCTCGTTCACGTCAGAAACTACTATCTACGTATGTATGTGTGTTATGTACATTTGCTACGTAAGTAGGCACGTAGCTCTTTTTTCGCGAAACTTATTTGCTTCTTTAAATATGTACAAGATGATGATCTTGGTACTTACCTACATACATACGAAAATGAAGAATTTTCAGTAGGTATTCAATGAAATTTAAATTGTTTTTAAAGCATTTTTCCTCAAGCGATTCTTAATTAAGAACGATAATTTAGAAAAATAATGTGTTTCGACTTTTTTGTTTTTCAAACGACGACCTTCTAGCAATAATGATATAATAATGGCGAAATGAGAGTACCTATCGTGTATAATACCGTATGTTGTCATCAACATGGAACAAAAACAATAATTAACAATAATAACTATAGTTTTGGATCTTCAAGGTTTTACATAGGTATCTTTCGAATTATTTCGTGGTAAAACCTGGAAAATTTTGGAAACCTAGAAAAATGTGAGAATAACTAAGAAAATCAAAAGATTAAGTTGACTTTGGAACCAACAAATACGTAAATATGCAACAGATAATATTTTCTAAGTTACTGAAATAACAGAAACCAGAAGACGAGCCGTAGGTTGTACCTAAGCAGGTGGATAATTGAAAAATATTCTCACTTACTTCTGGTGTCACGTACTCGCTAGTTTCAAATGGTCCTTGTAGTTGTACCATTTTCATCGCAACACTTTGCAGAAGTGAAATTTGAGCACTTATTCCGAATACAGAACTAAACAGTTGTGGATTGGTTCACAGGACTCTGCGAAGTGTTCTGTCAACCAACCATAGAACATTGAAGGTCACCTTCAAAAAAGAGAATCTGAACCACACCCCCGGGTATTGATTCTACTGTGTGACGTCACGGGAAAGTATCCGCGGAGGGTGCGTGTGTAAACCCGAAACGTTGACGTTCAATGGAGGCTCGTCTGTCCTTGAAGTACGTAATCAATGTGATAAGAAGTCACGAGAAATAATAAAGTACGCACACCTGCACCTGCATACTTATCTATACGATAAAGTGTGGCAGTGGTAATTAATGTTTGTAACAACTGTATGGAAAACTGTAAATGCACAAGGGGTAGAAAAATAAGTTACTATTTCCACGTCATCAAGTGTAACTTGATTATTCGCGCACCCCTGCCCATTTTAAATTTCCCCGATTGTACAATATATTTTCAAGCTATTCTTGCTAATTACCGTACAACCAAGAAAATAATTGAAAGTTCTTACTTCTTGTTTGGGGAGAGTTATTGTAAAATTATTATCAATTGTAGCGTAATGCAAATAGTACAATCGACATAGTTAAGAGCAAAATTATATAGGAAAGTGCTGAAATGAGAAAACTCTACGCAATAATTGTTCTTATTTCATTTTGCTGGCACGTAAGTACTACCACAAATTATTGCAATAAAAGCTACAGCAAAGAAATGAGTTTTCCAAGTTTTTAACAAATTTATATTTTAGTCCAATTTCTTAAAAAAAAATAAAAATAAGTAGGTAAATGACGTACGTAGTAGGTAGTGACGTATGTAGTTTAATGGAATTTAATATCTGGCATGTTACTGTGCCAGCTAATAAATTTTATGTCCATGACATGCAACGTGTACTTAAAAAACACGTCAATTCAAGTTTTGCCAAGGTATACAATCGAGTATACAATAGACTTGTGACTTTGTCAGACACGAGAAGGTGATTGACCTGGAAGATCAATGCAAATTATTGAAAAATATGTTTACTTCCATTAACAAGTTTCAATGAAAGAAAAGAAAAGATTTTGTCTTCTTTGTTCTTGTTATTAATTTTTAAAGAGAAAATAAGAAACACATTTCTAATTTTGTTCTTGATGTTATGAAAAAAAATAGCATTGCATTTTCTTTTGAATATTACATACTTTCTACTTTTACAAAAATTCAATCATATATTTACTCTAAACTTGAAATAGACATTTTTGACACTGATTTGCTAATTCCTCGAACCAATAAAAGGTTGATATTAAAGAGCAAACTCTGACACAGCATCTACCAAAATTCGAAAGATATTACAGAGCAGCAATTTTTGTTCCTTGTGGAGATCAAATTATTAAAAGTTAGAAAGAAGAATACAAAGGGGTTGTTGTATAAGAAAAATTCTGAGAAAAATGACTGAATGTATTACATCATTATGGATTCAGAATTAAATTATCTACCAGAAATTGCTAAAAAAAATAATGTGTTGCCATTTGAAATAATAAAGTTGATATCTTTTCTGATTAAATGACAAGTGAATAAAAATGTTTAAAAGCATATTTGAGAAAACTGTATTTTGTGTCTACATTTTGAGATACACTTTGTTGCTATTATAATGATATAAAGTTTGGTGAGTGAGCGACTTGTGGTTATTTTAATATTAAATAATTGTTAGTTTATAAAAATCAAATTTGTTATTACAAAATATCGGGCACTTTAATATTTAGAAAAAGAAAAAATCCATAAAACCTTATATCATTATAATGGACGGAAAAGTGTCTGAAAATGTAAAAATATACAGGCTCATCCATTTTAAAAATACGCCTACGTCATAACTCAAAAAATAAAATACTTTTTGGAAATCAAAGTACGTCATTGCATAGAACAAAAATTTTTGTTAATATTATTTTTTAATCGAATTTATAGTTTAGCCAAAAATCAGGTGTTCCAACACATTTGCCCAACCCTGTATACCTAGCAATACTTTAATCTTTATGATTCTTGAGCTTTTTTGTTCTTTAACGTTTAAATATCTTTTATTTTAATAAAGTCATAAGCCATAAGCATTACTATAAATAAATGTGCTTTTCACCATGAATTTACAAAAAATGTTTGAATCCCCCAAATAAGAGTTTTGACTACGTCACTGCTCAGTGCTATTAATATACCTACATATTTTTATATTTGACAACATTATTATACAAAATTATATTAAACAGTCATTAGTCATGACATATTTATTTATTTAAGCTGCCTGTTTAAAAAATACGTGATGGTAACTATGCCAACTTTTTAACTATCGCGTTTCAAGCGAAAAGCTCATTTTCCACAGAAAAAAATTACTTTTGTTACAAGAGCATTAGCCAAGTCATTTTTATTTGATTACATTCTTCAGCCAAAAATTTGGTATCCATTTTTTAAATAAGAACAGGCAACTATTATTATTAATATGAACAAAGGATCAAGGAACGCAGTATAGAAAGTAAAACTAGCGAGCTTCGAGATCAATAATAAATTATACAATTATCATAACAGGTTAGATTATTAAGGCTTACTACAAGCTAATGCAATCAAAACCACATATTTCATGATGTTTTATTTATTTATACGCTATATGCGGTATTTTTACTAGCCAAGTAAAATTACACACATACCTACATACAAATAAAACTTTAATACTCACCTACATAAATTTGGCGAATTGTTTCATTTGATTATTAACTTTACGTTAACAATTAGAAATTAGACCCTAACTAGGCGCTAACTGCGTAAAGGTGTTTTTTAAATATTTTGATCGAAATTTTTTGTATACCTGCTAATAATAATAATTTAACAGAGGATAAAGTTAGATATAGCAATTGCTTTAAAAACTCATCCTAAAATACAATTTTCTTTTGAATGATGTGACGAAAAATAACTGTCATTTGAAAAAAAATTATTTTTTTGACCAATTTGGTTGCAATATTTGCAAATCGCCTGCGCCCATTCCGCCCATATGGTACAATATGAGACCGCCATTGAATATTAGAAGTTAGTCTTAACTTCCAGCTAAGTACTTAAACAATTTGGATTCATAATTCTGAACGGTTTACGAGATACAAATTTTCTCGTTAACTACCACATTAACCATTTTTTTCAAAAAAATTTGTTATTATAGTACCTACCTACATATTTCAATTGTTAGTTCAAAAGGTTCTTGTTCTCTAGTGACCAACTGTCGTCAACGTTGGCGAAATATCTGGCGACTATTCGACAGTCACTAAAAAAGTCACCAAGTGGATCTAGCACCAATTCCAAAAAAAATATTACCTAAGTGTTTATTCAGAATTTTTTTTGCCATACCTATATGAACAGCAAACCTAGTACCAATCATTTGAATGAATCCAAAAAAAAAAAAATTCAACTGAAGATGCAAATAGCGAATCTGCTGAAGACCTTGTTGAAAGTCAAAAAGAACTGCTTCCAGAATTCCCATCAACTCTGGCTGATTATGAAGGCCGACAAATCCTATCTACTAATAAACCATCATGTGCTACTGGAAATAAGCGCAAACTTTTTCAAAATGCTTCAACCACTACAAATCCGGCTGAAGAAGCTTTTTTTGATTGGCTTAGAAATGAGAAAGACAAAAATAATGACAACAAAAAAGATCCAAAAATGTTGTTTCTGCGCAGTTTGTTGCCAGTCATAATGAATGACGGATAAACAAAACAGAAGATTTTGTCAAAAAGTTAAGCTGCAACCTTAGACTTCTCTGACCAAAAATAAGCAAAAAAGTTGATATAAATATTTTAGAGTTACCACCTCTTAGTGATGACCTTCTTTTAGATGTTTTTTATGACTATTTTCGAAATCGTCGAGACTATGAAATTTGGGCAAAGATCATTTTACATGAATTTAATGAAGGCGTTCAAACTGTCTAGAGGTGGGGAAAATATTGCCACAACTTTTTAATGTGTAGACTTTCTTTTCACCTGAGAATTTTAATTTTTAGAGTATTCTACGATAAAAAAATACTCTTGTTTAAAATGAGTAAACATGACTTTTAAAGATTGTTACAAAGCGTAATGGCTTCTCTTTCTCAATTTCTCTCTCCCCTCAGTAACAAATAAAAAATTGTATGTAACAATTTCGAGACTCGATTGCATTAACTGTATTATTTTGAAGGTGTACTATCAACAATAATTGGACGTTGCTGCTTGGACGCACACCTCTCTCTAATCTCGTAATCAAATTGTTGTTAAACGAGTGGGCGATATGGTTCCAATCAGGTACGTTGATAAAGACAAAAAATATCATAGCAACGTATTTCTCATATCCCACCACACACTTCAATCTCAAATCATTAGGTATACCTAGACTAGATACTTCCCTTAATCATAAACGAGACACCCACTTGAATGATTAATGCAACTTTCTTGAAGAAAAATAAATTTTATTTATTTTTATTAAAATTTATACCTAGAACAACCTTATTATCTACACTCCTCGTTTGTTATGACTCAAGAAACTCAAATTTCCAAATTTCGGTTGAGTTGTTATCACCTTACGTTATCGATGTGTAAATGGAAAAGTGGAAAAGTATCGTCATGACCAGGCGAATTCTCAGACAGTGCAAAAGCAAATAATGGAAATTCCGCAATCAACTGCGACAGGAAGTAGACTACCTAATTAGATCATGTATTTTGCATACACATATCTATTGAACCTTGAACGTCAATGGCACTGCCAGATAGAATGTTCATTAACTCTTTAGTGGAGCAACACAGGTAACCCGCGAAGGTCGTCTGTCTTGAAACTTGACAACAAGGGGGGTCAGCATATAGGGTTAGTAGTCAAACGTGTGGAACCAAGCCTAAACTATTTGGCTTGGAAAAAAATAAAAATTGGTTGTCAAATGACTAATTTAAGGGCATACTAAATTTCCACAAGGTTTTATTTATTTAAATCGGATCAGAAACAACAAAGATACGGCTTAAGACGATTTTAGAGAACACCCTGTATATTCCTTTTAGATGTCCAACCACCTGAAGTTTGTTGGTCTAATGGAACACTATGTATATATTTACTTACAATCTATAATACCAAATAAAAATGTATTTCCTAAAAGTTCTATTGTTTTCCTTATTAAATGTTAGGGGGCCAAACTCAAAATTTTGCGTACGGGCCTGCCAATTATAGTTACCCTACTGCACTATTTTACACTATTTGTTTTTTGAGTGAATATTTTTTAGAACCAAAAATAAGAACTCGGGTCCATAAATTTAAGAAACACTGACTAGTTTATCCTGCTACCTCTACTAGACCTATAAAAGTTATAAGAGATTTTGCCACGCCCTGCTCATATCTTAAAAATCTAGTTTTCCCACTGGTATTAATTAGATCAGGAATGATAGAAAGGTCATCCTTAAAAAGTGCAACACTATAGAACAAACCTGTTTCATCTAAACATACCTTGAGACTACGTGGCTTCGTTTTTGGAATTGGCAGAGGTTTACATAAACATGTTCGTTGGAACTTCTTCATTTCGTTCAATTATTCACTGAAATTTTGATAACTTGACACTTAACACTTACAATTTTGTGACATTTATACGAAAACAAAATCTGACAAGCCTAAAGTCAATTTAAAGCGTGCGAGCGGAACAAAATTCAGAATAGACATTGCTCCAAAATAAAATTGTATTTTTCTAATATTAATTTTTAACTTTGAGAACAGCTTACGTTGAGACTTATATTTCTGAGAGAACCACTTTTTAAAATTATTGTTAATGCGAATTTTTTTTTCATGAAGGCTAGGTCAGGGTAGTATAAGTATAGTCAGGACCATAAATGTTGGCGTACGCGTCATCAGTTTATGTACCAATAAAAAACACGCTGAAGGTTTATCTGATGGTATCAGAAGAATTGTAGACCCGTTTGTAAACGATACGTCTGAGCAGGTGTTTGTGTGACTCGTTGAATAATTTAGACGTTTACAATTTCACATTATTGATCACGTGCACGCCAACATTCGTGGTTCCGACTATAGTGCAGTTTTTTACACTTCTGGTTCAGACCACATTTTGGTTTCAATTAACATGTGATACACCATTGGATTGAGAAAAATATCTACAGTTCATTTCCGCAAAAAAATAAAATGGTGTCCATTTTAAAAATAAAAGTTTTGTCATTTCCGATATGAACCAAAAGTGGGAAAAATTATTGATTTTTATTTTCAAACATTTTATGAAAGATAATAAAGAATTTTCTCCACTGCGTTATACTTCGGGGTGCTTATCGAAAACAACCACATTTTGCTTTTGGGTTTACCCAGCTTTTCAAGAAAATTGTAAATGTGATACACCATTGGATTGAGAAAAAATCTGAAGTTTATTTCCCCCAAAAAATAATATGGTCTCCATGTAAAAACAAAATTTGTTCATTTCCGGTCTGAACCAGAAGTGGGATAAATTTGTAAATGTCATTCACTAATAGAATATTATCTTTAATATCAACAACATTATAAATGTTTTTTTATTTATTAACATTTGTTGACGTTATACACTGGGGCGTTTATGGACGAACGCACGGTATACAGGGTGGGGCAATAGTGCGCCCGAGTTTGATAGCTCGAGTTCCATGATAGGCAGAAATTTGATTTAAAAACACAGATAAACTAGAGAAAGAAGTCTATAACCGGAAATTATTTTTGAACATACAGGGTGAGCCAAGACAATTATACAGGGGCAAGTGAGAGTTTTTTAAATGGAATGTGGTGTGCAAAAGAAGATTTTTCGGAGCCTTTTCCTAGACTCTTTTCAATCCATTATTATTGCTGACTGTTTCCAAACCACTTAGATGTAGCGATTTTTTTTTCAAATAATGGCATCTGCGGATGCATGTTAAAAAAATCACTACTGTCACAATTACAACTTCTAAAAAAAATTATGTAAAGGCTACTTAGAAAACATCTGTGGAATGTCTTTGATCCAGTTTAACTTTTGAAAAATTATACAGGATGGCTAAATTTAATTTTTCAATTTAGAACTTTTTGAATTTAATTTTCTCCATTTTTTCAAATAGAACACCCTGTATATTTTTTATTAATATGATGTAGAAACTAAATACAAACATTTTTTGTATGTACACCCCTATGGCTATTTGTAACCATATTCGATTTATCGCTCAATAATTACAAAAGTCAAGAATAATCCTAAATAATTAAATTGTTTTTCAAATTACTCGACAGATAAAATTGCAATAAGTGCTCCAGATGTTTTGTTTATAAAAGCAGCATAAGTTTTTTTAGTAAGTTCACTTTATGTTTCTATCTTGATCATTTTTTGCATTTTATATTATCCGACAAGAAATACACATTTATCGCAGTTACCTGTCGTCAGTTGTCATTTTTGTGTCTATTTTGAAACATTTGAAGTTTTTGTCGAATTATTTGGAAAACGATCTAATTTCTTAAGATTATTCTTGAATTTTGTAATTATTTGGCGATATCTCGAAAATGGTTATAAATAGCCATAGGGGTGTACATACAAAAAATGTTTGTATTCAGTTTCTACATCATACCGATAAAAAATATACAGGGTGTTCTATTTGAAAAAATGGAGAAAATTAAATTCAAAAAGTTCTAAATTGAAAAATTAAATTTAGCCACCCTGTATAATTTTTCAAAAGTTAAAACGGATCAAAGACATTCCACAGATGTTTTCTAAGTAGCCTTTACATAATTTTTTCTTAGAAGTCGTAATTGTGACAGTAGTGATTCTTTTAACATGCATCTACAGATGCCATTATTTGAACAAAAAAAATCGCTACATCCAAGTGGTTTGGAAATAGTCAGCAGTAATATTGGATTGAAAAGAGTCTAGGAAAAGGCTCCGAAAAGTCTTCTTTTACACACCACATTCCATTTAAAAAACTCTCACTTGCCCCTGTATAATTGTCTTAGCTCACACTGTATGTTCAAAAATAATTTCCGGTTATAGACTTATTTCTCTAGTTTATCTGTGTTTTTAAATCAAATTTCCACCTATCATAGAACTCGAGCTATCGAACTCGGGCGCACTATTGCCCCACCCTGTATAATAAAACCCATATTACACCCGCTGTCGAGGTCGAGGGCCAATAAACTACATTATGATGATTACAAAATAACAGTGACAAGCTCCCAATAAATTGAAACCGGGCAAAGAAACAAGGAAAAACAAGTAATTTCCTCATATATAAGAAGGAAGAAGAAGACAAAATAAAATAAAAATTATTTTTCTACTTTGGTTCTATAATTTCAAATCTGACATTTAACTAACTTTGTTAGTCCTACCAACCACGACCAAATTTTTATTTAAAATTGATCTAAAGTAGAAAAAATACTATAAAAAAACTCGTTCATAAAACAATTATGGCATTGGTCTATTACAAAAATCGCCGCTGTGCGCCTCGTTTTCTAAATTTGGACTTGTGCCATAAAATGTGCTTTATGTATGTTCTTTAATGTAGTATTTTTATATTACAGTCTGTTTCTTTACACAACATAACTTTGAAAATAATGACACCTTCCAAACGTCTACCTCTAATCAGTCATTGAATTGAATATTAGAGATTTGAAAGAATGCTAAGTCAATTCCTAACTTTGAAAAAACTTCATGCATAACTTCCACTAAATTACCACGTAAATGAACTCCATAAAACTAATACATTATGTAAACCAACAGAGACAACACTGATACCTACACCTTAATTACCTCAACCTAAAGTCAACATGTAGATACTTAATTATAAACAAAAACATTTTCTTGTTACAAATGAATTTTAATGTCGTTTTCGTAACTATCTTTAATCCACATACTACAAATAATAATCGTAATTTAAGTTAACATTATTTGGGAAGTTGGTAGCTATTATTTACAATTTGCACTGCTTTATCCTCTCTCTTCTTAACATTTTCTTCTTAGTCAAATGTTCCTCCAATTTAAAAACTAACTTATCGCCTTGTACTTTAATGATTTATTAATCATTAATCATAATCAAACATAATCGATTAATCATAACTAAGACCTTTTGGTCAATATCAAAAGTAGGCTATATTTGTGGCACGAAGTGGGGAAACCCTTAATTATATTAGATCTACTAGGGTTGTTGACAGAATGCTTCTTTTTAGATTAAAATAACTTCAGTACCTAAGTGGGCGGAATAGTGTGGAAGTACCCTCGCGAGCAATATTTAATGCACGACGGTGTTTCTTCCCAGTGTAAACCAACTCGATTCGGTAAGATGGAAAGGGCATTGCAACCCACCCACTTCCAAGTGATTTGCGGCCGAGCAAGGGAGGTTGAGATAGCAAAGGAAGTATTTATTATCCATAGCACCATTGGGCGATAGGATTTGCTGGAGTCCAATAGGGCAGACTGTCACAACCACTCCTACAGCTCGATTTACACAACTTCAAAATTTCCCTTCACGAGTCGTGCCTTAAATATTGCTCGCGAGTGTACCTACCTATTAAAATTTGAAAAATCTACACAAAAATTAAAATATAAAAAATTGATCAAAATATGCAAGCGTCATTTAGTTTCGAAGATTACTGACAGCCTTAGCTCTTCGAACATACATACGTACAAGCATTGTCAAAGCAAAGACTATCATCATTAGTTTTTAACAAGGTGCTAGTAATTTTCCCATATCCGGATTAAACCGAACAAATCTGAAATTACAAATTCTTCAAAATATAGATAAACGCCAAAAATTTAGAGAGAATATTTTATCAATTCACACACTCCAAGATCCTGTGTCATTCGAATAAAGGTATTATCTAACATAAGAATAGTGCAACAGCTTATTTAATGGTTTGGATGCTTTTTGCGCCAGATAAAATCGCATAATCATTCGTTATTACCTATTAAATCGAATGCGTCAATGTTCTTAAACAATTATCTTGAAACCAGAAAGATCCGGTTCTTCATCAACATTATCAGTCGTTAAGTGAAGCAAATAGAATAAGTCCATACACTTCTATTAAATCTCATATGTCATATGATTTGGCAGTGCACTTTATGAAGACGTTACTGCCAATTTAGCACGACGTAATTTAGCTAAAGTTTTTAATTTTTTTATTAATAGTTTCAGAACTTGCATAAACGCCAGTACCTGTTTCTTAAAAACCCCGTATTAACGAGACTATTGAGAAGAATATAAGAATTTTTGAGTTCTACTCGTTAACAGTCCACGATTTTTTTTTTCAAAATTTTTAACCAATAAACTGCTTCTCTAGGTAATTTACTTGTGAGTGTAGCTGAATATCATTACATATGTGACATTTTTTTTTCCATAAAAAGCTACTTGACCTACCTCATTCGTAATAGGTAATTTACTTGTGAGTGTAGCACATAATATGTTAAATAATTATGATATTTTTTTCCCCATAAAAAGCAACTTGACCTACCTCATTCGTAATTTCGTATTGAAGGATATTATTTATGCCAACTTGATCGATTTCGACTCTTCCTAAGTCATTCACGTACTCAAATATTTGCTTTTCCCTCATTTTTCGAACGTTGTCCACTGATTAACTACTTTAAAGGTTCACGTTCACTGTTCAAGGCAAAAATACTCCGGTTCAACGAGTGAACGAACCACAACTACATAAATTTGGTGCTAAACAATTTTACCAGTTCAATTCCCCTTCAAGTAATAAATTGAATACGTCGCATTGTTCTGGTTTCCCCCACTTTATTCGATGACATTGATAAGATAATGAGCCTGTTACTTATTAAGATATACATGCGACCGTGATTAATCTCGAGGATCACAAGCTGTTCGTTTATTAAAAAGGAAAAGTTACATTGAAACAATTACCGAAATATGGTCTCTTCTTCCGGTCGAGGCGGAATTTTCGCAAAGCTATGAGGTAAGTCATATATGTGTATAATAAGTAAGGTGGTTGTAAAATAAGGATAGTATATTCACAAGAAGGAATTAAAAATAATTTTCAAAATTATTTAAGTTTTAAGAACAACACCTTTTCTAATGAAGTGAAAAGTGAAAAAATTGTAAAAGTAAACTAAAAACAAATCATTAAACAGCAATTTTCTGCTGTTATTAGTTTTTAAAATATTAAAGTTCAAAGTGTAGAGACTCCTAAGGGTAACGTCACACCGACATGGAGCGCGCTAGGATCCAATCCAAGTTACAACTTACAATGCATAAATGCATAATAATGGGTCGTATTTAACAGTCCACCAAATTTACCCAATATTTTCATACAAAAAAATACTTTTACTTCCCAAAAATACTAAATGCTCACCAAAATTAAGAAAATACATAATCTTAAAGCGACAACCAAATATTGACACAATGCTGGCCTCTTATATATTTTGTTCGCCAAAATAACTTTTGTTGACCATAAATACTAAATGTTCACCAAATTTTATTCCGCATTTAATTCTAACATAATACCCAGATATTTAATTTTCGACAGTGTCTTATATTATTTAGCAGTTAAAAATACTATTTGTTGATCAAAAAACACAAGCAATAAAATGTTGTGCAAATGGTAAATAATTTTATGCAAAATTATAGATGTAGATGTGCTAGGGCAAGGAAAATAAGAGTAAAAATAGAAGTGGTTTGCACAAAAAAAGATATTGATTTCCGTAATACATAAATTCTTTGCTGTACCTAATTGACTTGCATTATGTAAAACGTAAAACTTCTTTTAGTGGTAATTTCTAATCATGCTTTTAAAAAAAATCACAAGGTCCTGGACTGACCTTGTTCAAAACTTTTTTCGCGTGCCTCTTGTCTGGAAGCGCAAGCGGCAAGGAGAGATGCGCGAGCATATTTCATTTTTGGAGTAATAGAATAATTATTTGACGCACAAATAGTTTTTTTGAGAAACACTAAATATAAATGGATAGCGCGAATATTTATTATGTACAGCACGGACGCGTAACTTGAGCGTTCTAAATTTGGTGAACATTTAGTAAAATTGATAGACATATAGAATTTAAAATGTAAGCAATCGTAAAACAATATGCAGCATAGTTATTTTAGTGGTGATGTTCGCATTTTCTGATGTATAATAATTTGGGTTTTATTTAGATTTTTTGATGCTCATTAAATTTTCTGGTGGACAGTGCAAGGTATGTATGGTTTAATTTGGTGTACATTATATTTGTTCCCCATAATAATTGTCAGATTAAAATGGACACCTATAGGTCGGTTCCTTCCTACCAAATAAAGTTGATTTATACTGGGAAGAAATAGGGTGCCTTATTTATTGATAGAAACTGTACCTACATCTAAAAGTTCTTAAAAACTTGCTGTTACATATTGAAACTTCCTCCATTATGGAGGGTAACAAATAAGAACAAGAATTTAATTCAGCTCTGAAAACCGATAACGAGGTAGGTCAAAAATGAAAAGCAAAAAGCCAATAGAAGTCCATGTTAGTACTGTATCAGAACCCTTCACCCCCCACCTTCACCAGCATCTTGAAACTGCATTTTAAATTAACATCATTATCAACACTACAGAAGATTAGAATAACTAAAACAAACGTTATTTTCAACCACTCTAACCTTATGAGGTAAGACCCTAGCAAGAATTTTTGTGAAATAGCATCCTAGAATCCTCTTGCTCATTCCTATCAAGATAAAATATGTACCTAAAAAATTATTCTATTAAGCTAGCGCAAATTTGCCATTGAGGCAACACCTTACACAAGATTAGTTTGTCTTCGGAAGCACCATTCAATTATAGCACATTCATAGTGAATCAGAAATAATAAAAATTAACGATGACCTAAAAAGCAAAGATATAATGGTTTAGTTGTTTCTCTCGCCAGAACCCCAACTTTTGATAAAGCGTGATCTACCAAAGAAAAATCAAATTACAGAAACCGTTATGTAAAATCTTAACACCTCGTTTATCAATCATTTAGAATTTTCAAATCGCTAATGTTACGCCCTAGTCTAATACCTTCTACCGATTCCAACCCTTTAACCCCATAATTCGAACAGTCACGTACATTTTGAAAAATCTGGTTCTTGCTCAAAGGATAACCATGCCGTCTCTAACCAATACTTCTTATTGTATTGATTAGAGTTCTACTCATTTATCTATACCCATAGAATTTAGATACACTGGCGAGCAATAAATATGACACAGTATTTATCCCTAGTGTAAACCAGCACCATCTGGTAGGGTGGGGAGGACATTGCGACCCACCCATTTCCAGGTGGTTTGCGGTCGGGCGATGAAGTTGGGTCCTCTTTGAGATAAGTATAAACTCCAAACGGAATAAATATTTATTACCTGTAGTACCTACCATTGAACGATAACAATTTGCTGAAGTCCAATACGGCATTGGGCACGCTTGCGCTGACACAGCCATTCCTACAGCCTGTTTCACACAACTTCAAAATCGCCGATTTTGCTTCACGAGTTGTGCCCTATTTATTGCTCGACAGTGTACCTACATACATAATAAGTATGCTGTAATTATTGAATACTTTAATGTTTGGGTATTAAATTTCACAGTTACCTCGTATAGTGAATAAATAGTGTCTCAAGTGGCGCTTGTATCAAATGGTTCCTACTACAAGGTCAAGACCTGAATGACAAGCTATGAGTTCCGATAATATTCCGATAATGCTTCTTATGTTGACTGTATAACACATTTATGGCAATAAATTAGCTATAAAAATTGATTAATTATCATGTACCCAATTACAAAGATTAGGGATGACCTAAACCGCCAAAGTTGTCTTCCCCAGTGCATTGAAAGATTCCCAACCGTTCGATAAGGCTTTAATATGCAATAAAATCAAAATACAGACGTCTGAATTTATTCTATAAATCAGTACCTACCTCGTGTTATTCAATCAGAATCTTCGAATCCCTAATGACAATAAGATATTATTTAACTAGGTGGCTAAATTTACCATAGAAAAATCTAATTTAATTTATGTAGTTATAAATAATCCTATCGGAATATATTTTGCAGGAATCTTGCTAGGTCATTCATGAATTTTACAAGAAGTGCCATTGTATTGGTTATAAGGTCTTTAACTAATGAATAGAATACTGTTATAGTTCTTCAGAACACTTGCATTTCAGTTAGTCTAAAATGTTTTTCTATGTTTCTCTTTGATTTCATAATTGTAGTCTATGCATTTTCTCCAGTTTAGAAAAAGCTTAATTAAGAGAAAAATAAAAAAATGTCACTTATTGATAAACAAGCATTTTCGTTGAATAATAATGCCCCTTGATTAAAGGTCGTTACAAGTTTTACTGCATTTTTATATAGGTACCTAAGATCCCCATATTTTTAATCAATCCATCATTAGGAATCATCATCATAGTAGATATACATCTGGCGATATTGGCAAGAAGATTATTCCACCTCGATAATAACATGAGACATGAGAAATAGGTAGGTGTGTCACACTAATCAATCAAACATCTAACTCTGACACAATCTCAATTTTATCGCTTCGCAGAATTTCTTAAATAATAATGTTTTGACTTGCGAAATAAGATTTGTGAATGATATCAAAAGTCTCAAAAAAATTTAATTTCCTTTCATGCCGAAATAACACTTCAAAGAAATTTACAATTAAGATTAAAGTACAAATACCTACGACTATCGACTTAAAACCGTATTAATTTATTTGTAGAACCGGCACAAGGAAGATTAAATGCCATTTACAGCATAATTAAAAACTGGGATAAAAATTGTATGAGGAATAGTCATAAAAAGATTTTATTTATCTCAAAGAACCATTTTAAGCTTTATTGTTTTATTGATACCAATTTAATAATTGTGAATGTTATTGTCGTGTTTTTTCCGTGTTCTTAATGAGTGTTTCTTTTTTGCATTGTGTTTTGTACAGTTTGAACAGAAATAATTCGGAGATTTTCGTTGTTTGCGCAGATGCTTTCTCTCGCTTGGAATAATGTAGAAAGCACGGTTCTAAGTGAGAGAAAGCATCTGCGCAAACGACAAAATTGTTCGGATTCTTTCCGCGCACTTTTGTTTTGATAATCGGATTAAATTTTTAATATACACATCTTATTGTATACACGGTGTCTCAAAAAAGTGTGCAATACTTTATCTAGAGTTCCTATTTCAAAAAAGGGAAAAAAGGGTCTATATAGATACTTAGGGGGAAAATCTCTTTTTACCATTAACGACTTTGGAGATTAGATTTTCAATATAAGTAAACCATTTACAGAGGCTCACATTTACGAAACTGTAGCTCCCTTAGGAAGAATTTTTTGAAACTGTAGGTAAGTACCTATTGCCCATTTTTTTCTGGACACCTGTGTAGCCAATAAGAGTTTTTTGAAGTACAGGGTCAAAGTCATTATCAGCAGTCCGTTGCCAAATAATAAAACCAAGAAGAAGTAGAAATTAAAACGATGACACGATCTCTCAATAAATTATTTGCCTCTTGCCTCATTCATTTTCATCAGAAAAATTTTCCGCACTTCTGCCAATTCGTTTAAGTGAACGCGGAAACTTTGAGGTACTCAACATTATATAATTATCAAGGGCAAAACGAATTTTACACTTTATATAATAAATAATGTTGTAACTAACATATTTGTGTATTTTTTTATAAGAGCGTTAAGGTTTTTAGTTTAGCACGTCCGTGAACGTGCCCTAAATTTAGTTGTCGATGGAACGTAGTTATAGGTTATAGGTGATGTAATTATTTAGATTCTTTTAATAAGAATAACTCGTGATGCGTTAAATATAAGTTGAAGTGGATGCGCATAAAAAGAAAAAGAACTTACCGCGTGGTCTGCCCTGTCTGTCGCCATCCTGCACACCACTGAGATAGAAACACGCAGTACGTCTAATGTAATAAAACATGAAATAGACTGGAAAATGTGTATCAGTTATCAGTATTTATTCTATAGGGTCGTCAGCTCACCTTAGATATAAATGTTGCGTTGCTTATAAACTGATTAGTTTAATCTTAACTGAACTAAACCGACTAGGCCAGCATCTAGAGACGAATGCAAGTAGATTTGAGTTGTGGCAAAAATAAGTCTTAGTTATTTTTAAAATTACGCGTGTCAGTCCTACGTCTATCACTCTACTCCAAAGTTATTATTAATACTACTGTTTATTCAACATTGGCATAAATAATTCCCAATTGATAAAAACGGGTGCAACGTATCACACGTGTTTTAATATGGACCCACCAGGTTGCTGCCTAACATACTTGGCATCCACTGCTCATGTCAATCTGCAATAAAAATGACAATTTTTAAAAACTCTAACTTACTTTATAGTAATTATACTACATATATTAAACAAATGTTTAATGTTTGGTACCCTCACTTAGTTTAAACAGTTTATTTTTTTCTTTTATAATTAGTTTGTTTTCTTTAGGTTAGTTTACCATAAGAACCAACAGTTTAGTTGTATGCTCGCGTTCGCGTTGAAATTCCCCCCAGGGTGGGACACACGTGACGTGGTGAAAGATGGTGGTCAGGAAGCATCCATCTTGAACTTCCTTCCACCCTTGCACACTCACACAGTCTTTTTACTTGGGTGGAAATTAGCTTCTTCCCAATTTCTGCGAGCTGTAGTCTGTAAGTACTGTCGGTTGCAGCTAAGTTGACCGGTAGGGAAAAGGAAGGCATAGGAATTGGCATATCCTAACGCCAAGTTGGTAGGCGATCCGCATTCTTTCAACCGCTCAACTTAGCTGCAAATGACATTAGTAGTTGTGTGCAGTGCATAAAGATCCAAGGTTGTTAGTGGTCCACAAGTCCTCTGGCCTAAGCATCTAAGATTCATAATAATATACTCTCATCAAATAAGGCCATTTTGAGGGTTTTTAAACGCTTACAACTGGCTTCGTATAAGCTGCGTATCTATCAAACTTCCTAATTATGTTCTTTTAATAGTAGACTGTAACTTTATAAATGTAGATCAGATCCAACAAATGTTTTTGAAATTTGTTATCAATTTTGGAATAAAGTGATGCACACTGGTCTTATTTGAAACACTATACTATATTATGAGAACAGTTCCAAGGTTTTGATAGAATTTCTCTGCTCTACAGTTATAGGTGCTCAGTAGTCTTCCTACTTCATTCGAATCTACTTTCTATTAATTTATACAGGGTGGGGCAACAGTGCGTCCGACTTCGATAGCTTAAGTTCTATGATAGCTAGAAATTTGATTTTAGAATGCAAATAAACTAGAAAAAAAATGTATAACCAGAAATTATTTTTGAACATACAGAAGGAGCCATGACAGGGGCAAATGACGTTTTTTAAAATGGAATGTGGTGTGTAAAACAAGATTTTTTGGAGGCTTTTCTTAGACTCTTTTAGGGTGTTCTATTTGAAAAAATTGAGAAAATTAAATACAAAAAGTTCTAAATTGAAAAATTAAGTTTAGCCACCCAGGCCCAGTACTCTCTAATTATGCAACTGCTGATATACCAAACTCTTATTTTAGTAGCTTGACATTAATCTGGCCATTGACTAACCATAGTGGTTGGTTAATGATCTGGCCATTTGAGAGAATCTTGGTCACTCTGGTTAAACTTTGTTTCGATTTAACTACAAGGAGAATACAGGCACTTCTAGAAGATAGTTGATTGTATAATTTACAAGTGTTAAAACCTTCGAGAAGACCTTACCTTAGATCACTAGACAACGATATTGATATCTATCAACTTGATGGGTTAGTGAAGCCTATTGCATAGTATGCAATAACATTTTCTTTGGCAATAAACCTGTAGGTATGAAAATTTAATCAAACATTTTACTACTTACCACTCTTTGCTGTTCCATTCATTTTAGTTCATTATAAAGAGACATCAACAAAGAAAATGCAGCGTGGTAATCGGTGGCGGTGTTTCCGCTAAAGTGAAGACTTAATAACTCGGTTGTCTTTGTTCTTCTCAGTGACCAAGAGAAAGACGAACGTTGTGCTATAGCTGATTTCAGCGCCATCTCTTGACGTCCTTGTGGCTTAGAATAAACTTCACTCAAAAATCAATTGCACCTACTTTCGTAACACCGTTTTCTTTTTCTCTTTTCTGCTGCATCAACCATTTAACGGTTATTAGCAGCTTCTTCGTGGCTTCCTCAGATCCGTGTCAGATGCACTTTTGTGCAGCCCACCGTATTAGGTAAAAAAAAACTAAATCTTTTTCACCTGCTGAAGACATAGTTCATTATAAAGTAAATCTTCTCTAATAATAATAATAACATGATATAGTATTACTTAGAACTTAGAAGCTATTCCGATTGTGGATTCTGGATTATTCTCTAGTAAACTAGTGTAGTTGAAATTTTAATGGTTGGCAACACTCAAACACCCAAATTGCAAACCTGAAGTAAACGTTGTGTCAAATTAACTGTCACTTGTCACTGTCATTCACTAGTTTCTTGTGTTGTAAAAGTTACTTTAAAATTATTTAAACTTAGTTTAACTTAATTAATTAAATATATTATCAATATGAGCGAAGTTATAAAAATTTCGTTTTCCGGGCCAGCGTTTTCGCTGTTACTCTATGAGAATTTGAAGGCTCCATATGAACAGGTGAGTGGAGCCCCAGTTTGTTGGGACAACGCTAATTGATTGCCAATATTTCAGGAAGGATTTCTTCTCGGTGAAATAGTTAAAAAGGAAACCAAAACTATAACTGACAACGACCAACACCAACTTCACATACTAAGAACAGTCAAAATTAATTCATGTGTTCCATGGCCTCAAGGCGAACGTTTTTACGATGGTGTTGGTAGACTTAAAGTTGATAAAATAAAGAGTTTCCTCGGCGATCTCTCCTCGAAGGTGGTTGCATGGTACAAATACAAGAACAACTTCAACTTTACGTTTCGTGAAAAGATCGTCCACAAACAACTGTCGACGTTATTTGACGTCTCGCCAGAATTATTCACATGTTGCCGTTTGTCAAGCGAAAGTTCTAACAACAATTCTACTTATTCCTCCACTCAAAAGTTTGTGAGGTGTCAGAATTCGAATTACGAACAATTAGAGTTGCACATAGTCAACTTGAGCGATCCAAATAAGTGGTATCTCAGTCCTGAACCGGTGTCGGACACGTTCAACAAAATTATCCAAGGATTAAAAATTGATAACAAATCCAAAGGATTGACGATCATCACCAACATTCAAAACGCCGCTCAGAAGTACGCTAACAGTTTAGCAAACGAATTGGCCCAAAGCGAAGAAAAATTGATTAATTTGGAGAGTGAGATAAAGACATTGCGTGAACTCGTCAAGAAGAAACGGGAATCAGATTTGGTCGAAAATAATTTAGAAACTTCCCCAAACACTTACGCTAACATGGTCAAGAGCAAGAAAGATGAAACTCCGATAATTAAAAATGCTAACAACAGGAAAAAGAGTAAGGGTAAGACTCCCGTGGTGGCTAAAAGTAGTAATGAAATCCACGTGAAACATAATACTCTGGAAAAAAAAATTACAGCTGAAGAGAACGTAAGGAGAAACACACCCAGAAACATGCGAAGTTCCGTGAAACGAAACTGTTCAGATGTCGAGCAAGCCGCGCGCACGCTAAGAAAAAGAAATTAAGATAATTTTGTGAATACTGTATATTTTTACCTGAATATTAATAATTAAAAATAATTGCTTAATGTTTGTTTTGCTGTAATAATTATTTAACACTTGTTTTCTGCTGTATATTTAATAGACTTTTTCATGATTTGTCTAAATTTGTTACACCAAAATCTATACTGTAGACTGTAGTGTTTATCATTTCTACTAAGGATAATGTTACAATAATTGTAATATTTCTAATTAAAGTGTTACAACAAATCAATGGGGTGTGTTGGATGCCCTCGTAATTCCCAAATACTTGCTGCCAGTCTTCGTGTGTGTTCCAGCACACATGACGCGGTAACTAAGCCCAAATGTACGCAAAAAAGTTCAAAACATTTTATTTTCGCTGGAGACATTTTTGGGAAACAAACTTCTTTCAGTTTCCTAGAAAAAAAAATCTGAACGTTATCACGGAAAACATTAGTAAGTTAAGAGGTAAACATTCGTAAATTAAGATGTAAACATTCGTAAGTTAAAAGGTAAACATTCGTAAGTTAAGAAGCAACCATTCGTAAGTTAAGAGGCAAATATCCGTAAGTTAAGAGGTAAACATTCGTAAGTTAAGAGGTAAACATTCGTAAGTTAAGAGGCAAACATTCGTAAGTTAAGAGATAAACATTCGTAAGTTAAGAGGCAAACATTCGTAAGTTAATAGGCAAACATTCGTAAGTTAAGAGGTAAACATTCGTAAGTTAATAGGTAAACATTCGTAAGTTAAGAGGTAAACAATCGTAAGTTAAGAGATAAACATTCGTAAGTTAAGAGGTACTCACTGATAAAAATCGCTTCCTAATAAACCCGGCAATGGAAGAGCTTTAGAAGCATTCATCGGAAACACTAACGGTTTCAAAGGAGTTCCGCTGGTATCTTCGAACCATAAGAAATAAGCATAATTAAAAATTGAATCTTTCCATATGAGTGATAAATTTCCCTCTTGCAGATGATTTCTGGCAAAATTTACCATGGACCAAATCTAAAACAAAACGAGATTATCGGAGTTTTTCGCCAAGTTCGATTTTACCTTAATTTTTGTTAATTTAGTTGTGTCATCCGTCGTCGACTCTAAGGTTGGCGCTGTGATCCGGTGATTTGTTCGATCCACGTAAATAAAGTGGACTAATCCAGGAAACTCTTCCAGATACTTATTAATCGTTAGGGAATCTCTAGTGCAACGTAATTAAGGACTATAGATAAAAATGTGAGTTCAGATCTCTTAATATGGCGATTAGGCATGAGTTAAGGTAGGACCGGTCTCAAAATTTTAATGGTAAAACGGCTTGCCATATTTTTTGGTTACTTTACAGCCCGTCGAGCTTTTCGTCCATTTTCCGGCCCTTAGTTGTCACGTTATAGTTACGAGATTGGTAAATAAAGCGTTTACAAACAATTTTCATCTAGATGTTAGTAAAATCGGTTTTACGGCCCGCTAGTTGCAAAGACATGCTTACAGCATTGGTAATTAAAATATAAATAAACAATGTACACCTAATGTGGATTAAGTAGATCATGACGTTTAACTCTCAAAGTTTAGAGAAGTAAAGAACGAGGAGTGATCAAATACAATTAACAAGCCACCTGCCATATTTTTTGGTTACTTTACAGCCCGTCGAGCTTTTCGTCTATTTTCCGGCCCTTAGTTGTCACGTTATAGTTACAGGATTAGTAAATAAGGCGTTTACAAGCAATTTACATCTAGATGTGAGTAAAATCGGTTTTACGGCCCGCTAGTTGAAAAAACATGCTTACAGTATTGGTAATTAAAATGTAAATGAACAATTTACACCTAATGTGGATTAAGTAGATCATGACGTTTACCTCTCAAAGTTTAGAGAAGTGAAGAACGCGGAGTGATCAAATACAATTAACAAGTCACTTGCATAATTTTTTAGTTACTTTACAGCCCGTTGAGCTTTTCGTCTATTTTCCGGTCCTTAGTTGTCACGTTATAGTTACGAGATTGGTAAATAAAGCGTTTACAATTTTCATCTAGATGTTAGTAAAATCGGTTTTACGGCCCGCTAGTTGCAAAGACATGCTTACAGCATTGGTAATTAAAATGTAAATAAACAATTTACACCTAATGTGGATTACGTAGATCATGACGTTTACCTCTCAAAGTTTAAAGAAGTAAAAAACGAGGAGTGATCAAATACAATTAACAAGTCACCTGCCATATTTTTTGGTTACTTTACAGCCCGTCGAGCTTTTCGTCTATTTTCCGGCCCTTAGTTGTCACGTTATAGTTACAGGATTAGTAAATAAGGCGTTTACAAGCAATTTACATCTAGATGTGAGTAAAATCGGTTTTACGGCCCGCTAGTTGCAAAGACATGCTTACAGCATTGGTAATTAAAATGTAAATAAACAATTTACACCTAATGTGGATTGAGTAGATCATGACGTTTACCTCTCAAAGTTTAGAGAAGTGAAGAACGAGGAGTGATCAAATACAATTAACAAGCCACCTGCCATATTTTTTGGTTACTTTACAGCCCGTCGAGCTTTTCGTCTATTTTCCGGCCCTTAATTGTCACGTTATTGTTACGAGATTAGTAAATAAGGCGTTTACAAGCAATTTACATCTAGATGTGAGTAAAATCGGTTTTACGGCCCGCTAGTTGCAAAAACATGCTTACAGTATTGGTAATTAAAATGTAAATGAACAATTTACACCTAATGTGGATTAAGTAGATCATGACGTTTACCTCTCAAAGTTTAGAGAAGTGAAGAACGCGGAGTGATCAAATACAATTAACAAGTCACTTGCAATATTTTTTAGTTACTTTACAGCCCGTTGAGCTTTTCGTCTATTTTCCGGCCCTTAGTTGTCACGTTATAGTTACGAGATTGGTAAATAAAGCGTTTACAAACAATTTTCATCTAGATGTTAGTAAAATCGGTTTTACGGCCCGCTAGTTGCAAAGCCATGCTTACAGCATTGGTAATTAAAATGTAAATAAACAATTTACACCTAATGTGGATTACGTAGATCATGACGTTTACCTCTCAAAGTTTAGAGAAGTAAAAAATGAGGAGTGATCAAATACAATTAACAAGTCACCTGCCATATTTTTTGGTTACTTTACAGCCCGTCGAGCTTTTCGTCTATTTTCCGGCCCTTAATTGTCACGTTATAGTTACAGGATTAGTAAATAAGGCGTTTACAAGCAATTTACATCTAGATGTGAGTAAAATCGGTTTTACGGCCCGCTAGTTGCAAAGACATGCTTACAGCATTAGTAATTAAAATGTAAATAAACAATTTACACCTAATGTGGATTAAGTAGATCATGACGTTTAACTCTCAAAGTTTAGGAAGTAAAGAACAAGGAGTGATCAAATACAATTAACAAGTCACCTGCCATATTTTTTGGTTACTTTACAGGCCGTCGAGCTTTTCGTCTATTTTCCGGTCCTTAGTTGTCACGTTATAGTTACGAGATTGGTAAATAAAGCGTTTACAAACAATTTTCATCTAGATGTTAGTAAAATCGGTTTTACGGCCCGCTAGTTGCAAAGACATGCTTACAGCATTGGTAATTAAAATATAAATAAACAATGTACACCTAATGTGGATTAAGTAGATCATGACGTTTAACTCTCAAAGTTTAGGAAGTAAAGAACAAGGAGTGATCAAATACAATTAACAAGTCACCTGCCATATTTTTTGGTTACTTTACAGGCCGTCGAGCTTTTCGTCTATTTTCCGGTCCTTAGTTGTCACGTTATAGTTACGAGATTGGTAAATAAAGCGTTTACAAACAATTTTCATCTAGATGTTAGTAAAATCGGTTTTACGGCCCGCTAGTTGCAAAAACATGCTTACAGTATTGGTAATTAAAATGTAAATGAACAATTTACACCTAATGTGGATTAAGTAGATCATGACGTTTACCTCTCAAAGTTTAGAGAAGTGAAGAACGCGGAGTGATCAAATACAATTAACAAGTCACTTGCAATATTTTTTAGTTACTTTACAGCCCGTTGAGCTTTTCGTCTATTTTCCGGCCCTTAGTTGTCACGTTATAGTTACGAGATTGGTAAATAAAGCGTTTACAAACAATTTTCATCTAGATGTTAGTAAAATCGGTTTTACGGCCCGCTAGTTGCAAAGCCATGCTTACAGCATTGGTAATTAAAATGTAAATAAACAATTTACACCTAATGTGGATTACGTAGATCATGACGTTTACCTCTCAAAGTTTAGAGAAGTGAAGAACGAGGAGTGATCAAATACAATTAACAAGCCACCTGCCATATTTTTTGGTTACTTTACAGCCCGTCGAGCTTTTCGTCTATTTTCCGGCCCTTAATTGTCACGTTATTGTTACGAGATTAGTAAATAAGGCGTTTACAAGCAATTTACATCTAGATGTGAGTAAAATCGGTTTTACGGCCCGCTAGTTGCAAAAACATGCTTACAGTATTGGTAATTAAAATGT
This sequence comes from Schizotus pectinicornis, assembly GCA_951805265.1. Lineage (NCBI taxonomy): Eukaryota > Metazoa > Arthropoda > Insecta > Coleoptera > Pyrochroidae > Schizotus > Schizotus pectinicornis. The sequence goes on along the minus strand of OX638202.1, from coordinate 3,800,278 downwards.
AAATGAACAATTTACACCTAATGTGGATTAAGTAGATCATGACGTTTACCTCTCAAAGTTTAGAGAAGTGAAGAACGCGGAGTGATCAAATACAATTAACAAGTCACTTGCAATATTTTTTAGTTACTTTACAGCCCGTTGAGCTTTTCGTCTATTTTCCGGCCCTTAGTTGTCACGTTATAGTTACGAGATTGGTAAATAAAGCGTTTACAAACAATTTTCATCTAGATGTTAGTAAAATCGGTTTTACGGCCCGCTAGTTGCAAAGACATGCTTACAGCATTGGTAATTAAAATGTAAATAAACAATTTACACCTAATGTGGATTGAGTAGATCATGACGTTTACCTCTCAAAGTTTAGAGAAGTGAAGAACGAGGAGTGATCAAATACAATTAACAAGTCACTCGCAATATTTTTTAGTTACTTTACAGCCCGTCGAGCTTTTCGTCTATTTTCCGGTCCTTAGTTGTCACGTTATAGTTACGAGATTGGTAAATAAAGCGTTTACAAACAATTTTCATCTAGATGTTAGTAAAATCGGTTTTACGGCCCGCTAGTTGCAAAGACATGCTTACAGCATTGGTAATTAAAATGTAAATAAACAATTTACACCTAATGTGGATTGAGTAGATCATGACGTTTACCTCTCAAAGTTTAGAGAAGTGAAGAACGAGGAGTGATCAAATACAATTAACAAGCCACCTGCCATATTTTTTGGTTACTTTACAGCCCGTCGAGCTTTTCGTCTATTTTCCGGTTCTTAGTTGTCACGTTATAGTTACGAGATTGGTAAATAAAGCGTTTACAAACAATTTTCATCTAGATGTTAGTAAAATCGGTTTTACGGCCCGCTAGTTGCAAAGACATGCTTACAGCATTGGTAATTAAAATGTAAATAAACAATTTACACCTAATGTGGATTGAGTAGATCATGACGTTTACCTCTCAAAGTTTAGAGAAGTGAAGAACAAAGAGTGATCAAATACAATTAACAAGTCACCTCACCCCAATTAACTCAGAAACCACGACGGACCCTTTAAAGAATATTTAAAGTATACAGGGTTAGTCAAAAGTATGAACTAAACTCCTCGTATCTAAACTATTAAACTTAGGGCTAGTTTTTCCAACTCCTAATAAAGTTACAAATAAAATTTATTTGTCTGCTAAACGTTTAACATTGGTATTTGTGAAATAAATTATATTAGGAACCTTACTAGAAGTTGGAACGACCGGCGCTTAGAGGGCTACCTGAAAAATGCGGGTTCACCCCAACACAATACACAATCAAAAACTTAACATTCATTAGAATGTGACCGCTAATTTCACTTCAAATGTAGGTCCTACCGGTCACATTCTAATGGTGTTGTCGACTGATAAATTACAAATAATTGTAAAATTCTAGGCTGAAACCATCTCAACCACTGACAAGCATCAGTTTCGGTATTAAAGGATATGATCCAAGAGAAAAGTTTCTAATCCCTTTGACTTGCAGGAAATCGTTGTAGCTGGCCAGTTTGCTACGGACTATCTTAGCTGCTTCAATGGCTTGTTTTTGACTAGATGTATGAGCGGCTTGTTCAACCGAAGTTAAACTTAGTAGCTGTTTCAAATTTTCCAAAAGACCCAAAGTCAACGTTTCGGCTCTGAGAAGTGCCTCATCCGAGTTGGTTTTCATAAATTCCAAATATTTTTTTCTTATCGTCTCCCATTTCTTGATCAATTGTTTCGAACAAACTTCAATAGCGACATTTTTTGTCTTTTTTAACGAGTCGTGCAGTCTTTTCGTTGCCGAATCCATGTTGTCGAAAGCGGGCCGTAAAGTTTCCGGATCTCTTTGAATTTGTACCAGTTGCATGGTGTGCACGTGACAGAATGTTTCGTATAAACTCGACGAAATTGCCGAATTGCCAACTTCGAGCAAATAGAGCAAATTGATTCCTTCGCTTATTGGCAGTATATGAACAATATGCGCCAAGCAACTTGGGTTCTGGTCAGAGCCGGCTAACAATATTTGCAAACTTTTAACACTGTCGGTCAAAGACGGTTTCGTTTCTTCATCATCGCTGTCGGTATTGGAACCGTTCCTTAACAGACTCTGGGAGAGAATTGTTGAAAATAAAATGTCAGATGACGAAAGCTCCTTGGCATTTTGACTGAAACAAGAAGTAGTTCGGAAAACCAGACACTAATTTAACATTAAAGGGCTTCCGCCTGCTTTAAATGTCCTGTGCAGTATGAGATTCATGTGAATTTACGCGTTTCGGGAAAAACGGCGTGGCAAATTTATTGTTTAACTTACACCATTTTCTATTTTACCTACTTCTAAAAAAATGGTTATTGCTTTCCGGTACAGAAGGAAATATGTATTAGATTTTTTTACGAAAAACGTATAGAGCTTTAAACTTAACCAAATTAGTCTGTTTAATAATGGGCTTTGTGGCAATACAATCCAATATTTTATTAATTTTCAACTGTAGCGGAAAGTACATACATCTTGGCAAGATAACCCTCTTTTCAAAATTTTGATGAAAGATCAATTTTCGTCGTAACAACCCATTTAAATCCGCATGTCGTCTCTGATACAACTAAAATATCAACAAAAGTACCTGAAATAATTGGAAATCTCCTGAAACAGATGGTAGTATTTTTGTGAATATTTTAGTTAAATTACACCACTGGCGGTACGTTCCAACTAAATCTTAATAGTTCTTTGATTTCTTTGAATTACCTGGAATATAAGGACAAAAATTTGTCCTTAACTAGTAGCATAGCATGCACTTTCGAACAGCTGATGTTGGCAATAAGTTTCTCAACAGATTTGCTAAGTGCTTGAATGGCAGCAGCTCCCAGCTCAGAGTTAACAACCAATTGTTCGATTGCCTCAACAAAAACTGCTTGATCATTGTTCTGCATGTAAGTCCAAGTGTCGATTAATTGTGTAGCCGTTGCTGCTATACTTTCGTTCGCTTTGAGCCTACAATTTTCAATAATTAATTTAAGAAATTATCAAATATTAACATATCGTTGAACAAAATTGAGAGACCTTGCAAGCAACGCTGACCTTAAAGTGCCGTCAAACGGCTTCCTGTTAAAGTGCCGTTAATCTATATGACGGCACTTCAGTGTGTTAGGGCAAGAAAAAATATTAGAAAAGTCTTAACAAGTAGTAATTTTTAATGGTGCTTTTAAAAAAATTTACAAGTATCGTTCGAACGAGGATTTGAACCCGAGAACTGTATATGGTACGCCACCGGTTTTCCACGGCTCTATCGACCTCGCTAGTCGTTGCGTGTTTGATCTTTGTAGTCTCTCTTTCTCCGTGATGACATCACTTGCGTGTTGCGCGCGCATTGACGGCACTTTAATAAGAAGCCGTTCAACGGCATTTTAATAAGAAGCCGTTCGACGGCACTTTAAGTACAGTCTACAAGCAACGCTAGTCGCAAATCCACGGCGTTCCAAAGAAAACCACCGGCGAGTACAAAAATTAAAGTTTCGCAGAAATAAATTTTAATTAAAACCCTACAATATGACGTCATTATCTGGCTTGTCATTAATTTAATACTTCGTCGAGACGCTACAAAGTGTTTTGGTCAAATTTTTTTTTTTATTGTGATTATGGCACTTAGGATGTTCTTGCGGTGTTTCTACTTAAATTTGTTGTGTATTTTTATTTTAAATTTAAATTCGATTAAGTTATTTTGATTCAATGAGAATTTTTATGGCATTTGATCTCTGTGATATTTCTATGTATTGCCATTTCTTATTAATTTCGTTTATAATTCAATTTCCATTACACTTTAATTAAAATGAGACATTCGGATTAATGTCGCATGGCATGTGGAATGGAAATTCCAGTCGCTAGGAATAGATACTACAGCGCCCACTATAGTATAGTAGATATAATAATAATTGGCCGGAGCACATGGCCGGACTGCATTGACGATTGGCTTCAAATTTCGGTGTTTCCGTTTCCCCTCTCCATTCTCCAACTTTGGTGATTAATGGAATGGTAGTGGTTGGTATGTTCTGTTCATGTCAGTGGTTGAGACGCTAGTAAAATTTGGCGCCAAATGTGCAAATTATTATTTATTATTATATCTACTATAATATAGAAGGCGCTGTAGTATCTATACTTAGCGGCCGAAATTTCCATTCCACATGCCATGCGACATCGCTTCCAATGTCTCATTTTAATTCAATGCACTGGAAATAGAATTACAAATCAAATTAACAACGAATAGTAATAGAAATTCCACACAAAGAGATTAAATGCCATAACACTTCACAATAAAACAAAATTTAATTTTTAATTTAAAATAAAAATACTTTGTCATGATCTTTGCATGAGTAAAATTTTAATGAGAATCAATATTTCCATCTGTGGAAGGAAACTGATTATGACTTAAGCCAAATGACAACTGATAGCAACTTGTTAATTACCACAATAAAGGAAAACCATTAAAAAAGTATGTAATGTTCAGGTAACTTACTGACATACATCAGGTCCACACAAATATCTGACAATTGTTACGGAAATTCGAAGACAATGTTTCATCTTAGGAACATCTTCGTTACCAACACATACAAACAAGTATCCCATATACTGCAAATTGTACATAGTAGATAATATTAAATGCGTCAATTACTTACTTCGTCAAAGCAGACATTTAAACCGTCTTCACATTGTATGGAAGTATACGAATTTCCAAACTGACAATTCATTATTCTCTGTGAAGTAATTATGGGGGAAAATATCTGGACAATAATATTACCATCCACATGGTTTTGTTCCGTTTCACCGAGCTAAACATTACAAAGTTTTAAAATATTCAGCAAAACTGCAGCAATGTCCATACATTAGTGTCCTTGAGAAAACCTTGGAGGTTGGCAAATTCATTAATGTGTTTTGCAAATTGTTTGTTGTATTTCGTATAAACAATATCATTTAGATGATCAAAGACTAGCAGACACTTCATTGCTACAAGGACATAAATCGATAATCACAAAACCACGATTAAGTACATTTATCGCAAACGCCGGCACTTTCTTTCCCGCACGTTCGAATATCGGATATTAATATTAATATCAGTAAATAATGTTTAAACCATGTTTAAAGGCTTTAATGCCGTTCGATGACAGATGAGTTAACCTAAAAACTGAAAAGTAAACAATGATGGCGGCCGGTATCAGTGTTGCCAGGCTAAGTAAAGTTTTACTAGATCTAGTAGAAGTTAATCTAAATCCGTAGTAAGCCTATAAATAACGGGCTAAAAGTCTATTTTCGTTTTTTACCAAAAATTAAATAACACACTATCTATAAGTTGTTGGTGGAACAAATCTAGTAAAATTTTAATGACCATAACAGTGGCAAGACTGAGCCAAAAGTTGAATGACACTGACAGGCAGATCTGCCAACTTCAAGACGTCAACACAGTGCAGCGATTAAAGTTGTGTAGTGTATGGATTAAAAAAGCTCTACAACTGCCTTGTCTGTTTTACAAAGTGGTTTAAAGCCCCCTTAGCCCTTAAAACAAGCCCAGCCTCTGTTATGAGTTATTTAATTGTGATTAATCACTAAATAATAATCCTGATCACAAAGACTATCCAAGGTAATTGAAGAAAATACCAAAACAACTTTTAACAATTCTGCAAGAAGTTAAAAATATTCTTTAAAAAAGATATTAATTTCTAACCAAACTTTAGGTTCCAGTAAATCGCCCGGTCACCTTTTGTTCAAGAAAAGAATAATTGCATTGTCTCCCCCGTACACATGCAATGCACTATGTCGTCTTTGTCTGGAAGCCCTTTGAAAGATTCGGTGTCAACCAGTGAAAGCCTAACAGGAATCGAAAATATGTCGAGAGACTTCAGTCGATTGTCGCAATTATCGTCTGCTTCGCTAACATCCCAAGAGAAACAGTTTCGCTGTGAGGGCCACGCAGAGCACAGTTTAGCTTGCATGAGGAGTTATTTGCAAGCGGGCAAATTATGTGATGTCACTTTAATCGCTGGCAACAACGGAAAGAAAGTTCAGGCTCACAGGTGACAATGATTGCTGTTAATAAACGACACTTTGTTGATACGCGTCGTTTTTTTTTAGATTGGTGTTGTCAGCTGCAAGTGAATATTTTTCCGTTATGTTTACTGGAAACTTGCGGGAGTCTGAAGAATCGGAAATCACACTTGGTGATGTTAATGGTGATGTTCTGATAGCAGTTGTCAACTATTGTTATACTGGAGCTATTGATATTCGTGAAGATAACGTTGAAACACTTCTGGCCACTGCCTGTTTGATGCAGCTTCATGACGTTGTTGAGGCCTGCTCGAGGTTCTTGGCACTTCAGCTTCATCCCAGCAACTGTCTGGGCATTGCTATGTTTGCTGAGCATCAAGCATGCAGCAGTTTGTGGCAGAAAGCCAATACCTTCACCAGCCATAACTTTATGCACGTGAGTACTAATGTTTGTTTATAAATAATGCCGAAAATTGGTATATTTGGAAAAGGGTCGTATTTAACAGTCTACCAAATTTACCCAATATTTTCATACAAAAAAATACTTTTATTTCCCAAAAATACTAAATGCTCACCAAAATTAAGAAAATACATAATCTTAAAGCGACAACCAAATATTGACATAATGCTGGCCTCTTATATATTTTGTTTGCCAAAATAACTTTTGTTGACCATAAATACTAAATGTTCACCAAATTTTATTCCGCATTTAATTCTAACATAATACCCAGATATTTAATTTTCGACAGTGTCTTATATTATTTAGCAGTTAAAAATACTATTTGTTGATCAAAAATACACAAGCAATAAAATGTTGTGAAAATAGTAAATAATTTTATGCAAAATTATAGATGTAGATGTGCTAGAGCAGGGAAAATAAGAGTAAAAATAGAAGTGGTCTGCACAAAAAAAGATATTGATTTCCGTAATATATAAATGCTTTGCTGTAATTGGCTTGCATTATGTAAAACGTAAAACTTCTTTTAGAGATAATTTCTAATCGTGCTTTTAAAAAAAAATTACAAGGCCCTGAACTGACCTTGTACAAAACTTTTTTCGCGTGCCTCTTGACTGGAAGCGCAAGCGGCAAGGAGAGATGCGCGAGCATATTTTATTTTTGGAGTAATAGAATAATTATTTGACGCACAAATAGTTTTTTTGAGAAACACTAAATATAAATGGATAGCGCGAATATTTATTATGTACAGCACGGACGCGTAACTTGAGCGTTCTAAATTTGGTGAACATTTAGTAAAATTGATAGACATATAGAATTTAAAATGTAAGCAATGGTAAAACAATACGCAGCATAGTTATTTTAGTGGTGATGTTCTCATTTTCTGATGTATAATAATTTGGGTTTTATTTAGATTTTTTGATGCTCATTAAATTTTTTGGTGGACAGTGCAAGGGATGTATGGTTTAATTTGATGTACATTATATTTGTACCCTTTGGAAAATAAGTATGCATTTCTCAATGGCAACTACATTATACAGGGTGAGTCAGCTAAAGTGAATCAACCGAAATATCTTTGTTATTACCATCAACGTTCTAGCAAAGCGAGCGGGTCTTATTTTACAGTGTGTCTAAACCTTTACTGATCATGCGTCAACCAGACCTTTAAATCGGTTAATACCTATTCCATCTTTCTCTAATTCACGCACCTTTTCTAATTGGTCAATCTAATCTAGTATAGAGTCATCTGTGGTAAGTGTCAGTTTTTTTTTTCTATTTCATATGACAGAAACTAATCTTTTTGTTTTACGATATAAATACAGGGTGTTCCCTAAAAAACGTCCCGAGTCGTAACTCCGTTATTTATTATCCGGTTTGAATAAATGAAAAACTTTTGGAAATTTAAATCGTGATCTTTAATGTGAATAGATTTTCAATTTTTTCAAATAGATGGGTTTCTTATAAATGTGCCAATGTTCCAAATGTGCCGTGGAAAACAAATGTTTTGTTGAAATAACGAAAAATATTTGAACAAAACTACATATACAATTGTTGACAATAATTATTGTTATAAATTGTGTTTTTTGACTGTTTTCCACGATACACTTGAAAATTTTACCAAAAATCCAACGTGATTTTGGCAAACATTTTAATTATTTTGTTGAATAAATATTAACCAAAGTCAACTTTTTAGACATCATTGCATCGAGAGGAAAATACTCCATGAAACTAAAATATTAAAAAAATACATTTCTTTTAAAAAAAAAAAAAGTTGAACTGTTTTTGACATTAAAGTCGATATTAAAAAAAAATACGGTTAAGGCCACTTTGTAGTTTTTAAACAATAATTTCCAAAACTTTTTTATTTATTCAAATCGAATAATAAATAACGAAATTACGACTTGAGGTGTTTTCTCAAGGAACACTCTGTATACGCAATATAATGCTGCTCAAATGGCAAAGGCTGCTTAATAATAACGTATTATTTATGCCAGCCATGTTGTACATCTATTAATAAGTGTCGAAAGATGGTCATTTAATCATGCGCACTGGCGTTTATGGGTCACGTGGCCCATAGTAGTTAAAGAAGTAGGATTCTGGAGTAACCGCACAACTTTTGCGCATGTGCGAAGGTTACATTGTGCCGCTGTATATCATGTTGCATACTTCATAAGGGTAAAAATGTTAGATGTTTACGTGTATCGTGTTGCATACCCCAATGTTCAAATCAAAAAATAGTGGCATCAAAATGGTGACGTCAAAGCAGCAGCATCAAAGTAGCATTTGCAATATGACATCAGAAATGAGGCTAAATTTAAAATTTAAATCCAAAATAAAGACATTAAAATGTCATTTTTACGTTCCCTATTTTGATATCACCATTTTGAGGTCACCATTTTTGGATTTGAACAATGAATAACATTTCTTTCTAATTCAAAATATAATATAAATAATAAAAGGAAAATACTATGTCCTAATTAAATAGTTATACAAAGAGTAGATAGAAAATAGAGCATTGAATAGATTAAAATATCAGTCAGTACATAGTTCATAATACATATACATACAGAGTTATCCAGATTGGTCGAACGTGACGTCAGCTGACTGTTTTGCAACGTTGATGAAAACTTACTACTTGAATTGTTTTCTTTTAGCACGAGTTTGACGATTGACAACTGCCAGTGTCGTCTAAGACATTTTTCTGCTTCATGAGTTGGTGTATATTGTTTGAATCGCTTTTACGCGTATGTTTGTGGCACGCTACTGACCTTAGTATGTGTCGGAGTGATAATAATATTTTTCGTGAATGTTTAGCGCCCGGGTCATTAGATGCGAACAAAATTATGAAAACTTTGCTGTTGGTTTTCAGATCACACTACGAATCTGCATAAACCAAAAGTTTTTTTTTAACGTTATATGCTTTAAAGTTTGAAATTTTTTCAAGTCAAACGCTAAAAAGAAGTTGAGGCAATTTTTTTGCAACCTCCAACTAAATAAGATTTTAAAATTATTTTTACGTCACCAACTTTAGAATCTAATATTTACATAGATTGCCAAATTTCGTCGCGTTTTCGTGATAATTTTCGAAATTATTCATAAGGAACCACCCTAAGGCTTCCACCCCTTACGAAGCATTTCTCAACCCTACTTAACAAGAATTTTTTTTTTTTGTTTATAGAAGTTGCTGGTAAAATGTTGGGTGTTAATTTTTGAACATCTGTATAGCTCATTTAAAGAGCAGTGACTAATTTTTTTTTTAAATCTAATGGTTTTGGCAGAAGAAATTTGATTCTAGGTATATTCTTGACTAACCCTGTAGATTTGGTCAGCACTTTTTGTCATAAAAAAATTTTAGCTGAAGAAGTCCCTAAAAAGACTACGTCAATTGTAAACATTGATAAAGTTTATTAGAGTTTTGCACTTATAACCTGATTTTTAATTTTTACCAACACCAGTGCGCTTAGAAGCAGACAACTTGGTGTAAATGTTTATCTAAGCTGTTTTTTTTTTTAATTAATTCACTTGATAACAATGCTCTTAACTTCGTTGGTGAATATAAAAATCTCGTTTTGTCACTTTTATCTTGACTGCATCATTTTTTTAGGTAATCAAAAATCAAGAGTTTCTGCTCTTGACCGCGGATCAAATGGTAATCCTTCTTTCTAACGACGATCTCAACGTACCATCTGAAGAGCAGGTTTTCCACGCCCTCATCAGCTGGGTCCAGCACGATGCAACAACTAGAAAACCTCTAATAGGACGTCTTCTTTCCCTCGTCAAACTGCCACTTCTTTCCGTAACGTTTTTGGTGGATCAAGTAGAACCCGTGGTCGGTGATGATCCCTATTGTCAGAAATTGATCATGGAAGCGATGAAATGGCATTTGTTACCCGAAAGACATTTACAAGTGGCCAACAGCAGCACGCGACCTCGCAAGTCAACAATTGGAAAATTGCTGGTCGTCGGTGGAATGAACAAGAACAAGGGCGCCATGACGATTGAAAGTTACGATCCGAAGTTTGACGAATGGACGGTTTCTCATCACATGAATGGCAGACATTTACAATTCGGAATTGCTCTGATGGGCGATAAGTAAGTCGAACGGTTTCAACTTGGATCATTTGAGAAATTTTTAATTTGTGAGCTCTCATAATCGTTGTTGTCTTTGCTCCAATTGATGGCGCCACTTGTAAAAAAAAAACGAGCCGCGTAGTGGCGAGTTTTGTGATGGACGAGTGCCGTAGTAGACCTTTTTATTTTAGAAAATTTTCAAGGGATGATGCTCATTTGTTTCGGGTTATGTCAATGTTTGTTGACAGCGTTTTTCCGGAAATATCAATTTAGAACGAGCAAATGAGTGGTGAAATAATATTTGTCGGTTAAAGAATATCTGACCTAAACGCTTTGATTATTTATGGCTTAATAGAGGTACTTTCAAGTAGATATAAGCTCCAGTGAAGGCAACGGATTACCATAAGCATAAATGGTGGGTAGCCACAAGGACACTCAGTAAACGACCCATAATGCTGTCATTGCCCAAATCTCTAGGAGACTTGTAGTATCTATTAATACCTATGTTGTGCATGATATTGATTGATTACCGCATATGTGAGGGCCATCATCAACGGTTCTCAAATCTACTACTTAACTTTTGGTTAATAAGTTTTGTTGTGATGACTTTATTTTTATAGGTTGTTACTAGTCGGTGGTCGCGATGGACTGAAGACGCTGAATACTATGGAGTGTTTAGACTTGGCAACGGGCACTTGGAACCAACTATCCCCGATGAACACTCACAGGCATGGGCTGGGTGTAGCTGTATTGGGAAATACCTTATATGCGGTAGGAGGTCATGATGGTTGGAGTTACCTGAATACTGTTGAAAGGTAAGTAATTACGTGACGCTTGTTCCTCAATATAAATGCTTGTTCGAGCAGCATTTCTTTTCTACAGAGCTTCTTCACAAAACTCCGTAAGCATTTCAGTTCGTTATGAATAAGTACGTGCGTAATGTTGTAGTTAACTTTATTTGGGAACAAATATGATGTACACCAAATTAAACCATACATCTCTTGCACTGTCCACCAGAAAATTTAATGAGCATCAAAAAATCTAAATGAAACCCAAATTATTATACATCAGAAAATGAGAACATCACCACTAAAATAACTATGCTGCGTATTGTTTTACCATTGCTTACATTTTAAATTTTATATGTCTATCAATTTTACTAAATGTTCACCAAATTTAGAACGCTCAAGTTACGCGTCCGTGCTGTACATAATAAATATTCGCGCTATCCATTTATATTTAGTGTTTCTCAAAAAAAACTATTTGTGCGTAAAATAATTATTCTATTACTCCAAAAATGAAATATGCTCGCGCATCTCTTCTTGCCGCTTGCGCTTCCAGACAAGAGGCACGCGAAAAAAGTTTTGTACAAGGTCAGTTCAGGGCCCTGTAATTATTTTTTTTAAGCACGATTAGAAATTACCACTAAAAGAAGTTTTACGTTTTACATAATGCAAGCCAATTACAGGAAAGCATTTATATATTACGGAAATCAATATTTTTTTTTGTGCAAACCACTTCTATTTTTACTCTTATTTTCTTTGCCCTAGCACATCTACATCTATAATTTTGCATAAAATAATTTACCATTTGCACAACTTTTTATTGCTTGTGTATTTTTGATCAACAAATAGTGTTTTTAATTGCTAAATAATATAAGACACTGTCGAAAATTAAATATCTGGATATTATGTTAGAATTAAATGCGGAATAAAATTTGGTTAACATTTAGTATTTATGGTCAACAAAAGTTATTTTGGCGAACAAAATATATAAGAGGCCAGCATTATGTCAATATTTGGTTGTCGCTTTAAGATTATGTATTTTCTTAATTTTGGTGAGCATTTAGTATTTTTGTGAAATGAAAGTATTTTTTTGTATGAAAATATTGAGTAAATTTGGTAGACTGTTAAATCCGACCCAATTTATTTTATATTTAATTTTGAATTTCCGCTGTTATTTTCTTTAGATGGGATGCCAATGCTCGCAGCTGGAGTTATGTGGCCTCAATGCAGAGTCAACGCTGTTCAGCTGGAGTAGCAGTATTGCAAGGCAAATTGTACGCTGTTGGAGGGCGCGATGGAGCTTCTTGTTTACGGACAGTGGAATCTTTCGATCCCTTCACCAACAAATGGTCGATGTGTGCTTCGTTATCTAGACGGCGTGGTGGAGTCGGGGTGGCTGTTGCTAATGGATTTTTATACGCGTTAGGGGGGCAAGATGCTCCCGCCAACAACCCTGCTGCATCTAGGTTTGATTGCGTCGAACGATATGATCCAAGTAAGTGTATAAATTGGAGATCGACGGATCTTTGCCTTTACGTCATCAATGCCAAGTGTGTCAATCAATTCCAAATAATGACAGGGTCTAACATAAGTCAGTGGCGTACGTTTTATTTACTTTATTTTATGTAGATTTTTATTTGTCTTGGATGCAAGAATCTATGTTTGTTGAAATTATGGGCTCCACACTGAAACCGTGTTGAGCAATTAAACCATAACCAAAACCTAAACACCCGGTCTCAAATAAAAACTTTATGGCGTCACTGCACTGAAATGACAAAAAGTTCTAACTATCAATTCAGAAATGCTGTACAATTTGGAGTTTGTCTTGTTTTAGTTCCAGGCTCAGCGAAGGCCATAATATGTTGCAAGTGCCCAATTTTGAAGATTTGACAAACTTTTAACTCTCTATTTACAACTAGAATCTAACATGCTTATATCCGACGTAACTAAGTTTAGAAATTGATGACGTAAACGCAAAGGTCCGTTGACATAACTGTACTTTTGTAGCATTTACAAAAGTGTAATTTGAAAAAAAAAGATTTTATATACAGGGTGAGTCAGCTAAAGTGAATCAACCGCAATATCTTTGTTATTAGTAAAATTAATAATAAAACTTTGGAAATTATGGTTTAAAAACTACAAAATGACCTTTACCGTCATTTTTTTAAATATCAATTTAAATGTCAAAAACAGTTGTATTTTTGTTTGTATTTTTTAATATTTTAGTTTCATGGAGTATTTTCCTCTCAATGCAATGATGTCTAAAAAGTTAACTTTGGTGTAATATTTATTCAACTAAATAATTATAATTATAAACAATATACACCAAGCAGCAAAATGTCTTAGACGACACTGACAGTTGTCAATTGTCAAACGCGTGCTGAAAGAAAACAATTATAGTAGTAAGTTTTCATCAACGTTGCAAAACAATCAGCTGTCGTCACGTTCGACCAATCTGGATAACTCTGTATATTATGAACTATGTACTGACTGATATTTTAATTTATTCAATGCTCTATTTTCTATCTACTCTTTGTATAACTATTTAATTACGAAATAGTATTTTCCTTTTATTATTTATATTATATTTTGAATTAGAAAGAAATGTTATTCATTGTTCAAATCCAAAAATGGTGACCTCAAAATGGTGATATCAAAATAGGGAACGTAAAAATGACATTTTATTGTCTTCATTTTGAATTTAAATTTTAAATTTAGCTTCATTTCTGATGTCACATTGCAAATGCTACTTTGATGCTGCTGCTTTGACGTCACCATTTTGATGCCACAATTTTTTGATTTGAACATTGGGGTATGCAACACGATACACGTAAACATCTTAACATTTTACCCTTATGAAGTATGCAACATGATATACAGCGGCACAATGTAACCTTTGCACATGCGCAAAAGTTGTGCGGTTACTCCAGAATCCTACTTCTTTATCTACTATGGGCCACGTGACCCATAAACACCAGTGCGCATGATTAAATGACCATCTCTCGACACTTATTAATAGATGTGCAACATGGCTGGCATAAATAATACGTTATTAATAGCAGCTTTTGCCATTTGAGCAGCATCATATTGCGTATACAGAGTGTTCCTTGAGAAAACACCTCAAGTCGTAATTTCGTTATTTATTATTCGATTTAAATAAATAAAAAAGTTTTGGAAATTATTGTTTAAAAACTACAAAGTGGCCTTAACCGTGATTTTTTTAAATATCAACTTTAACGTCAAAAACAGTTCAACTTTTTTCAAAAAGAAATGTATTTTTTAATATTTTAGTTTTATGGAGTATTTTCCTCTGAATGCAATGATGTAAAAGTTGACTTTGATGTAATATTCATTCAACAAAATAATTAAAATGTTTGTCAAAAACACATTGAATTTTTTTGTAAAACTTTTAAGTGTCGTGGAAAACGGTCAAAAAACACAATTTAAAAACAATAATTATTGTAAACAATTGTATAATTTTGTTTAAATATTTTTCGTTATTTCAACAAAACGTTTGTTTTCCACGGCCTATTTGCAAATTTTACAAGAAAAAAAAAGTTTAATAAACAACGGAGTTACGACTTGAGGCGTTTTTAGGGAACACCCTGTATTTATATCGTAAAACAAAAAGATCAGTTTTGGTCCCATGAAATAGAAAAGAACTCTGACAATTACATTAAATATAATCAGTTGTATATGGAAAATGGCAATTAGACCATAAGAGAGGTCTCTCCACCCAATTGCAAACCTTCTTTGGAGCTTCAAATTTTTTAAAAGAAACTTCGTTGTGTTATGTATTAAAGCTGCAATTTTACAAATAACAAAGATATTTTAGTTGATTTATTTTAACTGACTCACCTTGTAGCGCTAAACAATAATCGGTCTAAAAAAATGTTTGTTCCAACAAAAAGTAGATCTTGATACATAATTTCAATTTTCACCTAAATATTATTTTCATGCTTCTACCGGGTGCTGAAGCCGTTAATTACGAACACTCTGTACATTAACAACGAGTGAATAGGTGATTGTTAGTTATGCCTCAAGACTAATCTCGGTAACTTGCTAAGGAAGTTTTTAATAATTGCTGTTTGTTTTTGTTTTTTAAAGCTTTGGACACTTGGACTACTATAGCATCGTTGTCAAGTAAACGAGACACGGTTGCCGCTTGTTTGTTTGGAGACAGATTAGTTGCAGTTGGTGGTTATGATGGCAGTCATTATCTGAAAACTGTGGAACAGTACGATCCACACACAAATGAATGGTCACCGCTAGCGCCACTATTAACTGGCCGGGCAGGTGCTTGTCTAATAGCAATTTCTAATACAAACGTGCCAGCAAGTAATTAAGGTTTAAAAGTAGTATTATGTTCACTTTTAAAGTACTTATGTGATTTTGAAGTATATGTGGCCAAACATTACAGATATTTTAGTCATTTTGTGTGATGTCGAAGTAGGCTGAATTTATGTGGTCAGTGAGAGAACCCAATTAGTAATTTTCGGATTTTTAAGAAATTTTGACTTCTAACGAACTTCAGGAACGTTCACTAAGCCCCGGAGTTAAAACATTCCATTCACGTAGAATTTCGTTACTTTTTAACAAAGATCTAATTTAAGTTTTTAGTTCTCACTTTCTGTAATACAGATCTTTATAACGTGCCCCAAATCTGTGTTGCTGTGTTAAAAACCTTCTAGAAGAAGAACCAAACTCTCAGAACTGTTTTGTATTGGGATCTTTATCTGACTGTACATGGAAAAAAATAAATGTGAAATTGTTAGAGATGTGAACTGTCCAAAATAACAGCTTTATTTCTATTAGCATAAGTTCTCATTGCTCATAAGACTGTTATACTTACAGTAAACCTATGGTGGTTCACTTTTTATATATATACTCTTTTATAATGTACTGATAATTATTATATAAAAAAATATACTTTTGTACTAGAAATGTCAGTTTTTTTTAACATATTTTACTTTTAGTCTTTAATAAGTTGGAAGTCTCGAGTAAAACTATTATAGTTTTATTTATGAGACGAAATAAGCTTAATTTAATAACTCTCCGACTGAATGGATAAACACTAAAATTCTTCACATCTAAATTTTATATACAGGGTGGGGCAATAGTGCGCCCGAGTTCGATAGCTCGAGTTCCATGATAGGTAGAAATTTGATTTAAAACACAGATAAACTAGAGAAAGAAGTCTATAACCGGAAATTATTTTTGAACATACAGGGTGAGCCAAGACAATTATACAGGGGCAAGTGACATTTTTTTAAATGGAATGTGGTGTGCAAAAGAAGATTTTTCGGAGCCTTTTTCTAGACTCTTTTCAATCCAATATTATTGCTGACTATTTCCAAACCACTTGGATGTAGCGATTTTTTTTGTTCAAATAATGGCATCTGCAGATGCATGTTAAAAAAATCATTATAGTCACAATTATGAGTTCTAAGAAAAAATTATGTAAAGACTAGTTATGAAACATCTGTGGAATGTCTTTGAATTGTTTTAACTTTTAAAAAATTATACAGGGTGACTAAATTTAATTTTTCAATTTAGAACTTTTTGAATTTAATTTTCTCCATTTTTTCAAATGGAACATCCTGTATATTTTTTATTGGTATGATGTAGAAACTAAATACAAACATTTTTTGTATGTACACTCCTATGGCTAATTGTAACCATTTTCGATTTATCGCCCAATAATTACAAAAATCAAGAATAATCCTAAATAATTAGATTGTTTTTCAAATTACTCGACAGATAAAATTGTAATAAGTGCTCCAGATGTTTTGTTTATAAAAACAGCATAAGTTTTTTTAGTAAGTTCACTTTATGTTTGTATCTTGATCATTTTTTGCATTTTATATTATCCGACAAGAAATACACATTTATCGCAGCTACCTGTTGTCAGTTGTCATTGTTGTGTCAATTTTGAAATATTTGAAGTTTTTTATCGAGTTATTTGGAAAACGATCTAATTTTTTAGGATTATTCTTGAATTTTGTAATTATTTGGCAATATTTCGAAAATGGTTACAAATAGCCATAGGGGTGTGCATACAAAAAACGTTCGTTTTTAGTTTCTACATCATATCGTTAAAAATATACAGGGTGTTCTATTTAAAAAAAATGGAGAAAATTAAATTCAAAAAGTTCTAAATTGAAAAATTAAATTTAACCACCCTGTGTAATTTTTCAAAAGTTAAAACGATTCAAAGACATTCCACAGATGTTTTATAACTAGTCTTTACATAATTTTTTCTTAGAACTCATAATTGTGATGGTAGTGATTTTTCTAACATGCATCTGCAGATGCCATTATTTGAACAAATAAAATCGCTACATCCAAGTGGTTTGGAAATAGTCAGCAATAATATTGGATTGAAAAGAGTCTAGGAAAAGGTTTCGAAAAATCTTTTTTTACACACCACATTCCATTTAAAAAACTCTCACTTGCCCCTGTATAATTGTCTTGGCTCACCCTGTATGTTCAAAAATAATTTCCGGTTATAGACTTTTTTCTCTAGTTTATCTGTGTTTTTAAATCAAATTTCTACCTATCATAGAACTCGAGCTATCGAAGTCGGACGCACTATTGCCCCACCCTGTATGTTGCATCCGATTTCAAAAAGAAATAGAACGAGAACTTTACCTTCGAAATATCTCGGAGTTATCCTAGACAATAAGATGACCTGGAATGCTCATGTCGACAAAGCTCTTTGATTAAAGGTAAGATGGCCTTATGGGCCTGTAAGAAACTGTTTGGAAAAACTTGGGGACTGCAACCGAAAATGACTTAAGTATTATCTACTGGTCGTATACTGTGTTAGAAGTTCTTTGTATCAACAGCCTTAGAAGCAATGCTAGACATAGCCCCATTGCATCTTTGTGTACACTGGCGAGCAATAAATTGGGCACAACTCATAAATCGAAATTGGCGATTTTGAAGTTGTGTAAAACGGGCTGTAGGAGTAGTGACTGTGTCAGCGTAACTCTGCCAGTTTGCCATATTGAACCCCAGCAAATTCTTATCGCCCAATGGTGCTACGAGTAATAAATATTACCCCAACGGTTGTCTCGCCTCACCTCCTCGCCAGACCGCAAATCACCTGGAAATGGGTGAGTCCCAATGCCCTCCCCATTTTACTGAATAGAGTTGGTTTACATTGGGAAGAAACTTCGTGCCTAATTTTTTGCTCGCCAGTGTACATAGGTACATAGACGGATCAAAATGCAGTCAAAGGACCTATGGGCCTAGGTGTAGAGAAACTATAGCCCTAGGTCTAGGTGATGCCCCTACTGTTATGCAAGTTAAAATGCTTGCCATAGTCTTCTGTGCAAAAGAACGGAAATCTATATTTTAATAATGTATAGAGGGTAATGAAACAGTCGATGAACTTGCTAAACGGAGGACAAAGGCTCCACCTATAGAACCAGAACTGTTTGGTGGGCTGAGTAAAAGTCATAGAAAGCCCGAATTCCATGGGTGGGGAAAAAATGTTAAAGTAGCATACTGAAAACAACTTCTAGGACAAAGATGGGCAAAGATTGTCATAAGGCTTTTCGAGCTGATGAAGAACGAACTGAGTTATTACTGATCTTTTGACTGTACACTGCCCACTGAGATACCGTCGCAAGAAACTGGAAAAGGCATACAGTAAGATGTGGAGATGGATCGGAAGAAGTAACCTCAGAACACATACTATCTTACTATGACCCCTTAGCAAGTTGTGGACTAACGCACTTTAGCAGCGTGAATTTATTGCTTGACAAAGTTAAGAAAAAATCTTCCAAAGACATTGTGAACTTTACAAAAGGTTATGGTTTTGGGACAATGAAGCAAAATTTGAACAAAAAAATCTTACTGATCGCACTGAGTCTCTACCAAAAGAGACAGTAGGAATAAAATTAAATTACACAATTGATTCTCTCTAACACTTCTTGCATGGATGTGTTAATGAATGGACAATGTTCTTACTTTTTTTTACCCTCTCTTCTCATATTTGTGCTCCCGTCGTAGTTATTATAGCTCAAAGTTGCGTAATTTCGTATATCGGTCAAAACAAACTGATAGACAAGCTACAAATAGCGTTATCATTTCACTCTTTTATTTACATAGGCTATCAAATTTCCAGTCGTTAGGAATGTAATGCAAAATAACCACCTACTACCGTAACACCAAAATGCCTGAAGTAACCGTACGACGACAAACAAAAATTCCTAGTAAGGACATCAAGTAATTAATCACATTTTTACTTTTTCATTAATTTCAGATCGAAGATATGGCGTTATTTTGTGTGTTATAATCAGTATTATATTGACAATAGTTATTAGTGGAATATGTGTGCGATTCCTGATGAACAACAGCTCCTCTCGAATAATACTAATTATTCTAATCGCCGTTCTACTGGTGTTTGGACTAACAGCAGTTATTATTTTGGAGATCCGCGGGCGTAAATCAACTAAACGGGGACACCTACCCCAGAACTATCTGCTGCAACCGACTGCACCCCCACTAAGCACCAATTCTTCATGGTCATATTCAAAAGATTTCTCTAGAAGAACTACCCTTCCAGCATAATGAAGAAACTGTGGACTTGGCAATCAATAAATATTAATTGATTAAGATTGTGTTATTGCAACTGTGTCCAGCTTCTCTCAATTTTTGTTTTGCTAAAAAATAATATTTGTGTAATCAGCGAGTGCAAAAACAATCCTGGAGTGTTGAGCTTGAAATTTTTATTTAGCATCAAGTGTTTTGTCGCTTCCTATGAATTATTAATTAAATTAAAGTAAATGCATCAAAGAGTTTATTTAGTACTCATAACTACATATATTCCTATAAATAAAATAAAATGTGTGCATTCCCAGCATATGGAAAACACGTAAAATATCAGCACCTTCAAACAGGTGCAAAGTCAATATTGTACGCACACAGTACAAGTTGCAATAAAGATAATGTCATTTTAGGTCAAATTTCAAAGAAACCCTAAGCAACCAAAATTATTAATATGTAGTATGAAAGTACTGAGTAACAAAAGTTTTTCTCAATTGACGCCTGAAAAGTACATCCCCGTAAACAACCCTTAATTGAATGTTAGTCATTGTTTTGGATTTGGGGCTTCCAAAATAATTTCCTAAGCGGATTATTTACGCCTTCTTTATTTCTAGCTATCTCTATTGCGTAAAACTGAATTCGCGTGACCAGCATCGTGTTGGGTTCGGAATACTCTTTCCCAGCATCGGCCCGTAATAAAGTACCAAAACTATAGTCCTCAACGCAGTTCCTGAATCTCTCACAAAACGGACGCCACTTATCCTTCTCTTTCGTACTTTTCAGTTCATTTTCACAGATAACTCTGACATCCAACTTGGGAAAAACTTCACGAAATATTTTATAGATGAAATCATCTGTCGGGGTCAGTTTTAGATCTCTGGGGTCCACAGAACATAAAATCTGCAAACATTAACGCATTTTGTTATCAAGAAGACGTTCGGTGGTTGAGCTTACGTTGAAGTAAATCTCGGCGTGCTCGTAAGCTTTCGCTGCCCACATAAGCTCCACTGATTGATCATTTTCAAACTCTTCCGCTGGTCGTTTCAAAATATCCTAGAAGGTGGAGGCATTATTAAAAAAAAATTACTTTGACAGGTGATACGAAAATTAACCAAAAACGCAAAAAGTACCTACCATTTTCAAAAACGCTTCTTATTATTCGGTGAGCATTAAAAAACCAAAATTCGGCGCTAATTAACCTTTAGTTACTAGTAATAAACAAATAAATATTGCATGTGCTCAAAATGTTTATAATTTGACGTTTCTTTGACGTTTTGGTGATGAAGAGATTGTTTTTTAACAGAGAGCCATCTGTTGCCGAAGAAAGAAAGTACAATTGAAGGCGCCAGATTTAAATCTAGAGAAAGTGTTAACTGTTGATTGCATAACTATAATAAATTATATCATAAAGCCTTTGACTGAAAGTAAAACTTATCATTATACGCAATATTGTTGTGTATGTAATAACGTAGTATTTTTGTGCTTCACCAAAATAATTGCGTTGATTCAATGTGGATTTGAAAATCGCGCCGAGCAGGAGTGCCAATAGAATCGTTTAGTGGTTTTGGTGGCGCCGTCAACAATGGAAGTGTCCAAGTGACAAGTGACAAGTTTTCCACCATATCAACTGACTTATTACATGAAATTATTTTTAAGATTAATTACGCCAGGCATTTGAAGTTGTTCGTAACTGATGAAATGAGTGCAAGGTGTAAAAGACACTGTACGAACCTTTTACTGTTTACGTTAGTGTCGGAACAGGACCTCAAGCCCCTCAAGTCTGCAGAAGCAGACAAATTCACTTACTGGTTTCCATTTCACGAATATGGCGGCCCAGGAAAGCACAACTACTGAGAACATAGAGTTGTTAAAAAGGACAAGAATTTCTGTTTTCGTTGATGAAGCATTGCCAGATATTTTAGTTGTAACATATGAATTTGGTGTTAAAAATTTTAAAGGCGTTCTGCTCGATTCCGCCAAAAGGTGAGCTAAAACATATTCAACTGCGCCTTTCTTCTGTAGTAGCTCTAAAGTTTAAATCGTTCATTTGCAAACGCTCCTTAATGCTGCAGAACCTTTCAAGATTTCTGTTCCTTTGGTTTCAGTACTTTTGTGTAAAATCACCCTTTCGGGCTAGTCAGGGTCACCCCGGTTTGCATCGAACAAAGAAACAATTAAACAATAAGGTGTTGAATCCCCTTACTTTTCTTGCCATGTCAGTGTTAATTTGGAGACAATGTTTGTTTCCAAAGGTAGTATGTAATTTGAAAGTCCAAAAGTGGGTAAAGTAAACAATGACCCGGAAGACAAAGGTTTTGGGTCTACAGTTAATGTTGGGTCTATTGACTTCTGCTAACTGAACAAAAGTATCTCTAATGCTTTAAGAAAGACACTTCCATAACTCCACACTTAATTCTAACAGCTGGCTTTATGGTCATTGTAGAACAATTGAACTTATTAAAGCAAATAATCAATAATATGTGGGCTATTGAGTGAAGTTAAAGGAATGTAAGAAAAACAAGTATTAATTTATTTATTACGTTGGATCTGAGTACATTTGTACTGTACATTTTTAGGATCAGAATATTATTGTCAATTCAGCACAAGAAATTGAGTCTGAAAATATCTTCATCTTGGATAGATTTATGACAAACCGTTTTACTATTTATTCTCTATAGTAGGCCAGTCAATAGAGACATGATAACTAAAAAATTTAACATTAATTCTAACATTTTTTAAACTTTGGCGTGTAATGTGTAACGAATCGAAACGGAACTATAAAATTTTGCAACTCGATTAACGGTCAGCATCATTGTGAAAATCGGAAAAATTTAAATTAAGCGAGAATTTAACGAGAAAAAATGTAGCATTGTTGCAAACTCGATAGAGTTTTCATTACAATAATCAAAATGCACAGCGAAATTTGCAGGAACTTATGAATTAGGCATAATAATTAATTATTATTAATAAAGATTTTTTCATCTAATTTTTCAGCAAAAATATTAACATGCTTGCAAAACTACAATTAACTTGCTAAAATCGTCTTACAAGACTCTGTAAATTTGCAACTCCCTTCGGTGACGGCATGATCCATTTTTTATAATTTACAACAAAAATAATAGTTATTTACGTAAAAACGATTCGAAAAAAACGTCACATGTGTAGATGTCAATTGCAAATGACTGAATTCGTAAATGTTTATTAATGATAATTCATAAGTTCCTGCAAATTTCGCTGACCATTTTGAATATTGTAATAAAAACTCTATCGAGTTTGCAACAATGTTACATTTTTTCTCGTCGAGATATCGCTTAATTCAAATTTTTCCAATTTTCACAATGATGCCGACCGTTAATCGAGTTGCAAAATTTTATAGTTCCGTTTCGATTCGTTACACATTACACGGCAAAGTTTAAAAAATGTTCGAATTAATGTTAAATTTTTTACCTACTCACTGGCCTATAGTATCAATGTGTCATTTTAATTCCATTATATTCCTATGATACTTGTAATGAGGGTCGTATTTAACAGTCTACCAAATTTACCCAATATTTTTATACAAAAAAAAATACTTTTATTTCCCAAAAATACTAAATGCTCAACAAAATTAAGAAAATACATAATCTTAAAGCGACAACCAAATATTAAAATAATGCTGGCCTCTTATATATTTTGTTCGCCAAAATAACTTTTGTTGACCATAAATACTAAATGTTCACCAAATTTTATTCCGCATTTAATTCTAACATAATACCCAGATATTTAATTTTCGACAGTGTCTTATATTATTTAGCAGTTAAAAATACTATTTGTTGATCAAAAATACACAAGCAATAAAATGTTGTGCAAATGGTAAATAATTTTATGCAAAATTATAGATGTAGATGTACTAGGGCAAGGAAAATAAGAGTAAGTGATTTGCACAAAAAAAGATATTGATTTCCGTAATATAAAAATGCTTTGCTGTAATTGGCTTGCGTTATATAAAACGTAAAACTTCTTTTAGTGGTAATTTCTAATCGTGCTTTTAACTGAACTGACCTTGTACAAAACTTTTTTCGCGTGCCTCTTGTCTGGAAGCGCAAGCGGCAAGGAGAGATGCGCGAGCATATTTCATTTTTGAAGTAATAGAATAATTATTTGACACACAAATAGTTTTTTTGAGACACACTAAATATAAATGGATAGGGCGAATATTTATTATGTACAGCACGGACGCGTAACTTGAGCGTTCTAAATTTGGTGAACATTTAGTAAAATTGATAGACATATAGAATTTAAAATGTAAGCAATGGTAAAACAATACGCAGCATAGTTATTTTAGTGGTGATGTTTTTATTTTCTGATGTATAATAATTTGGGTTTTATTTAGATTTTTTGATGCTCATTAAATTTTCTGGTGGACAGTGCAAAAGATGCATAGTTTAATTTAGTGTACATTATATTAATTTGTTCCTTTATAATAATAATAATCACGTTATTTTTCTTAAGAGGAACGTCTTCGCTGTATCATTTGCTCGATCATTTGTGATTGTAGAATGTCAGCAAAATGCATTGACGTGATTTTTTGTATTAGCAGGGCCACATATGAAAAGAGAGGAAATGCATTTTGTATTTCTAAGAAAGTAAAAAATGTCTAACTTTTGTTTTTAAGATTTGATACGTAACGATAGAGACTCCAGCGCTAGGTGCTTTGAAGAAACATGCACGTTAATATGAACAAAACACAAATTTTTACTTTAACATTAAATAAATAGCCTAATTTGACTTCAGTTTGCTGTAAATCTCATCATGCGCCATTCGTTAGCGTATATTTTAAACAAAAACTTTATTATATTATACTAAAAATATGCGTGTTTTTTTGCAAATTTGAAAATATAAATTTGGTGCTTATTGTCGTTCTCTTTTCGACACTCATAAAATGGGTTATACCCATCTGCCTCACTTTACGGCTGCTCGAAATGATGTAGTGCAATTACTCTGCAGAATACTAGAAATGATCTCGCGTCAAACATTATGAATATTTTCTTGAGTCATGCTGGTACGCGAAAACCAGGTCTGTATTAACACGTTTTATTCAGTATGAAGTAACAACGTGGAAACAGTAACCTGGTGAATACGACACTGGATTAAGGCAGGTCAGGTCAGGTACTACTATGGACCAGTTGCATACTCAATGCATGCGCGAGGCGTCATTCCATTAAATTATTTACTTGCACTTGACTCATTCCATTTCATGCAGTGATCTAAAATGAGAAAACTAAAGGGCGTTGTGCACCATTCGGGCCGAAAGCAAATTGTATCCTTGAACGAATATAACTTTATCATCAGCGAGTGTAAACTTTAACTTTCGGCCCTCCATACGAAAATAACTTGCTATTTCGGAAATATGGGACTTATCACACTTATTTTTATATATCGGTGTTGCAAAGTTGCGATTGGACCTGTCACTTTGCGAGCGGCCGTGTCATTTCTCTGATTAATACATTCATACTTTTTTGACCAATAGGATTGCCTCATTTTCCATTTTTCAACCAATCACGTAGCCTTTTCTTGAAAAAAGAAAGCTAGTAGCATTTTATTCGGAATAAATAGCTACTAGAATTTTATCCCGAATAAATAGCTACTAGCTATTTATTCCGAATAAACTCTAGTAGCTTTTTTTCAAGCAAAATCGATGATGTTGTGAATTTTTCATTCATGTATTAATCTGTCGAATATCATTCGAGCAAGAGATTTCTTCAGAATAAATGTTCAAGGTTAGCACTCAAACGCGTCGCCGTCGCAACAACTACTCGCGCCGCCGGACGTAGGGCCTAAAAATCCTCGAGCTTCGCTCTCGGTTTTGTAAGCCGGCCCAACGTCCTGTGGCGTTCGTGATTTTTGCTGCTAGGCAACGCGTTTTTGTGCGAACCTTTCCATTTATTCAAGACAAATCCCTTGCTCTTATGATATTATGTATGAAAAAAATTGAAAATGTAATTAATATTAAGATTTTAACTCTCACAACATTAATTAATTTGAAATAACCTACTTTCAATCGAATTTCGAAGTAAAAAATGTAAAGGACAAAATTAATAGAGATATTCAGCGTATACGCACATCTCTTGCTCGATTCGCTCAGATTCTGTCCAGTTGCGCGCGCATAACAAGTAAAATTGAAAAGGTCTATTAGCTGGATTGTGATTATTGCAACGCAACTGGTAACTTGAAATCAGGCCTTCAAACATGAATTGAATATCTGCTAATTGATAATTTTATTAACGAACGGTTTCAATTGAAACTATTTTGACTAGCCGATATTCTCAACTATTGGCATTTTAGTTACCTACCGTTTAGTTATGTTTATTCGATTAGTCGTTGAATTGAACCAATCTTTCAATGATAGACTTCGATTCTTCCGATGACCCTCTACGAAAGTATTAATATTCATATGATAGTAGTAAGTAAAGTTTGATATTTATTGTGTGCGTTATGGAGATTTCTGGCAAGTTGCTTGCGTTTGGCTACCCGAGAATCGCGGGTGCCTAATTGCGTATTTCCAATGGAGTTAAAAATTTGAAATTTGGCAGAAATAAACTATAATTAATGCACTACAAGATGACATTATTGTTTTTTTTTTTTTTTGAATGGTGTGAGTTTTTACTTTCGATCGCCATTTTATGTCGAAATATTCACTTCATCACTGTGATTTTCTTCAAGCTCATGATCACGACCTCTAAAATTGATAACGAGTAAATGAAATATTTTATATCAAACTATTATTGAATTACATGGATTTTTAAATTTCAGCGTTGATGGAATTTTTGATTGACAGCTTTGTGGCCGTTTACCTAGTCGATTTGCGGCTAACCACATTAGATTTTATGATGGTCTCTGTACTGCAAAGATCCTTGAGTAGGTACCGCTATTAAGTCATAAATAACCGAATTGTTTAAGCGTCATTGTCATGAAATTTGACTGCTTCAGTAAAACAGTCGTGTTAAAATTCCGCGAACTTTTTAAAAACACAATTAGCGATACTTCAATTACAAATTTCAAAATTTTAACAACAGGAACGTATATCTGGCAGTATTACGAACATAATAATAAAAAAAATATATTGAAAATTTCTGAAAAAGCACTTTATGGCGTCCCGACGGCGCATGGAATTAATTATGGACCAAACAATTATGTCACATTGGAGCACATTAATTAAAGTTTATTTCTGCCAAATTTCAAATTTTTAACTCCTTTGGAAATACGCAATTAGGCACCGGCGGTTCTCGTTGAAATACCCTGTATAGGAGTCTGTGGATATATTCTGTGTGGTAAGTTTGCTCGCTACCCTCGTATAAATAGCGAGCGCTAAAGTTATAAACAGAATCTACCTACTGGTACGAAAATGAATGGCCTTCTATTAACAAGTCAAGTGATAGCTAATTAGATCAGAAAAACGTAAAATAAATTGTTGAATGAAATGATTTTTGGAAGGATGTGGAAAGTATTATACTACATAACTCGCTCTAAATTGTTATACATTTTCTTTATATCTGAACTCAATTGGTGGATGTAAAGTTGGACCCTAGGCGACTTAAACAGTCGATTACAGTAGGATAAAATGGGGGGTTCTGGAACACTCCTCCTCCTCCCACCACTATTGTTATATTGCGTTGCTCAATTTACTATTTTTCATGTTCTAAACAACTTTACACAGGTTCTAAACCACTTTAAACAATTTCTAAACAACTTTAAACATGCTTTAAACAGCTTTGTTTAAAGTTGTTTAGAAATTGTTTAAAGTGGTTTAGAACCCGTGTAAAGTTGTTTAAAACATGAAAAATAGTAAGTTGAGCAAAACTGTAGGTAGGCAACGCAATATAACAATAGTGGTGGGAGGAGGAGAAGTGTTCCAGAACCCCCCATCTTACCCTAAACAAATTAGAAATTTTTCTTATTTTAAGCGATTTTAATATTTTTTAAAAAATAGTTTTAGCACATAACTCTTTGGACAATTTATGAAAATGATTGATTCACTTATTCACTATCGATAAGTCAACTTCTAGATTGTCCATATCTTGCCTAAGATTTTTTCTTTCAACTTTCTTAGGTTTTGCAGCTGGATTGTTAATTATAATTATATTATATCGACGTGAATGAAAATAATTGTTTTGACAAGATTGATAGCTATCTCTAATTCCTCATTATAAATAATACGTAATCCAATAAATATTTCTAATTTTTAGATTAGATTGACACAGTAATTAAGCTGGATTAAATCTATAGATAACGCGTAAAAGACCATTTAGCCAATTTTTTTGTAATCCTGAATCGCTTTAGTCGAAAAATTTGTATTTAATATAGGACACTTTTAAGGGCGCGTTTGAAGATTAATTAATGACAATATAATTTAGTTTTTAAATTTTTGGAATTTAACGTTTCCGAACGGTGTTATGCAACCCAATATACACTTTTCATTGTGGTTGCGCGCGCATTTTGCAGTGACAGACATGTACTTTTTATGTTTGAAATATAAAATTGACAAAGAGAAAATGTTACGACGCGGTAGATATCTATTCTTCTGTAATTTAAATGATTTTAACTCAAGTTTAGGAAAATCCACTAGCAACGGTGTCCTCTATTGGAGTGTTTTTTGACGGTTATTGTTTCATTGAAGAATAATAATGGAAGGGAATCTCACCGGACAATCTCAAGTTGATACTTCTGCCTTTGTACTTAACCTATCACGACTCGCGGCAGCTGCGCTGGCGCCTGATTTAGGTATCTCGACCCCCTAAACAAGCGAGAGGGCAAACCCATCACGACCCGCGGCAGCTACGCTGGCGTCTGATTTAGGTATTTCGACCCCCTAAACAAGCGAGAAGGCAAACTGCGTTTTAATATAATGAACTGTCTCGTAGAAGAAATGTTTAAAATTAAATCAAATTTTATGAATAATTAAAATTAGTTTTTTATTGTCTATTGTTTATACGAGTAAACGTTGTATTCTGTTCTTGTTTTTTGTTGGATTGTAATAAATGATTCGTGTTTGTTCTAGGAACCTGCCCTGCGGAGTCCAAACTTTAAATCCGGCGTTTAAAGTCCCAGCAAAGCCAAAATTAGATGACGACACGTTATATTCCGTCAACCAAAGATTTGCCTATACTGACCCAAGTACGACGAAGAAAAAAAATGTACAGATACCAAGTAAATATAAAAATAACAAAATGACTGTTCGATTGAGGCCACGTCAAGTATTGTGTTCAAAATGTAAAGGGATTTGTAACGAAAATTCAGAGAACGTTTCGCGAAAGCGCAAAGCTCCCGAAATCAATAATCCAAGTTCGTCCTTAAAGAGAGGACAGAACGCCCCCGTAACTAGATCTGTATATAATAGCGAGATACATAACAAAAGGAAACTCGGCGAAGCCACGTTGGTACCGAAATTGACTAGACTGACCCCGGAAGAGGAGCTTTCCGCTTTAGGTGGCGTTACCATAAGTAGGACCCTCGCTGAAAATCACAACTCATCAAAGAAACCGTTAACAGTAGTATCAAATACGAATAAGGAAAACACTCAATTGGACATCAACAAACATTCCTCAGATCATTCCGATGACAGTTCGAATTCGGACGATGCCCACAACGAATCTGCGTTGCCATGTAGTAATTTGAAAACCGTCAAAAGAATATTGCGCAAAAAAAGAAGTGTCGGTTCGATGGAGGACTTGTGGGACGAGAGCGTTTTCGAGGAGAACGCCAACAAAAACGCACAAATTGCCGTCGACGACCAGTCACTTGGGGGAAACAGCGCCTCGACGAGTACTAGAACAATAAAAATATCATACGGACCACAGGGTGAAGGGACTGTACTTAAAATACCGGCACAAATCGATAAACTCAATGTAAATAATAATTCTGGAGAGAACAACGTCGATGCGGAACAAACCGGCGAAGAAGACAAATCTGTTCATAATCGAGCGGCCAGAAGAGCTTTGAAAAGGGCCAAGAGGGAAGCTCGACGGAAAGTTTTTGTTACGGGCAGCTCGCCGTGTTATTTGGGAAACGGTTCGCCAAGGTATATGATCGGGAGTTCGTCACCGAGATATACGGTTGGGAGCGCTTCTCCCCGACACGGCCTCGGCAACAACTCGCCAAGGTACAATATGTGCACCTCCTATGAACTGAACGTTCCCAGAAGACGGAAACACAAAATGAAACACAAGAAGAAACACAAAGATGACAGGGACAAAAAGCACAAAGAGGGCGAGGTGAGTGTTTTTTTTTGTTTAATTTTCTCGGCAGATTTAAGGTCTGTTCACAATTTACAAGTCAATTGTAAATTGCGCTAAGAACGATTTTGTGTCGTTCACAACAGAGTCGAAGTTGAATTTATCGTGGCGCCATCAATGCGTTTTATACCATGCTAAAGTCCCGTTTACATCCACTTGACGCACGTAACTTAACGTAAAGAAAATTAGTGAGGGATACGTGCACCAATCAGATGAAAAGTAAAACGGCATAGCTTTCTGTTATGCTATTTCCCTCTTCGTTACTTTTAAACTCGTGGCGTGTTAAACTGATAATGCGCATGCCCAAGTATTATTTCTTACGTTAAGTTACGTGCGTTAAGTGTTAACGAGGCTTTAGTGACGTATACAGTGTGTTCAGGATAAGAATGTTTAGCGATTTGGGAAGGGCGAATTTTCGACGGGGTCCTCGGAACTTTCTTGAGGAGTAAACCGACAAATTCTTGTAGTAAGGAGGGACTAGGGGCCCTCCAGCACCACCCTCACTTTACTGTCGACGGGCGCCTCTGAGATCACGAAGCCTGCAACAAATCAACATACAAACAAAGATAGCCCACATGGAAGTATTGATAACAAGAAAGTAGGAAAGCAACAGAAAGTTGATAAGAAAAAATTTGATGTTGAATAAACAGAGAAAATAAAGTTGCAGAAGGTAGAAGAAAAAAGAAAAAGCTACATAGGTTAAAAGATAAAGAAGTTAGTATTATAAATTTAAAAAAATAATTAAGAAATAGGAAGACAAGGAAAATGAGAGTAAAATACAACAGAAATAATGTTAATAAAAAATAGACGTAAAAGAAAACAGACAGAGAAAATAGCATTTCAGAAGGCAGAAGAAAAGAGAAAGAACTGTAGATAGTTTGAAAAAATTAGAACCTGTTTGGGATTATATGAAGAAGTATGAAATCTTTAACTGGAAGCGATAAAAAAAAGAAGAAAGTGCAAATTGAAAGATAAGAAAGTTAGCGTGATGAATGAAAAACAATAAAAAAATAGGAAAACAAAGAAAATGGTAGCAAATAAGAGGAAACTTAGAAAGATAACAAAAATAGTGTCAATAAAAAAATAAATGTGAAAGGAAACAGACTGAGAAAATAGCATTCCAGAAGGCAGAAGAAAAGAGAAAGAACTATAGATGATAACTTGGGGTAGTTAGCCCCAAAATAAAATAGAGACACTCGGTTTCCCTTTTATTGCCGACAGGTTGTACAACATACAAAGGCTCGTAAGTGACTGCCTCCTCGCGGTGCGACGAGTATTCTTGGGTGCAATCGGGTGTCGCGTCGGTGACGCTATCATAGATAATTTTGAAAAATTAGAACCTGTTTGGGATTATCTGAGAAGATTTAAGTTTTTAACTGAAAGCCCTAAAACCCCTAAGCCCCTAAAACAAACACAGAAAGAGAGAAAAAAGTGCTCGAATTAAAAAATGAAAAAGTTAGTATAGTAAATGAAAAATGAATAAATAGAAGAACAAAGAAATTGGTAGCAAATTAAAGAAAACTTAAAAGTATTACAGAAATAATGTAAATAAGAAAAAAATAGATGTAAAAGGTGACATAAAGAAAAAATAGCATTGCAGAAGGCAGAAAAAAAAAGAAAGAACTGTTTTTGAAAATTTATAACATTTATAGAATTACCTGAAGAAGCGTCCAATCTTTAAGCGGAGGCTCAAAAAAACAGGAAAGAGGAGAGAGAGAGAGAAAGAGACAGAAAAGTGCTTTAACTGAAAGATAAGAAAGTTAGTATGGTGAATGAAGAAGGATAAAAAATAGAAAAACAAAAGCAATGGTAGCAAATAAGAGGAAACTTAGAAGGATAACAAAAATAATCTCAATAAGAAAAAAATAGATGTAAAAGTCAGAAGAAGAGAGAGAACTGTTTTTGACAATTCAAAACATCTATAGAATTACCTGAAGAAGTATCGAATCTTTAAGTGAAAGCGCAAAAAACAGGAAGAGAGGGAGAGACAGAAAAATACTTTAACTGAAAGATAAGAAGGTTAGTACATATGGTAAATAAAGAAGAATGAAGAATTAGAAAAAACAAAGAAATTGATAGCAAATTAAAGAAAACTTAAAAGTATTACAGAAATTATGTAAATAAGAAAAAAATAGATGTAAAAGGTGACATAAAGAACAAATAGCATTGCAGAAGGCAGAAAAAAAAGAAAGAACTGTTCTTGAAAATTTAAAACATTTATAGAATTACCTGAAGAAGTGTCCAATCTTTAAGCGGAGGCTCAAAAAACAGGAAAGAGGAGAGAGAGAGAGAAAGAGACAGAAAAGTGCTTTAACTGAAAAATAAGAAAGTTAGTATGGTGAATGAAGAAGGATAAAAAATAGAAAAACAAAAACAATGGTAGCAAATAAGAGGAAACTTAGAAGGATAACAAAAATTTCAATAAGAAGAAAATAGATGTAAAAGGAAACAGACAGAGAAAATAGCATTCCAGAAGGCAGAAGAAAAGAGAAAGAACTATGGATAATTTTGAAAAATTAGAACCTGTTTGGGATCTGAAAAAATTTAATTTTTTAACTGGAAGCCCTAAAAGACAAACACAGAACGAGAGAAAAAAAGTGCTCGAATTAAAAAATGAAAAAGTTAGTATGGTAAATGAAAAATGAAAAAATAGAAAAACAAAGAAATTGGTAGCAAATTAGAGAAAACTTAAAAGTATTACAAAAATAATGTAAATAAGAAAAAAATTGATGTGGAAGGTGACATAAAGAAAAAATAGCATTGCAGAAGGCCGAAAAAAAAGAAAGAACTGTTTTTGAAAATAAAAACATTTATAGAATTACCTGAAGAAGTGTCCAATCTTTAAGCGGAAGCTCAAAAAAAGAGGATAGAGAGAGAGAGAAAGAGACAGAAAAGTGCTTTAACTGAGAGATAAGAAAGTTATTATGGTGAATGAAGAAGGATAAAAAATAGAAAAACAAAAGCAATGGTAGCAAATAAGAGGAAACTTAAAAGGATAAAAAAAATAATCTCAATAAAAAAAAATTGATTTAAAAGGAAACAGACAGAGAAAATAGCATTCCAGAAGGCAGAAAAAAAGAGAAAGAACTATTTTTGATAAAAAACATCTATAGAATTACTTGAAGAAGTATCAAATCTTTAAGTGAAAGCGCAAAAAAAGAGGAAGAGAGGCGAGAAAGAGAGGGAGAGACAGAGAAATGCTCTAACTGAAAGATAAGAAGATTAGTAGATATGATAAATAAAGAAGAATGAAGAATTAGAAAAACAAAGAAATTGATAACAAATTAAAGAAAACTAAAAAGTATTACAAAAATAATGCAGGCAAATAAGAAAAAATAAATGTAAAAGGTGCCAAACAAAGAAAATAGTACTGCAGAAGGCAGAAGATCTCGCTTATATGAAAAGTGGCAATTTTGGTCAAATTACTGGAGAGTACCTAAAAACATTTGACATTCTTGCCACGGCTTACTTGTTATTAAATAAAAACAAAAAAATTTGTTTTTGTTTCAATCGTTTCGTTCCATTAAAATCTCATTCTTTTCCACAGGAGGCTGTGGAATTTAATTTACGTAGCTGGCTGTGACAAATGTTTCGATTAATTTTGTTGTTATACAACTTACATTAAATATTTTTACTTTCTACGCCAACGTTGAGGTTGAAAGTAACTCTTTTAACAGAATGTGGTATCGAAATGTTTTATACCATTCTACGTCATTCTATGTCATTATCTTTTAAATTTCATTTTTTATTTTTTTATGATTTTTTATGATGTTAAGATGTAAAAAAAATCGTAACTCTTGAACAAGATGTGACGAAGGGTTTTAATCATGTTACGTGACGTATCGTTGCTTTTTGAAGAAATGTTTATTTAAGACTGCTGTAATTAAAATTTTACTTAAAATTTCAGGTGAGTTCAACGCAGGAGGAGCCAAAGGAGCAACTCGTAACTCAGAAATTGTCAATTAACTTAAAACGACTTAACAACACATACGCATCTTGTCCCGGTTCAGCGAGCAAAGCAGAAGAAACGACGTCGAGTTCGGACGAACACAGCGAACAAGTCCCGGATTTTCCACCTCCAAATCCTCCATTGATGTTACGCATTCATTCGCAAACCGTATCTAGCGCACTTACAGCAGACGGTGAGAACCACAACAATTCTAAGTGAGACCTAAAATTAGATTGTAGGAGGTCGAATATTGGTCGGGGATGTTGTGTGGGGTAAAATTCACGGGTTTCCTTGGTGGCCCGGCAAGATCCTGACTATAACCAATTGCGGCGGTCAAGGTCCTCAAGCGCACGTTGCTTGGTACGGATCCTCAACCTCGTCTCTCATGCAGTGCGATCAGTTAAGTCCTTACTTGGAAAATTTTAAGGTAGGATAGCGGAATCGGTTGCGAAAAAATCTTAATTCTACATTTTTCCGTTTCAGATTCGTTACAACAAGAAGAAGAGGGGTCCGTATAAGGAAGCGATTAAACAAGCTACTCTCGAAGCGAAAGAAAACGCCGAAGGCAAGATGCGGCAACCCTTAGGAAATTCACCCTCACATAACATTATACCACAAGTAGTACCACCAGCTCTGGCTTCGCCTAGAGAGATCGATGTTGTGTCGTAACAACGGCATTAAATTCAATTGTTTATTGATGTTTTTTAAATTCTAATAATTGGATCATTAGTGGATACAATTCACGTATATTTAGCGACACTTTTACAAGGTTTAGTGGAAACGTTAATGTAATTAAGTTCAGCTGTGGGCGAGAAGACCGTCTGGTGTCAGCTTAAGTGGTTTTTGATTATTTAATTAAATTGAAACTATTAGAACGTTCCTAAATTATTAAGGTTTTCCGGCAGCCTTGTACAATTTTTTTAAACTGACGGACGTGTTCTGTAATTTTACTATCTGAGAAATTATCATGAATTTGGTTTTGTTCACTTTATATGAAAATATTTTATTTTAGTTTTTTATTTTTACATAGGTTAACATCAAAATGGTTAATTAAGCCGTGCGATTGTTTAAGATTTCCACAATTTATTTTGGTTGTTTTTCACTCATTTAACGAATTTTTTGCTTGAGCGTGGCATGCATTTTGTTACATTTTTTGTGAAATTGAGGAGCAGACAATAACTTACTTTTATTTTTGGTAGGCTTGTGGACAGCGTTGTGATGTAGGTATGGCAATCAATATTGGGTCCCATAAAATGTAAAGTAAAGACTTTTTATTATATTATCGTTCTGCTAAGTACATAATATGTTAGATACAGAATTCTCAATGAGAGCCAAACTTTGACCAAAATTTTTTGTATTAGCATAGATAAACGTAAAATTAATCACTTTTCGATTTTTTGACATTTTGGAAATTTATTTTTTTATATAATCAAACTTAATTAACTATAAATTAATTTCTTTCAATGGATAAATTTGATCTGATACGGAATAAGAAAAGCCCAATAACTCTCGAGAATACTCTTTTTTTCTGGGATTGAATTAGCTAGTACTGTCGGTTGCAGCTAAGTTGACCAGTGGAGAAAAGGGAATAGAATGCCCGTATGCTAGCACATTATGTGATTTGGAGTTGTTGGCGATTCGCATGCTTTCAACCGCTCAACTTAGCTGCAAACGACAGTATATTATGACCCTGTACCTTCTGTGACGAGCTGCCACTGTCAATTGCTTAAGAATAACGTTTTTTTATAATTTTTTTTTCTTGTAATTGGTTAAATATTAATTTTCATAGTCCAAATTTAAATTTTCTGTACCGGTGACGCAACTTAACCAAAATGCGATATTGATGTTACCTTTATTAAGATTAAAGTCCATATTGTGCTAAAAAGTCAGCTAGCACTGCTGTTGTGTAAATACTTAAAATTTAATTGCAGAACAGACTAAATAATGTCCTCCAATTTCACTACCGAGCATACTGATGCCCTTGCAAGAATTAAAAGAACTGAAGTCTGTTGGGGGAAATTTTTAATTCCGCAGTTTGATACTTTTCTATGTACGTTTTGAGGGCGGCACTGCCCTAGTTGAGTACAAATATTGAATTGATCATTACCGTGTTACTTTGCGCTATTCTGGACAGTTTTGTGAACTGTACATCCAGCTTTGTTGTTATAGCTGAAAGTAATTTGTCTACTTCATATTAATGTAGCATTTTCTAAGAAAACAACCATCTTTTTTCTTAAAATGTATTCGTGTATACAGTGTAAAAACGTTTTCTTATTAACTGAAACACTTGATGTATTCAAATGAATTTTTTGTGATAATTTTGGGATAATTGTTTCATATTGAAGTGTTTTATTAAACATTTTTATATAGTTAGTCATGCAGTTATCAATATCTGTTAAACAATAATCAATATATCTGTGATTTTATTCCTATAGGGCCTGTTGTGCAGTTTCATCTAGGAGTTTGACAGTAAAGCATTACGTTGATAATAGATGATCTTTCGTCTGATTATCCACGACTATATTTTTGAACCACCCTCACATTTGTAAATCGATAGGCCCTTAAATAGCAATGTAAGTAGTTAAATTAATAAAGTCATTTGGTACAACTTGACCTAGTTCTGTATTTCCGTTCATTTAGAAAGTGTTAGGAATGCTGTCCAATTTTTATCCTTCATTTACTACATACTTGGGGTGGTATAGTTGAAGACGTTATTAACCAATAAGTACTAAAAGCTAACGCTTATTTTGGGAAGATTTTAGCAGTTTTGCAGCATTATAGCTAGTTCTACCTAAACTTAAAAATGGGAACAAATATAATGTACACAAAATTAAACCATACATCCCTTGCACTGTCCATCAGAAAATTTAATGAGCATCAAAAAATCTAAATGAAACTCAAATTATTATACATCAGAAAATGAGAACATCACCACTAAAATAACTATGCTGCGTATTGTTTTACCATTGCTTACATTTTAAATTCTATATGTATGAATTTTACTAAATCTTCACCAAATTTAGAACGCTCAAGTTACGCGTCCGTGCTGCACATAATAAATATTCGCGCTATTCATTTATATTTAGTGTTTCTCAAAAAAACTATTTGTACGTCAAATAATTATTCTATTACTCCAAAAATGAAATATGCTCGCGCATCTCTTCTTGCCGCTTGCGCTTCCAGACAAGAGGCACGCAAAAAAAGTTTTGTAGAAGGTCAGTTCAGGGCCCTGTAATTTTTTTTTAAAAAGCACGATTAGAAATTACCACTAAAAGAAGTTTTACGTTTTACATAATGCAAACCAATTACAGCAAAGCATTTATATATTACGGAAATCAATATCTTTTTTGTGCAAACCACTTCTATTTTTACTCTTATTTTCCTTGCCCTAGCAGATCTACATCTATAATTTTGCATAAAATTATTTACCATTTGCACAACATTTTATGGCTTGTGTATTTTTGATCAACAAATAATATTTTTAACTGCTAAATAATATAAGACAGTCGAAAATTAAATATCTGGGTATTATGTTAGAATTAAATGCGGAACAAAATTTGGTGAACATTTAGTATTTATGGTCAATAAAAGTTATTTTGGCGAACAAAATATATAAGAGGTCAGCATTATGTCAATATTTGGTTGTCGCTTTAAGATTATGTATTTTCTTAATTTTGGTGAGCATTTAGTATTTTTGGGAAATGAAAGTATTTTTTTGTATGAAAATATTGGGTAAATTTGGTAGACTGTTAAATACGACCCCTTTAAAAATTCCGAGAAAATTTTATATCATCATGTACAGGATGGCCCGAAGGTGCGTTATCTAGGTTTAGTGTAGAGTACTGGGAAATTGCTAAAAAAATTTCCTCAATTTAGAAACTATAAGCAATTTAAAGTTAGGAAAAAGGCAACACTGTTATCTGAAATTGGACTTTTACCTATACTCAGAAAAATCGTCTAACATTATTTCTTTAGAAACCGTCTGTTTTTACGCCAAGTTTGCTAGTGGGTAATGGGGGAGGGACTGTACAATAAAACGCCACCTAATTTGAAAAAAAATCGATTGAGGTTTATTTACGTATTCCAAATAAGCAACAGAAGAAGGGGCCTCTGGTCTCAATAGCGAAGGTTCACCCAAATGTGAAGCGATCACGGCGAGAAAGACGAGAGGGGCTCTGGATGGCGATCTGGCCAAGATCACAACAGCGACGAATCGATGATCTACTCAAATGTGAGCAAGGGGCGACGGAGCGGTGTGAAAACAAGGTTTTCGACGACCGGCTGCGAAGCTTCTCGAAGCAAGTTGAAGTTTTTCGACACAAAACTCGATGCTATCAACGACTTTTCAACAACCAGAAAAATCAGTCACAAAATTAATAATAATTTTTGTTGTCGTAACAACACAACGACAATTTGATTTTTTTTTCTTTTTTATGCCGGGACGAAACACCGTCTGTTACCTTTATTAGGCGTATTGGCCCTGCTGCCATGTTTCCCCAATAATAACCGAAGAATGGGAAAAAAATCTTCAAGAAGATTTAAACAGAATAATCAGGAGTATGCCTCGTAGATGCCAGGCAGTTATTCTTTGCTGGTGGAGGACACACGCGTTATTGATTTTAAAATAGAGGCTAACGAAGCATTGTTTTACGTGTAAAATGTTAGCGATTTACTTTGATTTTTGTTGTTTTTTCATTTTTAATCAAGTCTTTAGAATAAAGGTTTTGTTGAATGTTGCTGAAGCCACTTTCTCACGAAAAAATGTGTATCTTTCAGAATTTTGATGGCATCAACAAGAAGTGTTTCCCTTATTCTTTTGAGCAGTTTATTAAAGATCTTATTTTATGATTTCAAACCTTGGACGCATAAATTCTCCGACTTTTTCAACTTCAAACTCTTCAAAGGAATAAACTATACTCCAAAATAATTCTTTTGTTTTGAAATAACCGTGTGTACCCCAAAATTAAACTTTAATTGTTCCTTCCTTAAAAGACCATAACTTGAAAACTAATTGACATAGAATTTTTTAAACAATTTTCCGGCTTTCTACTACAATCCTAGATAACGCTTTTTCAAGGTGGTGCGGACCTTTTGGGGCACTCTGTATTTATAATATTATTTATTCAATTCGAAATACTACAATTTATTTAAACAGAAGTAGTATGTAATTCATATCAATATAGGGTGTTTCTTAATTGAATGTCAATATAGAAGGGAGTTAATCTGTGTATGTTTTTAAGATAAAAAGTTTCTATACACGCAGGTCCGTTTTCGTAGCATTTTTGATATACTCCGAAACTAACACGCATATCTTTTGTGAAAAAACAAATTTTCTGTTTAACCAATGTCGTTCCAATTAATGTCACGCTAATTATTTTGATTGAAAAAATGATACGCCACTGTTATTTCCAACAACAAAAGTTATTTTAAAAATGGTGCTTTATTTTGCAATAAAAAAGATTTCTTTACCATTTTTTGTATCTTGAACTATTTTTCAGTAAAAAAATATATGTATAAAAGATATTTTAGAGCTGTCGCGGTCTCTCCATCTTTATCCTCAATCTTCATCCTGTCCTGTTGAACACCTCGTCTTCCTCCAAGTTTCTCGCACCCATCGCTTCTTTTACATCGTCCTTCCAACTTCTTCGCGGTCGTCCCCTTCGTCTACGTTTCGGCTTCGTGTATGTGGCTTTCCATTTTCATCTCCGCTTGGATATCGTTATTTCTAACCCTTTCCAACTTTGATCGTCGGCAGCTTCTTCTCAAGAAGTCTATTTCCGTTGCCATTAGTTTACTCTTTTTGGTTTTAGTGACGACCCACTCTTTCGATCTATAGAGAGTAACACTTTGATCCAGACTTTTGTGTTTCTTTGTGGCTTTCTTAATGTTCTTATTCCATCGAAGAGAATTCAGTGTTCTGGTGACTCCTCTTTTCTTGTTAATTTTTGCCTGTATTTCGTCTTCGCTGTTTTCTTTCTTATTGAAGAGTATACCGAGATATTTACTTTGCTCAACCCCTTTTATTTTGGAACTATTAGGTATTCGCATTTAAATAAATCCATTTGGAGGCTGGCCCCTTTGTATTCTGCTTTGAGTTTTCTAATCATGTAACTGAGATTGTCTTCATCCTCAGCAATAACGATCTGATTGTCTGCCAAGAACAGTGTAAACAGTGTATCATCCCTCACTCTTAGCCCCATGCAATGTCCCATGTTTTTGCATGTCTGTACTCTTTATCCATGTCACCAAAGCTCTACCAAAATAGATTTTTAAAGGGGTAGGAGATAAGCAACAGCCTTGTCGCAATCCCTTTGTTGTTTCAAATGAGGCGGTAACCCTGTTGCCCACCTTGACTCTCG
The DNA here is from genome assembly GCA_951805265.1 of Schizotus pectinicornis. Lineage (NCBI taxonomy): Eukaryota > Metazoa > Arthropoda > Insecta > Coleoptera > Pyrochroidae > Schizotus > Schizotus pectinicornis. The sequence goes on along the minus strand of OX638202.1, from coordinate 3,759,813 downwards.
GTTTTGCTGATAGTAGCTCTGAGTAACATGAATCAAAGTTGGATTTATTTTTAAGTTCTTCATTTCTTTCCATAGTCTTGAGATCGGCACACAATCGTAAGCTTTTTCAAGATCTATTAAAGCTACATGGGTCTCTCTATTACGTTGTACTCGCTTTTCCAGGGCTATTTTAAGAGTAAAAACATTATCCACAGTCGATCGTCTGGCTCGGAAGCCTGCCTGTTTCTTTTGAAAATACTTTAAATAATTTATTTTGTTTTAGGGTGAGTTTATTCATCTCCCTGTAGCTTTAAGGTCCACGTAAGTTCCAAGATAACCATTGTTGAGACAATTGTCTCCTAGGTAATTATCAAACCTGTAAATTTACAGAGAGGTAAATAAACCCACCCTTCATATTATTTTTACTGTCAAATCAATGATTTTATTTCGAACAAATCTCAATAACGACTCCATTTTGAACATAGAATAGAAACATGATCGTCTAGTGCTTAAGCTAGTTTTTAAATGGGAAAAAAATAAATTAAGAAAAATAGGGCGTAAAATGTAAGTAATAGGAAAATATGGTCATTTTTAAATTTTTTTATGCAGTAACCATTACAACAAGCTATCTGAAGCACTTTTTCCATCTTTTCTCTTTTTTATAGTATATTTAGGTACATTTTTTTTATCACATTTAGAAGTATTTGAGTCTTTCGAACGGTCACCTTGTTATCAATGTCCAGGTCTCCAGATATACCTATCATTACAGCATCAACCACTCACTGGCTTTTTTGTTAAAAAACAGCTACCCTTTGTCAGTCTGCAATTATTCTTTGATCTTCAAAATTTGTTTTTATCCGTTTGTTTCACATTTTTTTCGGCTTGTATACAAGTGATATCAGTATTTTTGTTATCTTGCAAAAGAAACAAATTTCTTATTTCCAGTCTTTATACAGCAAAGCTTCTTACAGTATTGAAAAAGTGTTATTGGTTTTTCTTTACACCTAACAATAACAAAGTTAATTAATTTAATTAATTCTTTCAAATTTGTTACTATATTTTAATTTTAAAGCTTCATGCTTCCCATACTTCTTATATTTTTAATACTAAGAACCGTAGGTATGTAAAGGATTAGTTCCCTAAATAAGCAGTCTAAACGCTGATAAACCAGTTTTATTGTAAGTAAATTTCAAATGTAAAAGAATACAACATTAACGATATTGTTTCGTCCTAAAGGTTGCGCATATCCTCTCATAAAATCGAAATTTGTCTTAAATGTCATAATCAATTTGATAGTACAATTCCGAAAGCAGCCGGTAGACGTAAGATGGAGCATTTCCTCCCCTAAAAAAAAAATTATTACAGGAATAAATTACATAAAAAGACCACTTACTGATGTGACACTAGTAGCGTAACAAGCTCCGGAGGCACATAATCAAATCGAGGATTGTACACTTTGACTTTATTTAACAGAGATCCCATGGCAAAAGGTAGCACCTCGGCGGGTGAGGCTAATTCAGCAAAAAGGTCTCGGTCATAAGAGCCCTCGTATATAGGAGTAAACTTGTACATATGTGCCAAAACCAAAACCTGAAAAACACTGGGTGATCATTGGTTATATTTTTTACAGATTACTCACAGGAACCGAGTAACGTCTAGCTGCAAGCGCGCAAGTATGCATTCCGGCAGTGGCTCGAAGTCCACCGTCGGCTAAAACTAACTGAGTTCCAATGATAACTTTATTGACTCGAGACATTACGGCGAACACAGCAGCGTCCGTTATCAATGTTGTTTTAATGTTACTCTTGTCCAAACTTGTAGCCATGTCGTGTCCCTGCAAACAATAAATTTACCAACTGGACTGTATATCAAAAAAAAAAATAAAATTATCTTACCCGGAATAAAGGAGCACTTTCGGCTACAAAGACTTCAAAAGTTCTTTCTTTGGCTGCATGCTTCAGAAATCTTTCGACAGTATTCGATTTGCCTATCGTCAGAATGATTTCGTTAGTATGAATGTGTTCCAATGCTTGCATTGCTATATTTTCAATGCTGAAAAATTTCGTCGGTTAATGTTGGATAATTACCGTTCAACTTTTACCTGGATTGAAGTTCAACTTTATACTCGGACAAGTGGTCTAACAAGCGTGGTCTCAAGTCCGGTAATGGTTCAGAATAGTCCAAATCCTCTGCCTGACTTGGCAGAACCAACTCAGGCAAACTTTGGGCCTCACCTTTTTTCTGCAAGAAATAAAATGGAGTCGCTACGTTCATGTGGGGATCAACCAAATACCTTGAAAGCTGCTGCGTATTCGTCTCTAATAATTTTCAGCACATGGCGCATTATATTTGTTGGGGTACCTTGTAACGGTAACTCGTCGATGATTAGCTTGATTCGTTCTTTAATTAAAGCTATCAGTTCCCTAAAGCAAAAAAAGGGTTAACTGATTATGTTAATAGGGCTAGCCACAATACTAACTGTGCAGTTTTCCAAGTATCTCCACTTATTAACTTCTCCAGAAGCTCATGGGTGGTTTTCGCAATTTCACTTGATTTGTACAACTTTCTAAAATGTTTCATCAGAATGGTAGGAATGTTGGAGAAATATCTACTTACTCGTGTTTAATGTCCACAATAAGTTTTCGAAAATCTATTAAATCCGGCCTCGCAGCCATTATCACAATTATTTTTTTTAAATAAAATACTATAATACTAACAAACAATAAATTACGATTAATTACAACAATTATTGCACCTCCACATGAATTTTTTTTTGGAAACTTTTTCAGATCAGTGATAACATTTCTAGGTTAGCTGTTATCAATGCAACATCAACATGAACACAGCAACGAACGGCACAAAATTAAAAGAAGGCAGGAAACGGAAACTCTAAAAATGAAAAATGACGATGGAGAAGAGCAGCAGCAGTGACTCCAACATAAGAATTTGGGTTTCCCTAGTACTCCTAGAATGTTGGCAGAGTTAGATTGAGCTTACAAAATATGGGTCAAAATAAAAAGGATCGTAATAAACTGTTTAGTATTTTATCCAGTATAAAATCATAAATAATCAGTAAAATATTGCAAAAGAATTTGTACATTTATGAAATTTGATCGGTTAAAATTAAATTAAAAAAATTAAATTTGGCAGAAATAAACTATAATTAATGCACTACAAGATGACAATATCGTTTTTTTTTTAAATGGTGTGAGTTTTCACTTTCGATCGCAATCTCATATCGAAATATTTACTTCATCTCTTTGATTTTCTTCAAGCTCATGATCACAACTTCCAAGATTGATAACTAGTACCTAATTGAAATATTTTTATATTAAACCGTTATTGAATTACATTGATTTTTAAATTTCAGCGCTGAAGGTATTTTTGATTGACAGCTTTGTGGCCGTTTACCTAGTTTATTTGCTTTGCGGTTAACCACATTAAATTTTATGATGGTCCCTGTACTGCAAAGATCTTTGAGTAGGTACCGTTATTAAGTCATAAATAACCGAAACGTTTAAGCGTAATTTTCGTAAAATTTGACTGCTTCAATAAAGCAGTCGTATCATAAATTTGTCAAAATTTTGCGAACTTCTTAAAAACACAATTAGCGATACTTCAACTATAAATTTCAAATTTTTAACTCTATTGAAAATACGCAATTTGGCACCGGCGGTTCTCGTTGAAATACCCTGTATGTCAAAAACGCTCAAGGTTGCCATCGGGTGAGGAGGACTGTTAAAATTGGGTCGTATTTAACAGTCTACCAAATTTACCCAATATTTTTATACAAAAAAATACTTTTATTTCCCAAAAATACTAAATGCTTACCAAAATTAAGAAAATACATAATCTTAAAGCGACAACCAAATATTGACATAATGCTGGCCTCTTATATATTTTGTTCGCCAAAATAACTTTTGTTGACCATAAATACTAAATGTTTACCAAATTTTATTCCGCATTTAATTCTAACATAATACCCAGATATTTAATTTTCGACAGTGTCTTATATTATTTAGCAGTTAAAAATACTATTTGTTGATCAAAAATACACAAGCAATAAAATGTTGTGCCAATAGTAAATCATTTTATGCAAAATTATAGATGTAGATGTGCTAGAGCAAGGAAAATGAGAGTAAAAATAGAAGTGGTTTGCACAAAAAAAAATACTGATTTCCGTAATATATAAATGCTTTGTTGTAATTGGCTTGCATTATGTAAAACGTAAAACTTCTTTTAGTGGTAATTTCTAATCGTGCTTTAAAAAAAAATTACAGGGCCCTGAACTGACCTTGTACAAAACTTTTTTTGCGTGCCTCTTGTCTGGAAGCGCAAGCGGCAAGGAGAGATGCGCGAGCGTATTTCATTTTTGGAGTAATAGAATAATAATGTTTTGACGCACAAATAGTTTTTTTGAGAAACACTAAATATAAATGGATAGCGCGAATAATTATTATGTACAGCATGGACGCGTAACTTGAGCGTTCTAAATTTGGTGAACATTTAGTAAAATTGATAGACATATAGAATTTAAAATGTAAGCAATGGTAAAACAATACGCAGCATAGTTATTTTAGTGGTGATGTTCTCATTTTCTGATGTATAATAATTTGTGTTTCATTTAGATTTTTTTATGCTCATTAAATTTTCTGGTGGACAATGCAAGGGATGTATAGTTTAATTTGGTGTACATTATATTTGTTCCCGTTAAAATTATACTTTTAAAAGAAATATTGCGACACTCTATTCTTGCATGCTCAATATTGGTTATTCCGGATTGCCTAATCCAAGACGAATGCGCATAGCAGGCTCATGATCAAATTTTGTTTTGAATTTGACATGTGGAATTGACAATATTGACATTCACCTGACAGACAGTTGCTTGATGTCCTTTTTGAGGTTTGAGGTTGACAACATGGTCATGCTAACCAACAATCTGTGAAAACTGCGGTGGGTCTTGGTGAATACTCAAAAATTGAGTATTCTGCACCGAATTATCTCCTTGTAATTACTGTATCTGGACTTTGAGCGAAAATCAACAGTGGGTCAGGTGCCTTCCGAAAATTTCTTTTGTGGAATCCAACCACCAAGACCAAGAATAAACTAAATAAAGTTAAAGGAGAAAAGGTACTTATTGCAACCACTATAGTATTTTAATTTTGCACCACAGGCACTTTATAAATTTGTGAGAATTCTCCAGTAATTTTCCAGTATGTGGAGCAATAATTATCTTGTCAGATTAATAATTAAAAACCTGTCAGAGGATGTTATGCAATAGTTATATTTATAAAGAGAACAATTCGGGTTTGTAGGATAATTGTTTGTTCTATTTTTAGGTAGCATCATGTCGGAACGTCTGAAAATTGACGAACCCCTCTGGGATCAAGACACGTTTGTTGGTAGATTCAAACATTTTTTGTGGGTGACCGATCCCAGAACTTGTGTGGTTAGCGAGACAGCCCTTGATGATGCCAAAGTGTTAGTAGAACAATATCGAAAATGTTCAGAACCTCCAGGAACAACCCTTGAACAAGTTATCTATGCAAAGAAATTGTATGAAAGTGCTTTTCATCCGGATACTGGGGAAAAACAGAATGTTTTTGGCCGGATGTCCTTCCAAGTTCCCGGTGGTATGGCAATAACTGGAGCCATGCTACAGTGGTATCGGTAAGTTTTGTTCCTTACAAGTTGTTCCAAACAATAAATACTCGATTAATTTGTTGCTTTTGTGACGTAAAATAGGCTGTTATTAATAGAATAAATTTGGGACCCTACTGTTAGTTATACAGGGTGAGGCAATAGTGCGTCCGATTTCGATAGCTCAAGTTCTATGATTGCTAGAAATTTGATTTAAAAACACAAATAAACTAGAGAAAGAAGTCTATAACCGAAAATTATTTTTGAACATACAGGGTGAGCCAAGACGATTATACAGGGGCAAGGGCAAGTGACATTTTTTTAAATGAAATGTTGTGTCTAAAAGAAGATTTTTTAGAGTTTTTTTTAGACTCTTCACTCCAATATTATTACTTACTATTTCCAAACCACTTGGATGTAGCGATTTTTTTTTTCAAATAATGTCATCTGTAGATGCATGTTAAAAAAATCACTACAGTCACCATTACGAGTTTTAAGAAAAAAATATGTAAAGATTAGTTAGGAAACATCTGTGGAAGGTTTTTGAATCGTTTTCACTTTTGAAAAATTATACAGGGTGGCTAAACTTAATTTTTCAATTTAGAACTTTTTGAATTTAATTTTCTCCATTTTTTCAAATGGAACACCCTGTATATTTTTTAACAATATGATGTGGAAATTAAAAACAAACAATCAAGTTTTTACCTATCATAGAACTCAAGCTATCGAAGTCGGACGCACTATTGCCCCATTTTTGAGTGAACTGAGAAGCTATTCTTAATGAGAAAACGGTATATAGGACATCCTCTATAACAAAAGAAACTAAAAAATAAAATGTCTCTATTGTAAATTTATTATTAAAGGTTCAAAGTACATTACAATACTTTTTGTAGTTGCCAAATTATTATTTGTTAATAATAATTGTTGTACATACAACATTTTTATCCATAAGCCAACGTTTTGACAAAATCAATCCAGAATTTTAATTTTAAGAATAAAATTTTATTTTTCTAAAAGTAAAATTTTTTGAGATAGTAAAGTTTAAATGTGACGTGCCGGAACTGTTAAAAAACGTCTACAATTTTTCGTTCCTGAATATAACCAGGAACATCCCTAAGGAGAGTTTCATTCGTGATGTGTGTGTGTGTGTGTGTGTGTGTGTGTAGTGTTGTATGTGGTATATAAAATTGATGGTTTCTAATTAAATGTAATTTTTAGTACAGCTCCAGCTGTGGTATTTTGGCAGTGGGTTAACCAGTCATTCAATGCCCTAGTCAATTATACTAACCGCAATGCCAAATCACCAACGACAACAACTCAGCTCGTTGTAGCTTACGTTTCAGCAACTACCTCTGCTATGGGAACTGCTCTAGGGTGCAAGTATTACTGGTCAAAGAACGCCGGTCCTTTCGTTCAAGTAAGTAATTGGTTTACTTCTTAAGTTACCGACGTTTTAACCACGACTTTAAAAGTAGTAGCGTTATTTTCACTTTACAGCCCACGGGCCGTAAAATAGACAACTTGTTTTACACTTCTGCAAAAACATTTATTTCAACGGAGTCAAGGGTCGCTTATAGCCGCCACCTTTGTTACACGTCAGAGTTAAATTTTCACGTGGGAAGTTGTCCCTTGTCACACAAAAATTCTAATTTTGTCATTTTTGTGAATTTAGTTTTTTTTTAGCGGTATGTCCCTTTTGCTGCAGTAGCCGCTGCCAATTTCGCCAATATCCCTCTTATGCGACAGAACGAGTTGATTTACGGCATCGATTGTTCGGATGAAAAGGGCAAAATCGTGGGCCAATCAAAACTTGCAGCTGTCAAAGGAATTACACAAGTTGTCGTATCTAGGATCATAATGTGTGCCCCTGGAATGCTCGTTTTACCAATCGTGATGGAACGTTTGGAGAAATATAATTGGATGCAAAAAATTCGACCTCTTCACGGCCCTATACAGGTTATGGGAGTTGGATGTTTGTAAGTTAAAGTTTAAATTTTTAATTACGACAAATTCGTAATTCTTCTTTATTACAGTTTGTCCTTTATGGTCCCCACAGCTTGCGGGTTATTTCCGCAGAGATGGCAAGTAGTTTTCTTATTCGCTGGCCTTAAAGTGCCGTCAAACGGCTTCCTGTTAAAGTGCCGTTAATCCATATGACGGCACTTCAGTGTGTTAGGGCAAGGAAAAAGATTAGAAAAGTTCTCTTCAAGTAGTAATTTTTAATGGGAACAAATATAATGTACTCACCAAATTAAACTATACATCCCTTGCACTGTCCACCAGAAAATTTAATGAGCATCAAAAAATCTAAATGAAACCCAAATTATTATACACCAGAAAATGAGAACATCATCACTAAAATAACTATGCTGCGTATTGTTTTACTATTGCTTACATTTTAAATTCTATATGTCTATCAATTTTACTAAATGTTCACCAAATTTAGAACTCTCAAGTTACGCGTCCGTGCTGTACATAATAATTATTCGCGCTATCCATTTATATTTAGTGTTTCTCAAAAAAACTATTTGTGCGTCAAATAATTATTCTATTACTCCAAAAATAAAATATGCTCGCGCATCTCTCCTAGCCGCTTGCGCTTCCAGACAAGAGGCAAGCGAAGAAAGTTTTGTACAAGCTCAGTTCAGGGCCCTGTAATTTTTTTTTAAAAGCACGATTAGAAATTACCACTAAAAGAAGTTTTACGTTTTACATAATGCAAGCCAATTGCAGCAAAGCATTTATATATTAAGGAAATCAATATCTTTTTTTGTGCAGACCACTTCTATTTTTACTCTTATTTTCCCTGCTCTAGCACATCTACATCTATAATTTTGCATAAAATTATTTACCATTTGCACAACATTTTATTGCTTGTGTATTTTTGATCAACAAATAGTATTTTTAACTGCTAAATAATATAAGACACTGTCGAAAATTAAATATCTGGGTATTATGTTAGAATTAAATTCGGAATAAAATTTGGTGAACATTTAGTATTTATGAAATATTGGGTAAATTTGGTAGACTGTTTTAAATACGACTCATTTTTAATCGTGCTTTAAAAAAAAATTACAGGGCCCTGAACCGACCTTGCGTAGAAATTCTTTTTCCCCCAAAAAAGTATCGTTGGAACGAGGATTGAACCCGAGGCGTGCTTATTTGCTTTCTACGCCTCTATCGACCTCGCTAGTCGTTGTGTGTTCGATCTTTGACTCTCTCGTCTTCGTGTAATGACATCACTTACGTGTTGCGCGCGCATTAACGGCATTTTAATAAAAAGCTGTTCGACGGCACTTTAAGTACAGTGTTTCTTATTTCAGAAAAAGGTCGTAAAACGGGGTACTTACCTAAGAAATTATTTTATCCCATTTTCCTCAACTTGTAACTTGTAATTTAGTTTTATTAATTCTTATACGTATGTACCACGATTTATAAACCCTCGTAAATCAGAAGTCTAACAAAGGTTTATGTTCCAGTTCTATTAAAACTTCGACAATAAAGTGGCTGGAACCCAAAGAGTACGAGACAATGAAGAACAACTGTGGTGATAACATTCCTGAGTTAGTCTACTTCAATAAAGGCCTGTAAGATAAAATGCGTGACGTCAAAGCTTTAGTAAAAAATGTAGTTATCACAAGGTATAGTGATTTAAAGACATACGTTATGTCCGAAGTGTCTAACACTAAACATGTGGTAGATTATGATCACAGTCTGGTCATTTTATGTTGTTTCGTTCACATAGCAATACCTATTTTTATTTTATGTAATAATTAAGCAATAATTTATTTGTCAGACGTTTATTGATTGTTGTTTATTCACAATGTATTTAGTGTAAAAAAAAAACGGTAATACAAAACAGCTCAAAGAGCTACATTTAACAATACGTAAAATATATCGCAATATTGCATGTCCAAAAACCACTTAAAACTTATATGTATAAAATATATATTAGAAACAGATAACTTCTAGTACTTAATGGCAGTTGAGCGAGGCTGAGGCTTCTAGTCTTCAAAAATGCAGACTGCAATTCTTATCACCCCCCGGTGAGAGTCAAACTGACTATTGACTGTTCCGCGATAACAACAATAATTATGCTGTATTTTTTAACAATCTTACGCCAATTTGATTTGCCGGTTCGAGAAATAAATGCACATTTACGTTAATTCAGTTTTTCATTTGTGCCTCCTCGTGAGAATGTGCTTCATATTGCTGGATTCTAATAGGAGGGAAGCGTCGCACATCATTCGGGAATTGCTCCTGACCAGAAAGAACAAGTGACACTCCTCGTACACCGTCAGTTGAATTCTCGTACAAACTAAGCCATGAAGTACCGTTGCCCTTTGCAAATCCAGCCACCTTTGAAGGGCGAGTTCTCGTTCGTGGATAGTGCTGCCGAGAGCGACATCTGACGGTCCCCACAAGCAAAATTCCAGGACGGACTTAACTTGAGTTAACGTAACCGCTCTTTCGTTGTTCAGAAGAGACTGGAGGAGGTGAGTGATTTTTGCAGTTGGTTGCAATAAAGTGAGAGCCTTCCAGGCGCACATGCAGAGGGTTCCGTAATTTTCTGCTTCCGTATTTGAGTTAATTTCTTCGCCCAATCTGGAACGTTTCGGTTAATGACAATGAACTTTCGGAAATTATTTAGTTACTTACCCCTGTAGAACATATAACTTTTGGTGGACGTCTTTATCGATTTCCTTGCACAGCACGAAGCTGTTTAAGGATAGCGATAGTTCTTCGATACCTTGAGATTGCAAAATTTTTAACGCATTCACTAATTGTAACATTATGAAAATGACATCTTTAGAAGTTTCGTCTCCGGCTTGCGTCCCTTTTGTTTTCAGTAACTCGCTGTATGATTGTAGAGTATTCACTTCTAGCCATGGGAAAATCGCCACTGTTGCTGCAACCAACAAAATTTTAAAGAATCTTCTCATATTTTGCTCAGAACTAACAGTAATAACTCCTAATAAGGTTTCTAACAAAATTTATTTGCCAAATACATCTTTTTAAGACATGGAAAAAACGGACCTTAGGCTTGCACAAGTAATAATGGTTTTGGTACTATATAGAAAATTACTGTATGTTGAAAATTGCTTGAACTGTTGTAAATGTAATTAATTGACTGTCACAAAACTCCATTTCCGGTGCAAAAGTATACTCATGTCGCTGAAACGTCAGTAAGACCACTGAAATGAAGACTGCCTCTCGACTTAGAGTGAAAACTCTCAGTGAAGCGAAAGTGCCCAAGACAAAATTGGTCCTAGAAGGCGATCGAAAAGGGGGAAGTTTTGACGCATGATGATATATATTTATTACTGAATATCTGCTTTGAAATAATGAGTTTATTTATAAACAAATTGTGGTAGAAAGGGGTTCAAATAAAAATGGGAACAAATATAATGTACACCAAATTAAACTATACATCCCTTGCACTGTCCACCAGAAAATTTAATGAGCATCAAAAAATCTAAATGAAACTCAAATTATTATACATCAGAAAATGAGAACATCACCACTAAAATAACTATGCTGCGTATTGTTTTAGCATTGCTTACATTTTAAATTCTATATGTCCATCAATTTTACTAAATGTTCACCAAATTTAGAACGCTCAAGTTACGCGTCCGTGCTGTACTACATAATAAATATTTGTGCTATCCATTTATATTTAGTGTTTCTCAAAAAAAATAAGTGTGCGTCAAATAATTATTCTATTACTCCAAAAATGAAATATGCTCGCGCATCTCTCCTTGCCGCTTGCGCTTCCAGACAAGAGGCACGCGAAAAAAGTTTTGTACAAGGTCAGTTCAGGGCCCTGTAATTTTTTTTTAAAAGCACGATTAGAAATTACCATTAAAAGAAGTTTTACGTTTTACATAATGCAAGCCAATTGCAGCAAAGCATTTATATATTACGGAAATCAATGTATTTTTTTGTGCAAACCACTTCTATTTTTACTCATATTTTCCTTGCCCTAGCACATCTACATCTATAATTTTGTATAAAATTATTTACCATTTGCACAACATTTTATTGCTTGTGTATTTTTGATCAACAAATAGTATTTTTAACTGCTAAATAATATAAGACACTGTCGAACATTAAATATCTGGGTATTATGTTAGAATTAAATGCGGAATAAAATTTGGTGAACATTTAGTATTTTTGGGAAATGAAAGTATTTTTTTGTATGAAAATATTGGGTAAATTTGGTAGAGTGTTAAATACGACCCAATAAAAATGTACCTTGGATTTGGGCATCTTGGTCATCACTCTCTTTGAGATGTACGTACTTCCTCGGAATTAGATCACTAAATTCCGTGATTGGCACGAGATTCACAGTTCCAAGTGACAATGTACTTGATGGCACCGGTCCAACGTTAATCGCTAAAGTTACGTGCTGAGTGCCCCACAACGCTTCATGGAAAATTCTGCATCCTGCAATTGTGGGTGCGGACGAAGAGGTTACTGTAAAATGTGTCCATCTTAGATTTGGCAACAGTTTTAACCCTCTTAAGGCTGGCTGGACGTGATTAATTTGTTGTATCTGGAAAAGAAAACTGGATGAGACCAAAAATAATAAAAAGTATACAGTCTGTAAAGAATAAGAATATTATTTGAAGACTAGCGATTTTGGTTAAAATACACTTTACCTCAATGGGGTACTTGCCTAAAAAAAATATTGCACTTTTTATTCTCTAGTCTAGATGCATGCAAATAACTAAAAGAGGCTTAAATATTTTTTTCCCTTTTTTCTATATTTCATATTTTCGTAAATATTTGCAATTTTTGTTTGTATGACGCATTGGCCCCCCGTGTCCAAGACTCACACCTATATTGAATTGACTCTTGTTTTTGGCTACTATGCTGCGTTGCTACCAGAGTGCGCGACATGTGTATAGCGGATTGGCATTCAATTTATAATATAAATAGAACGCAAGCAATCTGAGTAAAGCGCCATCATACGATTTCTTTTAAAACGACGCTGTGCAGGAGTCGGCTACCTCACAAATCTCCCACTCCGAAAATTAAAAAAATAACTCTGGGCGTAATATTGACCCTAGGCAAGTACCCCATTGGGCTATATTTCATATAGGGACAATAACACTTGACATACGTCTCCTGGTTTACTTGATATTAAATAAAATTTGAAACTTTGGACTTCAATATTTTTTATTATTTATTATTATTCAAAACAATAATATCTTAATTCGACCAATCAGAGCTAGGTTGCATAGTATGCCCCCTAGCAACAATTACGAGAAATTCACTTGGATGGCTTAAAATGCTCTGATTGGTCGAATTAAGATGTTATTTTTTTGAATAACGATTCAAGTTAGAAAATTTTTCCTTAAGGATTATTAGTTTGTCCTTTTTGGAGATTTCTCCTGCTTTCTCTGGGGCGCGAGTTCTGGGACATCTTGTACATATTGAAAAAATAAATTTAATATATTAGATTTATTTTTTCAATATTGGAGAAAATAATGTTATTTTAGTTTGGTGACTCCCAGACGCTTTCGTAGTTAATAGTCAATTACAACTATATCAACTATTTTAATCAGAAATGGGTACATATTAGCATTGTATATGGATTAATAATCCATATACAATGATATTAGTTATCCAGTTGTCAAAGAGTTATTTCTATAAAAAGTGTAAAAAGTACTTCAAGTGTAAAAATATTTTATTTTAACATGTAAATAATTGTTATTTATTTTTTTACTGAAAATAGTTTAGGATTCGAAAAATAGTAAAGAAATCTATTTTTATAAAAAAATGAAGCACTATTCACAAAATAATTTTGGTTTTTGGAAAAAGCAGTGGCTTATCATCCTTTAATTCAAAATAATCAGGCTGACATTAATTGGGTCGCCAATGGTTAAAATTAAAAATTCCTTTTCTTACAAAAGATGTGTTTCTACGCTTACTTTATAGGCCAGTGAATAGAGACATGATAACTAAAAAATTTAACATTAATTCTAACATTTTTTAAACTTTGCCGTGTAATGTGTAACGAAACGAAACGGAACTATAAAATTTTGCAACTCCATTAAAGGTCGGCATCATTGTGAAAATTTAAAAAAATTAAATTAAGCGTTATCCGCGACGAGAAAAAATGTAACATCGTTGCAAACTTGATGGATTTTTTATTACAATATTCAAAATGCACAGCGAAATTTGCAGGAACTTATGAATTAGGCATAATAATTAATTATCATTAATAACATTTTTTCATTTAATTTTCCAGCAAAAATATTAACATGCTTGCAAAACTACAATCAACTTGCTAAAATCGCCTTACAAGACTCTGTAAATTTGCAACTCTATTCGGTGACGGCATGGTCCATTTTTTATAATTTACAACAAAATCAATAGTTATTTACGTAAAAACGATTCGAAAAAAACGTAACGTGTGTAGATGTCAATTGCAAATGACTGCATTCGTAAATGTTTATTAATGATAATTAATTATTATGCCTAACTCATAAGTTCCTGCAAATTTTGCTGTGCATTTTGAATATTGTAATAAAAACTCTATCAAATTTGCAACCATGTTACATTTTTTCTCGTCGAGATATCGCTTAATTTAAATTTTTCCGATTTTCACAATGACGCCGACCGTTAATCGAGTTGCAAAATTTTATAGTTCCGTTTCGATTCGTTACACATTACACGACAAAGTTTAAAAAATGTTAGAATTAATGTTAAATTTTTTACCTACTTACTGGCCTATTACACCCACAATCAAGCATAATAAAAATATCTAGATAATGCAGTGTCGGAGTTATGTAAAAAAAAATAAAGGAAAAATCTTTGGCGCTCTGTATATCCAAAATAACTGAAAATCATACACAGATTAACCCCTCTCAATATGGACATTCAATTATGAAACACCCTGTATAAAGACTAATGCATGAGATATTTCAAATGCGTTATTTTTTTCTAAATTTAGATATCTTACATTTTCCAAAACTTGCGCCAGGGCTTCATGGTTTGCCGCTATAACAGCACCGTAATTGTCTTCCAGGTTCTTGTGCACGATGCTTCTACCCTTCCTGGACCTCAGTTTGTGTGTGCGGCCATTTTGAATCCATTCATGATCATCTTCTGCCACCTAACAACCCAAATTACAATAGTGAATCAAATAATCAGCAAATTATAGGAACTTACTTCTGATTCACTGCCGTAGAAGCTGTAAGGTGCATATATTTCTGATTCCGTTTCGCTACCGCAGTAAGTAAGTGACACGGACCTTGGAATGTGACTGTATTTGAAATATTCACTTGATACATCTATGCTGCTTTCAGACCTCTTACTCAAGCTAAGACTCTTGGAAGTTGGAGTATTTTTACTAGGACTAGAATCGGAATCGGGAGAACTAGATCTCCCGTTATTGATGTAGTCGTAGACATTTTCGTTGCTATCACCGTTGTCTCCGACGCAATTTCGATTCAGTTCTTTCTGTTGTTGTGCCTCACGTTCTCTCATACTTGCCGTCCGTTGCGGCTTGTTAGGTATAATGGCGGACCTAACTTCTCCTATGTTCGCATATATTGTTTCGCTTTTTTTACTACTTATTCTACTTTCACCCAATTCTTTCTGCTTGTTTAAAACTTGAAGCGATTTTGGATGCTGCGCCAAATTGGGCTTAGGGCCGCAATTGTATCCGTAATTATCGAGATTTCTCGGAGGTGGAGGCGGTTTATGCGACTTTATCGTGAAAGGCTCGTAATTTTCGTATTCAGAAAACTTGGTAAGATTAACGTTTGGATATTCGTACAAATCGGAATTTTGTTTAGCGACAACTTCCACCCCAGTCCCGTTCAACTCCAGCGGATGCACAATGACCAATCTTGGTTTGGGCAAAGTTGACGAATCGATGTCGTCGTTGTTTTTAGTAGAACCACCAGAAATTTTCGACAAATCTTTACTAGAACTCATCCGTAGGAATTTCTTTAAAGAAAATCGTCCTTTAGTTTTTTCTTTACGTTTCTCATCGCCACAATTGTCCAGGTTATCAGTCGACATCGAAAGGGATTTTCTAGGGGCGGGTCGAGGAACCGCCAAACTGCTATCAATTTCTCGCAATTTCGGACTACAAGACGACGCTCGTTCCCTTTTCTCAATTTCTCTTAAAACCGGAGGACTCAACTGGTCGTTGTATTGAGCAACTCTTGCGTATTCGACATTTGTTTCGGGGGGTAGGGGAGCTTTTCTTTTATTTATTGCTTTAGAAACTATGTCGGAACTGTTTGAATCTTGTTTGACAAGCTTCTCTTTTGTATCGCCAGTGCTAGTTTTAATATCGCCACTAAAAGTTGTAAGCATGTGGTTTTTGACTTCAATCTGGTTTGACCCGATGGGTTTTCTGATCAACATTGTGACTGGTTTGGAGGGCACTTTAGGTTTTTCGTAAATTGGGGTTTTGTTGTGAAGAAACGAATTTTGGACTTCTAACATGGGTGGTGGGGTTAACGGGAGGGCTGGAGGTTCGGTCAACGGGTCTTCATCTGCACGACCATCAGGTTCTCCGGCTTGTTCCCTACTCTGCGGACATATCGAATTAACCGTTTTTGGGAGAAATTCTAAATTTATAACATTTTCAACTGTTTCACTTTCCGTTATGTTGTTTGTATTATTGGTTGTGTCTTGCGTTACGTACTTTGAATGTTCAGTTACTTGACCCAAACGCTCCTGACTCGCTTGTGAATTGTGTTTATTACCATTTTCCTTACTTTCATTAGTGGATGCGGTTTCGGGCTTGCTCACAGTTATTCGGTTGTGCTTAAATTTCTTTGTATTGAGTAATTCTATTTTAGCTGTTGAAGTCTGATAAACCACCGGCTTTTCTTGGTCTCTTTTCAAAGCCGGCGTTCTTGTGAGAGCAACTTTTTTTTCTGGAACCTGAATCGCCGCTAATTTAGTTTCTAACCGATCCCCATTTTCAATTTTGTTCTTCTTCACGTCTTCATTTTCCTTATTAGCATCATTATCGACTTCCAAAGTAACATCTTGCTGACACTTTTTCCTCGAAACAATCTGTATGGGATTCTTGCAATTTTCCAAAGTTTCCGTGATTTCATCTAAGAGTGATTTTTCTTCGGGTTCGATCTTCTGTTCCAAATTCTTGACCGGTTGAACCCCGTTGGTTATTTTTTTAGCAGTAGTAATGACAGTTGTAGGTTTCGAAAATCTATTACAACTAGAATCCTCACCAAACGGAGTTATTGACACCATAAGGGTTTGTTTCCGGCCCGCAGCGTCAACTACAGGTTTTCCCAACATCAGTTGTCCGCAACTCTTTTTCATTTCAATATTCTCTTTGAGACTCGTTGTGTTGAAGTCTGTATTTTCTTTCGTTATCCTTTTCAGTTCTTTCTCAGTTTCGTCATCGTCAGATTCGGCTACAAAATCCTCACTTGAGCTGTCTTCTTCATCCGTTTGTTCCTCCTCCGAATCCCAATCCTCTCCTCCAATTCCAATGATTTCTGTTAGTTCGCTCGTGAAGCACACAGACTGTTTTGGTTTGATTCTGCTGCCTTTCTTAATTATACTTGCTACGTTCTTTTTTGGAGTTAAGGATATTGGCTTTGGTTTCGAAATTTCCACGTGCTCATCTTTGGATTTGAAACAGTTTGAACATAATTCTTTCTTCCAAGCGTTCTGAACGAAATTTCGACAAATCGCCGAAGACATGGCAAGAGTCCAGAGGGGTCTGAAAAATAATTAAAAATCGTTAGTATTTTGCAAGATTGAAATGTTTGTACAATAAGATTAGCAGATTTTTTAAGATTAAGCTGGAGAGAGATGGACGGAGGGATCAATGACCTCTTGAGGGAATTCTTGGTAGGGCTTTGCCCTTAGGGGGTCCCATAATGGGCCAGAACCCGCACTATTATGCTACTGTTATCTGCCCCTGAAACAGTATACAACCCATTTTTACCGTAAGGCATGCAAGAAGAGAACTTGAATTGGAAATTGGAATATAGATAAACAGAGACTATGAAAGCAGAAGGATTTACACAGCGTGGAGTAAACTTACGTGTTCCACTATACTCTGGTACGAAAACTTAAAAAGTGACTCATTAATGTATGTTCACAATTTCTAAGAAGCTCTAGCATCTTTAACACGCGACTGCTGTCAAGGTATATGCACAACCAATTTGCCGCATCATACACACAATGTTCTTACTATTTAGCGTTCGCCCTCAACGCTCCAAATGATGCTGATGAGTCACTTTTTAAATTTCCGTACCAGAGTATAGATGTATCTAAAACGTGTACTTATTCAAAATTTAAGGGTAGCTAGAGCAAATCGAACAAAAGCAAAAGATCTTTACAAAGTTTTTTATTTAAGCGTCTTAAAGTAGTTCAGCCCCCTAAAGGTGATTATTAATTAATATCTCCAAAACAGTTAGTTATACAGGGTGGGACAATAGTGCGTCCGACTTCGATACCTGGAGTTCTATAATAGCTAGAAATTTGATTTAAGAACACAAATAAACTAGAGAAAAAAATCTATAACCGGAAATTATTTTTGAACATACAGGGTGAGCCAAGACGATTATACAGGGGCAAGTAAATGTTTTTTAAATAGAATGTTGCCTGTAAAGAAGATTTTTTGGAGCCTTTTCCTAGACCCTTTTTATTCCAATATTATTAATGACTATTTCTAAACCACTTAGATGTAGTGATTTTTTTCTGTTCAAATATGTAATGGCCTCTACAGATGCATGTTAAAAAAATTATTACAGTCACAATTACGAGTTTTAAGAAAAAAATATGTAAGTACTAGTTAGGAAACAACTGTGGGATGCCTTTGAATCGTTTTTACTTTTGAAAAATTATACAGGGTGGCTAAACTTAATTTTCGAAAGTTACAGAATCCTAAAGATCGTCTTGAAAGCTAGTTCAAAAACTAAAAAAAAAATTAAATTGATTTTACTGGACAGGAATGTATCCTATTGTTGTTCAACAAAACAAGCTTTTACTTGTAGGAACGTCTAAAATTTTATAATTTTACCTCAACAACTAATAAAATAAGTTAATGGGTATTTTTATTGATCAATTCCCAAATTTAACACTCTTTGATTAAAGTTTTGAAATTATATGTATTTCGTCTTATAGAGCACCAAAGATAAGTTATCGTTCAAAGTTTTATTATTATATCTTCAACGGTTTAGGAAATATTAAATAAAAAGTACCTTTAGGGGGCTCTAGCTTCTTTAGGGGACACTTAACTGAAAAATTTTACAAAGATTTTTATCATTATTTGATTTGCTCTAGCTGCCCTTAAATTTTGAATACGCATTTTGAATACACTTTGTAAATATTGATATGTGTACTCTATGTAGGTACTTTTTTCCCTTTGTATCTTTCTTTTCTTTTTTTCTTTAACCAAATTATTAATGCTAACTCTGTTCTTTAAAACCTCTTAAATCAATGTGATGTAGTATTAGCTAGAGGTGATGGTTCTTTTTAGAAAGCCACTTGGATAAAAAATCTGATTAATTAATTAAAGTTTGACCTAAATAGTAATTCTAGTAATAATAAGACAATGACTTGTACAAGAGTTGGACGAATATTTAGGCAACTTTTTACACTTTGCCAGCAAGTAGAAAAAGTAACCTATTTGCGCATCCCCTATCCATTTCTAATTTCTCCGACTGTACAAAGGAACTACCACATCACCAATTATCGGGGTTATTATTACTACAAAATGTAAATTCTTACGATCGCCGGACCATTTCGTTCTTTTAATTAATTATACATCGGTGTCTCTCGAGCTAAATAAAGATTTATATTATCAACATGTGGATTCATATTAGTACTTTCCACTTTTTCTTCTTCACGGAATTTTTACCATGTACCGGTTTCTTAACCTATATAGAACGGCATTTATCCTTTTATGCTTATGCAACGCAACGAAGAAACTCGGCAGATGTTCACTGGTTCATAATGAAGACAAAAGTTGATGGTTTCGTCGAAACGGATACTCGAAGAATTCTTCATTACCTACATGACCTACGACCGCAGGCTATTGATAAAACCGTCCGGCGATTTGTTTGGATACTGTTAAATCTTTTACTAGCGGTCCAGTACGCAAAGTAGTTATGGTTACGTGGTTTTATTATGGGAACAAATATACTGTACACCAAATTAAACCATACATCCCTTGCACTGTCCACCAGAAAATTTAATGAGCATCAAAAAATCTAAATGAAACCCAAATTATTATACATCAGAAAATGAGAACATCACCACTAAAATAACTATGCTGCGTATTGTTTTACCATTGCTTACATTTTAAATTCTATATGTCTATCAATTTTATTAAATGTTCACCAAATTTAGAACGCTCAAGTTACGTGTCCGTGCGGTACATAATAAATATTCGCGCTATCCTTTTATATTTAGTGTTTCTCAAAAAAACTATTTGTGCGTCAAATAATTATTCTATTACTCCAAAAATGAAATATGCTCGCGCATCTCTCCTAGCCGCTTGCGCTTCCAGACAAGAGGCACGCGAAAAAAGTTTTGTACAAGGTCAGTTCAGGGCCCTGTAATTTTTTTTAAAGCAAGATTAGAAATTACCACTAAAAGAAGTTTTACGTTTTACATAATGCAAGCCAATTACAGCAAAGCATTTATATATTACGGAAATCAATGTCTTTTTTGTGCAAACCACTTCTATTTTTACTCTTATTTTCCTTGCCCTAGCACATCTACATCTATAATTTTGCATAAAATTATTTACCATTTGCACAACATTTTATTGCTTGTGTATTTTTGATCAACAAATAGTATTTTTAACTGCTAAATAATATAAGACACTGTCGAAAATTAAATATCTGGGTATTATGTTAGAATTAAATGCGGAATAAAATTTGGTGAACATTTAGTATTTATGGTCAACAAAAGTTATTTTGGCGAAAAAAATATATAAGAGGCGAGCATTATGTCAATATTTGGTTGTCGCTTTAAGATTATGTATTTTCCCAATTTTGGTGAGTATTTAGTATTTTTGGGAAATGAAAGTATTTTTTTGTATAAAAATATTGGGTAAATTTGGTAGACTGTTAAATATCACCTTTTTATTATTCTAGGACACATAAACTTTAGTAACTCACTTGTTTTACGAATGCCAATCATCAAGTGAGTGACGATATTGTAATTAGATAGAATGTCAGTGAAAGGTGAAATTTTCGGAGAAGGCGGTCCTAAAAACCCTACTGCTGGAGAAGATGGGGCCGGCACCACAGCTTTCATCAAATTCGACGAAATCATCACAGATAACAAGTTGACTTTTGAGGAAGCGTCAAAATGTCTGAATACTCTGGGAAAAGACGAAACTGGAAGTCGTTATGCCTATTTAGCGATAACAGCGACTGATAGAAAGCTAACAGATGTGAAAACAGTTTTGAACTTCAAACATGTTCTTTTTATTGACTTAAGTGGAAACTATCTTGATACTGACGCGTTACAAGTCTTGGCCGAAATGCCTTATCTGATTCTCCTAAAAGCAGAACGTAACAGAGTAGAATCTGCCTCTTTGAGACCAATGTATTATCTGCAAGTATTGAGTTTGAACCAAAACCAAATCAAGGAAACCGCCACTATAAACCAACCCTTACTGGAGAGTCTCGAACTGAACTACAATGACATTTACGTAACGCAATTTGACACGGCAGATTTAGGAAAATTGAAACAACTCGAACTGCGAAGCAATCTGTTGTTTGAAGTGAGCGGTACTTATCCACCTATTTTGGAAAAACTCTATTTGGCAGCTAACAAAATCAGCACCATCAACCCCAGTGACTTTTCTAAAGTCGTATATTTAGAAACGTTACATCTTCGCGACAACACCATAGAAAAACTAGACGGCTTTACTAGAACTTTAGTTAACTTGAAGTACCTCAACTTGCGAAACAACAAAATTAAGAGGATGAAGGAAATTTTGAAACTGCAATGTTTACCGAAACTTGAAACGTTGATTGTCAGCGGAAACCCGTTCGCTGGAAGCGTAGAACAACCACAACCTGGAGAAGAGGCTGGAGAGGGTGGCGTCGGCCGAGATGCCATTCGAGTACCAATATTAGTATTGTTACCGAATTTGAAACGGATTAATAAATTGCCGGTCACGTTAGAAGACAGAATTGAAGCTGAGGAAATCGAAAGTGAAGTCTTACGAAGCGTTATGGATGAAGTGGATAGCGAAAGGGAGGAAACAGGACGAGAGGGAAGTACCGCGACAGATCTAACCACCGAATACAAGACGGAATCGGAAAGCGAAAGGAACGACGAAGGAGACGAAACACCCAAAGAATTATAAAGTCTCTCTATAACACAAATTTGCAATAGAACTAAGCATTTACATCATTTTGTTAAAACAATTTTCCCGTTCTCTTAATGTCCTTGTCGAGTTGTTGAAAGTAATGGGTTAAAAAAGGTGGGTCTGGTAAAGAATGGACAGTTTTTCTTTTAGTGACCACCTTCTGGAACGTGATAAATTGTTGGACTTTTGACTACTTTCCATTTCCGAAACTTGTTTAAAAATTAAAAATGTATTTCTCAAGGTTACTTTGCAGGGAGTTAAGAATAGTAATCTGTGGGACAACAAAGGGAAGTTCTATGTATGAAGGAAACACTTCCACCCTTATTTTTTTTTAACAACTTAATTTTGTCTGCCTCTCCCCCAACTCCAGGTGAAGTAATAGGCGTTGAAGTCAATTCATTCCATATCCTCTACTTTGTCTTATTGGACTGCTCTTTTAAGACTAATTTTAGGACGAGGGGCCGGGTGCAGCCTGCTTGAGGAGAGCCCGCGTCGGCTAACATTAAGATAAGATGAATAATGAACTATACACCGAGGTCTGGGAAAGTTTTAGTTCACAGAAAAAAAAAATGCGTTATTTTTAAATAGCACTACACTTGAAACTTGAGATGAGACGAAAATATTGCGACTCGCAAGCAGACTTTAATTCAGTCTATTTCTAACCTACATTTTAATTGGTTCTTGAAATTGCTTCTATTACCATAATCAGAAGCAATATAGGTACGTTCTTCTAAGATTTGAATAATAACACAACGCAAGGTCATGGCGTGTCTGTTTCTTTACAAAAACTTGCCCGTCGAATGCGGATAGCGGAAAATCTCACTGAGTTAACGGCATTAAATACCATTCGAATACCGTAGGCTAAATGTGGAGCAAAGTAACTTTAATGCTGCGGTGTGTACCTGTTTTGCAGGAAATGGCAGGTAGGAATCGTCTTAATCAGTTCTGTCGTAAGAGGTAATTAAAAATACATTTATCTGACTGATAGTTTTGGCTTTGGTTGGAAAACCCTAAACTACTAAAACCAACTTAGCGATATTTGATGGAATATGCAGTTCTTGTAAAAAATTATTTTGCAGGTGACCTTTAACTCAGAACTCTTAAAATTGACCAAGTATTTAGTCCCCAATTTAAAAAATTCAAGTTTGTTTGACTTATCAAAAATTTCGAGAATCTTTGATGAATTTGGAAATTGTACAATTTTTTTTCGAATGGTGTCAAGAAAATTAGTAGCTGCCATTTGAAAAAAAAAATACTTTTTTACCATTTTTGGTTTCGATATTTGAAAATTGAATGCGCCCATATGGTATAATATGGGACCATCATTGCAATAGCAGGAGTTAGTCTGGACTTCTAACTAACTGTTTCACAAATTTGGTTTCATAATTCTGAACGGTCTACGAGATACAAATTTTTTCGTTGACTACCACGTCGATCATTTTTTCAAAAAAATTGACATGTCGAAAATTGTCAAATAATAAGTTCACGTAACATGGGTTGTCAAAATTCAGAATTGGAAGGCTAATCGAACTATCTGAAAAAAATTGTATTTCTATTTAAAATAAGAAAGTAGGTGCCAACTTTTGGCATACCTACCCCGTATAGTTGGAGGACTTAAAATATTTTAGATAAAACAGCATGACTGATTACGCCCGCGGACTAAATTTCAAATTTCTAATACAATTGTAAGTTGAAAAACTTCTAATCTACGGTCTACGTGAATCACCCTGTAGGTATACAGGATGTCGCAAAATTCACTTAAAACTTAGCAAATTTTCAAATGCTCACTGGATGTTGGGGTTTTAACAGTAAATAACCAATAACCTTAATAAAACTACAAATCAAGAAATTCAATATGTCCTGCTTGACTTGGTCATCTCTTGCACATTTCAGGATTTAACTTTACAGACACTCTACTTTCAATTATGTTAACTATATGTTATACCACCTTATAAGAAATCTTAATTTAAGCACTTTGGATATGCAGGGTGTCCTAGAATAAATACTCCTAATTTCAGGGATGATAGAGGACATGCTTTATTTTTTATGTCGTCACTCCTGAAAGTTAGAGATAGTTATCCTGGAACACGACTGTATAGCACGAAACCAATAAGCAATAATTTAATAAAACCTAATATTAAGAAATTTAAGCCCTTTATCAGTGGCGTACCTGAGTAAAAATTCGAACCGTTTGCGTTTGCAGAAGCTTTCCGGGCTGGACCTCATCATCAATGCGAATTTTGGGGCCACAGTATGCTGGTCGAGGACGCAGGCTGTGGGGTCAACTTAATCTTTCCAAACACTGTTACTTTTTAACTCAATTAGAATTATTAAGCAATTACATTAAACTTTGCTAATCTTGGCAAAAAAGTGAATGTACAGTCGGAGACTTTATTAAGGATGTCAAGTCGCTTCTGACCCTTTTAAGCTTATTTAATTGTCATTGTAGATTGTAGGCTAGCACGTTTCTATAATTGAAAGACAAATAACTTAAAAGAACCAGGCGCGATTAGTATAGTTACCTACCTATAAAAAAAAACGTAAAAGGACCAGACGTGACCAGACATTCTAAAAGTCCCCGACTGTACATGCACTATATTACAATTGATTTAGATGCAGTAATTGTCACTAGGCTTGAACCTCCCGTTAGTATATGCTGCAACTGATTTATTATTCTGTTCATGCGGAGTTCCCAAATGCTATTTTTGCACGATGAGGTGGAGGAGAAACATTTGGTTATCTGCAGTGTAAAACATTTGTTGAGACCGTTTACATTGTACGGGATTAAACAATGCGAAAATTGAAGCCATTTGGTGTTGGATTGTGGGAAATTAGTAGCTCCACCTTAGAGGAATATTTTGAAGGTGACATCTATTTATAATTGGTAATGTTATACTGTAACTGTAATGCAAGCTGGATTTCCAACGCAAGTAATCAGATTGCTTCTAGCAACGAGAAGTGTATTTCTGTCACCATTTTACAATAAACAATTATTTAATAAAATATCAGTATGAAAAAAAAAAATTTAAAAGAAGGAACTATTATGACTAAGTTTTGAACTGATTTCAGTTTGCAATAAACATAACAATAATTATGTATATTAGATTTAAAAGTGGTATTTGAGCAAGCTTCGATAACAGTCAATCTTCAATTCTAAAAAAAACAATAAAGACAACAATGAAGAATGTTTTGAAAAGAAGCAAAAATAGAAAAAATAGAGCATGCCATAATCTGTGAAAAGAATAAACCAACTTCCCAGAAAAGGACGAGGAAAGGAAATTAAAGAAGAAATAAAATAAGAACAATAAAAAGAAAAAATAGAGACCAAGAAGTGGTGGGTTCTAAATTTCTGAAACTAGATTTTGGTTGTGACAAATCTGCAGTTAAAATAGCACACTATTAAATCAAATGTTACAATCGTTGAGAGGATGGTTGGTACGAAGGTTTAACAGAGAGAAATTAAGGTGGAGCGATGGATCAGTGGTAAAAGATCCGCTGGCTGGACCCGAAGGTCTCGGGTTCAAACTCTGGGGCTGATAGGATCAGCTTCACGATTTTTCTCTGGTTAAACGGGATCACAAACTTTTTGTATAACATATTAGACACTTACTTACTGTTGTAGGTGCAAATAAAAAAAAAAAAATTATACACCAAACTTCCAGCAATTTGTATGAGGGTCTAATCTAATCTGTTCATAAAGCGTTGATCAAAGAACTAAAGCTGTAATTTTCATTAAACGGAAAATTACCCAGACTAAAAGGTCTTGCATCTTATTCATGTGTTCGATGAACGAGACGACATACCTAATGCTAATTATGATAGTGCATTGTTTCCATGACATGATTACTTTCACGGTGCATTTTATAAAAATTACATCCGGTCTGACACATTGCATCATTGTAACCTTGAAAATCGTTTTCCTCAAAACCTTACTGATGGCCCTGTATCTGCAGAAAATAATTGTAGATACCTAATATGTATCCGCAAAATTATGATAAACATTTTTATACGGGTTGAAACAAGTTTATCAATGGATCGATGATGATTCAAATTTTCGATAATCATTAAGTATCAATCAATTTGAAATAAATTGAAATTTATTTCTGTGGAACAGCTTATAGGGGTGACAAACTATTGTATTTATGGCAAGCTAACATCATAATTTAGAGGGTCGTTAATGGGCCATTAATAACCAGATGCTACTTTATCGGCCATTATCACTCTGAAGATAACTAACAAGATAATTATACCTCTAGTGCCCCCTATTATATCGAGAGGCATTATTCTTATAGGATAACCATTGTTTCTTAAAAACAAGTTATTTAAAGACAGATCTTAAAGATTATGAATTCCTAAGATTTTAATAACTTTTTTGCGAACTGTTCTCTAAAGGTTTAAAAGAAATTTTACGTTTAGCATTATAAGAATTACAATAGGTCAAGAAATCATTGACCTCAAGAAGAATCGCGGAAATTTGGAAGAAGCTGGAGACACATTTTTCTACAAACGAGCAGCTGATCTAGAAAATCATCTTCATCAAATACAACTGCTACAATTTCGTTTTTCTCATTTAGAAATTTTTTTCTGAATCGTAAATACATACATGAATTAGGCTGCGGAAGTGTATAAATTCTTCGAGTTGTAAGACGCAGATAATCAAATGGAATTTTTTTCATAACTTTCCAATTTTTAATGTTCAAAAAGAAACACCCCATTTGAACTTTTAATAACTTGTTCTTGGTATTTCACATAATTAACAATTAAATTTATATCTTATACCTTACTTACTATAAGAAAGGAGGTCAAGAACAATCAGTATTTTTCACAATAGGCAGATTTACATGTTTTCACTTATAGAGACAATAAAAACCGGAAGTTTTTGCACTGGGTGCAAATTATAATTTACCAACATTATTAACCAATATTTAGCAAAACTTTCAATTATTTAAAATCTAAGAACATCTGCTAGATTCTGGAATTGCAGCTGGCAATGATGTAACCAAATTTAAAAAGTCACCGTTACAAATACCTATATCTTATTATTTTATAAGTAAAATTTCTTGTTTCATGATAAATAAAATGATAGAATCCAGATGTCATTATCGCCAAGTAATCACACGAATCTTTACGGATGAAAAATTATGCAAACGTAGAATTACTTTGCAATGTTTTTTTAATTGCGTGCTACTTGCGATTTTAAGATAGTTTAATTTGAAATGGCATGAAATTAATTAAACTTTAACACCACACTGTCGTTAACAATTTTAGCATAATCATTTCAAGTCTTCATGAAGTCGTAAACTATAATTTATTATTCATCATTAAAATGTATCATTATTATTATTTTACCTTGATTGGCTTTGAAGATATTCACTGCAAACCACTAACAGAGGTTTACCTTTAGAGGGCTCTAGTTCCCTTAGGAAGAATTTTTAGCCCTATGTTTATAGACAATTTTCTTTATGTTTTTAATGGAGAAGTCGTCGGTAAAATATTGCACACTTTTTTCGGGACATCCTGTAGATGTAGACGTAAGCAATTATTCACCAAGGATTTGAACATACACCAAACAACGCCTAAGATCGAAAGTGTGGTGCCTCGAAAGTAAGTTCACGGTGGGGTTGAGTAATAAGCTAAAAGTTAGAACTTTTTTTTAAGGTAAACTCACCTTATTGTTCTTCTTTTTAGTGACTATCCAGTCAATTTATAAAGTCTGTTTCTTTCACGTTTTTCGTTTACCATTAAGAAAAATTGTTTTTATTTGTCTAAAATGTCTGTCGATGATAAGGATATTGGTGTTATTCACAGTCAATCCCGTGAATTGTTTACAGAGTGTTTGAAAGATAATAAAGAAAACACTAGCACCTTGCAAAGTCTCTTAGTTCAGGCGCAACGATATTGTGAAAAAATTATTTATATTTAAGATGATTGCACCCGCATGTGATGTATTGTCTTTAGTTCCCAACTTTTTTTTTTTTGCAATTAGGGCTCTAATTACCTGTAAAAAAATTGCAAAGTATATCTTTATAAAATTATCAAAACATAACAAATAAATTTAATTTTCTCTTAAATGTCATTGAAATGATATGAACCACTGAAAAAAGATTACGTTTAAGTTACGATCAGAAGAAAGCTATAGAAGAACATAAATTTCAAATTTCTCCAAAAGAATTGTAAAAGCTTACATAAATAATCAATGTGGAAGACACGTATCTTAAAAAGGGGACAATTGTAGGAAAGTGCAATGGAGTGATTCAAATAATAATTATTTGGAGAGAAAGTGAGTGACTGTAATGACATTTATTATAATGATGACTATAATTAGCCTATGAGATGTTAATGAATCCTTTTGTAGCTCCGTGATTTTATGTTCATTACTCTTTTGTAATATTAAGAGAGTTGAGTACCAAACTCCGAATGTTAATTATTATAAATATTAATTATTTTCAAATTAAACTGCTTTCGGTGCGATAGGTTTCGATCGAGCAATGTAACGAAAAAAGTAACGGACATGAGGTTAGGTGTTGAGAAGTTACATGACAATGTAACCGCCATTCTTTCCTAGATCATATATCTTATTATGAAACTGAAAAATGTTTGATGCGTTTTTCAATTTATTTTTTAAAGCACATGGATCGGTAATAAATTATTAGCCACTTTGTCATCTTTATCATTGTTGGTGCAGAAATCAGTGTAGTTTAGACACTTTTTCAAAACCTTAATCAAGAAGAGATATCGCGCAAATAATTAAAAATAATAATACTCGATTTTTTAAAATAAAGTATCAACGTAAGTATTTAGTGAGAAAAGTTTAATAGAAGGCCTTAAACTAAAAATTTGAATTATCTTCCAGCCGTGTTGTCTGTTAGTTTGATTGTTATTTCTTTTTATAGACACTACATTCTTATTCATTTAGTGGAATGCGTATAAAAGTAACGTAACCCAGTAGTGGGATCCTGGAAAAAGCGATTGCGACCGAGTCGCTTCCAAGCAACCGAAAACGGTTGCTTTGGATAGATATCAGCCGAGTCGCAATGGATTTCCGTCGGTTAAACAGAGAGTTCCAAGAGGCTATCGCTTTTTTTGGTGTTCCGAAGGTGCATCCCTATGAATGGCATTGGTAGATGACGGCTTAGGGGCTGGATTTTCAGATATTTTCAGGTGCAAGTGGAAGGGTTATAGCCTCCGGCACCCAAGTTTACCCGTTTTTGGTAGAAACCGTTTCTACAACTCCAAAGGTGCTGCTTTAAAAGCGATTCTTCGGATATTGCATATTTATCGTTATTTGGAGATTAACAAGGGATTTTTTAAATAATCTTTATCTTGTTGTTCATAATATGTACCAATATTATTATTTTTGTAGGTAAAAAATAACAATTTTCATTTCCGAAACCACTTTTAAATGATCTCTAGATTATTTGAATTTCTTCTTCAAAACGTGCTTGCAAATTTTACAAAATCTTAATTTCGACAAACATTTTAATTATTTCCTTGAATAAACGTTATATCCCAGTCAACTTGGACATTTGTAATTACATTCAGAAAAAATATCTGTAAACAAAAGTCCTAGGTACAATTGTACCATAAAGTATGTTTCTATACAAAATAATATCCTCCACAAATTTTGTTACATTTATAATAATTTGTAGGATTCATAATATACAGTAGCTTATATTCTAACTCTGTCAGATTGAAACGCAAGTTTGAATCCATACGCATATCTCAATTTTTGTATACAGCGTGTCCCGAAATAACTGTTACAAACTTGAGAGGCGGATATAAAATCAAAAAATTAAACGGCTTTTCTTAATAAACATGTTCTCGAAAACGGTTGATAACGGAGGAAGAGTTCTTGAAAATTGTCGTAACTCTTGACTCTTATGATCAATTTTTCCGAATGTTTGCACATGTACTACTGAATTAAGTTATCATGTATCGTTGGTATCCATTTTGATGAAAATCGCACGACACCGAAAAGTAGCCAATAGAAAAATAGAATTCGATGTCGTTTCTATGACAATGTAAAAATTTCCTGAAATTTTTTTTTTCCGGAAATTTTATTCTTATGCATGTTCCACTCGGGCTAATTAATACGTTTTAGAAATGCATTCGAAAAAATTTCCGGAAATAATCAATGCACTAGGAATATTATAAGTGACAATTGTTTAGTGTTTAGTGTATTAAAGTCCACGAGGTTTACGTTCACGATACTTAGGTTAGGTAGTTTGAAAACTTTTCACCTTAACAAATTGCTGAAAAATGATTGGTTTCGCATTTTTGAAAAGATCCTCCCCTTCCCTCCAAAGCGACCGAAATCGTAAAGATAGCGACTCGATCGCAATCGCTTTTTCCAGGATCCCACTAGTGTAGTTTAGATTAGTGCGATAGGTTTTAAAGTTGCCCGAGGGGTATAAACATCAAGTAATGACCGTGGTGCATACAAAATTTTATGTTATTATGAATTTATGGGCATTATGGATAGCATAATGTATCTTGTATCCAACCCAAGATACAAGATACATTATTCTATCCATAATGCTCATAAACCCGTGGTGCACACAAAATTTTATGTCATTATGGATTTATGGGCATTATGGATACCATAATGTATCTTGTATACAACCCAAGATACAAGATACATTATTCTATCTATAATGCTCATAAATCCATAATAACATAAAATTTTGTATGCACCATGGGCATTACTTTATGTTTATACCCCTCGGGCGACTTTAAAACCTGTAGCTCTAGGAAGGCATAAACATATACATGCCCTTGGTACATAAATAACTATTATGTTAATGTTATAACGGTACTACCCCTAAATACTTGAAGTAAAAAGATTTTTTTTATAAGTATCAAGGATAATTGAGCAATGGGAGTAAAAATCTTTCTTTTTCAGTAATACTTATACAGAAACTTTATGAACGATTAAAATCAGTTGCTAAAGTTGGTTACTACATTACCTGGCTAACGCTGTAATTAATAATATGTATTATCATCAACGATTCTTTAATGCACAAAAATTTGTTTAATAAAGAGTGTGGTATACTCAGAGGATTTTATTAGTAAACTACACCCTTAACACTACTTTATTGATGGTTAATAAATCATTTTTCTACACAATTTATGATAATTAGAAATCTTGCTAATAAGTGAAGAACCAGGGCGCTAAGGTGAATGAACTACATACATCTAAATTTATGCTGAGAGGGTATTGTGGTGTCTTAAAATAAACAAGATTGCGCAAGGCAGTCGATATACCTGATTTCTTCTACTTTTGTTACTTTTAAAACATCAAGACCAAGTAGTTACGTATTTGTAACATTTTCGAAAATAACAACAGCCAAAAATTGTCGAAGAAACTGAAAGTAATGATACTAACAGATTAAATTGGTCAAATGAAGACATAACCGACCAGGCTCAGTCTTTTCGCGGCTTATAAAAAATATATATTTTTCACAGCTGGATTTCGTAATTAGTAAATATGTAAGCAATTTTACCGCTATTATTAGTCACTATTTCTTTTATGAAATAGTAAAAAGAATTTAGTTTTTTCGGTAAAATTGAGCTATCTTATCTGTTAACCAATCACGCTTAAAAGTGGTGCCTAATAGTGTTTGCTAGTATACTGCAATACCTGCAATATCGATATTACTAAGCGCTAAACGCTAAATGGTGAACAAATTACATCAACAATGATATTACTCTCTAAAGTCACACGTTATTTTCCCGTTAGTAGTCAGTGTAGATGATTCATTAATAAACCATTAATTGATAAATTGTTTGTAAATATTTGTAAACTCGCGCCTGGTACTTACCTAAGCTTGAATAATCCACTGGCATCTTCACAGTTATAGTAGATGCAAAGTTAAGCTTTCTGAGTCATTCACATAACATTACATGATTGGTCACTTTATAAAAGCAAGATTTCCATTTCTGTGAATTGTAAGTCATTCCTATGAATATAATATCAAGTTTCATTGCAATAGGAACCATATATTATCTCAGACAAAATAGAGAAATTATGGGGTTTCTTTATTAAGATTTAAAATAGGGAACAAATATAATGTACAGTCGCCGCCATTCAAGAAGCCCAGGGTGAAGCGAAATTTATTCTAACTTACGTTACATTTGCAACCAGGCTAAACCACGGGGTACAGTTTGTTTGAGAACCGCACAGGTGAACTAAAATTAGTCGAAATAGAGTGGCACATTTCAGTTTTAAATATAAGCAGCTTCAAGCACACCGTAAGTTGGAATGAATTTCACTTCACCCTGGGCTTCTTCAATGACGGCGACTGTACACCAAATTAAACCATACATCCCTTGCACTGTCCACCAGAAAATTTAATGAGCATCAAAAAATCTAAATAAAACCCAAATTATTATAGGTACATCAGAAACATCACCACTAAAATAACTATGCTGCGTATTGTTTTACCATTGCTTACATTTTAAATTCTATATGTCTATCAATTTTACTAAATGTTCACCAAATTTAGAACGCTCAAGTTACGCGTCCGTGCTGTACATAATAAATATTCGCGCTATCCATTTATATTTAGTGTTTCTCAAAAAACCTATTTGTGCGTCAAATAATTATTCTATTACTCCAAAAATGAAATATGCTCGCGCATCTCTCCTTGCCGCTTGCGCTTCCAGACAAGAGACACGCGAAAAAAGTTTTGTACAAGGTCAGTTCAGGGTCCTGTAATTTTTTTTTAAAAACACGATTAGAAATTATTTACCACTAAAAGAAGTTTTACGTTTTACATAATGCAAGCTAATTACAGCAAAGCATTTATATATTACGGAAATCAATGTCTTTTTTTGTGCAAACCACTTCTGTTTTTACTCTTATTTTCCTTGCCCTAAGCACATCTACATCTATAATTTTGCATAAAATTATTTACCATTTGCACAACATTTTATTGCTTGTGTATTTTTGATCAACAAATAGTATTTTTAACTGCTAAATAATATAAGACACTGTCGAAAATTAAATATCTGGGTATTATGTTAGAATTAAATGCGGAATAAAATTTGGTGAACATTTAGTATTTATGGTCAACAAAAGTTATTTTGGCGAACAAAATATATAAGATGCCAGCATTATGTCAATATTTGGTTGTCGCTTTAAGATTATGTATTTTCTTAATTTTGGTGAGCATTCAGTATTTTTGGGAAATAAAAGTATTTTTTTGTATAAAAATATTGGGTAAATTTGATAGACTGTTAAATACGACCCTTTAAAATATATTCAAGCCATTACCAAAATATTATTTTTCTGCCGCAATATCCATTAATTATAGTTACTTTCATGATATAGATATAGACATGCATAGATAACAATGTCACATCTCGTGAGTTAAAATTGTATTACTGTATTGCAATGTTAGTTAATTAAATAAATTTTAAAGTAAATATCAGGCACATCTATCAACAATATTTATCATTTGGTAGGACATGAACGGATGCGAGACATGAGAAAATAACGAGGATGAACGAGTATGAGAAAGATAATGAAGACAAAACTCTTTCTTAGCAGTGCATGCAAGGAAATTTTGCTAATTAGCTGTTTTTCTAAAAATCTGATAAAAAAGTAACCTTAAATAACTTATGACTAAGATCACCACATGACGGACAAAACTTCCCAGCTTTTAAAAGTAAGTAATCGTATCCTTTTGGTCGGCAATTTCTTTGGGCTTGAATCCCAAAGAAATTAATTAATGTTTTCATCAAAACCCAAAACCTGACCAGCACCCCTACACTATAATAGTTCTGATTCTCTGGATTACTTTCTGTTTCCTTTTTAAAATTTTAAACATAAAAATACATTTTTTAACATTGAAACACAAAAACCATCTTTTTGAGATTTACCGAAAAGTATTTTTCCAAAAACATACAGCTACCCACCTCTTCCCTCATTTCGCAAATTTGCCCTACAACGTTTCTTTAAAACATCTATGGCGATTATATTTTCCCCGAGTAGATATGCCTTGAGGGTTTAAATAAACATTTGACACACCTATGCATTTTGGACGCAGATTCTAGAGAAGCAGCTTTTCTAATTGATGTGAATTTGGGTGGGGTTAACGAAACTGAATGCCTCTATCTTGAGGTCAAGTCTATTAAACCAAAATTCCATCGTAACGAAAGCAGAGATTAATATTAACAAATCACGATTTTATTGGTAATTTTACGAAACGGGAACGGCTGAAATTCCATTCATTTTGAGCTTATCCCAGAATTTGTTGTGTGCAATGTGTTAACCATCAGCCGAGACCCATCAGCTATTTATTACTCCGGTACTCACCTGAACTTTTCACGGAACGAGGAATTTCAGTACGTGACTAAATTTAAAAGTACCTACCGCAGTCCTCAATGGGCCAACAATAGACCCGTCAATACGAGCCGGTCTTCGCGTCGAGATTAAAAAATTGCCCATTCCCTTCTATTCAATTAAGCGACATAAATTGAGTTAACGAATTCCAGAAACATATCATAGGGGATTGGCCGTATCACCATCACCTCTGGACCTGATTGGTATTGTTGAGCGTTTCCAAAGGCCAATTATCGTTAAATGACCGAATAGTGTTACATAAAGACCAAGGTTGTCCGTACAAGAAGTATCCAATTCAATAAATATTGGAACTTTTTTGGCTAATAAGTAGGAAACGGGTAACAACGGGTGGTCAGTTCTTTTGTTGGTCACCACCGCTTTGGCATTTAAATTACCAGCGCGCCAGCAGCAATTATTTTTAAATTGCCAGTAATAAACATTCTTTGTGTTCAAGTGAAGTGAACGTAAATATTATTAACTCAAGTTCAGATTTTCTTATGTTGACCTACTGTATTGGTTTACTCCAGCACAGCATACAACAAAACAAACTACAAAAGTAGCCTGATGATAGGTGGTGGTTAATCGATTCGAGATCACTATTATAGTAATATGTAACGAGATGATGTAGAAATTTGCATGCATTTACCTTTTCTGGTATTTATCCAATTAGGTCTGAGGCATTATCGTTCCTACGTATCCTTCAGAGCAGAAGTTGCGATTTAAGAAATCGTCGGCACAAAAACAAATACACAACACAGGAGGAACGGAAATTGACAGCATAACCCAAGAGCGTCCTAAAAATCCATTTCCTTTCCTTTCGTTGAAGACCGACGACGGCTGCGGCTGCTGCTTTATACTCCCACCACACCTATCTACTTGAACACGACTTCGGTACTGCCGGACCAGCCGGAGAGTCATTCACAGTGGTGGCACTCTTTTCGGTTCGATGTTCGACAGCCCAAAGCAAATCCGTGCCAAACGTGGCGGGGAAGAAACTTACGATACGGCACCGTACGGTACAGAACGGTACGACACGTTGGTGCTTGTAAAAAAATACGAAATTGAACCCTGAACCCTGTGACGGTTTGTCAATTCCCTATTCCGTATCAGTGGTCTAGTGATGACGCGGGGTCTAACACCGACGTCACAACGAATACTACGTCATTGCTATTCTTTGGTTGGCCTCCCTGTCTGTCTAATCGTTTTTTAGAATCTTACACTTACTATGTTATGTAATTTAAAAAAAAAGAGAAAGAGAAAGAAACTATTATGCGTGGTTTCCATTTTTAATAATAGGTGTATTCTATTGATCATCAAACTATGATTAACAAAGTATATCAAATCATATAATGAAAGCAAATAGAGACTTATATGTTAAAACTCATCATTTTAAATAAATGATGGGTGTTACATCTAACGCAAATATAGCACATAAATGGGCATTATCAACAAATAGTCAATCAATGAAATAACATCAAGCAATAGTAAAATAATAGGTAATTGTTTACAATTTCCACTCTTCGCTTTTTGTGCTGTTTTTTTTGGAAACCATCGTAAAACATCATTAGAATGCCATTTTGAGCAATGAAATGTTGTGCAAATGATAAATAATTTTATGCAAAATTTATAGGAAAAAAAAAAGTGCTAGGGCAAGGAAAATGAGTAAAAATAAAAATAGTTTGCACAAGAAAAGATATTGATTTTTGTAATGTATACATGGTGACGAATGCGTTGGTGTAATTAGTTTTTTGAAAATCGAAGAGTGGGTAAAGTAAACAATGACCAAATAATAAAACATAAAACATGTAATAAGTAGGTATAGCATAATGTAACTAATAATTATTATAATGTAAATAAAACCATTAATTGTGACTTTAACAAATTGTGTTGTTGTTATTGTGCACCATAAAGAGCTTAGACCTCGAAGAAGTTTATCCACAGTACGCTGCTCAACAGTGCTCAGATTTGTTATTTTTCAGGGGTTGTGGGTTCTGTAGTATGCTTAATGATTATCAGTCTTGATGACCAGCCAAGGTAAGATTCACACATAATTTAGGTTTCACACTTTCACCTTAGAAGAGATGAAAAGAAGTGGGCAACTATTATTTTTTTACTTTTTAGTTTTAGGGATAAGGAATTTCTTTTCACAAATTATGTCCATTAAAATATAATCAAGTTTGGGTGGGACTTGTAAAATCTGAGTTGCACCTAGATCCTAGATCAGGATCTATAAATTAATAATGGGTTGAAAACATAATAGATTATGCAACATATTATACAAGAGTGCTAACGTGTCGGTCTTCTTTTAATCATTTCAATATACAGGGTGAGTCAGCTAAAGTAAATCAACCGAAATATCTTTGTCATTAGTAAAATTACAGCTTTAATATATGATACAATTTGGTATCTAAAATTATTTAAATTTTAAATTTAATTTAGTTTCATTCTGCTACATATTTTATTAAATGTATTAATTTTTTTTTAGTTTTCCAAATAAGAGTATTTTCTTAGCTCAGGTTAAAAATAAATGCAATACTATCACAATGCAATTGTTTAAATTTTTAAAAAGTTGCAAGAATGAGCATAATTTAATTTTAAAAAACTCTGCTGCAAACGGTCCAAATTTGTTCTTGAAGCATGTCGTTGATCATTTCTAAAATTCTGAAATTTATTCACCCAACTGACCGCCCTTACTCGCCGTTGACAATGGAACGGGGTTGGTATAACAGCGCACTTAAGTCCACCATGGACGGTCTCCAAATATCTTCCTTAGGTTGAATGTCCTTTTACCTGTTTGGTGCATTATCCCATTGTAATTAGTCCAGCCCACATGTCTCACAATTCTACATCTCCACCCAATTGCGAACCTTCGTTGGAGCTTCAAATTTCTTGAAAGAAGCTGCGACATACGTCGTCGATTCTCAGCATTCGACAGTCGCAGTTTCTGATCGCCAGTATCATCAGGGCTTTTCTCCTTTACACGTTAGCTACATTCATACAAATCTTGATTATTTGACGCCGAATTAATTCGTGTTTTGTTGGTTGCGGGTTGCTTCCACAGAGATAGAAATGACTACCAAACTTTTTAATCCTTTCCGGGTTTCTTGTCATTGCAAGGTAATTTCGATGTTTCCACAAAATGCTACTTATTATCTTTCTGTTATTCTCAAACCTTTTCTTGTAAATTGGACATGTTATCTTGTATCAACATAACTATGCAGTGGTCCAGGGGTCTGTTCCAATTCTAATAGAAGTAAAGATTTTGGTTGATAGACGGAGTGGAACAGCGATAAACTGGTGAACAAAATTAAAAACAGTATATTGTAGGTAAGCTATATCTACACGATAATAATAACATTAACAAAAATTGTCTTAGTCAACCGTGAAGATTATTTTTAGTTAGGAATTACAAAATATGAAATATTACTGGTTTAATAATAAAGACCTTGACACTCTAGAGTAGAGTAGGTACCTAATTGCAATGCAATTACCTACAACTTTCTTTTATTGTAGAAATAAAATTGTAGGCCTCTGATGATGTCGTGACACAAAATAGTCTAGGACTCTAGGACAATGTTAGCCTTAAGTGAGTGTTTCTTTCAGTTTGCCGACCATGGTCCCCACACACGACTCTATTGTCCCATCAAACAGGAACAGGAAACAGGAACAGTCTTGCCAGCTGTATTACGTTAGATTCGTTACATTTTAGCACGATTTATTACCTCAGCACCTTTTAATAGAATTCTAGCACTTTTTTAGATATTGGCAAAAAAAAATTGGTAACTACTGTTAGCGCTCTTTAGTTATCGAGAAATTTTTGATGGAAATGATAGAAAAAGTAATTTTAACATATTCTGGTAAAATCAAGATTCGGAAATACTTTTTGTTTACAAAAAGGCAAGAAAAAGCATGACGGTAAGGAGGATGGGCAATTTTGTACTTCGGATTTTTAAACTGAAATTGATAGTTTTTCCAAAATGTCGTACTGACGTACTGAATTTGGTCATTTTGTGCTGAATTCAGTACAATTGTACCGAAACGGCAGCACTGGTACTTACCTATGTCTAATTGAATTTGTCATCTAGTGGGTTTTGGCAAAATGAGGCATGACCGGGCGTTCCTCTAAAAAAAGCATTTATGACTCTAACATCAAAGTGTCAATTGCGAATGATGACCTAGGTAGATACTATAAAAAATGCGCTATCCCAAATCTAGAAAAACCACAAAAATATTTTTAGATTAGAATTATTACAATCATGTACTTACTTTTTTTTTAGAAATTGATACAATAATATTACTTTGTTCATATATATTTGAATTCGGCGGGCTTGAGTGGACGGAG
This sequence comes from Schizotus pectinicornis, assembly GCA_951805265.1. Lineage (NCBI taxonomy): Eukaryota > Metazoa > Arthropoda > Insecta > Coleoptera > Pyrochroidae > Schizotus > Schizotus pectinicornis. The sequence goes on along the minus strand of OX638202.1, from coordinate 3,721,161 downwards.
TTTGTGCATGCGGAGTAGATCTCAATATATTTATTCAGTAACTCTCAGTGGTCAGTGGGGGATGCATTTCCCACCCCTCAGAGCTTCCGTCAGTCGATCGTGGCCGATCCCATCCGAATCGGGATCGGTTCTTCTATATAAACGCTTTCCTCCCAAAAATTCGAATTCTTCGTTCAACTAGCAAGCAAGCTACATTTTTAATTTTAGGTAAGTCCCGCCGTATTTTGTAATTTTTTGTAGAGCGTTTTTCTTTTTGGGATTGTCTAGCACCTTATTTGTTATCTTTTGTTTTGTAGCTCCTTTCATTACTATTTCATTTTTAGTTCTGGCAACACTGTCAAACACGAATATGTGAAACTAGAAACCAGTAGTGCATTCCAAATACAAAAATATAATGTATGTGATACTAGCTACCTGCATATGATGCCCGTCTGCCCTCCTAAGTGAATAAAAAACTAAATGGTTATAACTCATTCAAATAAAAAATACTTATATAAAAGCTCGAAACGAATTCAGAGTATAACTAAGTACTAGGAAAGTAGTTTTCAAATGAGAGATATTCTACCTTTATAAAAACAATAATGAATCCAGGAAATGGAAACGCCTTCTCGTTGCTTAAGGCAATACTCAATAGATTTTTAATAATAATTATTAAGCACTCCGGAAGAAAAGAGAGCTTTTCACATTACTGTAGAACTTTGTTCTCTGGTCCTTAAGATGGCTGATTTTGGCAAAGTAGGTACCTAAGTAAAATTTAATTTGCAAGTGAAAACCATAACGTAATGTAAAAACGTGTTCATAAGGACAACCAGATAAAAATAAAATTGGGTGTGTCTTTGATTGGATACTTTCAGCACATTCACTTATTGCCTTACCCAAAAATAGATTGCATAAAGCAAAACATAGAACCATAAAAAATTAAATCTTTATAAGTTTTGGTTGCTAGTCACTGATGTCCGGTTTCTCGAACAATCATTAAAGTTTATAGTTCATCAACTTTTCTCTATTCATGCAAATAAACTTTAACGGTTTTTTAATGATCATTACGTTAATGATCGTTTGTGAAACTGAGCATTAGTCAAATATCTAGTTGATGCTACAATAACCTTACAACCATTCTATTATGCAAACATAATTTTTGCGAGGTCGATCTTCTTGGGCTGACACTTTAGAGTAATTAAATTGTTGCTATAAAGTATAAAGGATGTCCCAACATTTAGATTGGAACACTCTGTTCTATGGAATGTAATGTTTGCTCATCATATTTACTTTATTCCATCATCTTATAGTGGTGAAGGTATAAATATGATCTGACAGACCTGACTGTATATCCTACATAGGTCAGCGATAAGAACAATTACTGGGTGACCTGGCCTTAATTCCCAATCGTAGGATCCACTTTTATCTTTATCATACTAAACGCTATTAAACCTGCAGCTCCACAATTGACATTGATGACTCCATTTAACTGCACTCTGCAGTTTTGTCGACCCCTAGCATCACTAATAAAACATAAAATAACATTTTAAATGCAATAATAACATTACAAATATATAGATCAACATAACAAGTAAATAAAAAATTTATAGATTAACTAAACCGGAGAAACTCTGTCGGAATCTTTGGACTCTGAGTCGACGTCGATAACATTATCTTTGATACTTGAGGACAATTAACAATATTATGTTCAAACACAGTTTATCTTGAACCCCTGTATATCTTGATTTGACTTTTAAAGAACTGTACTTTTATCTATATTTCAAAAGAAAGTATTATAGACATAAATGATAACAACAACTATACAGGCTACAATAGCGATAGAATAGATGAATACGTCTATACAATACATCCGACACTTTTCAAGTTAGTATACAGTGTGGGACAATAGTGCGTCCGACTTCGATAGGTCGAGGTTATGATAGGTAGAAATTTGATTTAAAACACAAATAAACTAGAGAAAGAAGTCTATAACCGAAAATTAATTTTGAACCGTTGATTGAGGTATTTACTGGAAGCGTTGATTGAGGTATTTACTGGAAGATACCCAACTCCGTGCTAATAGTCGACCGAGTTTCCCTTCTTTGCCCTGCGTCCCCTCACCCACAATCACCCCTATTGCGTATCCAAGATGTTTGGCATAACATGGATGTTTGCTATTAGAATGTGACCGGTAGGATCTACATTTGAAGCGACGGTCACATTCTAATGGCAAACACCCATGTTAGGTGTGTTGGGTGTTTGCCATTAGAATGTGACCGTTGCTTCAAATGTAGATCCTACCGGTCACATTCTAATAGCAAACACCCATGTTATGCCAAACATCTTGGATACGCAATAGGGGTGATTGTCTGCACTGTACGGTGGCGCCACAGACGGCCAACGTTGGTTTTCGGTTTTATGAATCAGGTACCGGCTCCAGAAGGCTCACTTTACGCATTTGTACGTGTGCGACATTGCCAAATTGTCTGGTGTGGAATGTGGGCACAGGACCACGGGACCATAGCTGCACGGGACGGGACGAGATATGTTTGCGGTGTATTTATTCCGTTCGGTCTGCGTTTCATGGTTCAGGTCGCACGTCCCGATGATTAAAGTCGCCTTTCAGGCAATATTATATTTTTATAAACCAAATCAAAGTAAACAAAGTTTTAATTAAATAAGAAAACAATTTACAAAAAGTTCAAAAATTATACAAAAAAAAGATCCTTACGCCTATCTATACAAAACTAATTTAGGACAAAATTTTTATTTTCCTGTGTGGTTTGACAGTTGTTCGTTTGTTTTTCAAGATTTAATCACATAAACCAAATCAATGTAAACAAAATTTTAATTAAATACAAAAAAACAAGAATTATTATACAGGGTGAGGCAATAGTGCGTCCGACTTTGATAGCTTGAGTTCTATGACAGCTAGAAATTTGCTTTAAAAACACAAAGTTTATAACCGGAAATTATTTCTGAACATACAAGATAAGCCAATAAGACAATTTATACAGAGGCTAATAACATTTTTTTAAATGGAATGTTGTGTGTAAAACAAGATTTTTTGGAGCCTTTTTTCTAGACTCTTTTCACTTCAATATTATTCCTGACTATTTCCAAACCACTTGGATGTAGCGATTTTGGTATTTTTGTTCATAGAATAGCATCTGCAGATGCATGTTAAAAGAATCACTACAGTCACAATTACGAGTTCTAAGAAAAAATTATGTAAGTACTAGTTAGGAAACATCTGTAGGATGTCATTAAATCGTTTTTACTTTTAAGAAATTATACAGGGTGGCTAAACTTAATTTTTCAATTTAGAACTTTTTAAATTTGATTTTCTCAGTTTTTTCAAATGGAACACTGTATATTTTTTAATGATATGATGTAGAAACTAAAAACAAACATTTTTGTATGTACATACACCCCCTATGGCTATTTGTAACCATTTTCGATTTATCGCCCAGTAATTACAAAATTCAAGAATAATTCTAAAAAGTTAGATCGTTTTCCAAATAACTCGACAAAAAACTTCAAATGTTTCAAAATAAACACAAAAATGACAACTGACGACAGGTAACTGCGATAAATGTGTATTTCTTGTCGGATAATATAAAATTCAAAAAATGATCAAGATACAAACATAAAGTGAACTTATGCTTTTTTTATAGACAAAACATCTGGAGCACTTATTACGATTTTATCTGTCGAGTTATTTGAAAAGCAATTTAATTTTTTAGGATTATTCTTGAATTTTGTTTTGAAATTTCTACCCATCATAGAATTTAATGTTTAAGTAAACATTTGTATTTTGTTCATATTAACGTGCATGTTAACTTTTTTCAAAGCATCAAATCCCGGAGTCTATCGTTTTTACGTTTAAAAAATTATACAGGGTGGCTAAATTTAATTTTTCAATTTAGAACTTTTTGAATTTAGTTTTCTCCATTTTTTTCAAATGGAACACCCTGTATAAATACGATACTACTATGCAGGTTTTACACCCAGTAAACAATAATTTCTGAAGTACCTGTTGTTGTAATGTTTTAGGTTATACCTGTTCATGGGACGTCGTTGATTGATGGCTTGGTTTAACTCGAGTTACCTTTGACCTTAGTAAACGATATTCTTATTACCGCAGAGTGTTGACTACATATACCTATATTTGTTTGGTTCACAAACAGATAAATACCATCTGATTAAGTTGAGCACCTTGGCTTTTTGTATCACCATAATTTATTGTCAAAAGCAGATAAAAAAAGCGTATAAAATATTCGTACCTTAAAATAAGATTTTAGTGAATGTTGACTGGTCCGAGTTTCAGTCGGTTTTTCGCAACTGCTGCCTCAGGTACGACATACCTACTTACTTACTTGCTTCATGAATGTTATTTGGTTTTGAAGAATCTTAACTATTACGTCACAACGTCAACAAATTTTGGCCGGCCGGCCCCCAAACGAAAACAAGTTTTTGATAAAAACTTTGTAGTTGCTGATTGTAATTTACATAATAATACAGTTATCAATTTTTGTTTCAGTGAACTCACAGTATCAGACCACATAGCATTGTTTCGTGCGGTCTCCAATCAAGGAACGTAATCACCATGAACAGTTTACTCAAATTTGGCAAACAAGTAAGTAACAATTTAAATAAAATATATACGGGTTTGAGCAATTAACATTTTGTTTTGTTTTGTAATTCTTTTGCTAAAATTTTAAGGTGGTCGTCAGCAAGCCGGTCTTGCATCGAAACCTGTTTCAAGCCACGAAAACGTTCCAAAAACCCAAAGAAGCCGCGGAAGCGCATGCAAAAGAGTATTTACCTCTTACAACATTAAGCGATGATGAAGCAGTTATGAAGGAAACGGGTAATACAAACGAATAATGCGTTTAAAGGTCATCGAAAAATTATTTTAAATTGCAGTGGCGCGTTTAGCTCAAGAACAAATTTCACCCTACATCAGGGAGATGGAGAAGGATGGAAAAATTAAGCAATCTGTTGTGGACGCGCTTTTTGAAAACGGGGTAGGCATTTGCACGTTTTTTTTTGCTGCAGTTAGTTACAATTTATTATACTTTGCAGTTGATGGGCATCGAGATTGACACGGAGCATGGGGGTGCCGGATGCAATTTTATGACGACGGTTCTGTGCGTCGAAGAAATTTCCAAAGTTGATCCCGCCGTTGCTGTGTTAGTAGACATTCAAAACACCCTCGTAAATAACGTAATTCAGAAATTAGGAAACCAAGAACAGAAGGATCAGTATTTGCCCAAGTTGGCCACGAATATGGTAAGTAGATAACAAAAATAAGGATTACCTAACAGATTACATCTAATCGTAAAAATAACACAAATAAAGATATCGAGATATTAAAAGATCACAAAGATATTTATACTACGAGCAATACAAGCGCTTAAATTTAGTATAGGTACTTACGCTTTAAGAGTGAGCTTCTTGTTATTATAATTTAAATATTTGATAATGTAAACTAATTTTTTTTTATTATTTTAAATTTAAAAGTCATTCTTAATAGTTTTGAAAATAAGGTCTCTAGGGAGGAATTTTTACTTATTCAAAATCTTTGATTACCAAATCGTAACTACCAGAACAGTTGAATTAACACTGTGGTTAAAGTGCCGTTAATGCGCGCGCAACACGCAGATGATATGGCGCCATATGTATTAACGGCACTTTAACAAGAAGCAGTTTGACGGCACTTTAACGCCAGCATTGAATTAAACCAAATAGAAAACCACCTTACTCAGAGAAATAGATCATATTATAATATGTTTGGGTATCACCGCAAGTTTTTAAAATTTCCCTACGTAAAAGACTTACCACAATAAGTTATTTTAATGTCATCATGAGGGTAAGAAACTATAAGTGGTAATAAATAGTCTGAGATAACTGATTGATTTTGTTTAAAAAATACACATTTGCGTCATACATATTTCCACATTGACATGCAAAGAGAGCAGCAATCGAACAATCTCTATTAGTCCAGGCACGATAAGAAAAACCATAATTATGTAAATAATTAATATTATTCGGATGCTGTATGCATAAGATGAATGGAACAGGGCAATGATCACATGCATCTTCAGTCAAGTAAGATCACTAATCGAAATAAATTCCTCACCATTTTTCTTCTAAGCAACAAGTCGGTGTAGTGCAATTTACATTAAAAGTTGGAATTTTTATTCCAGCCTTCAAAATATTCTTTAGGTACCTACATATACAGGGTGGGGAAATAATGTGCCCGAGCTCGATAGCTCGAGTTCTATGATGGGTAGAAATTTGATTTAAAAACACAAATAAACCGGAAATTATTTTTGAACATATAAGGTGAGCCAAGAAAATTATACAGGGGCAAGTGACATTTTTTTAAATGGAATGTGGTGTGTGAAAGAAGATTTTTCAGAGCTTTCTCCTAAACTCTTTTTAATCCAATATTATTGCTGACTATTTCCAAACCACTTGGATGTAGCGATTTTTTTTGTTCAAATAATGGCATCTGTAGATACATGTTAAAAAAATCACTACTGTCACAATTACGACTTCTAAGAAAAAATTATGTAAAGACTACTTAGAAAACATTTGTAGAATGTCTTTGATCCGTTTTAACTTTTGAAAAATTATACAGGGTGGCTAAATATAATTTTTCAATTTAGAACTTTTTGAATTTAATTTTCTCCATTTTTTCAAATGGAACACCCTGTATATCTTTTAGCGGTATGATGTAGAAACTAAATACAAACAATTTTTGTATGTACACCTATGGCTGTTTGTAACCATTTTTGATTTATCGCCCAATAATTACAAAATTCAAGAATAATCCTAAATAATTAGATTGTTTTTTACACTACTCGACAGATAAAATTGTAATAAGTGCTCCAGATGTTTTGTTTATAAAAACAGCATAAGTTTTTTTAGTAAGTTTACTTTATGTTTGTATCTTGATCATTTTTTGCATTTTATATTATCCGACAAGAAATACACATTTATCGCAGTTACCTGTCGTCAGTTGTCATTTTTGTGTCTATTTTGAAACATTTGAAGTTTTTTGTCGAGTTATTTGGAGAACGATCTAATTTTTTAGAATTATTCTTGAATGTTGTAATTATTTGGCGATATCTCCAAATAATTACAACATTCAAGAGTAATTCTAAAAAATTAGATCGTTCTCCAAATAACTCGACAAAAAATGGTTTGCATACAAAAAATGTTCGTCTTTAGTTTCTACATCATATTGTTAAAAAATATACGGCTATTCCATTTGAAAAAATGGAGAAAATTAATTTCAAATAGTTCCAAATTGAAAAATTAAATTTAGCCACCCTGTATAATTTTTCAAAAGTTAAAACGGATCAAAGACATTCCACAGATGTTTTCTAAGTAGTCTTTACATAATATTTTCTTAGAAATCGTAATTGTGACAGTAGTGATTTTTTTAACATGCATCTACAGATGCCATTATTTGAACAAAAAAAATCGCTACATCCAAGTGGTTTAGAAATAGTCAGCAATAATATTGGATTGAAAAGAGTCTAGAAAAAGGCTCCGAAAAATCTTCTTTTACACACCACATTCTACTTAAAAAACTCTCATTTGCTCCTGTATAATTGTCTTGGCTCACCCTGTATGTTCAAACATAATTTCCGGTTATAGACTTGTTTCTCTAGTTTATCTGTGTTTTTAAATCAAATATTCTCCTATCATAGAACTCGAGCTATCGAACTCGGGCGCACTATTGCCCCACCCTATATATAATGTTTAATTAATCCCTTATTATCTTTATGTATCTCTTTTTCCTACCTTTAGTTTATTGGTGTCAAAATTCAAGATAATTTGTTATATTACCAAGAGTACATGACATGGACATTCTCTTGTTCTCTTAGTTTTATTTTCTCGTTATTGCTTTTTTAGTATTTTGCTAACCGCTGTCTCAAAGTTTCTTGGGCAGATCACTAGATGCTGCGTCACTGGGGTTCCAGTAAATTGCATTGTTTAATAAGCAACATAATATTTTGCTAAAGCCTAAATGGTCTGTTCGCAATGGAAGATTCCAAGAGTTCAGTATGTTGCATAGATATGTTTTTCTATGTTTAGGTCTTTGTATCATAAACATAATCTATCAAAAGCCTTTACAAAAGTTTACAAAGTTTAACAACCTTTTTCTTTTTTATACCACTCACCATCGTCATCCCTTCTCTTCGGTTCCCGCTCTGTCACCCGAATTTGAGACGAGACCTTCTACATACTTTTCCCACACCCCCCTTTCTTTTTTGTACCTCCTCGTTATCTTCATAGTCTATTGTGAAATTTTTTTTTCAACTTCGTCTACAGCTTGTAGCTTCCCAATTTCTTCTCATTGCCGCTTCAACCTTTGAGCTTTTGCCATCTGATCTTTGTTTTAAGAATAATTTTGTTTCAGTGTGCCAGTTTTGCCCTAACAGAGCCATCCTCAGGAACAGACGCCTTTGCTTTAAAAACCACAGCAAAGAAAGATGGAAAAGATTACATCATCAACGGCTCGAAAATGTGGATCTCAAACTCCGACGTCGCTGGACTATTCCTCGTTATGGCCAATGCTAACCCGTCTGCAGTTAGGAGAAAAATCCGAATTGCCTTTATTTTGTTCTAAGTATTAATTTGTAGGGGTATAAAGGTATCACGTGTTTTATTGTGGAACGTGACACTCCCGGTCTGACTGTGGCAAAACCAGAAAATAAATTGGGAATCGGCGCTTCGGGAACTTGTGCTGTTCACTTTGACAACGTGCGAGTGCCGGAAACAGCTATTCTTGGCGAATTCGGAAAAGGATATAAGATAGCTGCTGGAACATTGAACGAGGGTAGAATTGGAATAGCAGCGCAAATGTTGGGTCTCGCCCAGGGATGCTTCGACGCCACCATACCATACACTCTTGAGAGAACCCAGTTTGGAAAACCAATTTTCAGTTTTCAGGTGAGCCAGTTTTCAATAGATCACAATTTTTGTTACTGTTTACTCGAATCCATCGACGTTCGAAGCTATTTAATCGATCATTTAAAAAAATTGAAAGTCATAGATTATTTAGCAGCTAAGGCTTCGCCCTAGCATCCCTACAGATCTCTTTCTGCTTTTCTCTCTCTTTTTTCTTTCTTTCTTCTTCTCTCCTTCTCTTTATCTCTTCCGGTCTGCCTGTCTCCTTCATTTTCTCTCAGTTTCTGTTATTTTTTTCCTTCTCTCTCTTTCCTTTTTCCTTCTGTTTCTATCTCCCTTTCTCTCTCTGCCTTTTATCCCTTCTATTCCTCTTTTTCTTTCTCTCGGTCTGTTTGTCTACTTTTATCTCTCCTTTTTCTTTTCCTCTTTTTTTATTTGTTTCTCTTTACTTTGTCTCTGTTTTTTTTTGTTCCGTCTTTGTTTCTGTCTTTCTTCTTCTCCCTTCCTCTCTTCCCTTTTTTTTGTACCTCTTATTCTCTCTCTCTCCCGGTCTGTCTGTCTCCCCCTTTTACTCTCCCTTTCTTTATTCTTCTGTCTCCCTTTTTTTCTTCACTGTCTGTATCTTTTTTTTTTCTATTTTTTTCTCTTTTTTATTAAGATTTTTGTTTTTTAATTGTTCGTGAAACCTTTTTTCAGGCTATGCAGCACCAAATTGCGCAAGTTGCCACCGAAATAGAAAGTGCACGGTTACTAACGTATAACGCTGCAAGACTTGTGGAGGCCGGTCTGCCCTTCGCCAAACAAGCAGCTATGTGCAAGTATTACGCAGCTGAAATTGCCCAGCAAACCTGCATAAAGTGCATCGACTGGATGGGCGGTGTTGGCTTCACGAAAGATTTTATCCAGGAGAAGTTTTATCGAGACGTTAAAATTGGCAGCATTTACGAAGGTACTTACAACATTCAATTGACTACGATTGCTAAAAATATTGAAAAGGAGTACAAACAATAACTGATCGAAACCATTCATTTTCCTGCAATTTTTTATTGATGCTTGTAAGTACCAAACGGTAATTTTACTTCCACGTATTTTTGTGTATTACATTTTTATATCGATTTTAAAGAAAATTTGAAAACAAAACACGTCTTTTTTATGTCGTAACACTATACCTACTTGTTTATCGGATGATTTTATCTGTTTGCGTTTAATAAATAACGATAAATTTATATGGAGAAGATCTTCATGTAGCATGTAGCTTACGTTATGGCAAGATAAAAATTTCTCATAACACTCTTGACATTGATAAGTTCATCAAAGAAAACAATGTAAAATTTATATTACCGTTGAAATGAAAACAAGGTGATGTAAGTAATGTGTATTTTTTTAATGATTTATTTTGTAATTTTTAGTTCAAATAGTACAAGAATGGAGTTAATTATTATATTAGGTATATGGGTGTACCTATCTATTAACCATTTTCCAAAAAAATTTTTTTCTTGTCAAGATTTTTTATATTGTTTAATCTCAAAAAGGCTTTCTCGCCTTTTCTTTTTAATTAGGACTGAGTGCTTATGAACCAATTTATTTAAATTGTGTAACACTCGACGACCGAAATCAAAGTTCAATGTCAAAGTGAAGGTTGGTATAATGCAAATTTAAATTTGGAATAGGTAGGTAGGTACATAAATGAATAATCTAAACAGATTATATAACTACCACACTACATTAACCAGTTTTACGCTCCCACTTCCTACGTGTAGAAATCTTTTCTTTACTTCCCTGTAATCAAATTGATAGTTAGCGACCAGTGGCGTAACTTTAAATTTCGGACCCGGGGGCCAGTTAAGCAAGGCACAATTAAAAATATGTCCAACCCACGGAGGATATAAGAATAGGGAGGGAGAGTAACCAAGCTTATGGGCGAGGAAAAGTGAAGCCGGGAGACGGCAGGGGATTTCAAGGCGTTTGAGTATGCAACCCGCAAGACTACGCTCAAAGTTTGAACCGGATAATTGAAAGTTTGCATAAGAAACCATGAATTTTATATAAAAATATGATCACAATAACATTTTCTTGTTGAAAAAACTAAATATATTTTAGACTAATAATTTCTCAAACATTAATATCGTAGAAATCCATATTAAAGAAAAAAAAGGAAAGCAATATAATTTCTTTATCGCACTTGCACGTGACAGAATGTCTGCGGCGTACCAAAATGGCGACTTCCGGCTTCACGTCGTAGCCGGCACTCTCCCTCCCTACTTCTTATATCCTCCGTGGTCCAACCCAACCCGTGTGAGTGCAACTGCAAGTATGGACAAGTACGGTCAAGTATACCAATAATTGTGATCTCTTTGCGATAAGAAACAAACCAGTAGTCCTCCTCCCTCTTCTCAAATGAAAGAAAAGAAGGTGAACGACTTTTGACCTCTTTAATTACCAATGACTTTTGATCCTTGAGAGGAGAAAAGAGGTAGCAGAGAAAAGACAGGAGAGAAAAATTACCTCTGACCCCTTATATAATGACCAACAATTTCTGACCTCTTAAAGTAGGAGGGGAAGGGGGGGGGGGGGGGGGGGCAAAAGAAGTAGAAAGCGGGATAAGTTTTAACCTCTTAAGGGTCATTGACTTTTGATCCTTGAGAATAAGAGGAAGTAGGAAAGGGAACAGGGGGAGCATGACATATAACCCGTTAAATTAAGAAAGAAGGCAAAAAAAAGAGGAACAGTGGTATGACTTTGGAGCTATCTTTGAGTTAATGCCCTTTAACCCTTTATTAACCAATAACTTTTGACGTATCAAATTAAGAGGCTGGTACCTAGCGGAGGGAAGAGGAGAAAGCATGACCTTTGACTTTTTAGAGGCTAATTACTTTTGATTTCTCAGAGTGTAGAAGGGGGCAAAGAAAAGAGGAAAAAGAATATCCTATTAAGAATTAACGACCTTTGACGGGTTAATTACCAATAAACCTTGACTTCCGAGATTAGGAAAAGGGTGCCTAGTAAAAATAAAACAAAAGAAGAGAAGAAAATGTTTTTTGACCTCCTAATGGCCAGTGACCTTTGACCTTTCAAAATAAGAGAAAGAACCAAAGAAAAGAAAAGAGAATAATTTTTAACCCCCTCAACCTTAAAACATTAACTTTTAAAAATAGAAGAAAGGCATCAAAGGAAAATAAGAGTAGGGACCAAAGCAAAGAAAAGAGAATAATCTTTAAGCCTCTCAATGGCCATTAACCTTTGAAAATAGAAGAAAAGTAGCAAAGGAGAAAAGGAGGGAGAACGATCTTTGCCTCTTTAATTATTAATGACCTTTTACCCCTGAAAGTAGAAAAGAGATAGCAGAGAGAAGAAAGGAGAAGAAAATAACATTTGACTTTTTAATTTTATTGACCCCTCAGAGTAGATAATGGGGTCAAAAGTAGCAGAACGCGGGATAACCTTTGACGTCTTAAGTCTCATTGATCTTTGATCCCTGAGAGTAAGAGAAGGGTAGTGATGAGCGATATTGCTACTTTTGGATCAAACCGTGATTTGTGAGTGAGGTCTGTGATTTTAAAGCTTGATTGTGATCACGATATTTATTTAATAGTCATATCATGATTGTGTTTCCTATTTCCTACACCACTAGTCTAGTTTCAGTAAGACGTCAATGCACATCGCGCATTTATAAACTAATTAGGTCATAAAATGACAAAACCATTGTATAAACTTGTCGTATTTTATTTTTGGTTTTACATGGTGTACCTATAAAAGTTTATTGGTTTATTGAACGTACTTAACATGGCCTTTCCTGCTTGTTCGTCCATCACAATGCCAAAGATAACAAAATATTACAGACCGTCGTCAATAAAATAAATGCTGCAATACTAGAGTGATTATGTTATGACGTAAACATACTAAAAGTCCTGAAACCCAGGAGGCGAGGAAACTGGAAGGGGGCCCAAAAGATACCGGTTTTGGGTTTTTCGTTTATATCTGGAAAACGGTCAGTTCCAAACAAAAAGTGGTTATCTACCAAATTGAAGTTGACATAATTTACCATCAGAATGTTTCTGCTATTTAATGTTACAAAAACTCAAAAACCCGCGTCTTATAGTAAGAAAGTTGAAATTTGCGGTTTGGCCGATTGTCACGAAAATTCTAAACCAAAACATTCAACTGGTCTTATCTTAAAAAGTAGGACTTGTATATGGCCAGATTCGTGTTAAGTGGTTCAAAACTTGCAAGAATAAGTCATAAAATTGAGGTCAAAATTTTTAATATTTTTTACTTTTTTTCCACTTCAATCGATATTAATTTGAAAAATTCCTAAAATCGACGCCATTGCTACAAAGGCCTGCAAATTGATGTTTTATTGAGTAATCGATCTCTCTGATATCAAATCTAAACTCAATTTGATTCTAGAACCAATATTCTTTTTATAAGTTTTTAAAAAACACAAAACTGATTTTTTCCAATTTTTAAACTCCTCTTACTTCTGAACGGAGACACTTATATCGAATATCGAATCCAGATACATTATATTTATCGCAATTTCAGAGGCTATCCAATGCCGCAAAAATGAAAGGGAACAAATATAATGTACACCAAATTAAACCATACATCCCTTGCACTGTCCACCAGAAAATTTAATGAGCATCAAAAAATCTAAATGAAACCCAAATTATTATACATCAGAAAATGAGAACATCACCACTAAAATAACTATGCTGCGTATTGTTTTACCATTGCTTACATTTTAAATTCTATATGTCTATCAATTTTACTAAATGTTCACCAAATTTAGAACGCTCAAGTTACGCGTCCGTGGTGTTGTACATAATAAATATTCGCGTTATCCATTTATATTTAGTGTTTCTCAAAAAAACTATTTGTGCGTCAAATAATCATTCTATTACTCCAAAAATGAAATATGCTCGCGCATCTCTCCTTGCCGCTTGCGCTTCCAGACAAGTGACATGCGAAAAAAGTTTTGTACAAGGTCAGTTGAGGGACCTGTAATTTTTTTTTTAAAAGCACGATTACAAATTACCACTAAAAAAGTTTTACGTTTTACATAATGCAAGCCAATTACAGCAAGGCATTTATATATTACGGAAATCAATATCTTTTTTGTGCAAACCACTTCTATTTTACTCTCATTTTCCTTGCCCTAGCACATCTACATCTATAATTTTGCATAAAATTATTTACCATTTGCACAACATTTTATTGCTTGTGTATTTTTGATCAACAAATAGTTTTTTTAACTACTAAATAATATAAGACGCTGTCGAAAATTAAATATCTAGGTATTATGTTAGAATTAAATGCGGAATAAAATTTGGTGAACATTTAGTATTTATGGTCAACAAAAGTTATTTTGACGAACAAAATATATAAGAGGCCAGCATTATGTCAATATTTGGCTGTCGCTTTAAGATAATGTATTTTCTTAATTTTGGTGAGCATTTAGTATTTTTGGGAAATGAAAGTATTTTTTTGTATGAATATATTGGGTAAATTTGGTAGGCTGGTAAATACGACCCAAAATGAAATCCCTACACATTTAATAAGAAAGTTGAAATTTCGAATTAAAACATTTAAATGATTATATCTTAAAAAGTACGACTTGCACATGGAAACTACCGCCAGATTCGTGTAAAGATGTAATTGATTTTAATAACTTGTTTGGGTAGCTTTCAATCTGTCAACTTAGACGGGTTTAAAATTTAAACCTATTCAGTACATGACAAAACGGAAGTTAAGACATTCATACTTACACTATAGGAAAGTTTCTTCAACAAAATTGTTGTTAATGCTGAAGTTACTTTAACAGTGTTTACAACATAATTATTCATGTGAATTGCAACAATAGAGCAGATCTAGTAATGATTCCATTTAAGTACAACAGAGAAGAACACCCAAAAATGGTTTACCAACAAAAAATAGAGAACGTAATTATAAATTTTATGACTAAATTAAAGTTTTTTGTTAGATTAATTCTATTTATTAATTTAACGCAGTCATGAGCAATAAATTGCAGAAGTAACACTTATATAAATATGGAAAATATAACAAATTTGCGTTGGTCAACTAAAAATACCAATTTGATAAAATGCAGTACAAAATTACATGTTCCCTATTCACCAGAACCAGAATCGTTTCCATTCAACCACACCTAAATACAACAAACTTCAGAAAACCATTTTTTACTTTTTGAACAGTTAGCGTTTTTACAATGAGGACACTTTTTCAAAAATTGGTTTCCAACAGCGACTGTTCCCATTAAATGTTTCTGCACAAGATCAGCCAGAGCTTCCACAAACAAAGGATGGTCATTGGGCGCAGGCACTCTCCGAATTTCCTCGACTCCCACCTAAAATAAAATAATTTCAAAAACGATAAACAACACGAAAAATAATTACTTCTTCAGCAAGTTCCTTGCAATACTCTATATCCAGTTCATGTAATGTTTCGATATGTTCATTAACAAAGGAGATCGGTACCACGACAAAAGTTTTCTTGCCTTGTTTAACATAAGATTTGATTGCTTCATCAGTGGCAGGCCCCAGCCAAGGCAAAGGTCCAACTTTCGACTGCCAAACCAATAAGTAGGGATTGCAATTATTCAGTTCTCGCATCACTGCGTGCACGGTAGCAGCAACTTCCGATGGATAAGAGTCCCCTCGATTTACAGTCTTAAAAAACAATATTACTAAACGTTAGGTAGAAAAAGAAAAAAATACTTTGAGAGGCAGTGAATGAGCTGAAAACAGTATAATTGCTTCTTTACGGTTGTTGTCGTTCATTTTTAGCAATTCCTTGTTAATTAAATCGGCGAAACATTTGACGAGTAGGGGGTGGCTGAACCATCTGTCGATGACGCTCATTTTGAAATTACTGGGAAATTTTCTGCAACTTTTTGGTTAAATCTAGCAAAATTTGACAAAAATAATGTTACTTGTTTGAAAAATGTTTATAAATTGCGTTGAAACTTGATCCAGACGTCGCACAACTGTATTGAGGATACTGCGAAAATATTACAGCGTGCTCAATTCCATCCCTAAAATCCAACTATTATAACTCTGGAAACGGGAGTAAATGAGGTAAAAACCGTTCAATTTCCTCAAAAGCGTCTTTCGTGTATGGAGGCACGTATCTAAATGCTACGTAATGTTTATGTGGCCCTGTACTGGGGGAAATTCGGTCGAGAGTTTCGCACATTAATTTTCCTTGCTTGTTGGTCCATTTTAGAATAGGGGAACCGCCTCCGATCTCCTCATATTTTTTCTGCACTTCAGGAGTCCTACGGTTAGCAATCCAAGGGCCCATATAACTAAAACCACGAAATCAAGAACAACAATCTAAAATCCTCCTAATTAAAAACCTTTGTGCAAAAGGCAACTGAATCATGTCTCTATCCGTCATGATTTGGTTCAGGTAATTCTGAACTTGATCCACCTTTTCGGGCCCGCCCATATTGAGAAGAACCACCCCAGTTTTGGGGCCATTCGAAGCCTTTCGGGACGGACATAACCTCACTTCTTGCGCAAACCTTTGGCCTACAAACAAATTTTTGGCGATAACTGACAAGAAAAGGCGGTTAGAACCTGAAATTGCGAGAATTCGTCGAGAGAACATGATTTCACACTTTCCTTCGAGTTCCGGTCCGGTATGTCTTGAATTTGAATGATCGCGATCTGGGGATAGCCGACGATGCAAACTGCGATTAGGACGTGATCGATAATTTGAAATTACGCGCGCTGCAAAAAATTTAAAATATTATGACAATTTGAATATTTAAATTCAAAACTTTTGTCGAAATGGGCCAAAATTGCAAATTTTAACTTTTCTATTATTAAGCGTAGGGCTAGAATTGAATAGCCTATAAAATACAGATAAATTTGACGTAAGTATCTGGATTCGATATAAGTGTCTCCGTTCCAAAGTTACAAGAGTTTGAACATTGAAAAAAATCGTAATTTTGTGGTTTTTGGAAACCTATAATAAAATCTATCGGTTCTTGTGTCAAATTGAGTTCAGATTTGATTTCAGAGAGGTCGATTTACACAATAAAATTTAGCAACAATTTCAACTTTTGGAATTTTTCAAGTTTCTGTCGATTGGGGTTGATAGGTTTTCAAAAACCACAAAATTACAATTTTTGACAGTCCCCCCACCCAGCACCCAAACACCCCCTGTCATCACTCCCACCCCAAGATGATAACTGATTTACTGCGCAAGCGCAATATCTCTGATCTCTGGCGGGAACGATGAAGAAGTGTTGTCGCAAGTCGCAACGCAATTAGTGTGCAAAAGTCAAAAGTGTGTATGAGTGTGCCTAACACGATAATTTTTTCACGCCACCCAAACACCCCCTGTTTTCAACCCTTCCACTTCCAAGATAATCACTGCGCAACATCGCTGCCGGGCGGGAACAGTTGAAGAAAAAGTGGTGTCGCAATTAGTGTAGGTAACAAGACACTTGTGCGTGCCAAAATCAAAACCAACCCCGTGAACCCCGTGTGTGAAGTCAAGTGTGAACCCTACTGGACTGGACCGTCGAAGCCGCCTGCGACAGCACCCAGGTTAGTGGCATTGTATTGTCCAACCCCCTACGGTACCCGATAGCATTCGATAGCTTTGAATCCTCCGTGTCCGGTGCTCGCCAGCGGTGCCACCCTCCAGCTTGGCAGGTTTGAGGAGGAACCTTTTCCTGAATTAGTTATTGTGAACCTTTTTCATGGGGGCTCGAATTAAGACATTCGACCGGGTGGCGAATCGAATGCAGATCCAGTTTTTTGTGCCGAGTCGAGACGCACCTGTTCGGATTGTTTACATTTTTTACATTGCGCTTTACTACAGCGCGGTAACAATAAGCTGCACAGCTCGTCTACGTAGTAGTAAACTAAAAATCGATTTTTTGTTATTTATTTATGTAGGTGCCGGGTTACGTTCTTACTACATTTCCGTATTTAAAAATAAAAAATATTTGTTATTTAATTGCTTGTCTAGACCGAAGTTAACCCGTAGCTTCTGAGGTGACTTTTCTGGACATATTCACTGAGATGGAGTCTCAGAGATTCCGGTTAAGGCTGCCGTAAGAAACGGCAAAACACGCTTTCGTAGTTCATGGCGTTAGAGCAACCTAATGATACAATCAAGTTCTCCTTTGACCCACGTAATGACAAAACATCAAAGATTTGGATAAAGTAATTTCTAATCGCATTTTTATCTTGTTATAAAGTAACAACCCTTCAAAGTTCAGCAACTTTGAAGCCACGTATTACGTAGGATTTTTTTTACTGCTTTCATATTTCTTTTAGCTGAAAGGTCAATTCTTCACCTTTATAATCCTGAAAACAGAAATGAGTTAGGCCTTCCCGTTTTTGCTAACCCCATGAACTCGTGGAGGGCTACCAAATAGATCCTCTCGACGATTCCGCCCGATCGCGGCAGTCAACAATACGTAAAACTATTATGTATTTGAGGGGTTTTCCCATATGCGCGTTTTGGCGCTGTTCTACAAGAATTTTGCGATTCCAGCGTGCATCGTGTTGTTTATATTTGAGATTTTGAAATCGGTCTCGGGTTTTATTTCCGATCCGGTGATAAAGAGCTAAATATAACTAAGTAGTTCTGACGTTGCCCTAGTCATCACGTATTTATTCCTTCTCGTTCCACGTCTTTGTACATGGAGAAAAGTGTGGAATGTGATAAGGCCGACCATATAATCAGTAAACAATATCCAAGGGATCTTGCTAATTATCGCGTGCAGCAATCTTTAATTGTCGGATGATGTAGCGGTATGAAGAAGACTGACAAATGTTAATAATAAAAGCCCTTTCAAATTAACATAAATAATATAAAATACCTACAGGCCCGGCTGTAGGAAATCTAGAGGTATGTGCCGAGGTGTGTGCACTGTGCAAGATAGCAACTGCCGCCCAAAAATGTAGAATATGTAGTATGTATTTTTCAAACTATATCAGTAATATTCACATTTCATTACATATTTAATAAAATAAATAAAACAATAAATAAATTTATACTATATGAATTGATCTTTATTAACATATTATACAGGGTGTCCGTTTTTCGAGAGCTCGCTTAATCTCAGAGATACAAAGTCGGTTAAATTAGGGCAAAGTTGCGCATTTTCATACTGAATATTAATGTGTATGAAAATTTTTCTCACCATTGAAAATTTTAAAAATTAGGCATAAATGTAAAAAAGTATTGTGTTGCAATCAAAAAATAAAAGTCAATCAATAAATGCTAAAATCCAATATGACGCCCATAAGAAAAACCAAAGTTGGATGAATGGCAGATTTAGATTTATTGTAAAAAGTGCCTTGACAATGCTTCGTTAAAAAGTCTAACTTTAATGGTTTTTGCTTAAAAAAATTAAAGCTTGAATGAAATTTTGTCTGTAATTTAAAAACTAAAAGTGTGAGAAAATGTGAGATGTATACATTATTTGAATATTAGGACAAAAATGTATAGCAAGAAAAACTCCTGTAATAATTTGTATAAGTAGGTATATCTAATGAAATAATAATGGCTACTTCTGTTTAAAATTTATTTACATGACCACTTTTCGCACTTTCAATAAAGAAAACTCACTAATTATTTTCTCTACGTCTAACCTGTCTGCGATATCAGTTTCAATGGGATTAATGGTAAACACCGACAATCTTTCCTCTTACATTTTTTTTATTATTTTATTAAAACGTTGCTATTACGAGTGGGAAGGCGGTAGATAAAGACAAAGAAGGCAAGTTATTTTTCATTTACATCGTAATTTTTTTATTTTAGAACCATAAAATAGAAGACAACAATATTAATGTGATGAAATAAAATAATAGTAATTTTTCATAACCTACTATTTTGACGAATTTATTTGATCACTTGTTATCAGCTCTTTATGATATTGATTTGAAAAATAAATTATTTATGATAATTTGACCATTTTTTCCTCTTACCACAATTTTTCCGTTTATTAAAAATGCTGTGTTGCTCTCTTTGTTCAGGGCCTACGTTTACCGTATACGCCATCTCCGTCGCGTTCACACAACTTGCCAAACCGTAATTAACCGCGTCTTACATTTCTTGTTCTAGAGAAACTTTATTTTTGAAACGCCACTAGAGGTTATGCGAGATCATATCATCTTAATACTTGAGGCTATCGATCTACATAAAAAAGAATAAAATCCATATCGTGAAAAATGAAATGACACCTATTTAAACATGAAACTTTACTGATTTTAATAGATGTGACTAACAAAATAGTGCATATAGGATTTATTTGTGTATATTCTCTCGTATCATAAAAAGGATATTGATTCTCCAATTATTGCTTTTTCGAGCAAAATAAAAATCCACGCTGTGCGTTACTTGAGGCCAGAGGAAAAAAATATTATTTCTGAAGCCGCGCGCTCTTTGGAAATAGCGATTTTTCATATTAAAGGGCCTACAAATTTTTTTGGTACCACCAACAAAAGTCATAAAACGAGATTCTGGTAGTTCAAAATTTTTTTCGTATTTTTCTACTAAAGAAAATTTTTGGCAACTTATCGAGCTCTTTCGCCACATATCGAAACCGCTACACAAGCGCTGACGACCATCTGTTTATGAGACTTTGAATTTGTTATGGTTTTCAGTCACGTCTCGGTCAAGTTAATGGGCTATAAAATTTTGTTTTCGGTTTCAAATGTTCGCTAGGCTGTGGTTCACCCAGACATTGTGGCGCCAATTTTCTGTATGTTTGGTGATCTAACTAATTTAAAATCTGGGCGGAAACTGACCTAGTCAACTCTTTACGGCAGCCTTAATAAATTGGGGTAACCGGGGCGAATAAATAAATGAAAACCATGAGTGGTTAATATAACTAAGAGTTTATTGGACAGTTCTGGCACATAGATATACAGAGTGGGGCAATAGTGCGTCCGACTTCGATGGCTCGAGTTCTATGATTGGTAGAAATTTGATTTAAAAACACAAATAAACTAGAGAAAGAAGTCTATAACCAGAAATTATTTTTGAACATACAGGGTGAGCCAAGACGATTATAGAGGAGCAAGTGACATTTTTTTAAATGGAATGTTGTGTGTAAAAGAAGATTCTTTGAGCCTTTTTCTAGACTCTTTTCACTCCAATATTATTACTGACTATTTTCAAACCACTTGGATGTAGCAATTTTTTTTGTTCAAATAATGGCATTTGGAGATGCATGTTAAGAAAATCACTAGAGTCACAATTACGGTGGTTTTAAGAAAAAATTATGTAAAGACTAGTAAGGAAACATCTGTGGAATGTCTTTGAATCGTTTTTTTTTTTGAAAAATTATACAGGGTGGCTAGATTTAATTTTATAATTTAGAACTTTTTAAATTTAATTTTCTCCATTTTTTCAAATGGAACACTTTATATATTTTTTAACGATATGATGTAGAAACTAAAATCGAACATTTTTTGTATGTACACCTCTATGGCTATTTGTAATCATTTTCGATTTATCGCCCTATAATTACAAAATTCAAGAATTATCCTAAAAATTTAGATTGTTTTTCAAATTACTCGACAGATAAAATTGTAATAAGTGCTCCAGATGTTTTGTTTATAAATACAGCATAAGTTTTTTTAGTAAGTTTACTTTATGTTTGTATCTTGATCATTTTTTGCATTTTATATTATCCGACAAGAAGTACACATGTATCGTAGGTACCTGTCGTCAGTTTTGTGTCAATTTTGAAACATTTGAAGTTTTTTGTCGAGTCATTTGGAAAACGATTTAATTTTTTAGATTTATTCTTGAATTTTGTAATTATTGTTCGATAAATCGAAAATGGTTACAAATAGCCATTGGGGTGTGCATACAAAAAAAGTTCTTTTTTAGTTTCTACATTAAATCGTTAAAAAATATATTATGTATTTGAAAAAATAGAGAAAATTAAATTCAAAAAGTTTTAAATTGAAAAATTAAATTTTTTAAAAGTAAAACAATTTAATGACATTCCACAGATGTTTCCTAACTAGTCTTTACATAATTTTTTCTTAGAACTCGTAATTGTGACTGTAGTGATTTTTTTAACATGCATCTGCAGATACTATTATTTGAACAAGAAAAACCGGTACATCCAAGTGGTTTGGAAATAGTCAGTAATAATATTGGAGTGAAAAAGGTCTAGGAGACTCCGAAAAATCTTCTTTTACACACAACATTCCATTAAAAAAAAATGTTATTTGCCCCTGTATAATCGTCTTGGCTTAACCTGTATGTTCAGAAATAATTTCCGGTTATAGATTTTTTTTCTAGTTTATTTGTATTCTTAAATTATGTTTCTAGCTGTCATAGACTTCAAGCTATCGAAGTCGGGCGCACTATTGCTCCAGCCTGTATAGAATAGAAACGCCCCCGTTAGGTATGCAACATGATTTACACATATATGGCGACTCAGGCAGAAGTTTTTTTCTTTTTCTACCTACGCGAGAAGCGTAAGTAAGAGAGTAAGATCAACTGAGAAGTGGATGTGTTAACTACTTATCTATAAGAAAATATAATTCATTTCTCAAGAAGAATTAAAATGGCCGCAGAAAAATCATTTAAACAAAATATGAAGGAAATAACGTTTTTAATTAGTAAAATAAATTTTTGTATTTTTAGTGTTAATATTTATCATGTGTGTGAGATTCAGTAGATTTGGTTGGTGATTATGTGACTTAAATACTTACTTAAATTTAATCAACCAAATCTACACTCAAGTAGTTCACATTTTTACCCCTGTAAGGCATGCAACATGATATACACATACGGCGACTGCGGAGTTACGGAGGTGCCAGAAGGCCTTTTCTTTCTCTACCCATGTGAGTGGTTTAAGTAAGACCAACTGAGAAGTTGGTTTGTTAACTACTTATCTATAAGAAAATATAATTCATTCCCCAAGAAGAATTAAAATGGCTACAGAAAAACCGTTTAAACAAAATATGAAGAAAATAACGTTTTTAGTGAGTAAAAATAGAAGAGAACCAGCTAACGTTGCAATTCTCTGAGAGTTTTTGACTGGTCTTAAGTATCACCTATTTTTGGCAGAAAGATTATTGAATTTTCTTGCAAAAGTCAGATTTCGATCAGATTTACATTCACAATGTCACATGCAATCTAAAATGATTCAGATGTTCCTATTAAAACTACCCCATAAATAAAAACATAAAAACGCTTAATCAAGTCGAGTTGACGTAACCAAGTATATTAAATTTGAAACTTTCAAACCCTCACATCTATCTATTTCAATTACGACACCCACACCTAGCAAGAGCAAGCCGCAACAACATCAACATAAAATCCACATCAGACGTTTCCTTAGACGTAACTAACAAAAAATAAACATCCTTCATTTTTATTACCATAGAGGCCGTTTTGAGTTTCCGATTCAAGTTGAGATAAGAAAAAAAAGTGGCACGGTTTATCAGCGCAAGTCCTTTTGAACGGGGGCGTTTGCTCCAGAAGGCTAGTCTCGTGTTGTCTGTTACGTGAATTGCATGTGGCTAGAACCAGGTGTTAACGGTGTTAACTGTTAAGATCGGTAACGCGTGGGTGGAGGGTGTAGTAACTCCAGTGTTTGTATTTACCAATAAATTTTTAATAACATTCTATTAACGGTGATGGTTACAAATGGTTCGCGGTCAAACGAAGTGCTCATATGTTGAAGACTTGGAGACGTTGTCCCCTGACAGCTCACCACCACGTGCTCCAATGTTTGTAAACAACCTGTACGTTGTTCAGCGTTTTGTTGCTATATTTTAATGGAAACTCTTTGATTGGTCAGAATGAAAACATTAATAAAATTCCTTTATTTGTGGCTAAATACCAATAAGGGAGGAGGAGGAAGAGAAAGTCATCTTTGCTTTATGTATAATTTATTGTATTGATTTTAGAGTTTTGTATTTGATCCTGAATACTGAAAGAATCAACTACTTGTCTATTAAAGTCTAATCAAGGGATTTTAATTTGTTAAGTTTTAAGCAGGAGAGGTGATTTTATTTAAAAAAATGTTTAAAGACCACTTTTTAAAAATGTAAACAATTGCATTTTGATAGTATTTAATTTCTTTCTAACCTCAGCTAAAAAAATATTTTTATTTGGGAAAATTAAAAAAAAAATTGATACATTTAATAAATTATCTTTAAGCAGAATAAAACTAAATTAAATTTAAAGGTAGTCATGTACTGGAAATAATTTTAGCTATTTAATTGTAACATTTTTAAAGCTGTAATTTTACTAATAACAAAGATATTTCGGTTGCTTCACTTTAGCTGACTCACCCTGTATATTTGCAAAGATGTTCCAGAGCAATATAAATAGGATGACAAATGCTAATTGTAAATCTGCTAAAAATTATCTTTTGTCAAATTTGCGGCCATGGAGAGACTTGGTTAGTGTGCACGTAATTTCATATCGATCTCTAATTACAGCACCTGGCCAAGTAAGCCGGAAGTACCTTTGACAGTACCACATGTGGCCCACGCACGTTCCCGTAGCTCTAAAAGCTATTTCTGGTGAGCGGCTACGGCAATCTAAAAGCTCAGAAGCTCCAATTTATTTACGACTTTTGTCTTTTTATTAATAATTTGGCGTCTGGCTCCTCCAAACACTTGTTACATTAATGGCTTAGCGTTATTTTTCTCCGACAAAGTTTTCAGTGCAGCCTGCAACTCGTTTGCCACAAAGTTAATAAGCCGTGCGACGAAACAAATTGCGCCAAACCGAAAGACACTTTGGTTGAAGTTTATGTCGAGTCATAATCACCTAATTAAATTTATTGACAATTTTTCATTGCAAAGTTGAAGACATTTGGATGCTAAATCAATGTTATTAAGTTAAAACGCGTTATTCTGTTATGTTCAGACATTGTTACGCATTAAAACGCGTTATTCTGTTATGTTCAGACATTGTTACGCATTCAGATTTAAAGAAAAAAAATTTGTAATTTTTGTAAGTTTTCAAATTTTGTTTTTTTAACTAAGACAAAAATTGAGTAATTTGCCGCTTCGTTCCTATTGTGGATTAACACGTTGATTGAATGTTGGCGTATGTCTGTCACGTTCATCTAACTCGTTTATAACCGCACCCTCCCGAATTCTCATTGCCTACAAAGTACACAACTGTCTACCAGAAGACTGAAATGTGCCATTATTTTTTGTCCGCACATGAGTACAACCTAACAATATAAA
This sequence comes from Schizotus pectinicornis, assembly GCA_951805265.1. NCBI lineage: Eukaryota > Metazoa > Arthropoda > Insecta > Coleoptera > Pyrochroidae > Schizotus > Schizotus pectinicornis. The sequence goes on along the minus strand of OX638202.1, from coordinate 3,696,034 downwards.
TCAAATCACAAGCCATAAACAAATGGTAAACGAAGGTGTATCTCTAGGGAAATTACAAAACAACAAGTTGTTTTGAGAGAAAACATATTTTTTACGATTCAGCAGGATCACAAGTGGTGGGTTGGCTCAGGTATAAAGGATTAGATGAAATTTGAATATGTAATTGAATTTAGCTTTCAATCAATTTATTCACTCCAAAACAAGTATATATCGCCGCATTAAAAAAGGTTTTATTTTGATGATCAGATAATTTAGGAAGGGAAATTTATTATCGCTTGTCACGCACGGAAGTTATTTTGGGGGAAATACGAGAATTTGGGTATTTTTATCCAAAATTTTTAAAATTGAAGGATAATTTTGTCTAAAAAATTTTTGTTGATTGATGTGAAAACCTTAATTGATGCAGAAGAAAATTACCTACATATGTAGGTATTCAAGTATCGTAATCTAGAAATTAAGATATTCCATAATAATGCTATTGAATTATTCAATAATTAAGTATAAAATCTTTTTCGGCATCTGTTAATAAATTTTCATAAATAATAAAATGAGGGTGGAATATTTTCTATACTTTTTCTAATACTAAATAAACGGGGCACGGAAGCTGCATCTTATAGGATCAGGACCGTTTTGTGGTCTAAGCATAAGCCACAAAAGGACTTAAATTCTATAGATGTAAAAGAAATGCTAAAATAACATACTGGAAGCAATTTTTGGAATAAATACAGACAAAGAAGTTTATAGACTATTGCCAAAGACTGTCATAAGGCTTATCGAACTTACAAAGAAGGAACTGAAGCTTATTACTGGTTTCCTCACTGGACATTTCACTGAAATACCATGTCATGAAATTGGGAAAGATAGACAGCCTCCAATGAAGATTATGTAGAGCGAAAGATGAAACTTCGAAACACATACTATGCCACTTTGACACCCTAGTAGTGAAGAAAAGGTCTTTTAAAGACTTTGTGAACTTTACAATAGATTTATGCTTTTGGGATAGTAATTAGAAGAAGGGTTTGAACAAAAGATTTTACAGGCCAAACTACCCCAAGCGATTTACAGTGTATACTATACATTACTTATAAGGGTTTTAAGTTTATCAAATTTTGTTATTATATTTTTAAGAAAAAGTCTATTTTGTGTAGTGGCTTTCCGATTGCGTCATAATCTCCCAGAAGAGTTCTAGAATAAGAAAATTTTTGGTGGTTTTCTACGAATTATTACTAGGTATACAAGTTTTTTCTCCCTTTGAAATGGAACAAACAGGATTTGAAATAAATTCGATGTTAATCCTTCGTAAGAACCCCGTCAATACATATATTTGTTTTAGGATCGTATTTAACAGTATACCAAATTTACCCAATATTTTCATACAAAAAAATACTTTCATTTTCCAAAAATCCTGAATGCTCACTAAAATTAAAAAAATACATAATCTTAAAGCGACAACCAAATATTGACATAATGCTGGCCTCTTATATATTTTGTTCGCCAAAATAACTTTTGTTGACCATAAATACTAAGTGTTCACCAAATTTGATTCCGCATTTAATTCTAACATAATACCCAGATATTTAATTTTTGACAGTGTCTTATATTATTTAGCAATTAAAAATACTATTTGTTGATCAAAAATACACAAGCAATGAAATGTTGTGCAAATGGTAAATAATTTTATGCAAAATTATAGATGTAGATGTGCTAGGGCAAGGAAAATAAAAAAAAGATATTGATTTTCGTAATATATAAATGCTTTGCTGTAATTGGCTTGCATTATGTAAAACGTAGAACTTCTTTTAGTGGTAGTTTCTAATCGTGCTTTTAAAAAAAAAATACAGGGCCCTGAACTGATCTTGTACAAAACTTATTTTTGCGTGCCTCTTGTCTGGAAGCGCAAGCGGCAAGGAGAGATGCGCGAGCATATTTCATTTTTGGAGCAATAGAATAATTATTTGACGCACAAATATTTTTTTGAGAAAGACTAAATATAAATAGATAGCGCGAATATTTATTATGTACAGCACGGACGCGTAACTTGAGTATTCTAAATTTGGTGAACATTTAGTAAAATTGATGGACATATAGAATTTAAAATGTAAGTAATGGTAAAACGATACGCAGCATAGTTATTTTAGTGGTAATGTTCTCATTTTCTGATGTATAATAATTTTGGTTTCAATTACATTTTTTGATGCTCATTAAATTTTCTGTTGGATAGTGCAAGGGATGTATAGTTTAATTTGGTGTACATTATATTTTTTCCCTTTTTTTTACCACTTTTTTCTTTTTATTACACACCTTTTCTACTCTACTATAATGATGTGTTCTGAAGTTCGTTTTCCCTCCTAAAATCTAGGATCCTTTGTATCGTAGCTAGCCAACTTTCCATCTCTTCCTTCGAAGGGTTAGTCTCGTTATTTTAGCCCTTACTTGCAACTTTTATTGTAGGTACCTGTTTCTTGTGTTTTGCAGTTTCCAGTACAATTATTTTTACATTTGTTTGTCATTTTCTATTTTATGATGGTTTTAATGGCCATATCATAGTATCAGCATACATATTATACCGGGTGGACCATCACTTGTGGTCGAATTTTTCCCGCCCAAACGATAAAAGATTTGAATTTGAGCTTCCGAGGATATGATCGAACCATTAAGACCTACTTTTCAAAAAAAATTGAAAGTTTTTGGCCCACCCCGTGCTCCCCGAGCACCCCGTGCTCGTTTACACGGTGATTCATTTAAAATTGTAAAAAAGTTGACAATAAAGCTGCAACTTTTTTTATACCGTTGTACGCAGAAAATTTTTCAGATTACGGCGGTCTCTTTAGAATTTCGAAATTTTGGTTTCTGGGGCCGTAGTATTTTGTTGAAAATTATCTGAGGCAAGGAAGGTATTCCATGAATCAACTTGGCTGTTGCCTTTTTACGAAATACTACGGCCCCAGAAATCAAAATTTCGAAATTCTGAAGAGACTGCCGTAATCTGAAAAATTTTCTGCGTACAACGGTATAAAAAAAGTTGCAACTTTATTGTCCACTTTTTACAATTTTGAATAAGTCACCGTGTAGACGAACACGGGGCGGGCCAAAAAACTTCAAAATTTTTTGAAAAGTAGGTCTTAATGGTTCGATCATATCCTCGGAAGCTCAAATTCAAATCTTTTATCGTTTGGGCGGGAAAAATTCGACCACAAGTGATGGTCCACCCGGTATTTGTAATTACATTTTTTTTGTGTCAACAGACGCATGTTTTTCAACGCTGATCTTACTTCCTTCTTCTTTATACTTTTATATTTTTACCTATATTATGTCATTTAAATTACGAAAGCTTTTGGAGATTCCCAATCTCCTTTTTGCCAAAATTCTCACTTTTTTTCTTTTCACTCTAATTTTTTCTTAAATCTAACTCTTTTAAACAGTCACACTATCTTGTTCAAATCTATCTCTCTTTCCTACTCTGTATATTTACTTCTCAGGTTTAACGTAGTTATGTTTATCTGTAAAAAATGTATAAAATTTTTAAATGTAATATAAAGACATAATTGTTGATAATAATGAAAGGGTAGCGAATAATGTGATTTTTGGGTTTTTATTTGGTTACTTGCTAAACTGTCTATGCTGCGTTGGTGGCAATCATTAAAGGTGTTTTTTTTTTATTTCCAGAATTTTTCAATAGGATGGAGCAAACATGGCTTTGGATCAACGAAGATACAGTTCGCAAGAAACAATCCAGGTAAGTTTGCCAAATTGCTGTATTGATCATTTTGAAGCGTGCAACTACAACTATTAACTGTAGTAATTAAAATTAATGATTAGAAAACTGTCACATTAAGGGCCGAATAATTTGCTTACCTGTAAGTGTCTGTTAAGGATAACGGGACTTTTAATCAAAATTTCTGTAAATTCGCCTACCCGTAGGGCTAAAGTGACCAGTAAATAAGTTATCTGCCATTTACCCAATATCACTTACAAGTTATCTTGAAAGTTACGCTAACAGCGACTTTACAGGTGGGGCAGAATAGAGTAGAAACCAAATTATGCAAACTCAGAAACAGCTTGTTGTAAAGGACCATACCATTGATCTTCTTGGAAGTCTAGACAATTCCATCGATCTCTATTGAAAACATTATTAAAAAGAGTAGCGTGAACTAGCAGCAATAATGTTCAAATGGTTACAAACACCGCTATTTGAAAATGTTTATTTGGTTGCCTAACCTGCTTGGGGGTAGTTTAGTTACTTGTGGATAATATATGGGACGCGCACCCCACAAGTTTTCACGTGTTGCAGCAATTAAAAAATGTTGCATTGCGGCACTTTTTTAATGGATATGGATTCGCACTATCGGTAACACGAAAGTGTAATCCTGAATACTGCAATTCAATAATTTACGACCATTCTGGTGTAATTCTATTGCGGAACGGACCACTAGTCGCCAGCTGCTTCAGTATTGCAGGATTTCGAGTCGGAGTTATGCAGATAGTAAAGACACAAACGATACAAAAAGAAAGGAGAGACGAAAGTGTGAAGCGTCACGCAGTCTGGCGAGATGACAAAGTCGGGTTCTTGGTTCTTCTAAGGGCGCCACATCTAAATCTCGAACACGTGCGTTTTGGACATGCGCCATTGAAGGCGCTTTTAATGGCAAATCCATACTGCGTATAAGACTGAAAGCTTTTGGTCTTTGCATGTTGCATACTGTAACTAACAGCATTGGAAAGTGAGGAAATCGAACTATTACAAGCAAAATAACATTAACTACCCTTACTTTTACCTTTATAATAGTTTTATCATGCCCTAAGCCGTTCTAAACTAATAGGTAGATAGGTTTATCTATTACTCAAGACTCAAGATATTCTGATATTCAGATAATTAAGTTACTTCATGATTGTAAAAATTTTTGCAATAAGCGTCAATAGTAGTAATCTTTAATTATTGCAGATATATTAAAAATGTAATTAAAATACTACTTACCTACATAATAGTTTTTCTGCCGAGAAGTTTCTCCATCGTAATTTTTTTTTCTTCTAGAGGGGTTACTTGTTCAAATGGCTATTCCACAGCATTCTTTATTTAATAATTCTTTCTGTAGACTCACCCATCCATAACTATAATACAAATGGTACTATACTAAACTTAAGGTTCGGATTTAAGAGACAAGAATGAAGCTATCTTCAACCTTGTCTCTTAAATCCAAACCTTAAGTTTAGTATCCTTGTTGCTCTCAATACCGATCTCAGTTTATGATTAAGTCAAGTCAGACTTCAAAATTAAAGCGAATTTTTAGGATTTGGTTCTATTTTTAGAATCCGTAAACATCTGTCTCGGAGGTGTACTATTTTGAAAGTTGATCGGTCAAGTAGGTACCTTTAAAAATACAGTCATTTGAATTTGAACTTTGATTTATCACAAAATTTTAGCTGAATTTTATTTTGATTCGAAGCCATTTCAAAGCGGATCATCATCTACAGATCAAATGTCTGAGCCAATAGCATTATCTTTTAAACAAAACAAAAAAATCCTGAAAATTTGTTTTTAAGATCTACAGATTAAAATGTCCGAACCAATAGCATTATCTTTCGAAAAAAACAAAAAAATCCTGAAAATTCGCTTTAGTTTTGGAGCCTTACTCGACGCAATCATGGTCTGACAACGGTATACAACCCATTGACATTAAAGCATAAAAGCAATAAATAATATACTATTTTGCTCATCTTTTTTATTCTTTTTTCTATAGTTTTTTCTGTCTATTCTTTAGTATCTCTTTTATAATTTCATCTTTGTTTACGTTGGACCTGTATATTTCTATAAATTTTTCAATATAATTTAACGCTGGTTTGGGTTTCAGAGATTCCATATCTTTTCTATTCTAAAATCTACTACCTCTTTTGTTTCACATTTTAATCTTGCAATTAATCTGAACTTTTAGTGTTCGTTTTTTCGCAGCAGGTTCACATTTTTGTCTACTTTAATACTAAAAAGAAAAAAATAGATTTTTCTTCTTCTTATCGGCAATATTCTAATTTTTATTTCTTTGTACTTTCTAAGTTTTTATTTATACTCTTATTCTTAAGATATAATCCAGGCATAAAATTGAAGCCAAATTTCTTTTAATATTTTTCGAGGTGACTTGTTGATGTCTTCACTTCACGATATCGAATTTTTCGATATTGTACAGCATCCTTGAACGTTTTGAAACTTTTGGATGGTCAAGAGACCAACTAGTAAGGCCCCTTCAACACACACAACACTTTTTTAAGGATTCTACCCGGTTTTTAAAGCACATTAAAAAAGCTTTCGGCTCATGGGTCTGTTTAGCACAACAGTTAAAATATTAAGAATTCGGCCGGTTTTTGAGGTAAGAGGCGTGCTATACAAATTTATGTAGATTACGATTGTAAAACAAAATTCATAGGTTTTTCCGATGGGGTAAAACACATTTAAGTATCTGTAAAATTGATGCAAAAACTGGATTTATTAATGAATTAGGATTATATGCGATTTTGCTCGGTTTTTAAGGTATATCAGAAAGTTAAAATGTTAATGTATTTTGGTCTATGTTAAAATATTTTAAAAAACGTTAAAATTTGCCTTTGGGGCATGAAACTGAACTGAATTTCAAGGCATTTCAGTTTGTTTGTATAAAAATAGTTTACCTAACGAGTTCGAGAAAATAAATTTCTTTTGAGCTATGAGAACAAAAAATTATTTTATCCAGACAAATCAATATTTTAACATAAAATAGTTACAGACTATTGTAATCCACTATCCGAAGTGCCACTAGAATTATCTGAATCTGAGCTACAAAAATAAAACCATGGGAAAATCAAACTTTTGTTTGGTTTTTGGTTGTACTTACCTGAGTACATACATTTTCTATTGAGGTAATAAAATGCCTCTTGTCATCCTTATTATCAAATTTTATTGCCATTGTTTTAAACATTATTATTGGCTCTTTACCTTGAAGCACCACTTCAGTATCTGTTTCAGCGATGGATTTTACACGATTTTTTAAATAAATCACACCAAATACATCACAAGACACAATTCCTGGGTTTGCTGTGATAATTAAACGCAGGGGTTCTTGGTCGTTAATAGAAAACCAACATTTCTTATGAAAAGGCATTGCAAATATTTTTCTCTTCTTATTCAACAACGTACTTTGAAAATTTTGTAAACTTTTTAAAGTCGATACTTTTTTGTATCCATTTTTATTTGGAAGGGATAGTTTTTTACACATTTACTACATTTATAAAATTGATACACAATACGTACGGCTTCGATGTCTTTTGGGTCTTACTTACCAGATCAATTAAATCATTAACAAAATAACACAAACACAAAACACCTAACAAATTGTCCTGTGTATTAATAATCATATATAAACATAAACGTCTAGTGACTGTGCTTGTCATTTGTAAACAATGCTTGCACGGAGCTTTCTTGGAAATACGAAATGCATTTCCTTTCTTTTCAATACGTGCCACTGCTAATACAAACAATCACGTCAATGCATTGTGCTGACGTTCTACAATCACAAATAGTACATCGGAGACGTTCCCCTTAATACGTAGTACATATACGTACATACACAATATTGTCTTGACCTACAAACTTGATTGCGATGTTGCCTGTTACCAGCGCGTACAGTTCTATCACCTCGCAAATTTTCTGTGGTGCCGTTCTCGTCCCACCCCAATTCATGCAGTAATATTTCCCCGTCGGTTAATTTGAAACGAGAGAGGAACAATATTTATAAAGGGGTGTCGGAATATTAAAACAGATGATTTGTGGACGCATTCTCTCTTCGTCATTTCACTGTAGCAATCTAGAAACACGTAGTGACAAATGCGTATTTTTCATTTCGCCACTAATGCCACAAATTTGTCATCCAAACGAATCAAATAAAAGCCAAACTCGGCCAAGCTAAAATAGCTTCAAAATTTCCAACAATCATCTACAAATATTTGAGTTTGTCAAATTTAACTTTTCCAAGGAACATGATGTCAGCCCGGCAAATTTTACTTTTTTTTATATTGCTTTGTAACCGCCAGGACGTCTGCTATCGAGGACCATTTCTTTCTTTTCGTTCAGTGCTGCTGGTTTTTGAAGAATTCGGAGTGTTGAAAAAAATTGTAGAGAAGGAATTTATAATTTCTTAATATACACATCCATGGTTGAGCAAGATTGAGCTAATAATGAATCTTCCTTGAAAAACCACCAAAAAGATGGTGAGACAGTTCGAACGAGAAGCACGAATAGATCGGTTGCAGAACAGATCCATGGATCTTCTGGAAGAGGAAGAAAAATAAGAGGAGACTTTGTATTTTAGCATCATTTTTTATCAATTCTCTTTGCACTCATCTCTTTTCTTTCTTTGTAATGAGACTCCACATGGTCGGAGAATCTTGTAACAAACAGTTGTCAAAACTTGGTCCTATATCATTTAAAATCTTTTCTTTTTATTTAAAAAAACTCTAGGAATACCAGCTGCGTTTAAATGTGACAGCCAGGATATCTGACCATTATAATTCATTTAAGGCATTATGTGCAATATTCTTGTTTAGTTAACAGTTGGTTCACGATTGGATTGCTACCGAGTCTCTCTTTGTTGTTCATGATTTAATGTTACTACTGAACAGATCGAACATCTTTACGGTGTTTAGGGGACCGTTTCCTAGTCTCTGCAGAGTGGCTTCGTAGCAATGCAGCGAACGATGCCCCGGGCCTTGGAGCGGTGCATGTAATTAAAACGGGGGCGGCGAACAGAGAGAAACTCGGCGGCAGAACATGCAGAGGTATACCTGGGGGGCTTATCTCTTAAATTATGACTGCGCTCGCACTACGCTCGCCGTTTCCAGCGAAGAGCTAAATTGTGTTTGGACGGCACGGCACAACAGCCGTCAGCAGCGGCCCTTCAGCTAAAATTACGCCAATTTCACTTTATAGTTGTTCTCCGCCTGTATCCGTTTTTATGGAGCCTCGCCGGAAACAGATTTACGTTTTGTTATCATCAACTTAATTGTTAGAATGTGTTGGAACGCAGGCCGATACAGTTCGGCAAATTTTCTGACAGATTTGGGAGCTTTTTCTTATTAGTAGATCGAACCTTCTTCTGCTTCCATAAGTGTGCCAAAGCAGAAAGAAGGGAGAAACTGACAACATATTAAACGAATAAAGGGGAAAGAGAAAGAGTGAGAACTGAGCCCAAGAAAAAAATTTAAATGAACGATGAAGAAATGATGTATGACCAAGTTTTTGACGACTGCATGTTACAACCATGTGAAATCTTATTACAAAGAAAGGAACAAGATGAGATGAGTGCAGAAAGAATTGACAAAAAATGGTGCTAAAATACAAAGTCTTCTCTTCTTCTTCCTCTTCCAGCAGATCCATAGATCTGCCTCTTTTGCGACAGCAAGTTCCAACTGTCTCGCCATCTGTTTGGTGGCTTTCCAGGAGGACATTGTCCTCTCGGTTTTCCTTTCAGTGCCGTGCCTTTCAGTGCAGTTTGCGTTCATTCTTTTTATGTGTTCATGCCAGCATCTCCTCCGTTGTCTTCGCCATCTTACTATGTCTTCAACTCCTCACGTCTGTTTAATATCATTGTTTCTTACTTGATCCCAAAGGATTTGGTGGCCTGCTATTGTCTTCAGGGTCTTCATTTCGGACAATCTCATTATGCTTTTTGTCTTGCTAGCAAATACAAAGTCTGCAGTGAAAATAAGAGTCACAGAAAAAAGACATGCGAAGAAGTAGCTAGGAAAATCAATGTACCAGCAGGTCCAGAAAAGATTTTCAAAGAAGGGTGAGAAACTAGTATGCAATTTGTGAACAAATTTGTAAGATGGTATATCATATAAAATCTTGCAAAGTAAGAAGAGAAATAAACTATTTTCTTATCTTTTCTGAGCTCGTCTCCACATTTATTTTTTGCATGAATATACTAAGAGACAGATAAAAAGAGAAGGCAGTTCACAATAATGTTTTTGAAATGTGAATCGGTTCTTCGAACTGAACGAACATCACCAACGACGATTTAGTTTACCCGGTATAAGTCATGTATGGCCACATAAAGTGAAAATTTACAACATTTTTATGTAGTGTAAAAGTGAGCGATAAACCCTTTCCAGGAAACATAAACGTCGATTTAAATCACTCCCCGATTTAAACGCCAACGCCAATCTTAGAGGAATTTAGTACGGGATTTGGCACTGTGACACATCCGTCCGTGAATCAGCACGATCACGTTCGACGTTGGCGTAATGAACGGGCGTCCCGGCGCAATCCCGGAACGCAACAGTGTATCTCGCACAAGGCGCCCTTACGGGCATTCCAATTGGATTCCCATACGCGACCGTGACTCATACGCCAAATAGCATCGGGGAATTGCTGGGGATGTTTCCGATTCGAGTCTCAGCAGTCTCGCAACGGTCAACCTTTCGATTCGACACCCCAACAATAAGGACGGAGGGAGGCACTTTGATTAAGGTAATAACGTGGTGCGTGAGATTGGTTACATTTGGGTGACACTGGAAGAGAGGAAAACAGGCGGCACGAGCATGTTGAATGGAGATCACCACCCTCAGTTTTCTTGCGTTCGTAGAGGCGATTAATCGGCTGATGTAACGCGATATGAAGGTGGTAGTGGCGGTGGTGGTGGATTGTGTTACTGTTTTGTTGCGTTTTACTTGATGCAAGCCGATTTGTTGGATTTGAGGAAATCGGATTTTCCGTTGTGAAGTGTTGTGCACAATTTGATACGCAAGAGCAGGAAAATTTAATTCCAAGTTGAAATTTCAATATTACCACGCGTCATTGAGTCTACGATCGAATTTTTGATTAGATATTTCTTTGATCTCGTTTTCAATAATTTGTTAACTTCATCTTTTCAGTAGTATCTCAATTATGGCACTAGTTCATTACAAAACTCGTTGCTGTGCGGCTCGTTTTTTAAACTTCAATTTGTCTCATAAAATGTTACTTGTTTTTTAATGTAGTTTGGCATTTGGGAACGAATAAGATCGATGTTAATATAGTAGTAATAAGTAACTACATAATTGGAACAAGGAAGGTTGAGATATGAATGTCAGACTTTGAAGCCTTTTAAGCCTTGTACACACTACAGGCGCAACGTGCAATGCAACGTGTAATGCAACGTGCAATGCAACATGGACGGTGTATTTATTCGCTACTGTTCCAACAAATTGTACATCCACACTGCAATGCAACATCCCTTTGTGTTCGCACCAAAAACCGACAACCGGCGGATCGCTGGCGCGCAGTCAGTGCAACACGAGGTGCAACATGCAACACGCGCGCAACACACGTCCACACACGTTGCATTGCACGTTGCATTACACGTTGCACCTGTAGTGTGTACAAGGCTGTACACACTACAGGCGCAACGTGCAATGCAAAGTGTAATGCAACGTCCAATGCAACATGGACGGTGTATTTATTCGCAGACGCGCATTCCTGTTCCACACTGCACACTGCAATGCAACATCCCTTTGTGTTCGCACCAAAAACCGACAACCGGCGGATCGCTGGCGCGCAGTCAGTGCAACACGAGGTGCAACATGCAACACGCGCGCTACACACGTCCACACACGTTGCATTGCACGTTGCATTACACGTTGCATTACACGTTGCACCTGTAGTGTGTACAAGGCTTAACGTGAGATGTTAAGACAAAGAGAAAAAAATTGGTAGGTATAATACCACGTTTAAAAATCGTTGGTGAGAAATAAAATTTTATAATAACAAAATTGGTAATTCCAGATATTAAAGACAGAAAAATAAAAAATAAAAGAGTATGAACAACATAGGAAAAAAAAGACGACAAAATAGACAATATATGAAAACAGTGAGAAGCTAGTAAATGATAGTGAAGAAATAATAATACTGTCGGTTAGTCTACAAACCCTTCAGTGTATAACGTAAATAAATATTAATAAACAGCAACTAAGTAAAATGCTCTACTTATTTTTCCGGAAATAAACTGCAGATTCTTTTCTTAATCCAATAGTGTAACACACTTGCCATTTTTTTGAATGACTGGGTAATAAATGGCGACTTAAATCATGTTACGCAAAATTAAAATGTGATCACTATCCAGTTTCCAATAAAATGGTAAGTGTGATGCACCAATGCAATGACAAAAAAGAATTTGCAGCTTCTTTCCACAAAAATACGTGTCTATTTAAAAAATAAAATAATTGTAATTATGTTGCTGCCAATATTAAATTATAAAGAAATTTCTTAAGGAGAAAAGACAGAGATGAACGAAAATAAAGAAAATTCTAAAAAGGATCGAAACATAAGAAGTATATCGTATACAAAAAACAATAGAGAGATAAACGCAGATGAGAAGAGTCTGGTTAGTAATAACTCTAAACCATAAAGTGATTGTGGATCTATAGACAAAACCAGGAAAGGTTTTGAAAGGGCATGCAATCGTTCAATTTGATTTCAATCAAGTGAAGAAAACAAATAAGTAAAGAGAATATTGAAAAAAAATGTTAATAACTAAAAAGACAGTAATTAAAGCAATAATAATAGTTTAGAATGTACAGTCGCCGTCATTGAAGAAGCCCAGGGTGAAGTGAAATTCATTCCAACTTACGGTGTGCTTGAAGCTGTTTATAATTTAAAACTGAAATGTGCCGCTCTATTTCGACTAATCTTAGTTCACCTGTGCTGTTCTCAAACAAACTGTACCCCGTGGTTTAGCCTGGTTGCAAATGTAACGTAAGTTAGAATGAATTTTGCTTCACCCTGGGCTTCTTCAATGACGGCGACTGTACAGTTGTAAAACGAACCTTTTTAAATCTTCACAGAACATCTCGAAATATTTCTAAATTAGGAGAGAAATCTTCTTACATCTAAAAGTACCATGTTATGTTATGATGAGAACCTCATAATTTTTTTTGCGAGCTTTTTTAAATATTACTATAGCTTTTTTTATATACTTTTCTTCTTTATGGTGAGTGATACTGCTTTTGTTTGCAGAGGAACTTTATATTTATTCAGTCACATGTTTCGACATTTTCTTTAGTGTTATTGATAGAGAGAAAGCCAGAACTTGAAAAAGAGTTAAGATAATTGTGGTAGATAGTAAAATAGAAGAATATAGAAGAAGAAATACGAAGTAAAGTTTGTTTTATTTTGGCCACATCTCTGGTATGATGAGGTCAAAATAAGAAAAGAGAAAGAGAAAAAAATATATAAAAAGATTGAAAAAGAAGGAGTATTAATCTAAAAAGATGAAGCACAAAAAGATGGAGTAAAATGAAGACGTTTGAAAATAAGTGGCAAAAATAATGAGTTTTTCTGTGTTTGATGAATGTCTTTATTACTAGTTAGATTTTTTCTAAATTTCAAATTCTTAATGTAAATATAAGATAATAAATTGAATATGGTAAATATTAAATGAACAGAAGTAAAAGAAAGACAAAAGTATTTCCTTCTTTCTAGTATTTTATGTTTTTAGAAAACTTTTGCAACTCGTCATGATCATGAAGCGAAAATCATTATGAAAGTAAACTCGCTATCATAAAGTGAAAAATTGGGGCTAACATTAAACAAAGAACTACATTTTTTTGACTCTTTTATCCTTAATTTCAAAGTGGTAGTTAATTAAAAATATATTTTTACAAAAGTAATGGAAGTGCTTCTGAACTTTCCATACTAAGAAATATTACCATCAGTTTATGGCGATCTCTATAAAGGCAGGTGCCATATCGCCAAACTGTGTCAGTTTTAAATTGCGCAATTTCCATTTTTGTAAAATTACAGCACGTCTAGATTTTCGTTACGTGCCTTAAGTGGCCTCAAAGGACCCTTTAGCGATTACATCCAACAGTCTTTTCCTGCCAAAGTTGGTTACTGCTTATAAAACTCTCGAGAAAATCTCTAGAAAGTAATACCTAAAATTATTTGATTGAATACACAAGGAATTAAGGAAACATCGCGATTATTACAATGAGGAAAACGTTGAGGATTTATAAGAAAATTAAAGCTTTTTCTTCCTTCACAGCAACATGAAATTTGTACTTTAAATTAACCTTTGTTCGCCCAAGTAATCACCCAACGGTTCATTATGAAAGTATTAACGTAAATAGGTGGAAACTGTTTGAATTTAGAAAAGTAAGGAAACAGATGATAGATTACTGTCATCATTTTCATAACGTTTCTGATGTCTTATAGAAAAAAAAAACTACTAAGTTTATTTTTAGTAAAGAATTCTATATCAAACTGGAAAACTTACGGCCAGTAGTTCTATTTTGTGCAAGTTTACTTAATTATGTTTCTCTCGAGTTGTCTTATTTCTTGATACTTTTTCTTTTCTTTTTGACAAAAACAATTTTTTTACTGATGTTTCTAATTCCAAATTTCTGTCGTCATCCATTGGTTCTTATTTTTTCATATTTCTTCCGCATAAGAGATTGAAAACTTTTTCATATGATCTCCATATCTTTCATATACAGTAGAACTTCGATAATCCGGACAGATATAATTTTCGGCGGGTCCGAATTAGCGAAATTGTTCGGATTACTGAAGTATAATTTTTTAACCCTTTAAATGCCTTTAATATCAAATTATTACACTAGTTCCCCGATTTTTTATTCATGTATTTATTATAATGTATGTAGGTATGTACTCATGTAGTTTTAAAAAAGTGTTGAATTTTTTTTTGTGAAATATTCTTAACATAACGTTTTCTAGCTTTGCCTTGGATTTGCTTTAGCAATAATATGTTTTGATAAGAAATATTATTTTCTTCTGCCCACTGAACACAGGTAAAAAAACATAAAAAACATTTTTCTGCTTTTGAATGTTAGATTGTCTGTTAGATTGTCAACTACAGCTTCAGAGTCATTTTATTCTTCATTTCCCTCTCTTGTCGCAAATATGATTCGTTTACAAGTCCAAATGTCCGAATTATAGAGAGGTGTCCGAACTTCAGAGGCGTCCGAATTACTGGAGTGTCCGAACTAAAGCGTGTCCGGATTATCGAAGTTGTACTGTACTAACTATTGAGCAAAAAAAATTATTGTAACATTTAACCAACTTTCTCATCATTATGCCTTAAATTATTTTTTATTTCATGGTTGCAGAGTCAAGTTTCACACAATTTCGTCTTCTTCATGTTTCTAGTTTCTTTCATCTCTTCCTATTATGTCTATCCAGTTCTACATTTTCTATTCTAAGTGTTGTACCTACTGGTCAATAGATTGATTTTAGTCTGTGAATGTTACTGTACAAATTAAATAATAGAAGTCTTTCCTGCATCAGCCTTAATCCATGCTAATCTAGTTATAGAACTTAATTTTTTTTCTTCACTCTATTGTAAGTACCTTAAGTGTGCTTATTTTTATTTATTTGACTTAAAAGTTTTGGTGCCTCCAAACGTTCTCCTAATTTATGAACTGCTATGCTATATCAATGGCATCAGCTGCTATGCTTTACTAATGATTGATGCCCTATGAAGTTTACAGATTTTAAGATTTAAAATGTTTCTTTTAATGTGAATTATTGGTTGTTTGGAAGTTTAACATTATCCTTACAGAGTGAGGGTTAAGTTGTTTTATTATTCTAACATTTCTTAACTTCTTCTACGCAAGAATATTAACCACTGATCAATGACGAATCCAGTAATATGCTGTAGATACTGTGTATGATAATCAGTCAGTAATGTTCAAATTAAGAACACAAAGTATCTTAAAAATGAAGTTTCATAAAGTATATATGACGTCAAGAAGTATAAAAATAAGAGAGCTATATTAAGGAAGCTAGAAACATGAATCTCTCTTTCTTGACATTGACACAATACTTGTAATATCTTATTCCCCCTATTGTAAGAAAGATACTTTTTTTGCAAAAGGGGTGGTTACCCTTTAAAATCACTCCATTATACCTTGAACGACACAGAACGTATTGTAATATATCTCGATTTTTTGCATAATTACAGTTACATATCTAATCATTTCCTGGATTCGAAACAACCTCAGATTCTGTGGTGTAACTCTGTCAAAAAGCACGCGAAGCTAAAGCATAATTAGCTGGAATTAACTTTTCCTTTCAAGCTCAAAGTTGGTTGTCGAGTGTCTTAGTGAGTTAATGCGTCGTCTTCCAGGCCGCCAATTTAACAAGGAAAACCGCTACCGAATTAATATGTTAGTGCAATGTCTACTGGCAGAGCCAGGAAGCGTCGAGGTGTTGTTTCACTGGTGTCTTCAGGTGCGTCGAATTCCCTAGATTGGGATTCCCCTTCAACAAAAACTGGCACGGTAAAGCGTCGACCCGAGTCCGGAGACGGTTTGACTGATAACGAGCTTTCGCATAATTCTCCCGAAGGAAGACGTAACGCCGGACAGGCTCTTTTTACGACGCCTTCTGCAGGGATTACCGCCGATAATCCCCGAGGTTAGAAGCGCAGTTTTAGAAAATTTATATCCAACGTCTCTAATTTTTTTCTTGTTTCTAATTTACCAGGGGATGCGACAATTATGAAGCGGACGTCGCGCATCCCCAATCTTCAACCGAATCACGTCACAAACACCAGCAATTTTGCGTCGATTAAGAAAAAACAACTTTGCAAAACCGGCGTTAGTTTAGTGCCCAAGAAAGTGCAATTTTCGACAGTTAAGTTTTCCCGTTGCGAAATCCGGAATAAAGCCGGAATTGGCACCGGTGCCAAAGCGGAATGGCTGGCGGTGCCTCCGGGAAAGTTTCTTGGTAATCTTGAGGCGTCGCGTAAAACCGAGGATCAAGATGGGTATCGCTTTGACGTTTGCAAAGAAGGTAGTTCGTCCGAAATAGCCGATCAACATGCATATTTGAAGGAGTTCGGTAAGACTGGTAAAGTGTCTGATTCCGATTCGGGGATAGCTTCGCCTCTTTCTCCATCATCCCTGTACGGTTTCCTGGGATACGCCGATAAGGAGAGTTTCTGGAAGGACGCGCAAGTTTTCAAGGAGAACGCCAGGCTACAAGGATGCCCCTGCGTTAACGAACAAAGTCAGGTAAGGTTCGGTGTTTGTCTTGGCAATTCTAGCGGTTGGATTAAGACGCACTAATTGCGATTAGATCAACATTTGAACACAACAAGGGCGTGCTCGAAGTTGCAAATTCGGGTTTAAGCCATCTAATTTTGATGGGTAATAAAAATAAATTTTCTGCCTAATAACGCAACTTTAAAAGTGAAAGAATATAAAGAGAAGGAATGAACACTCTCCGTAAAAAATAATATATTAAAAAATAATTAAATTTAATTTTTGTGTTCTTCAAGGGTCGGTTCATAATCGCAGAAATGTAACAGAGAAAACAAAATCAACATATTGTCAATTACAAAATTTATTATTTTATGGGAACAAATATAATGTACACCAAATTAAACCATACATCCCTTGCACTGTTCACCAAACAATTTAATGAGCATCAAAAAATCCAAATGATACCCAAATTATTATACATCAGAAAATGAGAACATCACCACTAAAATAACTATGCTGCGTATTGTTTTATCATTGCTTACATTTTAAATTCTATATGTCTATCAATTTTACTAAATGTTCACCAAATTTAGAACGCTCAAGTTACGCGTCCGTGCTGTACATAATAAATATTCGCGCTATCCATTTATATTTAGTGTTTCTCAAAAAAACTATTTGTGCGTCAAATAATTATTCTATTACTCCAAAAATGAAATATGCTCGCGCATCTTTCCTTGCCGCTTGCGCTTCCAGACAAGAGGCACGCAAAAAAAGTTTTGTACAAGGTCAGTTCAGGGCCCTGTATTTATTTTTAAAAGCACGATTAGAAATTACCACTAAAAGAAGTTTTACGTTTTACATAATGCAAGCCAATTACAGCAAAGCATTTATATATTACGGAAATCAATATCTTTTTTTGTGCAAACTACTTCTATTTTTACTCTTATTTTCCTTGCCCTAGCACATCTACATCTACAATTTTGCATAAAATTATTTACCATTTGCACAACATTTTATTGCTTGTGTATTTTTGATCAACAAATAGTATTTTTAAATGCTAAATAATATAAGACACTGTCGAAAATTAAATATCTGGGTATTGTGTTAGAATTAAATGCGGAATAAAATTTGGTGAACATTTAGTATTTATGGTCAACAAAAGTTATTTTGGCAAACAAAATATATATTTTATATATGTCAATATTTGGTTGTCGCTTTAAGATTATGTATTTTCTTAATTTTGGTGAACATTTAGTATTTTTGGGAAATGAAAGTATTTTTTTGTATGAAAATATTGGGTAAATTTGATAGACTGTTAAATACGACCCTTTAAAATATATTTAAGCCATTACCAAAATATTATTTTTCTGCCGCAATATCCATTAATTATAGTTACTTTCATGAATGGTGCATAGATAACAATGTCACATCTCGTGAGTTAAAACTGTATTACTGTATTGCAATGTTAGTTAATTAAATAAATTTTAAAGTAAATATCAGGCACATCTATCAACAATATTTATCATTTGGTAGGACATGAACGGATGCGAGACATGAGAAAATCACGAGGATGAACGAATATGAGAAAGATAATGAAGACAAAACTCTTTCTTAGCAGTGCATGCAAGGAAATTTTGCTAATTAGCTGTTTTTCTAAAAATGTGATAAAAAAGTAACCTTAAATAACTTATGACTAAGATCACCACATGACGGACAAAACTTCCTAGCTTTTAAAAGTAAGTAATCGTATCTTTTTGGTCGGCAATGCGCCCGTACACTATTCAAGCCCAAAGAAATTAATTAATGTTTTCATCAAAATCCAAAACCTGATCAGCACCCCTACACTATAATAGTTCTGATTCTCTGGATTACTTTCTGTTTCCTTTTTAAAATTTTAAACATAAAAATACATTTTTTAACATTGAAACACAAAAACCATCCTTTTAAGATTTACCGAAAAGTATTTTTCCAAAAACATACAGCTACCCACCTCTTCCCTGTTAAATAATACATTTTCTTTGTCTTCTACGGCAGTATACAATAAATTTTTATTTTTATTCTGCGCCAAATAATTGAATGTCGATATTAAAGATAATTTTAAGATAAAAAGTTTTTATAAACATAGGTCCGTTTTGGCGTTATTTAATATACAGAGAGATAAAGATTTTTTTTTGTTTTTTTTAATAACTTTGAAATTACATTAGATATTTTTATCAGCTTAGTGGTTGTAAACTAAGTGTGCAAACACATCTTTTCTGAAAAAAACAAATTTTGAGTTTTAACCAGTGGCGTTCCGTTTACTTTGTTACTTTGTATTAAAAAAAAATACGCGGCTGATTTTTCCAAAAATAAAAATTATTTTATTAATGGTGCTTCATTTTGTAAAGAAAAAGATCTGCTTACTATTTTTCGTATCTTGAACATATAAATGTATCCATTGCTAATAAAAATAAAGTTTCGAAGAAAAAAATTATATTTATATTTACTTTGGCGCATTCCTGTTATATCATTTATCTTTATTTGCATCACTTTTTGTTTTATTTTTATGACATAAGCGCCGCCCAATAATGGGAGGGCAACTTATCAATAGATTGTATTGTCGTTTTAAAATCCCATTACAGACGCTATTCTTTTCACGCTTTTTTCTCGACAGTACAGAGAGCAACAACTCTAAGCTACTTAAATGCAAATGACTCGATTTAGCCTGCAGAAGGTCCCTTATCTTTGTCATCTCGGTATTTTTAAGAGAGCGAAAAGGACCGATAACATATGTAGGAGGGAAACAGCCAGCTCTAAGAAGCCCACCCTATTACATTAGTTCCTTTTGTCTCTTTTCGGAGGGTTGCACACTCCTGCAAATCTCATAACGGCGGAAAGAAAATGGAAAACGGGGCCACTTCGCTCCCGGAGGGAAATGCAACAAACGCAAAATATAAATTCAAAAAAGAAAACGTTGATCTCGCTGTCGAAAACAATACAATATCGGTCTTCTTCCATATGGCGCGAGTTACGTCGGGTAGCTTCGAAATTTTCAGGCACGAACTCGTAAAATTCGGAATTTATTGTAGTCGCTGATATTTTAGTTCTCGTACGTCGAGAGGGAGGGTTCCGCAACATTTATTTGTTAATTTCAAAAGTTTGTGGAGGTTTTCTTTTCATCTGATAATCCAGCATAAAGGGCCGTTGAGTGAGTGGGATTGATCGAAATCGTTAACGATGTAGGCATTGCTGGTCGGTTCTTGAAGGTTGGGATCGCCGAGTTTGGCTCAGACAAATCAGATAGGGCATCGAACCGTGCAATAATTGAACTAACCCTCATCTATAGTTATGTCCCGAAGGGTTGGACGCCCTGTATAATATTATGCCGAGCTTTAGGACGCGATGCTATGTTTTCATTTCAATGCAAATTTTTTGGGTTAACAGCCTATTGCTGATTTTGAATTAAGATAAACATATTTACTCGGTGTTATCTTTTCATCTCTCCCAAATGAACAGGGTTGGGCAATGAGCATGTCTTCATCCGAAGCGTTCCGATTTGATTATAGGCGTCACCGGTCAACCACACACAGCGATAGCCGATGCATAAATTTCCCATATTTCATTTTAATGTTTAAGATTACTTTATGTTTTTACTTAATACACCCTCACCCAGTTGGCACAAAAATATTAGAATGTTATAATATGATTATTTTTTCTTCAAAGTTTTGTTCTAGTTTAATGGAAGCTTTGATGAATAAAAGTCTTCTTGAATTTTTTTTACTTTACAATTATGTGTAATTACTTACTATTGCTATTATACACGTGTATGTGTATGTACATATCTAACTTAAGCTTGATTCTGGGCATTACCGGCTTTCACCAAAAGCGCGTATAGGTTTGTGACGTCACTAAGCTTTAACCTGAAATGATGTTATTGCTTCCACAATACCTCTACTTCTAACCCTTAAATTTTTTTTACTTTTTTTTGACTGTTTCTAATAATAATGCGGTAATGACTTATGTGTTAAATAGCATTGACTTTCTTTGAGTACTTGACGTGGCGGAGAATTTTATTAATTTCCACATTAATACCTATTTACTTCATGAGAGTAATATTTCTTATTAACAATAACTAGTTTGTTCATTTTGAAATAAAAACAATATTTTTCAGTAAGATAAATATTTATTGCAGAAGTTACTCGTAAATTGAAGCAAATTATCTAAGGCGAAAGAGGCAATACATAATTCGTTTTGGCAACTGAAGTCAACTGTGAGCGTAGCATTTATCCAAATATGTCAAGCTTTCAACTACAAAAATAACATAAGATTTTTAATTTCTTTATATTAAAATTAAAGTTGAGCATCTATTTCTTCTTTTCTGAATAGGCTGCTGCTTCTACTTGAATCAGAAAGGTAGTGGTCGACCAAACAAATTTTAAAGCCTGAAAATGTTTTGCAAACAACGTTGAAAAATTGTAAAATTTACTAACTTTAACAAGAAAAGAATAATCCAAAACGAAAAGTCCGTTGACACCTAAAATAGGAGGTTTTTGTGCGTTTAGAAAAAACATCAATAAGAGTTTTCGGTTTTCTACATTCCAAGTAGCCCATGGCAGATTCCAGATGTTGCAAGTCATCTTGGTCGCCTAAAATCAAAAAATTTAAAGCCCTTTTTACAACTCTTGTTGAAATCATTTACGACATCTTGGAGACATTGTCCAGAATAAAACACCATTAGTAAAATTATCGCTGACAAAGGAGTAATTGCGATTAGGAAATTGTAATTCGATGTTCCTTCCTAATTATATATGAGTAATCGTTATACATGTTTCTATAAAGTTATTACAGTTGTTACTTACGCCTAAGATATTGAACAATATATTAATAAGATTAACAAGCGCAAAAAAAATTTTGCAATAATTGGAATTTCGGTCATTTTTCTAATGCTTCTGTCATTGCTGCAATATAACAGATCCAATTTTTGCATAATGGACTATTAACTTGAGTTACCTTTGAAAAATTGCATGAAGCTTAATACAAACTTTGAGTCTTTGAGAGATAGTATCTTGATATTTTCTGTTTCTGATTAAGACACTATCGTCGATGTTATCGAATCCTGCTGGAATGGTATCAATAAGGTCGTTGATAAAACATATTTGAAATTTTTGATGTAATCCCAAATAGACAAGTTTAAACGGGTTGTTAAACATAAAATAAACAGCCAAGGGAAGAGTAGAATAATACATAATACACAATGTGTTAGCTTGATTAGGAAAATTAGCTGAAAAAAAATTGATAGCATAAAATAAATCAGCGGGATCTTGATCAAATGCAAGCAAATAAAAGGATAGAAATATGAGGAGTTCCAGAGTAATGCTGAGAAGAATCAGAATAATAATAAAACGAGATTCTGCAATTATTTTTGCATATGTTTTATGACTTATCGTAGGCAAAGACCAATAGTTTGTATGTATATCCTTAATTAAGGCTTCCATCGGACTCTTTAAACTGATGTTAATAATCGTACTTGTAAGGGTCTACAAATACATATTAGTCAACCTGACCAATAATTCGAAGAAATACTTACTAAAAATGTTGCTGACAGTATAATTCCAAACTTTAAAAGCAATTCAGTATTAAAAGTGCGAGTTATATCAGTAATGTGAGCAATTGTTACGATTCCATTAAAGAGAAATGTGAATAACCCGTATACTTGAATTATTTTATAATTGAAAAAGTCTATAGCAAGAAATCTAACAATTTTTAAAGGATCATCTAAAATTATCAATATTAATTTCAGATTTTCCCAATAATTCTCTTACCTTGAAACTTTTTGAATTTTTCCGACATTTTTTTTTTCAATAATGTGGCAACAGAACGTCGGTTTAAATAGCTACAGCTCTTGAGTAACTGATGTGGCCGAGTTTTACCTTTACAAAGTTAATTGATGAGAACAGTTTTGTTCATTAAAAAGAATGACTAGTTACATAGTTTCATTTATGAGTTAACTTGAGTTTTGCCATTAGTCACTTTTTTTGAGAAACAAAAAGCATTAACGTTTCTGAATTAAGAAAAAGCAGAGTGTTTGTCAACCATGAAGAAGTATCATGCGGTCATAAAATAGACTTCCAGAGAAACATAAAATTTATAAGGATATTTCTAAGGTTCTCCAGTCTGTAAACGTGGAATGCTCCCTTCCAATGCGTGGCGGTAGCGCAACAGTTGACAGCCGACAACCAGATGACATTGTGATAATAATGCAGTTATTATCAATAAACTAATAATCATCTACAAAGGCAATGATAGAAATTTTTTTAGTAAAATTTAACCTAAGAAAAACTCTGTTGAATATTACTCTCGCACTAGAGGATCTGAAAACTGATTTTACTGACCCTCACGTTTTAAAGGACTGTGGATGTGGCAAGTTCTGTCTTCGCTCCAGGGTCCCTAATCCTATCGAATAGAATTTTTCTTCTAGTACATCTTCTTATCATTATTTTGTATCACTGACACTAAACCACTGACAGCACTCATCAAAATTACGAGACGGTACGTTGACACGTTCAATCATCTTAAATAACTACCTATGTATATTTCATTAGGCGAAAATAGATTAACCAAATTTTGAAGTTGCATAGAAACTTTTTCTGCACTTGAAGAATATCATTTTTTCCAATAATTTTGATTCTTTGGAGTCAAACCAAATCCTGTTTTATTGGCACAAATATGAAACGTAATTTTTAGAAAAAATATTCTACCTTTTCTACAGCTCTTTGTAGAACTTTTGTAAAGTAACCAAAATATCTTCTAGTTATTACTAAGATATAACTAGTGATGATAATGCATGCATTATCAAATTTGTGCCAACAAAACAAGATTTGGTTTGACTCCAAAGGATCAAAATTATTGGAAGAAATGATATTCTTAAAGTGTAGAAAAGTTTTTATGCAACTCTAAAATTGGTTAATCTATTTTTGCCTAATGAAATATACAGAGTTATCTAACATGATTGAACGTGTCAACGTACCGTCTCGTAATGTTATGAGTACTGTCAGTGGCTCAGTGTCAGTGACACTTATCATTTCTTTTAAATTTATCTGTAGCTCTAAGTATCAACTAAGATATTTAAATATAGATCAATTCATAAGCTTAAGTTTATCTTCGTTGAGACAATTGTAAATGGTTATTTCAAATATAAGCACATTTATTTTTTTAATTCAAAATGGTCACAAAAATCCCGAAAGAAGATGATTTGCTGAGTAAATAATTTAAGAGTTGACCCTTGAAAATTTACCTACGTGAAATGCATGGGTTATTTTTTTCTCTACTGAGTACTGAGATTGAGGAAGCACATAGAGGATACTTACGCAAATAAGATTGAACAAAAACGATAACATTTTTAGAGAAGGTAGTGTCTTTTATTTAGTTAAAGACAGTATGTGTTACTAATCTAGTTCTTCTTAGTTCAATGGTCTATTACTTGAACTAGAAAAGCAATGTTTGACGCCATAAACTTCAAGACCTGAATTGTTTTGCATATAATGATTAAATAATAATAGTAAAAATTACGAACTTGAATGATGAAGGGGTAATCCAAAACTATAAGTCCGGTGACACCTGAAACAGGAGACTTTTGTGCGTTCGACAAAAACGTTAATAAGAGTTTTCTATTTTCTACATTCCAACCAGTCCAAGGAAGATTCGAGATGTTATCTGTTATCTTGTTAGACTACAACCAGAGGATTAATAATTATAAATTAAATAACTATTACTTCAGTAACTAACGATATCTTTAAGACATTGTCCGCAGTAAAACATTATTAACGTAATTGTTGATCCCAAAATACCAATTGAGAATGTGCGATTGTAATTTATTCGTCTATTTTCCTAATTATGTGAGTGTCTGTTATATTATTTATATCTAGAAAATAATGGCAAGTACTTACTGCCAGAACACTGAACAATGTAATAATAAAGGCACATATTGCTGAAGATGTCAGTATAATAATTGGAACTTCGGTCATTTTTCTAACGTTCTTTCCAATTCTGCGGTATAAGAAATTTGGTTTTTATGTAAAGAACTTGTTGCATATATTACCTTTGAAATGTTACGTGGTGCTCAATACAAATTTTCAGTCTTCGGGAGATAATTTCTTGATATATTCGGTTTTTGATTAATACCGTGTCATCGGAGTTATCAAATCGAGTTGATGCAATTTGCAATATGCGGTCGTTGATCAAGTAGAATTGAAACTTTTGACATAACACCAAGTAAAATAGTTTAAAGGGATTGTTGAACATGCAATAAACTCCCATTGGAATCGTACAATAGAAAATTACACACAATATGTTTGCTTGATTAGGTAATTTGGTCCCAAAGAATCTTACAGCATAAAATATTTTGTCGGCATCTTGATTTAATATAGGTAAGTGGAGAAATATTGTAAAAAGTTCCATAACGATGCTGCAGATAATTAAGGTATTACCAAACCGAGATTCTCCAATTATTTTTGTATATGTTTTTTGGCTTGCCGTGTTTAAAGCCCAAGGTTTCGCATGCATGTCCCTAATTAAGTCTTCTGTTGGTTTCTTCAAACTGATGTTAAAAACTATACCTGCCAAACCCTAAGAACACATAAGACAGTTTGCTTTTATTCATACTTACAGAGAATGATAGTGATATTACAGTTCCATATTTTAAAAGCAATTGAGAGTCAAAGGTAAGAAGTAGATTGCTAATGTGAACAATTGTTACAATCCCATGTAACAAAAATACGAATAATCCATATGCTTTAACTATTTCATAATTAAAGAAATCTATGGCAAGGAATCGTATAATATATAGAGGGTCATTAGCAACATTGACTTGATATTCATTCACTAATTTCTTGAAACATTTAATTCTTTTTAACCGTTCAAACATTTTCTTTCAAAACTAATGTGACAAATAAAATCGTGTGTTTCAAAAAGTACTGTTTGCTTAGGACTAAGGTTACCGAGCGCTTTGATCACTTACTTATGCATGTTAATGGAAAGAATTATTCTTCATTATCGTAATATACATAGTTTAACTACTGTAAGACCGGCATCGTCAGGTTTCACTCTATGTACTCTATAATTCATAAAATTTATAGCAAGAAACCGTATAGTTTCTCTTGGGTCAACCGAAACTACTGTAGGATTGATTAGTTTGTTTTCTCAATAATTTATTTTAACCAGCAAAGTTTCTAAACGAAGGAAATTTTTTGATGAGTCTATTTCAAGAAGGTCAAGTGCTTAATAGGTTAGCAACGTAGAACAAAATTCATTATTGCGTAATTTAGTAGGAACTGCTGATCACTTTTATGTTTATAAAATAGCCAGAGGTATTGTTATTGAACGTTAAGTACTAATATTAAATTAACTCATATATTTTCGAAGAGTCTACAAATAAAGAATATTGCTTTAGGTTACTTCTGGAAGCAGAGTATACTTTTGGGGGTTTTAATTGCGCGATTTTTTTATTGCTTTTCTTGATGGGGTCAGAACCTTACATGGAATATTTATTTTGATTATAGAACATTTGTATGTTTGTCACCATCTGGATCATCTAGTAGTCATATGCTTGTATTTTCTAATGACGGTTGGCTGATGTCTTTGATTTAATATTTTAATATTTTTGACATCTAGACTCTTTAACATGTAAAAATGCGATAAGTTTTAAAGGACTGTGGATGTGGCAAGTTCTGCCTTCGCTCCAGGGTCCCTAATCCTATCGAATAGAATTTTTCTTTTAGTACATCTTCTTATCATCATTTTGTGTCACTGACACTGAACCACTGACAGTACTCATCAAAATTACGAGACGGTACGTTGACACGTTCAATCATCTCAAAAATAACTACCTATGTATATTTCATTAGGCGAAAATAGATTAACCAAATTTTGGAGTTGCATAGAAACTTTTTCTGCACTTGAAGAATATCATTTCTTCCAATAATTTTGATTCTTTGGAGTCAAACCAAATCCTGTTTTATTGGCACAAATATGAAACGTAATTTTTAGAAAAAATATTTTACCTTTTCTACAGCTCTTTGTAGAACTTTTGTAAAGTAACCAAAATATCTTCTAGTTATTACTAAGATATAACTCATATGCTTGTATTTTCTAATGACGGTTGGCTGATGTCTTTGATTTAATATTTTGATATTTTTGACATCTAGACTCTTTAACATGTAAAAATGCGATAAGTTCTAAAACTGGGCGTGTTTTCAGCAATTATTAACAATATAACTTTTTTTGGATTGAGATAAGTGTACATTGTTGTGTTAATTTTAAAGAACAATATTCTATAATGTGCTGTGTTTTTATCATGTTGATGGCACTGTTTTGAAATAATTCTGAATAAATTAAAGATCTGATCCTAATATTTGAAGGGAAGTTATGGAAATAACTTATAGCTTCATCTGTACACAACGCTCCTCAACAATTTTGTTTATTAAATAGTGTCATGAGTATTCATCTGTTCTTTGTCGAATAACCTACTACTTGAACGAGAAAGGCAGAAGTAGAGACCACAAATCTTAAAGCCTGGAAATTTTTGTGAATAACTGTTAAAAACAGCAAAACTTACGAACTTGAATAATGAAAGGATAATCCAAAACTACAAGTCCTCTGACACTTAAAACAGTAGGTTGCTGTGCGTTGAGCAGGAACATCAACAACACTTTTCTGTTTTTAGCATTCCAGGCAATCCACGGAAGGTTTGAAATATTACATCTTATCTTGTTTGACTAAAGGCAGTGGGTTTAAAACTGTATTCAGGTACAACCATAATTGCTGAAAGAATTTACTTTGTCTCTGAGGGATTGTCCGCAATAAAACACCATTAGAATTAATGTTGATGCCAAAAGAGACCTATTGAGCATGTGCGACTGTAATTGATTTGTGTTTCTTCCTAATTGCAGTGATGTCCATTATATTTGAATAAAACAATTACAACAACTTACCGTCATTGCATTAAATAATATAGCAATAATAGCAACTAT
This sequence comes from Schizotus pectinicornis, assembly GCA_951805265.1. Taxonomy (NCBI): domain Eukaryota; kingdom Metazoa; phylum Arthropoda; class Insecta; order Coleoptera; family Pyrochroidae; genus Schizotus; species Schizotus pectinicornis. Next base: position 3,668,027 of record OX638202.1, on the reverse strand, counting down.
TGCTAATGGGATACACACAATAATTGGAGTTCGGGCCATAATTCCAATTCCTCTCGTGTTACTTGAATATTACATATGTTGTCATTTTGTAAATAACTGCTCCCTTACGTTACCTACCTTTGAAATATGACATGGTGCTCTATAAAAATTTTTTGTTTTTAAGTGATAGTTTCTTGATATTGATATTGAAAGTACAGTTCCAAACGCTAAAAAGAGTTTCTCATCAAAAGTGTGGAGTATATCGTAAATGTGAGCAATTGTGACAATTCCATGGAGGAAGAATGTCAGCAAGATACATACGTGGATCATTTTATGATTCATAAAATTGATAGCCAAGAATCGTACAGCATTTAGAGGGTCTGGAAAAAGTAAAAATCACTTGGTGTTTGCTCAGTACCTATCTTTTTCTAACCTTTGAAAACTCTTGGACTTCTAGGCATTTTCTTCCAATGGTGGCACTTAGAATGCTTTTTTAGAACTGATGTGGCTGATAGTTTTATCTATTTATTATAATGAAAGCAATTTTCAATTTTGGTATGATTTTACAATTACTTTTTATGAAGAAAGATCGATATTGTCGAGAAAAAAAGCGTCTGTCCAATTTCTGTAAGAGAAAAACGGCCAACACTTTATCTCAAGTAAATTTGCGTTGCTCGCAAATTAAATTGCTGTATGCTTCTACAATCTACAACAATCCTTACTGAGTCTTAATTAATTTCTGAAGATATACCGGGTGACTCAGAGCAACTGAAACATAGGGAAATAGCATGGAAAATTAGAGGTCTTATTTTCATAAATTATATCTTCCCTGATAAAATTTGGTAGAAACGAAAAAATTTCACACGGATGTTGAAAAGGAGGGGCGTGGTTTCATGTAAAATTGATGATTAGAAAGGCTTTAATCAAGGGTCAAAATCTAAGAAATAAGAAGTAATCGGGTCAAAACGTTTTTTTCCGAAGATCAGAGGTTCAAATCCCGATGTAGGCAACATTTTTTAAAATCCTTTTTTAGTCTTTATAACAATCAATATTACGTAAAACCGTGCCCCTCCTTGTAAGAATCCGCGTGGACAGTTGTTCGTTCTTACCAAATTTTATTTGGAATGATATAATTTAAGAAAATATAACTTTCTATAATAGTTCTCTGTTTCAGTAAAGCTGGGACATCCGGTATGGTAAACACCATGAAAAGATGTTGAAAAGTGCTGACAGTTGCAAAAGTTTATCTCTTTATGCATAATTATCACATGCAGCCAATCGGCAAATATTAAGTTGCAATAAACATTATATATTATTATAATTAAATATTAATTATTAATTAATAATAATATTATTATAACTATTATTATATACATAATTTGTTTTGGTAACTAAAGTCAACTGTGAGCGTAGCATTTATCCAAATATGTCAATCTTTCATCGACAAAAATAACATAAGATTTCTAATTTCTCCATATTAAAGTTTGAGTAGAACATCTATTTCTTCTCTTCTGAATAGCCTTCTACTTGAACTAGAAAGGCAGTGGTCGACGCCACAAATTCTGAAGTCTGAAACTTTTTTTCAAATAACGTTGAAAAATTGTAAAATTTACAAACTTTAAGAAGAAAAGAATAATCCAAAACCAGAAGTCCCTTGAAACCTAAAATAGGAAGTTTCTGTGCTGTTAGAAAAAACGTCAATAAGAGTTTTCGGTTTTTTACATTCCGAGTAGCCCAAGGTAGATTCCAGATGTTGCAAGTCATCTTGGTCGCCTAAAATCAAAAAATTTAAAGCCCTTTTTACAGCTATTGTTAAAATAATTTACAACATCTTGGAGAGATTGTCCACAATAAAACACCATTAGTAAAATTAACGCTGACAAAGGAGTAATTGCGATTATGAAATTATAACTCGTTGTTGTTCCTTCCTAATTATGTGAGTAATCGTTATAAATATTTCTATAAAATTATTAGGTACAGTTGTTACTTACGCCTAAAATATTAAACAATATAATAATAAGATTAAGAAGTGCAAAAGAGGTCTTTGCAATAATTGGAATTTCGGTCATTTTTCTAATGCTTCTCTCATTGCTGCAATATAACAGACTCAATTTTTGCATAATGGACTATTAGGTTGAGTTACCTTTGAAAAATTGCATGAAGCTTAATACAAACTTTGAGTCTTTTAGAGATAGTATCTTAATATTTTCTGTTTCTGATTAAGACACTATTGTCGATGTTATCGAATCCTGCTGGAATGGTGTCAATAAGGTCGTTGATGAAATATATTTGGAATTTTTGATGTAATGCCAAATAGACAAGTCTAAAGGGGTTGTTAAACATAAAATAAACACCCAAAGGAAAAGTAGAATAATACATAATACGCAATATGTTGGCTTGATTAGGAAAATTAGCTGAAAAAAAATTGATAGCATAAAATAAATCGGCGGTATCTTGATCTAATGCAAGCAAATAAAAGGATAGAAATATGAGGAGTTCCAGAGTAATGTTGAGAAGAATCAGAATAATAATAAAACGAGATTCTGCAATTATCTTTGCATATGTTCTATAGCTTATCGTAGGCAAAGACCAATAGTTTGTATGTATGTATATCCTTAATTAAGGCTTCCGTCGGACTCTTTAAACTGATGTTAATAATTGTACTTGTAAGGGTCTACAAATACATATTAGTCAACCTGACCAATAATTTGAAGAAATACTTACCAAAAATGTTGCTGACAGTATAATTCCAAACTTTAAAAGCAATTCAGTATTAAAAGTGAGAATTATATCAGTAATGTGAGCAATTGTTACGATTCCATTAAAGAAAAATGTGAATAAATAATAAATACTTGAATTATTTTATAATTGAAAAAGTCTATAGCAAGAAATCTAACAATTTTTAAAGGATCATCTAAAATTAGCAATATTAATTTTAGTTTTCCCCAATAATTCTGTTACCTTCAAATTTTTTGGATTTTTCCGACATAATCTTTTTTCAATATCAATGTGGCAACAGAACGTGCGTTTAAATAGCTACAGCTCTTGAGTAACTGACGTGGCCGAGTTTTACCTTTACAAAGTTAATTGATGAAAATAGTTTCGTTCATTAAAAAGAATGACTCGTTAGTTTCATTTATGGATAAACTTCAGTTTGGCCATTAGGAACGTATTTTTTTATGAGAAACTATAAGCATTAATGTTTCTGATGTAAGTGTTTGTTAACAATGAAGAAGTATTATGCAGTCATAAAATAGACTTCCCGAGAAACATAAAATTTATGAGAATATTTCCAAGGTTTTTGAATCGCTCCAGTCTGGAACGCGGAACGCTCCCTTCTACTGCGTGGGGTGGCAGCGCAACAGTTGACAGTCACCAACCAGATGACATTGTAATAATAATGCAGCATTATCAATAAACTAATAATCATCTACAAAGGCAATGATAGAAATTTTCTTTAGTAAAATTTAATGTAAGTGAACCTCTGTTGAATATTACTCTCGGACTAGAAGATCTGAAACGGATTTTACTGACCCTCACGATTTAAAAGACTGTGGATATGGCAAGTTTTGTTTTTGCTCCAGGGTCCCTAATCCTATCGAATAAGATTTTTCTTCTAATAGATCTTTTCAGCATTATTTTTGACATGCATTATCATCACTAGTTATATTTTAGTAATAACTAGAGGATATTTTGGTTAATTTGCAAAAGTTCTAAAAAGAGCTGTAGAAAAGGTAAAATAATTTTTTTCAGAAATTACGTTTTATATTTATGCCAATAAAACAGGATTTTGTTTAACTCCAAAGAATCAAAATTATTGAAGGAATGATATTCTTAAAGTGCAGAAAAGTTTTAATGCAACTCTAAAATTAAAATGAAATATACAGAGTGATCTAAAATGATTGAACGTGTCAACGTACCGTCTCGTAATGTTGATGAGTACTGTCAGTGGCTCGCTCAGTGTCAGTGACACTTGTCATCTCTTAAATTTATCTGTAGATCTAAGTATCAACTCACATATTTTCAAATATAGCTCAATTCATAAGCTTAAGTTTATCTTCGTTGAGACAATTGTTGTAAATGGTTATTCCAAATATAAGTACATTACTTGAACTAGAAAAGCAATGTTTGACGCCATAAACTTCAAGACCTGAATTGTTTTGCATATAATGATTAAATATAAATAGTAAAAATAACGAACTTGAATGATGAAGGGATAATCTAAAACTATAAGTCCGGTGACACCTGAAAGAGGAGACTTTTGTGCGTTTAACAAAAACGTTAATAAGAGTTTTCTATTTTCTACATTCCAACCAGTCCAAGGAAGATTCGGCAGTCTCCGGAGTTTCACGTGACAGTCCCAGACAAGACTTGAAGAGGCCCTGAAAGAGCCTAATGTCCGTAGGGCAGCCTGACTGTCCGAGAAAATGCAGACACGCCTATTCGCATAGGCCCTCTCCAAATTCTTCACCACACATGCTGTAAACATTATAAAAAAATATTTTCTGAATTTAATCAATGGAAAGAAACACGGGGGGTAATAACAGTAAACGAGAAAGTTTTGTTGTCGTATTTCTTAAATAATTTGAAGAAGATTTACGCAATTTTATCCATGTGGTCGAAGTACTCAATGTTGAAGACTGCTATAAAACATAAACATTTGAAAATATAGTAAACTCACTGTCTATCTGAAGAGTCAGTCGAGAGAATACAAGGCGAAGAAAGCTGCAGTATTGGAAAGAGCACACGTGGAAGAATTTTTGGCAAGGGCTTGCGACAAAGAATATTTGATGATCAAGGTAATATTTCCTTTTTAAGACATTATATATACTAAACTTTTGCAATATTTCAGGTTGCACTAATAATGGGAGTGTCTGGCGCCTGTCGTTGCTGCGAATTAACGAATTTGAAAATCAGTGATGTAGAAGACAGAAGCTCGTACCTGTTTGCTTCGATACCAGATACCAAGACTGGCATCTCACGAAAGTTCGTAATTATAGCAGAAGGATTCGCTATCAATACTTTGGAGACTTGCAGAAAATACTTGACCTTACGTTCGAAGACCTTATCCAACGGCAGATTCTTATTACGATACACTAATTATAAATGTACTTCACAACCTTTTGGAATCAACACTTTGTCAAAAGTTCCTTCAGGAGTTGCTTTATTTTTGAATCTGACAAACGCAGAAACTTATACCGGCCATTGTATGAGACGCACTTCAACAACTTTACTGGTTAATAAAGATGCTGACCTTACAACAATTAAACGACATGGTGGGCGGAGAAGCTCCTCTATAGCAGAAAGTTACATTGAGGATTCTATATCGAATAAGGTTGATATCGCAAGGAAAATCCAAGGTTTTCCTGGTACTAGTTGTTCCTTACAAGAGGAGACATCCATTGTTTCTACAGATTTATCAAAAACTTTGACAGGCACTATGCGTTCTGAAACCGATGACAACTACAAAGTTCTTATTAATGGAAACGAAGTGAAATGTGATAATAAAAAGAAAGAAATGTCTATTAATATAAATGTTAATGTTAATATTAATAATAAATAATTATTTAAGATTGTATTTTTTATTATTCCACCAGTGGATAAAGTGGTACTTTATACGCTTCATAAGTGTGGATAAAGAATATTGCTTTAGTTTAGTTCTGGAAGCAGAGTGTACTTTCAGGGGTTTTAATTGCACGATTTTTTTATTGCTTTTCTTAATGGGGTCAAAACTTTACATGGACTATCTATTTTGATTATCGAACATTTGCATAGGTTTTTCACTATATGGAAGATCTGTTCATTTGCTTTTATTTTTTAAGGACGATTGACTATAATGTCTTTAATTTACTATTTTGATATTTTTGACATCTAGACTCTCCATTCTTCTTGCTTCACCATGTATAGTGTTTAGCTTGAAAGGGATTTTTACCTAATTCTTTAGAGATCTAGTGTTTGTGTGAAAGTATCGTCAACACGATTTTGGTAAAAAAAGTGAGAAATTGATACCAAAAAGCTCCTCACTTAAGGTCAGAGATTATTATTTGGGGGATAGTTCTGAGAACTAAAACTAAATTTTGCGGGGCAGAACCAATAAAAATAGTTTTATTTTAATTTTAAAATATTAATATGCAAGGTGCTGACTTTAATTTAAATAAATTCAGCACCTTGCATATATAATAGTGTTAAAAAAAAAATTTTGCCGTTGCTGCTCTTCAACGATTTTTTTAAAATATATGGATACAAGATGTTTTGACTTCAATTATTGGAATAAATTCGGAAAAAAAAACACAATCTTTAGAGAACAATGTTTTAATATTAATGTGGGTCATAAAGTGAAGAAATATTTAAAAGTTTAAAATTGGTATAAAAACTTATCTTCTTGTTTAGGAGACTTCTATCATTCCTCTTATAGAGTTGGAGTAGTGTGTAAATTTTTAAAACATTCTTCAAGTATGGATTTAGAGCCATTTGCACCGTGGTGGATTAAAAATAAGTTAAACTTAATTTCATAGTTACAATAATTATTGTTAAAGCATTAGCAACGATTGTATTTAAGCTCGAGTTAATTTTAATCTTCAGTTTAGCGTTCGGTGCACCTGTTTATTGTGTAATTAGGGAATTTACTTTTAGTTACCTTAATTTTGTCTTTATGATTCCAAATTTAAGCAGGAATTTAGTAAGTATGCCAGTAGTTATATTCAATTATGTTCCTTCCTTCGTTGCTTCTTCCAAATATATTTTTTTTGTTTTATTATCTTTTTTTCTTCTTAGTAGATATACTGTACTAATTTCAAAAATATAGTGAACGACATATTTAAGCTATGGAAATTTTCCGGTGCTTGAAGCAGTTGTTTTCATGGTGGTCATAACTTTTAAGAAAAAAACACTAACAGACACGATGAATTTGAAAGTCTAAAAAAAAAAAATTTTTTTGACTGTTTGATCATATTATTAGCAACCTGAATAGTAAAAGGGTAGTCCAAAATTAGGATGCCGTTCACGCCCAGAACTGAAGGTTTTTGTGTATTTAACAGCAACGTTAACAGTATTTTACGGTTCTTCACGTTCCATGAAGGCCATGGAAGGTCCGAGGTGATAATAAAGACTTCATTTGTCTAAAACCGAAGCATTTTAAATGTTGTTTTTCAATAATTGTACTTTGGTAATTTACGACATTTATTAGTGACTGTCCGCAATATATCGACATATTTGTCGCTGTTAGCGTTACCAGAATAGTGAAGGAGAGACGACGGTAATCGATTTTTGCACCTTCCTAGTTAGACCAAGTTTTCATTAACTTAACACAGAATAGTAGCAATATTGAATTGACTCACCTCTATAACACTGAATGTGATTGCAATATATTGAATTACTGCCATAGATCCTAAAACCATAATTGGAATTTCCGTAAATTTTCTCATAATTCTCCCGTTCCTGCAATTTTCAACAATTTCACTTTCGCCCAAATCTCGTTTCTTTCGTTACCTCTTAAATAGCACATGGCGTTCGACACAAATTTTTAGTCTACGAAATATTGTTCGTTGGTACTTCTTGTTGTCGATCAACTCTCTGTCGTTATCGCTAACGCAACCTACCGGAATGGATTTGATGAGATCGATGATCATATAGATTTGAAATTTTTGGTACAAAGTCATGTAGGTCAGCCGAAAAGGATTGATTATCAAAAAATACAAAACAAGAGGGACTGAAGAGTAATACAAAAAAAGTAATATGGTAGCTTGATTAGGAAATTTTGTTTCGAAGAATCTAACGGCGTAAAATAAATTGGCATTGTTGTTGAAAGTGGGCCAGTAAAATAACGTCGTAACAAGTAGCATTACTATGTTTAAGACAGCTTGTCCAGTTACGAAACGAGACTCTGCTATTATTTTTTGTGTATATATATCCTTAATTAACCTTTTAGATTTGTTGTGCAATCCGACAGTAATTATTATACCCGCAAAACTCTACAAAATATATTATAACAAATTATATTTGATAATAATTAGAAGTAATACGAACGGAAATCGAAAAACAAAGTACGGTTCCGAACTTTAATAACAGTTGGGGGTCAAAGGTATTTAGTATATCGATAATGTGGGCAATTGTCACTAGTCCATGAACAAGATACGTGATTACCAAACACACATGCATTATCTTGTAATTGAGAAAGTCATAAGCTAGAAATCGTAGTGCTTTTAAAGGATCATCTAAAATTAACAAGATTAATAACTTTTGTAATTTTATTGTCACTAAGAATACCTTTAAATTTTTCTCGTCCTTCTTCGTCAAGCATCTTCGATGGAAAAAGATGTTGCAATGGAAATCGTTGACGTGGCATTATCAACATTGCCCGCTTGTAGATGTGTTAAACCAAACTTGGTCCAATTATTTATTTATACTTCAATTCAAACTTTTTTATTTAGAGGAATTACCTATTAGCACTAATAACTTTACTTAAATTTGTTGTTTAGATAAGTCTTCTTCTAATACTTCCAGAATTATTTTAAGTATTAAGAAGTTTGTTAGTGAACTATTCTTATTAAAAGAAGTACGTCCCATTTAATAACGAAGCGAACTAAAATACAATGTGTTTTTTGTTGTCGTTCAGAACATTGCATGGAATGTTCATTTCGATCATGAGTTTTTGCCATCTGGATCATCTGGTCATTCACCTTTATTTTCTAAAAAGCACAGTTGACAGATGTTTTTGATTTACGATTTTGGTGAGATACTTTTGACATCCAGACCCTCTTTTTCTTGCTTCAGCATTACGGATTACAGAGGGGTCGTTTGGCTTTCTAGCCTTTCCGAACTGCGACCAATGAGATCGTTTGTTTAAACACTGGCTCTAATTTTTACCCCAAAGGCATAAATTTTTTGCAAAGTTTGTAATGACCTTGGGAGACTTTTCCTTCACTTCGTCAGGCGATAGTGTCACACTGCCAAAGTGAGTTAGTCTATGGCTTGCTAAGGCGTCACAGTGACATAGTATGTCTTCGGAAGTCTCCTCTTCCGATCCACATAATCTGCATATCTCACTGTTCGTTTTTTCCATTTTCTTGAGGTGGTACCTCAGTGGGCAGCGTCCAGTGAGGAGACCGGTAACGAATCTCATTTCGTTCCTTGTCAGGTCGAGAAGCTTTGTGGCCTTCTTTGGCGAATAGTATATGAACTTTTGCGCCTGTCTTTGTCCTGGAATTGGTTTCCAGTTTGCTATTTTAACATTTCTTTCCCACCTATGGACTTCAGCCTTCCTGTCACAGAACGGCTCCGGTCCTATGGGTGGGGCCGCAACAGAACACCAGCAGTAGTAATGTTGATGCAAAAAGAGCCATTGAGCATGTGCGGCTGTAATTTATTTGTTTTCCTTCCTGATTGGAGTGATATCAATACTATTTTAATAAAACAATTACAACTACTTACCGTCATGGCATTAAATAATATAGCAATAAAAGCAACCATTGCTAATCGGACACACACAATAATTGGAGTTTGGGTCATTATTCCAATTCTTCTCGTGTTACTTAAATATTACATATGTTGTCATTTTGTAAATAACTGCTCCCTTACATTACCTACCTTTGAAATATGACATGGTGCTCTATACAAATTTTTAGTCTTTGAGTAATAGTTTCTTGATATTTTCTGGCTTTGAGTAAAATACTTTCGTCCAGATTATTGCATTTGGTTACTATAGTTTCAATGTGATCATTGATCATGTAGATTTAAAATTTTTGATGTAATACAACGTAGACATTACGTTACATTTACGCACTTTACATAATGCAGCTACATAAAAAGAAATACATTTTTATTCAGAACTATTTGAACCTACACGGTATAAAATAAAACGGGAAGCTTCACGAGGGTCTGGGACAGAATGTGGACTGATAAGTAGTAGGACCTTCTTGATGAAGATCAAAGAAAAGATTAAGAAATGTCTAACACACAACAAGTGTTTTTGCTCTCTATCCGATCACTAGAAATTCAGACTAGGCACTCTTTTATGGAGTATACATTTTGGAATCACTGTTTCGACACTGTTAAGAACTTCAAATAGTAAGAATAGGCCCAAGAACAAAAGTATAACTTGCCTTTGTGAATTCAGAACTAGTACTCCAAAACTACCACCAAAAGACCACCCTATAATCATTAATAGATGATAACACTAATTAACAAATCCGACTCGAAGGACCATCTTTCCGCGTAGTAGTTTAATCGAAATAAATAAATTTCTGAATTTTTAAAATTATTTACATTTACACTTTTACATTTTAAATTATCTAAATTTAAATTTATTTTATACGCATGATGTAGTACAGCCCAAACTGCTAAATTAGTCGTTTCTAGAAGCAGAACAGACACTATTGCGTGTAACATTTGTTGAAAATAAAATTCAAACTCTCATTCATGCATGTTATTGATTGTTATTGATCCGCCCTTTGCCGAGACGGGGTCACCATCTTTTGTTTTTTTGGCCGTCACCGGATGTACCATGGTGTCGTGTGCATTAGGTTAGACTATATAAGGTCAATGCGTATTAGTTTTAAGTTAGTTCTAGTGAAGCTGCCATACGAGCAACATCTTCCGATTGATTGCAATAAGTTGTTTTGTTGAATAAACATTTTGTATAACAAAAATCAAACTTGGCTAAAATTATTTAACAACATTTAACGGCTACAACTGCGAACTTAAAACTAACAACATAACTTCTTCTTCAAGGGAAGAAGAATTAGGAGGTGCTGTCTTATTGGGAAGATCTACGGCCGAGAGTCTTGGCAAAGAAAACACTGGTGGATGCCACAAATTTTAAAATCTTAAAAAATTGTGCGCAATTTAGAAACGCATTAGTCGTAAATAATAAATAAATTGACAAACCTCAATCACGAAAGGGTAGTTTAATACTAACAGCCCGGGAATACCCAGAATTGAATGTTTTTGTGTATTCAGCAAAAATGTTAACAGCATTCTTCTGTTCCTCAAATCCCAAGCGGTCCAAGGACATTCGGCAATATTACTAGACAATGCTGCTGACTAAAATCAACTAAATCAGTAATAAGACTTCTTTAGACGTTTCTCTTCACTTGATCAATAAGTGACTGGCTAAAGTAAAATGTAATAGACGCAGTTGTTGAGGCTAACATGCCATATAATGTAACTCGTAGGTAGTTAGTTTCAATTCCTTCCTGGAAACATTAGAAAAAAGTACTAATCGATCATAAATAAAATTACAGTACTCACTGTAAGCATATTAAATAAGATGGCAATAAATATTTCCATTGCCAAACAAATAATTACAATAATTGGTACACCAGTCAAATCAGCGATTTTTTTCTCGTTACTGAAAGTCAAGTTCTTAAATTGTTGAGCACTCACCCCACTAATACCTTTTAAACAAAACATGACCCTCAATGCAAGTTCGAAGAGTTATAAATATTTTTTTCTGGTACCGCTTGTTTCTCATTAATCTAAAATCGTCACTGTCGCCAAATTTTAATGAAATTTCTTTAAGGAGATCATTGATAATGTATAGTTGAAACTTTTGATAAGACACCAAGTAGACGAGGACGTACGCGTTATTTAACGTCAAATATTCCACGATTGGCAAAGATGCGTAATATACGTAAGACAAAAGTTTTGAATATTTCGGAGATTTTTGCTGAAAAAAATGCACAGCGTAGAACGGATCACTTTGGTCCTTGCCGAATAGAGGTAGGTAATACATAAACGTTACGAGTGCTAGAAGGTTGTTCAGTAAAACAATTAACGTTGTTACTTGCGATTCTCGTGTAATTTTTCTCCAAGTTGTTGCATTAATCGCGTTGAAGTCCAATAGTTTTGAATGTATCTCTTTAATGACTGCTGCAAGCTTAGATTTCATGACAAGAGTGATCATTATGCCGGAGAGTCCCTGTAAATCACATTTTTTGTTAATTTTAAGGACATTTAACAAAAAACAAACCGAAAGCGTTAAAGAAAGCATGACTCCATATTTGGTTAAAAGATCAACGTTATAATTTACTACTATATCAGTAACATGAGCCACAGTTATAAAACTATGAAGCAAAAATATTACGATTAAAACTCCTTTAACTAATTTGTAGTTGAAAAAATTTGTAGCTGCGAAAAGTATAAACTTCAGTGGATCATCTGAAATTTGTCAAAAGTTATGTGGTTTTAAGTTGAATGGATCACTTACGATCAAATTTACATGGGCTTCGTTCCATCTTTTTATCATCAAGCAATATAAGTGATCGTCGGTATTGAACAATATTAGGTTATACCTATTGGCTATAATAAAAACCAAATTACTTAATAAGTCGAAATTAACGACTTGGTATATTATTTAATATTGATATCTTTGGCAAAAGTCGTTCATAATTGATGGAAGACGCAAACTTAATTTAATATTCTTTTTCAACTTACAACACTTAAAGTGTTAGTTAAAAGTATGAAACCAAGCTTCTCCTGATACCTAAACTATAACGCCTAGTTGTAGGAAGCTAACGAGTCGACAATGGTCCGTTAAAAAAATCGGCCAAAATTCTTACTAAGTCGACTTCAGTTCTTATTGTTAAATTTAGTCCATTAACGTTTCAACCTTTTAAATTTTTTAAGAAGAAATGGCGTTGTAATAAGAATTATTAAAATTTTAAAGATTTATTAACGAAGGATTAAGCAATTGTTAAGTTCTGTGCAGCTAGGCATTAAACTTAAATGACTAATTTGAGACCATAATAGAACGTATTTTTTACAAAATGGCGCCAAACATTTTGGCTTGACGCTGAGAGTCATTCTCCATACAAACGTGCAATAATTCTTTTCCTACATCAATCCATTTATTTTTAGGTAAATAAAAAAAATTCGCGTTACCACTATGAGGGTCCGATCATTTCGGACTACCTCGAAGATGTGGTTTGACAATACCATTAGATAATAACCCGTAGAACCTACATTTGAAGTAAAATTATTAATAATGACGTTGTCGATTAGACACTACTGTTGTATGCAGCGAGTTTGTACATTTTACCGCTTTGTATTTTCTCTCGAAAGAGGCTGAAACAAGCGCATTCTAACGGCATTTTCCCATCTTCTGTTGGTATTGCCCAGATCTTAGGATGGAATACAATTAAGAGTTTTGTGAAGTATTTGCAACATTTTGCACATTATGCCACACCCTTTGCTGAACGTCTAATTTTACTTATTGCAGATAATCATTATCTCATCTCCGCATCTCATCATCATCTCATCATCATCATCTCATTATAATTGTCATATCTCTCTAGAGGCCGTCAGTCTTTGCTTTTCTCTCGAAAGAGGCTGAAACAAGCGCTTTTAAACGACACTTTCCTATGTTCTGTTGGTATTGCTCAGACCTTAGGATGGATGACAACTAAAAGATTTGTGAAGTATTTGCAACATTTTGCACATTATCCCAAACCCTCTGCTGAACGTACGACTTTACTTATTGCGGATAATCATTATTATCTCATCATCAGTATTTCATCATCATCTCATTATAATCATCATATCTCTCTTGAGACCATCAGTTTTTGCAGATTTAGTAACGTAGTAATGGTGGGTTCTACAACCTCTAGATGTGGCCTTCTTTTGGTCCACTTAAAACTTTTATAATCAAGTACGCGATTCAATGATGGTTGATCAATCAGGTGTTTTGATAATAGAAATAACCTTTGCACCATTACTTGGTGAGGCTTAACGTAAAACAGCGACTATTACTAACAAAGTGAAAAGATTTTGTGTTTGTGAAATTAAACTTTTTAGCCCGCAAGTCTTTGAGGATAGTAATTTGGCCACAGGAGCTACAAGTGAAAAGAACTACGACCCCACAATGCTTCAAACCCTAACAGTGTAGTATTGGGAGATAGATTACCAATGAATGATACAGATGATAAAGAGTTTTTATTTGTTCATCATGTGATCGCATTTCGTTACAGCAAGTAAAAGCTCATGCTTTGTTTACACCTGTAAAGCAGCATGAAAAACCATCACCTTCATCATGGAAGTTTTCATGTGTAAAGTGCAAAATATTTTGCTCTGAAGGAGAAGCAGACCCTAGCTGCTAGAAATCGACATCAAATTATTTTTGTAACATTACATTTTTATTAACTATTAACTTAATCAAAACTAGTGTAAAAATTGAATTATAACTATAAAAGACGGTTAGAAGCAAAGAACATATTACCCAAAGAGAAAAAAGAATAGAAAAAAGCACCAAAGCGTAATAAGATGTCTAAGCCATCATCTCGTCACTGTTTCTTTGTCACAAATCTTTTGTTACGAACCGTAACACCATCAACTGAAAACTAGATACATTATGGTATGGAAAATGACGAAAATGGTGTAACAAAAACTCTTCAACTCATTTTGGCAAAGAACCGCTCTTCTGTGATTTTTGTGTATAAACGCCATCTTACCCCATTATGGTAATATGACTAAAAAACAATATTTTTTCTTATTTTTTTTTATTTATAGTGCAAATTACATTTAAAGTTGATTAAGTAATGCATGATTTTGTTAGTCCCTTTTAAGATTATACACAAATTAAATAAATATGCAATTAATTAATAAAAGCTCGGCAAATACAAGACAATCCTTAACAATACAACTTGCTCTTAAATTTATTTTTAATTTGATATTTTACAGCAAGATTTATTTTTTAATGGCGTCTGTCGCTAACTTGTGCTTAAAATAAACTTTTTAAAGTTGTGCCCTTTTATAGTTTACAAATTTAGCAAAAAAAGCACTAGTGGATGCAACAAACTTGAGCGCCTAAAATAGTTGTATCAATAATCATAACTTAAAAAATAATAGACAAACCTTGATCGTAAAGGGATAATCCAAAATTACCATTCCCGGAACTCCCAAAATTAATGGTTTTTGTGCATTTAACAGAAACGTCAGAAATGTTCTTCTGTTCCTCAAATCCCAAGCAGTCCAAGGACATTTTGCAATATTATCAGACAAGTTTCTGGACTAAAACCAAATAAATAAGTAACAAAACTTCAGATTATTACTTTTACCTGATCAATGAGGGATTGAGCGAAGTAAAATGTAAGAATAGTAGTGGTTGATGCTACAATTATAGTGGGCACAATACGAGTGTAAGCAGCTTCATTTCCCTTTTTGTTGCGTGGCAAAAAATTATTGTTAATTTGTAAATAACTGAGGATAAATACTTACTGTCAATATAGTAAATAGGTTAGAAATAAATAGCACTATTGCCAAACAAGTAATTACCATCAGCGGTAGTTTGATCAAATCAAGAATTTTCTTCTGATGACTGAAATGTTTTTCAAACACGTATTCATAACTAATTATGTAGGTACTAAACTTTAGTGTACAACCTTTTAAATAAAACATGACGTCCGATGCAGGCTTTAAGTACTTGAAATATTTTATTTTGATATTGCTCGTTTCTTAGTAATTCATAGTCGGCAATTTCCTGAAATTTACATGAAATTTCTTTAACAAGATCGTTGATCAGATACAGTTGAAACTTCTGATAAGATATCAAATAGATCAAACCATAAGCTTGGTTTACGCTCGAATACGCTAAAAAGGGCAAAGTTCCGTAGTATATTAAACCCAACATGTTTGCCCATTTTGGAAATTTTGACTGAAAAAAATTAATGGCATATAAAGCATAACTTTCATCTTCATCGAATAGAGGTAAATAAAGGATTATCAGACTCAACGCAGAAGTGATATTTAGTAGAATAAGTAAAGTTGTTATTCTGGATTCTTTTACAATTTTGTTGTACGTTCTTGGATTAGTAGCATCTAAAGCCCACAGTGTTGTATGCATCTCATTAATCAATGGTTGAACTTTAGCCACGATAATGACAGAGGTAATTATGCTTGCAAGTCCCTGAAATTTTTTTAATCACTCTGATAGGTTTAATACAACCGTCATTAAATAGAAAACCAACCGGAAGTGTTGTAGAGAGCATTATGCTATATTTCGGTAAAAGCTCAACGTTGAAATCTAAGAGCATATCCATGCTATAAGCTATAGTTATTAGACTATGCAAGATGAATCTCAAGGAGAGAATTTCTTTCATTAATTTAAAATTTAGGACTTTTGTAGATATAAATATTACAACTTTCAGCGGATCATCTGAAACTAATAAAAGAAAACTATATTAGTTATATAAGTTAAACTGCAATAAACCCTCAAACCATCAAATTTACAAGGGTTAAGCATTATCCATTTAGGGGGAGAAGCTTGCCACAAGGAATTATCACTTAATACCATTTTGAAATTCTGAGCAACTGGAATACAAAATTGAAATAATTATTTTGAAGAATGAGTTGGTACGTTTGACGTGAAAGTTTAACTTGGAATACTGACAATCTCATGTGATAAATTTTGATGTGCAATAATATTAAATTTTTACAAAACAATTATTTGGTTGATATAGAACCATTTGCAACCGGCAAATGGAGAAAATTAAATTTACAAAGTTTTAAATTAAAAAATTAAATTTAGCCACCCTGTATAATTTTTCAAAAGTAAAAACAATTCAAAGACATCCCACAGATGTTTCCTAACTAGTACTTACATAATTTTTTTTTAACTCGTACCTAATTGTCACTGTAGTGGTTTTATTAATATGCATTTGCAGATGTCATTATTTGAAGAAAAAAAAATTGCTACATCTAAATGGTTTGGAAATAGTCAGTAATAATATTGAAGTGAAAGAAGTCTAGGAAAAGGCTCCGAAAAATCTTCTGCCTTGGCTCACCCTGTATGCTCAAAAATAATTTCCGGTTATAGACTTATTCTTTCTTTAGTTTATTTGTGTATTTAAAATAAATTTCTAGCTATCATAGAACTCGAGCTATCGAAGTCGGACACACTATTGCCCCAACCTGATAAAATTAAATAGCTAAAATTATTTCCAGTACATAAATACCTTTAAATTTAATTTAGTTTCATTCTGCTTAATATTTCATTAAATGTATCAATTTTTGACGTTTAAAATAAACGCAATACTATCACAATGCAATTGTTTAAAATATTTAAAAGTTGCAAGAATGAGTAAAATTTAAAAAAAATCTGCTACAAACGGTCCAAATTTGTCTACTTTGCGAAGCATGTCGTTGATCATTTCTGAAATTCTGAAATTCATCCACCAAACTGACCGCCTTTCCTCGCCATTGACAATGAAACGGGGCGCACTTTGAAGTCCACCATGGGCGGTTTTCAATGCCTTTCTTAGGTCGAATATCCCTTTATCAGCAATTTGTTCCAGGTACATTATCTCACTGTCGTTAGTCCAGCCCACATCTCACATAACTCCACATCTTCATTTAATTGCGAATCTTCCTTGGAGCTTCAAATTTCTTAAAAGAAGCTGCGACGTCGTAAGGTCTCAGCATTCGACAGTTGCTTATCATAGTCGAAGCTTTTTTTCTTTACATGTTAGATGAAAAAATAATTGAATGGGAAAAATTAGAAAAATAATTTGATACATTTAATTAAATATCGCTAAGCAGAAAACTACATTTGTAGATACCCATGTACCTACTGGGAATAATTTTAGCTATTTAATTGTATCATGTATTAAAGCTGTAATTTTACTAATAACAAAGATATTTCGGTTGATTCACTTTAGCTGACTCACCCTGTATACTATATGTTATTGTTCTTGCAGAATTCTTGAATTGCGGGCAAGAAGGGGGCTTGATCTTTTTCAGGAATATTCGTTTTCCTTGTTATTTTTTAAAGTATTTTCTTCTTTATTCTTTTTTACATCCAAGCTGGTTAGAAAAAATCTCTAATTTTTTAATAAATTTGCAATATGTACTTGCTTCCCCAACAATGGTATAAATTATGAGAAGTATCTTTCATGCCTTCTTTCTTAATGTCATGGAAAAGAGACTGAAGTACGATACTATTGTTTCAATATTTTGGGTTGTCGATTGCTTGAGACAGAATTAAGAGGGTTGTCGTCCGCACAATTTAGCGATAATCTTATGTGTCGAAACAGAGACAGTGGCACTGGGCAACTACGTGCTGTTTATAAAAAATTATTTATATAACTGAAGGAGAAAAGCAAACAAAATTTACGGAATGCCAGTTAACCCAAAATGTTGCTATTATTGTATGTTAAACGTCCAACTTGGGCAACACAACTAAATTTACGTATTATTAAACCATTTGTATTGGACAATGATTACCCATAATGACTGCTGTTAAATAAATAACACTGATGATTTTTAGAAGCAAGCAAATTGCCTAATTTAATATTAAATAAGGATGTCTTCTCATTTAATATTTACGCCAAATTGCAGAAACGCTCTTTAAGTGATTGTTAAAATTTTGATGAACTATCTCAGTACCAATCCGGAAAGGCTCGGAAGCCAAACGACTCTTTGTACTAGTACCAATTCATCATATCTTGCAGATTTGAAAGATATGGTAAATACTCACTTCTGAAATAACTGCTGATGGGTCAATTTCAGTTCGAGTCTAGATTTATTGATAAGGTGGCGCCTAATTCGCGTTACTTCTCCTATCTCTATCCCTAAACGTTGCAAACCTGTGTGTTCTTAAAAAAGCTACATTTTTATACTTTCGATAAAAATTTTGCTTCGATTCATAATAATTATCCCAATTCAGCTCATATCTTCACTGGCAGTAAAAAAAATTACACTAATAAGCAACCGTTATTAAAAGTCGTATGATTCACATTACCCAATTTATTCCTTCTTTTTCAAAAGATTTTGGACTAGTTTCTCTCTATATTTTCGCTTTTTTTACTGTTTTTTGAAATTTGAGTAAATTGTCACTCTGGTTATAAAAAATTAAATGTGCTCTCGTAAAATAAAAGTTGACTCAAGCAGTTGGTTTTAAATTCGAAAGACAAGAAAAAAAGCTAGTTTTACTTTAAACATTGATTGTATTAACGAACTCATTCTAGTTTTTGCACATTTCTCTAAACTAATTAATTAATTTTTATTAACTATTAACCGGTTCAAAACCTGCGTAAGAAATTGAATCACTACAATAAAAGACAGTTAGAAGCAAAGTACTGATTACCCAAAACGAAAGAAGAATAGAAAATAAGCACCAAAATATAATAAGATGTTTAAAGCCGTCATCCTGTCACTGTCTCCCTTGTTACAAACTTTATGTAAAAATATCAACTGAAGACTAGATACGCTATGGAAAATGACGAGAATTTTGTAACAAAAACTGTTCAACTTATCCTGGCAAAGGTTCATTCTTCTGTGATTCTTATGTATAAATGCCATCTTACCCCATTATGTAGGTATCTTACGCGTATTCGTCGGTAATATGACTAAAAGACAATATCTTTTCTTGTTTTTTTTATTTATGTAGTGCAAATTACATTTAAGTTAAAATCACATGTAATTGAAAGTTGATTAAGTAATGCATAATTTTGTTAGCTTCTTTTAAATTAATATTCAAATTAAATTATTAATTAATTAATAAAAGCTCGGCAAATACAAGACAATCCTTAGAGCCGTATGACACGATACTTATTTTAGTACTGAATTTAGTACTGAATCTTCGCGCACAGCTTTTCGGCAGTTTCAGTTCCGAATTTAGGACAAGTTTGGGAATTTGAACAAATACAAAATGCATCACTAAGCGCCAATTAAAGTCAACTTGCATACAAGAAAATAGAACAGGTTCAAATTTCTTGGATGCAGTAGCACTAAATTTTCAGTACTGAAATCAGTACTAAAATAAGTATCGTGTCATACGGCTCTAAAAGATACAATTTGCTCCTAAATTTATTTTTAATAACTAACTTTAGTGATATTTTACTGCAAGATTTATTTCTTAATGGCGTCTGTCGCTAACTTGTGCTTAAAATAAACTTTTTAAAGTTGTGCCCTTTTATAGTTTACAAATTTAGCAAAAAAAGCACTAGTGGATGCAACAAACTTGAGCGCCTAAAATAGTTGTATCAATAACCATAACTTAAAAAAAAATAGACAAACCTTGATCGTAAAGGGATAATCCAAAATCACCATTCCCGGAACTCCCAAAATTAATGTTTTTTGTGCATTTAACAGAAACGTCAAAAATGTTCTTCTGTTCCTCAAATCCCAAGCAGTCCAAGGACATTTTGCAATATTATCAGACAAGTTTCTGGACTAAAACCAAATAAATAAGTAATGAAACTTTAGATTCTTACTTTTACCTGATCAATGAGGGATTGAGCAAAGTAAAATGTAAGAACAGTAGTGGTTGATGCTGCAATTACAGTGATCCCAATACGAGTGTAAGCAGCTTCATTTCCCTTTTTGTTGTGTGTCAAAAAATTATTGTTAGTTCATAAATAACTGAGGATAAATACTTACTATCAATATAGTAAATAGGTTAGAAATAAATAGCACTATTGCCAAACAAATAATTACCATCAGCGGTAGTTTGATTAAATCAAGAATTTTCTTCTGATGGCTGAAATGTTTTCCAAACATGTATTCATAACTAATTTTGTAGGTACTAAACTTTAGTGGACTACCTTTTAAATAAAACATGACGTTCGATGCAGGCTTTAAGTACTTGGAATATTTTATTTTGATATTGCTCGTTTCTTAGTAATTCATAGTCGGCAATTTCCTGAAATTTACATGAAATTTCTTTAACAAGATCGTTGATCAGATACAGTTGAAACTTCTGATAAGATATCAAATAGATCAAACCATAAGCTTGGTTTACGCTCGAATACGCTAAAAAGGGCAAAGTTCCGTAGTATATTAAACCCAACATGTTTGCCCATTTTGGAAATTTTGACTGAAAAAAATTAATGGCATATAAAGCATGACTTTCATCTTCATAGAATAGAGGTAAATAAGAGATTATCAGAATCAACGCTGAAGTGACATTTAGTAGAATAAGTAAAGTTGTTATTCTGGATTCTTTTATAATTTTGTTATACGTTTTTGGATTAGTAGCATCTAAAGCCCACAGTGTTGTATGCATCCCATTAATCAATGATCTAAAGTTAGTCACGATAATGACAGAGGGAATAATGCTTGCAAGTCCCTGAAAATTTATTATAAAGACTCTGATAAATCTAATTCGACCGTCATTAAACAGAAAACGAACCGGAAGTGTTGCAGAGAACATCATGAAATATTCAGTTAAAAGCTCAACGTTGAAGTTTAAGACTATATCCATGCTATAAGCTATAGCTATTAGACTATGCAAGATGAATGTCAAGATAAGAATTCCTTTCATTAATTTAAACTTTACCGTATTTATAGATATAAATAATACAACTTTTAGGGGATCATCTGAAACTAATAAAAAAACCATATTAGTTATATTAGTTAAACTAGAATAAACCTTCGAACCATCAAATTTACAGGGGTTTAGGATTATCCACTTAGCGGGAGGAGCTTGACGCACGGAATCACTTAATACCATTTTGAAATTCTGAGCAACTGGAATACAAAATTGAAATAATTATTTTGAAGAATGAGTTGGTACGTTTGACGTGAAAGTTTAACTTGCAATACTGACATATTTTATCTAATCTCATTTCATTAAATGTATCAATTTTTTTAAAAATTTATCAAATATAAGAGTATTTTTAACTGTGGTTAGAAATAAACGCAATACTCTCACAATGTAATTGTTTAAATTTTTTTAAAGTTGCAAGAATAAGCAAAATTTTAAAAAGTTCTTTTACAAACGATCCAAATTTGTCTGCTCCGCAAAGCATGTCGCTGATCATTTCGGAAATTCTGAAATTCATCCACCTAATAACTGACCGCCTTTCCTCGCCGTTGACAATAAAACCGGGCGCACTTTGAAGTCCACCATGGGCGGTCTCCAATGTCTTTCTTAGGTTGAATTCCCTTTACCAGCAGTTTGCTGCAGATACATTATTCCATTGTAGTTAGTCCAGCCCATCTTTCATAACTCTACAACTCCACCTAGTTGCGAACTTTCTTTGTAGGTTCAAATTTCTTAAAAGAAGCTGACAACTTACGTCGTCAGGCCAAAGATTCGAAAGTCGCAATTTCTGATCTTATTTACAACACTAATTACATCTTTTAATTAATTTTA
The DNA here is from genome assembly GCA_951805265.1 of Schizotus pectinicornis. Lineage (NCBI taxonomy): Eukaryota > Metazoa > Arthropoda > Insecta > Coleoptera > Pyrochroidae > Schizotus > Schizotus pectinicornis. The sequence goes on along the minus strand of OX638202.1, from coordinate 3,645,961 downwards.
TTGCCAGTATCATAGTCAAGGCTTTTTCCCTTTACATTTTGGCTAAAAAAATAGTTGAATTTGAGAAATTAGAAAAATAATTTGATACATTTAATTATTAAATATCTCTAAGCAGAATAAAACTAAGTGACATCTGAAGATACCTATGTACTGGGAAAAATTGTCGTTATTTAACTGTATACCTTGTATACCAAATGTTATTGTTCTTGCAGAATTCCTGAATTGCCGGCAAGAAGAGGGCTTGTAAAATCTCCAAGAATATTCGTTTTCCTTGTTATTTAAAGCATTTTCTTCTTTATTCTTTTTTACATCTAAGCTGGTTAGAAGACACACTCTAATTTGTTATTAAATTTGCAATAGATACTTGCTTTTTCAACAATGGTGCAAATCATGAAAATCATTTTTCATGCTCTCTTTGTTGATGTCATGGAACAGCAGAGACAGTGGCACTGAGAAACTATAAAAATTTATTTATAAAACTGCTTGAAGTAGTTCTGTCTAATTCAGAAACTTGACTTTTAATGAAAAAAGCAATCAAAATTCACTAAATGCAAGTTAACTCAAAATGTCGCTGGTATTGTATGTTAAACGTCCAACTTGGGTAACATTAGTGGATTTACGTATTATTAAACCATTTGTATTGGACAATGATTACCCATAATGACTGCTGTTAAATAAAAAAACACTAATGATTTTTAGAAGCAAGCAAATTGCCTAATTTAATATTAAGCCATGTCTTCTCATTTAATATTTACGCCGAATCGCAGAAACGTTTTTTTAGAGATTGTTAATATTTTGATCAACTATGTCAGTACTAATCCGGAAAGGCTCGGAAGCCAAACGCCTCCTTGTACTAGATCTTGCAGATTTGAAAGATATAGTTCTTTCTGATAAAATAACTGCTGATGGGTCAATTTCATCTCGAGTTGATCCGGGAGTAAAATATCGGTGTAAAATTTACGGTACTCCGATCAGTTGCGCCGGTTTTGCGTCGTTCCTTTACTCTTATTTCACTGCGTCGTTCGATTTACATCGAATTAAGTCAAAGAGGATTAATGTCGACGTAACTTGACGTTTTTGTTAAATGTTAGATTCGTTTCAGTTTCGTAAATATCGAATATCGGCGCTAAATTTAATCCGTGGCAACTTTCATTTGGCAGTTGAAATTGAGCGCAACCGATCTGCGCTGCTCCGCTCACTTACGCCAGACGTAAATCGAGCTAAAATTGATTCATGAGAGTTTTAGAAGCCTTAATAAGGCTTTAAAACCCAGTAGTAACTTTACCAACGATCTTTAGTCTTAAGGGAAAAGTAGTAACTTTACATGGATTACACTGTCCATTCTCTCATTCTCAATTCTTACAAGACGCACTAATAATGTAATTAAACAAAACTTAACTGACTGACTGCGGGGCGGAGAAATAAAAAAAGTCAGTTTTACTTTAAAAATTGATTTTATTAACGAACCCATTCTTCATTATGCACATTTCTCTAAACTAATCAATTGAAATCCGAACAATAAAGTTATTAAGAAAATGTTAGCGTTCTGCAAGTGTTACATTTGTGTTTACAAGAAGTAAATGAATATTCGGGTATTGCAATTAATTATTTACCATCTACATATGTTAGACAGGCCATCTATATATAAAAACTAGTAACTATGTTTTCAGTAATTTTGATGCAAGTACAAGGTACAGCAATTGAATTGACAAACTTCAAATAGTTATATTTTACCATAAAGGAACTGGCGCATTAAAGTTAAATTTCAATATCGTAGCAGACAATTTTTTATGGCCAACCTGTATATATTTTCAGTGCATGTTTCTGTGTACTCAATTACCTAATTAAATTGCAACTACTTATTTTACAAAAAAATAGTGTTTACTTAAAATTTTATGATATAATAATTATGTTATATATTTTAATTTCTAGAATCTAAAACTATGATGAAAAAATTCTGCAAGATTTTTTTCCGACAGATAAGGGTGGAATTTATAGTTATCCCTTAAATTTTACTTTACCTTCGCTTAAGTAAAGTGTAGAAATTTCTCAAGTCAGAATTTTTTTTAAGTTGGTATTTATAGACAATTTTAAGGCAAATGTCCACTTAACATTACCTAAAGTAAAGTTTACACTTATCTTACTCGTATTCAACGCCTATTGGTAGAATTTGAATTTCCTTTGTAAAATCTAGGATTACATGACCACGGCACGGAGGCCAGGCGAACTAAACTTGTAAATAAATAGGTGAACAAATATAATGTACACCAAATTACAAATTACAAATACATCCCTTGCACTGTCCACCAGAAAATTTAATGAGCTTAAAAAAATCTAAATAAAATGAGAACATCACCACTAAAATAACTATGCTGCATATTGTTTTACCATTGCTTACATTTTAAATTCTACATGTCCATCAATTTTACTAAATGTTCACCAAATTTAAAACGCTCAAGTTACGCGTCCGTGTTGTACTTACATAATAAAAATTCGCGCTATCCATTTTCTATTTAGTGTTTCTCAAAAAAACTATTTGTTCGTCAAATAATTATTCTATTACTCCAAAAATGAAATATGCTCGCGCATCTCTCCTTGCCGCTTGCGCTTCCAGACAAGAGGCACACGAAAAAAGTTTTGTACAAGGTCAGTTCAGGGCCCTGTAATTTTTTTTTAAAGCACGATTAGAAATAACCACTAAAAGAAGTTTTACGTTTTACATAATGCAAGTCAATTACAGCAAAGCATTTATATATTACGGAAATCAATATTGTAACGCTCTGACACTTTGATGTATATTGGGTTGCGGTAATGGGGGTGATTTTTGACATTATCGACAGTTCGCGGCGTCGTAATTTAGAGTACTGGTAATTTAGTAATTTTGTGAGTGTTTTATCGAATTAAACTCGTTTTTTGCATTTATTTGTGTGGGCTAACAACTTACATAACCCCCCCCATTAAACTGGCGCTCCAACTCGGGAGCCTACATGAAATTAGTGTTAAAAGTCGGAAAAGATTCATAACCTCACTTTTGTAATTTACCACGCGAAAGTTTTCTCGGGTTTTGTGTGCATCTGTGACCTGGTGGCTGTCTTCGAACCATCACCACACCGCACCGCTGTTGGGATTTTGCTGTCCGTTGTCCTTTCGTTGGGTTTCCGCCTTCTTCAGACATAAACTTCGAAGTTGTCTTGGCGTTCCTTGGACGAAGCCCCCCAAAGAAGCAGCTCTACAATTACCCTAAAGCATTTTTCCTAATGCTCATAAGTAAGTCCGTTCCATTTTTGCATGAACTCGTATAATTTGCGAACGCGAAACGTACCAATAATGCCTCAACGCAACGTAGCGTCTCCGGAAGGGCCGGAAAATCCACTAAATGACTCGGTCGCCCCTCATTCTGTTCAGAATCAACCAACGACTTCCTCCGACTCCGGGATGATTACTTTAACTGCTGAGCAGTTTCAACAACTCCTTAATTCTGTGAAACAGGCTCCGCAAACGCCTGCTGTTCAAACTCCTGTCACGGCTGGTGGCAATTTTGCAAAATGCCAATCGAGGTTCGATGGTAAATCCGAGTCTGATGTCATAGCTTTCCTGGATGCTGTGCAAATTTACAAAGATTGTTCCTGTGTATCAGATGCCAATGCATTGCGTGGTCTGCCCATGCTTTTAGATGGTTTTGCTGCAAGTTGGTATCAGGGAGTAAAAGCCACTGCTGAAACCTGGCCACAAGCTGTCGACTTATTGCGTAACGCATTTGGACCTAAGAAACCGCGTTATAAAGTCTTTCGGGAATTATTTTCTAAAGAACAAGATGTTAATACACGCACGGACGTGTTCGTCTGCAATGCAAGAGCCACTCTCGCTCATCTGCCTCCTGATACTTTATCCGAAGCCCTGCAACTGGACATGGTATATGGACTTCTGCACCTAAATATTAGAAAAGCAATCTCTCGAGACAAAGTGACTACTTTTGCAGAACTACTTGAACTTGCTCGCTCCGTAGAAGACACGATCAGCGAACAAAAAGAGCTCTACATCAAAGCTAAGCAACCTGAATCCAAAAGCCAACCTACCGTCAGGTGTGCCTACTGTAGAACCCCAGGACATCACAAAGATGAGTGTCAGAAACTTCAAAAAGCTAAAGAAAAGTCTGAAATGACAAGAGAGACCAAACCAAAACAACAATTCTCGTGTTATGGTTGCGGTAAGCTGGGATTTGTACGTTCAAACTGCCCAGTCTGTACACCTTCTGTCTCTACTTCGTCAGCTGACTTCTGTGTTATTGGCATGACAATGACACCCCGAGCACGACCCAAGTTCTCAATTCAGATCGAAGACCTGAACGGTACTGGACTGATCGACACCGGCGCAAAGCAAAGCGTGGCTGGTGACTCTCTCTACCGCAGTCTAAGACAGAGACGTCAGAAGTTTTTTAAAGAATCGGTTTGGGTTAAACTAGCTGATGGAAGCAGTTCCTTACAAGAAGTCTTGTCCACAACAGTAGATGTCTTGCTTCAAGGACGCAAGATTCCCACTACCTTTGTTGTTTTGCCTAATGCTGAACGAAATAATACACTACTAGGAATCGATTTCTTAGAAGACGCCGGTATTATTTTGAATTTACGCCGCCATACCTGGTGCTTTGAAGACGAGCGTTTTGAGCACAAACTGGATTATGAAGCCATACCAGGACAGCTAGAGCTGCACGCCCTTGAAATCTTGAGACCAGAAGAAGGCGCGTCTATTCCAATCACAGAAAGAAAAGATCTTGAGACGTTGCTGGAGGCAAATCAAGATACCTTCAAAGCAGGGGGAGATCCGACTCCATACATCGAACATTGTATTAACACTGGCAACAGCCTACCTACTTCAGTACCACCGTACCGACTTTCTCCGTCCAAACGCGAAACACTTCAAGCCGAAGTTGACCGCCTACTTGACGAAAAGGTCATAGAAGAGTGTGAGTCACCTTGGTCGGCTCCTGTTGTGCTGGTGGAAAAAAAGGATGGATCTCCGCGACTCTGTATCGACTACAGAGCCCTTAACGCCAAGACAGTATCCGACTCGCATCCACTTCCACGAATGGAAAATTTACTTTATTTGACTTCCAGAACCCCATCCGAGATTCGAGCGGAACAGCTAAAGGACCCTGAGTTGACCAAGATAATCAATGCGTTTGAATCGCTCGACGATTCCAGTATCAGTACTTGGACCGAACGTGGTTATTTGATGTCATCTGGAATTCTGTACCATTACTCAGGAGATGAGGAAACAGAGGAAGCTCAGCTTGTAGTTCCTAGCCACGAGAGGAATCGAGTAATGAAAGAATATCACGATGCGCCGACTGCTGCCCATTATGGTGTTGAACGCACTTACAAACGTATCTCACGAGTTTACTATTTTGTCGGAATGCGAAAGTTTATCGCTGAGTACGTGAAAACTTGCTTGGACTGTCAACGTTACAAAGCCACTAGCCAAAAGCCTGCGGGCCTAGTCGCAACTCCTGCATATCAACAGCGATTTGAAGTGTTATGCATCGACCTTTTCGGGCCGTTGCCTGCTGCTCCTTCCGGTGAGAAATGGATCTTTATCGTTGAAGACAGCGCGACCAAGTGGGTCGAACTTTTTGGACTAATTGAAGCAACCGCGGACGAATGTGCGAAAACTTTAATTGATGAAGTGTTCTTTCGTTTCGGTTTACCGCGTAAACTTATAAGTGACAATGGCGTTCAATTCATTTCGTCTGTGATGCAACATATTTGTCATTACTTTGATGTGCGCCAAAGTCTAATCCCATTGTATCATCCACAGGCAAATATGGTGGAACGAAAAAACCGTGATCTCAAGCCCCGTCTTGCAATCTTGGTTGGAGACAACCACTCTGCCTGGCTGGAAAAGCTTCCCGCCATCCGCTTTGCAATGAATTCTGCCCACTGTGAGGGAACTGGTCATACGGCAGCGTATCTCACCTTTGCCAGAGAGCTCCGAACTCCGGATGAAATCCAACAGGACGTCCGAGCTGCCATAGTGAACGAAAATTTTATTCCCCAAATCACCCCGTACCTACAGAACATTCACAGAACCTGGATAGAGGCTAAGGAGACTCACGATACCCAACAAGACAAACGGAAGTTTTACGCTGATAAAGCCCGTCGTCCTGGGCCCGACTTGAAGTTGGACGATCTTGTTCTAGTAACGCTGCATACCCACAGCAGCGCTGCCAAGGGCTCAACAGCCAAATTTAATCCCAAACGAGACGGACCCTACCTGATAATCAAGCAGACGACTCCCACGACTTTTGAATTGGCCGACCCAAGGGATACCTCGACTTCTCTGGGCCGATACCACATTTCTACTCTGACCAAATTTGAGGGAAACTCAACCACCCCTCCGGAACCTCAAGTAGGGATTCGACGAAGAGGACGACCCCGAAAGAAGAAGTAACTTGTGTTGTTCACTGCGCGAGACGCTGGCAGTGACCAAAGGGGGAGACTGTAACGCTCTGACACTTTGATGTATATTGGGTTGCGGTAATGGGGGTGATTTTTGACATTATCGACAGTTCGCGGCGTCGTAATTTAGAGTACTGGTAATTTAGTAATTTTGTGAGTGTTTTATCGAATTAAACTCGTTTTTTGCATTTATTTGTGTGGGCTAACAACTTACATAACCCCCCCCATTAAAATATCTTTTTTTGTGCAAACCACTTCTATTTTTACTCCTATTTTTCTTGCCCTAGCACATCTAGGTACATCTATAACTTTGCTTAAAATTATTTACCATTTGCACAACATTTTATTGCTTGTGTATTTTTGATGAACAAATAGTCTTTTTAACTGCTAAATAATATAAGACACTGTCGAAAATTAAATATCTGGGTATTATGTTAGAATTGAGTTTGGAATAAAATTTGGTGAACATTTAGTATTTATGGTCAACAAAACTTATTTTGGCAAACAAAATATATAAGAAGCCAGCATTATGTCAATATTTGGTTGTCGCTTTAAGATTATGTATTTTCTTAATTTTGGTGAGCATTTAGTATTTTTGGGAAATGAAAGTATTTTTTTGTATAAAAATATTGGGTAAATTTGGTAGACTGTTAAATACGACCCCTATTTATTTACAAGTTTAGTTCGCCTGGCCTCCGTGCCGTGGTCGTGTAATCCTAGAATTTACGAGGGAAATTCAAATTCTACCAATAAGCGTTGAATACGAGTAAGGTAAGTGTAAACTTTACTTTAGGTAAAGTTAAGTGGACCCTTGCCTTAAAATTGTCTATGAATATACCAACATAAAAAACATTCTGACTTGAGAAATTTTTACACTTTCCTTAAGTGAAGGTAAAGTAAAATTTAAGAGATGATTATGAATTCCACCCTAACTTTAGCAAATTCTGCTCAATTCTTCATGGCTTTATAGCTTACGCATTTTGCAAAGAAAGCACTTGTTGATGCCATAAATTTTAGAGCCTAAAAAAGTAGTTTCCAATATTTATTCACAACTTAATAAAAATACCTACCTTAATCATAAAAGGATAGTTCAAGACTAGAAGCCCTGGAATTCCTAAGTCTGAATGTTTCTGGGCATTTAGAAGAAATGTTAACAACGTTCTTCGGTTCCTCAAATCCCAATCAGTCCAAGGGCACTCTATAATATTGCTGGATAAGTTTCTTAACTAGAACCGCTAAAGTTTGTAAAAAAAATTTAACACATTTTTTCTTGTACCTGATCAACGAGTGATTCACCGAAGTAAAACGCCGAAACTGATGATGTTATTGTTATAGTTGCAGTTAACGTTATACGAAAGTAATTAACTTCAATTCCATCCTTGTAATATGAAAAAAGATTGCTATCTGTTTCTGAGCAACTAACTTCACAATACTTACTGTAAGTATATTAAACAGGATATTAATAAATGTCACTATTGTCAAACTCGTAATTATAATTATCGGCATTGCTAGTATATCACTTATTTTCTTCTGATGGCTGCAAGTTTTTCAAAAATCAATTCCAAATTTGTTGAATACCAAAACTTACTGCACCTTTTAAATAAAACGTGACGTTCAATGCAGGTTTTAAGGGTGTGAAATATTTTATTTTGATATTTCTTGTTTCTTATTAATTCAAAGTCGTCAACTTGTTGCAATTTAGGTGATATTTTCTTGACAAGATCATTGATCATGTATAAGTGAAACTTTTGATACGATAGCATGTAGATTAAGCTGTACGTATTATTCAACGTCGAATATAAAGAAAGGGGTACAGATCCGTAATACAATAAACACAACGTGTCTGAATATTGTGGAAATTTAGACTGGAAGAAATAAACGGCATAAAATGGGTTAGTTCCATTCTTGCTCAACAGTGGTAGATAAGAAAACATTCCCACGATGCTGATCGCCGTATTTAAGAAAATTAGTAAAGTTGTTATTCGAGATTCCATTGTTATTTTTCTATATGTTGTCTTGCTAGTAGTGTCTAAGGCCCACAATTGTGAATGCATCTCTTCGATTATTTTCTTATATTTTGGTAGGACAATAAACATAATGGTCGTGCTTGCTATTCCCTGTAAAGATTTTTAGTAGTCATGTTGTGTTTGATTTAACAGCAAACCAACCAAAAATGACAAAAAAAATATGGTACCATATTTAATTAAAATTTCCACATCAAATGTCGCTAATATGTCGATAAACTGGATGACAGTGGTTACGGTATTCATCAAGAATGTTAAGATAAGAAGTCCTTTCATTAGATTGTAAGTCAAAAAACTCATCGATGTCAAACGTACAATTTGCAACGGATCATTTGAAACTAATTATGGAAGGAAGGATAATTAATTAATTATATGCTAAATTACTTACTAACGGTCAAATTTTCGTAGATTTTCTTCCATGTTTTTCTTTTGCACCACGCACACACTAATCACATTAAGTTTTGAGCTCTAAGCAATTTAAAGCTTAGGTATCTTTCCGTTAGTACATCTATCCAAGTACCTATTCTATTTCACACACTGCCACAAACTTTTTACAAATGCCCTAATATTGATAATTTAAGGAATATTTAACAAGGTTCTGGCTTATTGTGATTTTTTTAGTCATGGGTCGGTGGCTAATGTTGAAAAGATCAAAACAATTTTTATCCTTTGACAAAATGTTAAGTCAATGACAAAAATATTGATTAGGTACAGGTTACTTATTGAAACGTACAGCCTGCCGAGAAACTAATGTATTCTAGAGAAATCTTATACATTGATAAACGTCCTTAAATATTAATGTGCTACAAATTAGTTTTTCATTATTGCAAAGATTTATGGTTCACAAACTTTGCGAAGAAAATACCAACAGATGCAGCAAACTTTAGACCCTGAAACCCAATTATTGCATTCTTATGTTTGTATTAGCTAAAAACAAAAAATAAAATTACGAACCTCAATCATAAAGGGGTAGTTCAATTCTAACAGTCCTCGAATTCCTAAAGCTGAATATTTCTGAGCATTCATCAGAAATATTAGCAGCATTTTTCTGTTCCTCAAATCCCAAGCCGTCCAACGACATTTAATAATATTGCTGGACAGGTTGGTTGACTACAAGGATATAAATCAGTAACATAACTTTATTTAAAACTATTGTTCACCTGATCAATTAGTGACTGACAGAAGTTAAACGCAATAACTGTAGTACTTACTGTTGCACTTCCGAATAACGTAAGACAAACATAATTAACTTCAATTCCTTTCTAGAATAATATTATCATTTTTACTTATGAAATTGAGTTTCAATACTTACTGTAAGCACATTAAACAAGATAACAACAGATAATTCTATCGCAAAACACGTAATTACAATGACCGGAACTTCTATTAAATCAACTATTTTCTTCTCATGACTGAAAAATAAGTACCTCACTCCTTTAGTTCATACTCAACTACGTATATGGGGTATACTTATACCTTTTAAATATTACGTGACGCTCAATACACATTTTGAGTGAATGAAAGATTTTATTTTGGTACTTTTGGTTTCTTATTAAATTAAAATCATCGCAATTATAAAATGTTGATGACATTTCTTTTACAAGATCATTGATCATGTACAGCTGAAACTTTAGATAAGACACCACGTAGATCAGGCCGTAAGGATTAATCAACGCCGAATATCCCACAAATGGAAAAGATCCGTAATATATATAACTCATGATGTTTGAGTACTTTGGAAACTTTAGCTGAAAATAATAAATGGCGTAGAATGGATTATGTTGGTCATTCTTGCCGAAGAGGGGTAGATAATATATAGTCATTGTAAATACTAAAACAGTGTTCAGTAAGATAATTAACGTTGTTATTCGCGATTCCTTTATAATTCTTGTATAAGTTATTACGATAGTCGTATCTAAAGTCCACAGTTTTGAATGTATCTCTTTAATAACTTCTTCAGCTTTAGGTTTCAGAATTATCGCGATGGCTATACCAGTCAATCCCTGTAAATTAGACGAATTATTTGGTGCTAAATTAGCAAACAATAGTCTAGAATCGTACCGCAAATGTCATAGAAAGCATAATGCCATATTTTGTTAAAAGCTCAATATCAAGAGTTAGTAGTATATCCATGATGTGGACCATATTTATCACGCTATGTATCAAAAACGACATTATTAGAATTGCATTTACTAATTTATAAGTTTGAATTTTCTGGGCTAGGAAATGTACAATCTTGAGTGGATCTGAAATTGTAAGAAATATTAAGTCGTTTTCAAGCAAATTACTAACAATCAAATTTGAGTTTTCTTCCATCATTTTATTACTAATCACTGTTTAGAACTAGTTAGAACAGTCATTTGTATTATAACTTTTCATATTAGCTGAAAAGAAAGTTAAAGAATGATAAGGTGAGAAGTGTTTTCATTAAATTGTAAGTTAAAAACGGATTAATTCTCAATGAGTTATTTAAAATTAATTTAATTAATTAATTAAAATTAATGATGTAAAGAAGAGCAATTAATTAATAAGACGTTAAATTATTTACCGACCGTTAAATTTTTGTGGATTTTTTTCCATGTTTTTCTTTTTCACCTCATACACACACTTGTCACATTTTCAGTTTAAAGTTCTGAGCACTTCCCTAATACTTATCCAAATATTCCACACATTGCCACAACCTTTCTACAAATGCGCGAATATTGATAATTTATTGGTTAATATTTAACAAGGTTCTGGACTATTGTGATTTATTAGTCATGGGTCGGTGGCTAAGGTTGAAGAGATCAAAACCATTTTCATCCTTTGATAAAATATTGAAAGGGAATGTATGAAGTTCATGAAGAGTTATCAATTTCCTCAAAGTCACCAAACATCATAGCGTTTATTAATAATAATTGATATTTGAGCCTTTGAACTTATCGTAGCTAATCAATGCTCTTCTCTCCAAGGTTCTACTTACTTGAATTAGTATATTAGAATATTAGAATTGAATATTAGAATAGTAGATAATTTCTGTTTCTATGATGTGTCAGCGGAATTCTTTTACAATCTCAAAATTCAGGTCATTTAGGTCATTTTAGATTTGGGATCGTAACGATGAACCCAATAAGTGTCATCCTCGCTAACAATTTGGTGTAATTTGATTAGTAACTCTCATCACTTATGAAAGATGCTTTCAAGTTTCTACGTATCATTGCTATAGTCGTACTCACATTCGATGTCAATGCACTGTTAACTGTTAAATTTATTAAGTACGAATTGCTTCGAAATTTCTGTTAGTTTATTCCATTCAGATGTAAATGTACAAATATTTGTTTGAGGACCACTGTTTGACTGAAAGCGTGTGAGTACTTTGCAACGTAGTATTTGCTCAAAATCAACCGTAAAGCTATGTGACTACGACTATACGTATCATTACACGTTATGTATAACAAAAGACACTGTAGTCTCTTTTGCTACACAAAGGTGGTCAGAAAGAATTCGCAAAATAAAGCAGCTACCACTTTTTCATTAGTAAACAACTATTAATTAGTTAACAAAGATTCATATTGATATGGCTAGAGGCCCTCGGTAAGTACAAAAGTGTGGAGACCGGCCCTGGCACCTGGCACGGACTTCACTCGATAATGTTGGTACTTATTTCTTCCGTAAAAAAATGTAAACACTTTTTTGTATAATTTAGCGATAAGGATTTACGGTAATAAAGTTAATTAGTTTGATCTAGGTACGTGAAAATTAATCAATTAAATTTTATTTTTGTAACTATCTAATCATCTCTTTAAAGCTCCAAAGCTTTCGTACATTAACTAAATTATTTTTTTTTCATTTATAGAAACATCAGTTTTAAAAATATCATGCTTTATAACTTCTTTTTTAAAATTAGAGTTAGGTGGTATTCGCTACGGCCCAAATCTGGACAATTAGGTGATTTCTCAAAATCGCACTTCTTTAGAAGTGTTAATGAAACTTTGGACTTATGGTCATAAAGGAGTAAATTTTTGTCTTATTTTGCCCACTCTATTTGTCTAATATGTACCGTCTTCTAATTATCTAAAAATAGTAGAAATAATAGAAACTTCTTATGTTGACTTTAGAAGGCAAGTAATCAGTAAATATTTAGAATTTTTTTGTACCTATATCAAAAAATTAAGAATATAATTTTATCAACAACCGGTTAGGTTTTGAATATTTTGAGACGCGGCTTTCCCTTTTATATCTATTGTAAAGGCTCTTGTTTGAACTCGGGGCCATAATAATGAGACCACACTAAATATAATTTTATTTAAAAATAATTTCGATATAGCATATTATACTCAACAACTATCTAGATTCTGGAAGTTTTAGCTCAAATTAGTTTCTTTCTCTTTGGGAGAGAGCAAACGTGAACCAAAATCTATTACATTTTCATGATTATGGATTACTAGTCATTGCATAATGTTACGTAGAACCATCACTGATAAGTGATGACTGATGATATTTTCCGGGTCTTAAACTGGGGTGGTACAGAAATTGTTTTTAGTAAACTTGTTTATTATTTGTATTTTGTATACTGCAATTACGTACGTAAATTAAGTTTTAAAAAATTGTCAGAACTATTTTATAATAATTTAGATACAATAGAGTTTGAATTTTGATTACATGATTACATTGCCCAGATTCTATCTTATTAATAAATATTCGACTAAAATAAATAAAACAAGTCTTTAAAATCTTTGAATATATACTTTGACTTTGTTAGTGAAAATGCTTAAATATTGACATTGGTGTTAAATTATTGCAAAGATTGATGACCTACAAACTTTGCAAAGAAAACACCAGCGGATGCAGCAAATTTTACAGCCTGAAACAGTCTCATTGCTATTTATTAGCCGTAAAGAATGCATCAAACTACAAACCTTAATCAAAAAGGGATAATTCAATACTATTAGTCCAGGAACTCCTAAAACGGAATATTTTTAAGTATTCATCAGAAATATTAGCAGCATTCTTCTATTCCTTGAATCCCAAGCAGTCCAAGGACATTTAACAATATTACTAGACAATTTTGTTGACTACAACCAACCGAATTATTTAAATGCTTCAAAAAATATTTTTCTTTAGGTACTTACATGATCAGTAAGTGACTGACCGAAATAAAACGTAATAACGGTAGTAAATGTCGCTAAAGTGCAAATTAACGTTGTGCGAAAATAATGAACTTTAACTTCTTCCTGCCAAAATAGTAGTTTTTTGTCATAACTAACTAAGCTTAAAAATACTTACTGTGAGTACATTAAAAATGATGGTAATAATGAGTTCTATTGCCAAGCACGTAAGTGCAATGATTGGCACTCCTATTAAATCAACTATTTGCTTTTCATGACTAAAAAACAATAAGTAAGTCTCCCCTTAACTTAATGGGTACCCTATACCTACCTTTTAAATGTAACGTGAAGTTTAATGCATGTTTTGAGTTGCTGAAAAACTTTTTTCTGATACCTTTCGTTTCGTATTAATGCAAAGTCGTTATTGTCATGAAATTTTGATGAACTTTCTTTAAGAAGGTCATTGATGACGTACAATCGAAACTTTTGATAAGACACCAAGTAGATGAGACCGTACGCATTATTTATGGTTGCATAGCCCACAGAAGGCAAAAATGCGTAGTACATATAACACATTAAATTTGCATATTTTGGAAGCCGCTGCTGAAAAAAATAAACGGCGTAGAATGGACTGCTCTCGTCGTCCTTGCTAAATAGGGGCAAGTAGAACATGAGCATTATAACTCCTACAAAGGTATTCAGTAAAATTATGGACGTTGTTATTCGCGATTCTCTTATAATTTTTCTATAAGTTGTTCTTCTAGTCGAATCTAGAGCCCATAATTTTGAATGTCCCATCTTCATCTTTTTAACCAATGCTGCAGCTTTAGGTCTGATTGCTACACTAATAACTATACCAGTTAACCCCTGTAAATTACAGCAATTATTATTACTTTAAATTTAACAATCATCTACCATAAATCATACCGAAAGTGTCAGAGAAAGCATGACGCCATATTTAGTTAAAAGCTTAACGTCGAAATTTAGTAGTATGTCCATGGTATGTATCGCAGTCATTAAACTGTGCAGCAAAAAGGCCACGAGGAGTATTCCCTTGGTTAAATTATAATCCAGGAAATTTGTTGATACAAAAAGTAAAATCATCAATGGGTCATCTGAAATTTAAAAAAATATATTTATTTAGCTATAAATTAAATTGTTTGCTAACCATTGAATCTTCGGTGGGTTTGCTCCATCATTGCTTTACCATCAAGTAATAACTAGATAATGATTATCGACTAACATTCCAGGCCATATTTCCTTACTCACGAAGAACGACAAATTACATACTTAATAATTTGAAAATAACGGAAATTAACGACTTGATGTTAATTCAACATTGATGCATGTATTTAGCAAAAGCTCTCTCATAATAAAGTAATAGTTTCGACCAATAATTTGTACCGAGAATATTTGTGAAGCATTTGAAAGTTTAATGTAGAATACGAAAGACTCTAGTAAAATACGCAATAGTTAAGTTATTACTGAATGACTTAACGTCAACCAAAATAATTTCCATGTTTCAGTAATGTTGCGTCAAACTTTAGGTCATTCGTTTCACAAAATTGAGCAAAAAAGAAGTCAAAACTTTTTTCTAAAATGTTTTGGAAGGGAGTTCCCGGCTTTCAAATATGTAAAGTAAAACCGTGGTTTTATTAATTTGACAATAATTATTACCATTACCCCCGACCACAGATTCACTGAAGAGGTGCTCATGATACCTTCATGGTTTTTTCACGTTTACTCGTTTGCGGTGCATTTAATTTAAAAAATGTAAAGTCAACACTAGGTATAATTATGCCGACTCTTTGAATAATTTGAAATAATACAGGGTGTGTCTAAAATGTGTATTCAAAATTTAAGGGTAGCTTTTTCATTTACGTGTTTTTTAAGAGATGAGTTACAGGTTCTGAAGGTGGCCCCCTGAAGTTGATTTTTATTTAATATCTTCCATTTATGACATAATACTTAAGAATCTTCTAAAGCAAACTATGTTAGTTTAAAGATTACACAATTATATTAATGAAAGCTTTTTTATATACATAAGACTATTACAATTTATGAAACAGTTTTTTTAGCATTGGCAACTTTTTAGTATGTTTGGTACGTAGACAGTTCAGAGCCTGTCAAACAGATGGCGCTTTTCCCGCTTTGGTTATCAACAACGTCCGCGCTTTCGCATTTTCTCAAAACGGCACCTTCTCAGAAGGATGTTTATGGTAGACAATTCAATTCAAGTCAAGCCCTACTTTCAGGCACATTTATTCAGAAAATAAAAGCATAGTATACAGTTTAATATATTTAATATCTTTTTGGAGGGTGCTTACTTGTACTCCTTCGTTCAACGTAATGCCACGTAGTGATTGGCTATTCTTAATTATTCCATACTACTCAAACCTAACTATACAGGGTGATTGACGTAGCCCGTGCATTAGAAGTTTTTTAACTTCCAGTTGGATTATAAATTTGAAACTTGGGAGACAATTATAATCAGTTATGCTCATTCTATCTAAAATATTTTGAGCTCTCAAGCTATACAGGATGTGCCAAAAGTCGGTATCAACTTTCTTATTTTAAATGGAAACGTACCATTTTTTCTACATGGTCTAATTGGTCTTCCAATTTTGAGTTTTTATAATACTTGTTATGTGAACTTATCTGACAATTTTTGACGTTATGTTAATTTATGTGAAAAAAATGGTCGGAAGAAATTCGTATCTGGCAGATGGTTCAGAATTTATGAAAGCTAATTTGTAAAGTACTTTAAAGTCCAGACTAACTTCTGATATCTGAATGGTGGTTCATTTTGTATCATATGGGTGCAGATAATTTTCAAATATAGCAACCAAAAAGCTCAAGAAATCATTTTTTTTCAAATAGCATCTACTGTTTTTTTTGCGCTATTCGATAGAAAATTGTATTTTAGGATGAGTTACTTAAGCATTCTCTATACCTAACTCCATTCCCTATCAAATTAAAAATTAAAATCCAGAAATTTCATCAATTTTGCGAAAGATTTTTTGGTTTTTCAAGTATGTCATGAAAACAAAAGACAATAGCAACAATTTAATTATGAAATAAATACCTTACTAATTTTATATAACAACAACAAATTGGGGGTTGATTGCTAAAATACTCATTAACTTTTTGTAAATTATTTTACTTGGTGCCAAATAATTATAACATTTTGCACGTTTCCACATTGATATTAAGATTTGAAGACCAAACTATGGCCTATAAACTGGAATATCCTCCGTATACCTATAATTATGTAATTATTGTTAGCTATTACATGTCTTCTGGTTTAAAAAAATAAGTTTCTTGAATCTTCGTTATCATCATTTTTCTATTTTCTTCTTATCATTCCTCCCAAATATTTAATCTTCTCGCATTTGATTTTTTAGACATCATAGCTAGCGCCACTAATTTGATGCAATTAAATGGGAGCAAATATAATGTACACCAAATTAAACCATACATCCCTGGCACTGTGCACCAGAAAATTTAATGAGCATCAAAAAATCGTAATGGAACCCAAATATACTAAATGTTCACCAAATTTAGAACGCTCAAGTTACGCGTCCGTGCTGTACATAATAAATATTTGCGCTATCTATTTATATTTAGTGTTTCTCAAAAAAACTACTTGTGCGTCAAATAATTATTCTATTACTCCAAGAATTAAATATGCTCGCGCATCTTTCCTTGCCGCTTGCGCTTCCAGTCAAGAGTCACGCGAAAAAAAGTTTTGTACAAGGTCAGTTCAGGGCCCTGTAATTTTTTTTTAAAGCACGATTAGAAATTACCACTAAAAGAAGTTTTACGTTTTAAATAATGCAAGTCAATTACAGCAATGCATTTATATATTACGGAAATCAATATCTTTTTTTGTGCAAACCACTTCTATTTTTACCCTTATTTTCTTTGCCCCAGCACATCTACATCTATAATTTTGCATAAAATTATTTACCATTTGCACAACATTTTATTGCTTGTGTATTTTTGATCAACAAATAGTATTTTTAACTGCTAAATAATATAAGACACTGTCGAAAATTAAATATCTGGGTATTTTGTTAGAATTAAATGCGGAATAAGATTTGGTGAGCATTTAGTATTTTTGGGAAATGAAAGTATTTTTTTTGTATGAAAATATTGGGTAAATTTGATACTGTTAAATACCACCTCAATTAAATTGAGTCTAACAATGTTACGTCAGATAGGGCAATAAGAAAGGTACGTTTGCATTTAGAAATCAAAAATTGGTCTACTTCCGATCTAAACCGGAAGTGCCAGAAAAAGTTTCTTACACGTAGGTCATAGAGATCCTTCCTCAATTCAAAAAACATTCATAATTTCTTCTCTACATCTTCAGATAACTTAGCTAGAAATCCGTCCGTTTTTGGTGTAACAGTCTGTATATGGGGGTATACTTATAACTTTTAAATATTACGTGACGTTTAATACACATTTTGAGTGTATGAAAGATTTTATTTTGGTACTGCTGGTTTCTTATTAAATTAAAATCATCCCAATTATATAATGTTGATGACATTTCCTTTACAATATCATTGATCATGTACAGCTGAAACTTCTAATAAGACACCACGTAGATCAGGCCGTAAAGATTAATCAACGCCGAATATCTCACAAATGAAAAAGATCCGTAATAGATATAACGATATAACTCATGATGTTTGAGTACTTTGGAAACTTTAGCTGAAAATAATAAATGGCGTAGAATGGATTATGTTGGTCATCCTTGCCGAAGAGAGGTAGATAATATATAATCTTTGTAAATACTAAAACAGTATTCAGTAAGATAATTAACGTTGTTATCCGCGATTCCTTTATAATTCTTGTGTAAGTTATTACGATAGTCGTATCTAAAGTCTACAGTTTTGAATGTATCTCTTTAATAACTTCTTTAATTTTAGGTTTCAGAATTATCGTAATGGCTATACCAGTCAGTCCCTGTAAATTAGACAAATTATTTAGTGCTAAATTAGCAAACAATAGGCGAGAATCGTACCGCAAATGTCATAGAAAGCATAATGCCATATTTTGTTAAAAGCTCAATATCAAGAGTTAATAGTATATCAATGATGTGGGACCATATTTATTACGCTATGTATCAAAAACGACATTATTAGAATTGCATTTACTAATATATATATAAGTTTGAATTTTGTGGGCTAGGAAATGTACAATCTTGAGTGGATCTGAAATTGTGAGAAATATTAAGACGTTTTCAAGCAAATTACTAATAATCAAGTTTGAGTTTTCTTCCATCATTTTATTACTAATCACTGTTTAGAACTAGTTAGAACAGTCATTTGTATTATAACTTTTCATATTAGCTGAAAAGAAAGTTAAAGAATGATAAGGTGAGAACTGTTTTAATTAAATTGTAAGTTAAAAACGGATTAATTCTCAATGATTCTCAATGAATTATTTGAAATGAATTTAATTAATTAATTAAAATTAATTATGTAAAGAAGAACAATTAATTAATTAGACGTTAAATTATTTACTGACCGGTAAATTTTCGTGGTTTTTTTTCCATGTTTTTTTTCTTCATGACAACACACACACACTTGTCATATTTTGAGTTTTGAGCTCTGAGCAATTGAAAGCTTATCTTATTCCCTTAATACTTATCCAAGTATTCCACACATTGCCACGACCTTTCTACAAATGCGCCAATGTTGATGATTTGGTTAATATTTAACAAGGTTCTGGGCGGTTGTGATTTATTAGTCATGTTTCGGTGGCTAAGGTTGAAGAGATCAAAACAATTTTCATTCTTTGATAAAATATTAATTACAAGTACCATTGATGGCATATCCTACTCCTTAAATAAATATTTTTTTTCTGAAACAGTGAAAATGGTCTTTTATTGTAAATTTTTTTTCAAGAAGGCATGTCGGGCATGTATGAGGTACATGAAAAATTATTTCCTCAAAGTCACCAAACATCATTCACTAATAATAATTGATGTTTGAGCCTTTGAACTTATCGTCGCTAATCAATGCTTTTCTCTTTAGGATTAGAGTATTAGATAATTTCTGTTTCTGTGGTGTGTCAGCGGAATTTCTTTACAATCTCAACATTCAGTTCATTTAAGTCATGTTTTTTTCTAGCCTAAAGTGTTATCCTTTCAGATTTGGGATCGTAATGATGAACCCAAGTGTCATCCCCGCTAACAATTTGGTGTAATTTGATTAGTAACTCTCATCACTTATTAAGTATGAAAGATGCTTTCAAGTTTCTACGTATCATTGTTATAGTCGTTCTCACATAGCCTGACGTTCGGTCTCAATACTATACTCCCGTGGTCTCAATGCAGAAGACTGGTAAATTTATTAAGTACGAATTGCTTCGAAATTTCTGTTAGTTTATTCCATTCAGATGTAAATGTACAAATATTTGTTTGAGGACTACTTTTTGACTTAAAGTGTGTGAGCAGGTACTTTACAACGTAGTCTTCGCTCAAAACCAGCCGTCAAGCTATGTGACTACGACTATACGTATCATTACACGTTACAGTGACTTTTGTTACACCAAGGTGGTCAGAAAGAATTCGCAAAATAAAACAGCTACTACTTTTCCATTAATAAACACTATTAGTTAACAAAGATTTATATTGATATGACTAGAGGCCCTCGGTAAGTACGAAGTTGTGGAGACCGGCCCTGCCACCCGGCACGAACTTCACTCGATAATGTTGTTACGTATTTCTTCCGTAAAGAAATGTAAAGAATTTTTTTTTATAATTTAGCGATAAGGATTTACGGTTATAAAGTTAATTAGTTCGATCTCGGCGCTAGGACAGCACATAGCAAATAAAGGATTATTATTTCGTACTTGTGCATCTTTAGTAACCCAGGGTACTACAGAAGGGTACTCAATAATATAGGTACGTAAAAATTAAATTTTATCTTTGTAACTATCTTATAATCTCTCTAAAGCTCCAAAACTTTCGTACTTTAACTCAATTATTATTTTTTATTTATAAAAACATCAGTCTCAAAAACATCAAGCTTCATAACTCTTTTATAAAAATATGATCACCTGGCACGGACTTCACTCGATAATGTTGTTACGTATTTCTTCCGTAAAAAATGTAAACACTTTTTTGTATAATTTAGCGATAAGGATTTACGGTAATAAAGTTAATTAGTTTGATCTAGGTACGTAAAAATTAATCAATTAAATTTTATTTTTGTAACTATCTAATCATCTCTTTAGAGCTCCAAATCTTTCGTATATTAACTAAATTATTATTTTTTATTTATAGAAACATCAGTTTTAAAAATATCATGCTTTATAACTTCTTTTTTTAAATTAGAGTTAGGTGGTATTCGCTACGGCCCAAATCTGAACAATTAGGTGATTTGTCAAAATTGCACTTCTCTAGGAGTGTTTATGAAACTTTGGATTAGTGAACCAGAACATTATTGTCATAAAGAAGTGAACTTTTCTGTCTTATTTTGTTCGGTCTTTTTGTCTAATAGGTACCGTCTTCTAATTATCTAAAAATAGCGCAAAGTAGAAACTTTTTATACTGACTTTAGAAGGCAAGTATAATCAATAAACATTTAGAATTCTTTGGAAATATCAAAAAATTAAAATTATAATTTCACCAACAAGCGGTTAAGTTTTGATTATTTTGAGAGGCGGTTTTCCTTTTTACATCTATTGTGAAGGCTCTTGTTAATAAACATTCGACTAAAATAAGTAAAATAATTTTTTAAAATCTTTGAACATTTGTGTACAAAATTTTGGGGATACATACTTTATGTTAGTGAAAATACTTAAATATTGACATTGGTGTTAAATTATTGCAAAGATTGATGACCTACCAACTTTGCAAAGAAAACACTAGCGGATGCAGCAAATTTTACAGCCTGAAACAGTCCCATTGCTATTTATTAGCCGTCAAGAATGCATCAAACTACAAACCTCAATCAAAAAGGGATAATTTAATACTATTAGTCCCGGAACTCCTAAAACGGAATATTTCTGGGTATTCATCAGAAATATTAGCAGCATTCTTCTATTCCTCGAATCCCAAGCAGTCCAAGGACATTTAACAATATTACTAGACAATTTTGTTGACTACAACCAACCGAATCATTTAAATGCTTCAAAAAATATTTTTCTTTAGGTACTTACATGATCAATAAGTGACTGACCGAAGTAAAACGTAATAACGGTAGTAGATGCCGCTAAAATGCAATTTAACATAATGCGAAAATAATGAACTTTAACTTCTCCCTGTCAAAACAGTAATTTTTTGTCATAAGTAACTAAGTTTAAGAATACTTACTGTAAGTACATTAAAAATGATGGTAATAGTGAGTTCTATTGCCAAGCACATAAGTGCAATGATCGGCACTCCTATCAAATCAACTATTTGCTTTTCATGACTAAAAAACAATAACTAAGTCTTCTTAACTTAATAAGTACCTTATACCTTACCTTTTAAATGTAACGTGAAGTTTAATGCATGTTTTGAGTTGCTCAAACGTTTTTTTCTGATACCTTTTGTTTCGTATTAATGCAAAGTCGTTATTGTCATGAAATTTTGATGAAATTTCTTTTAGAAGGTCATTGATGACGTACAATCGAAACTTTTGATAAGACACCAAGTAGATGAGACCGTACACATTGTTTAAAGTTGCATAGCCCACAGCAGGCAAAAATGCGTAGTACATATAACACATTAAGTCTGCATATTTTAGAAGCCGCTGCTGAAAAAAATATACGGCGTAGAATGGATTGCTCTCGCCGTCCTTGCTAAATAGGGGCAAGTAGAACATGAGCATTATAACTCCTACAAAGGTATTCAGTAAAATTATGGACGTTGTTATTCGCGATTCTCTTATAATTTTTCTATAAGTTGTTCTTCTAGTCGAATCTAGTGCCCATAATTTTGAATGTCCCATCTTTATCTTTTTAACCAATGCTGCAGCTTTAGGTCTGATTGCTACACTAATAACTATACCAGTTAACCCCTGTAAATTACAGCAATTATTATTACTTCAAATTTAACAATCATCTACCATAAATCATACCGAAAGTGTCAGAGAAAGCATGACGCCATATTTAGTTAAAAGCTTAACGTCGAAATTTAGTAGTATGTCCATGGTATGTATCGCAGTCATTAAACTGTGCAGCAAAAAAGCTACGAGTAGTATTCCTTTGGTTAAATTATAATCCAGGAAATTTGTTGATACAAAAAGTACAATCATCAATGGGTCATCTGAAATTAAAAAAAAATATATTTATTTAGCTATAAATTAAGTTGTTTGCTAACCATTGAATCTTCGGTGGATTTGCTCCATCATTGCTTTACCATCAAGTAATAACTAGATAATGATTATCCACTAACATTCCAGGCCATATTTCCCTACTCATCAAGGAGAACGACAAATTACATACTTAATAATTTGAAAATAACGGAAATTAACGACTTGATGTTAATTCATTGATACATGTATTTAGCAGAAGCTCCCTCATAATAAAGTAATAGATTTAATCATTTTCTTTGACCAATAATTTGTACCGAGAATATTTGTAAAGCATTTGAAAGTTTAACGTAGAATAAGAAATACTTTAGCAAAATGCGCAATAGTTAATGAAGTTATTACCGAATGACTTAGCGTCAACCACAATAATATACATGTTTCAATCATGTTGCTTCAAACTTTATTATTTATGAAACAGTTTCTGTTAGCATCGCCAATTTTTTTAGTAAGTTTGGTACGTGACAGTTCAGAGCCTGTCAAACAGATGGCGCGTTTTCCGCTTCTGTTACTAACAACGTCTTCGCTTTTGCATTTTCTCACAACAGTACTTTGTCAGAAGGATGTTTATGGTAGACAGCAAGTATGGGAGTTGCAACGGTCAACCCACAAGGTTTAGGATTTTGTTAATCGTTACTTTCGCATCCTCTATCATGACATCTGCCGGTCCGTAATGTAGTTACATAGCTCAACAACCGATCAATTAATTATCACGAAAGGTGTGGAACCGAACGAACGTTGCGACTGCAGCGGCGTCAAGCGGGCATTTTTTTCGGTTTGTCAATTTGTATAATGAATAATTTTAAACGATCACCAATCTATTATTTATGCTCAATAAGATAAAATAAATAAAATTTGAAATTTTTTATCAACGAGAGATAAAATCGGGGGTTGATTGCTAAAATACTCATTAACTTTTTTAAATTATTTTACTTGGTGCCAAAAAATTAAAACATTACGCACATTTCCACATTGATATTAAGCTTTGAAGACTAAATTATGGTCTATAAACTGGAGTATCCTCCGCGTATTTATAATCATGTAATTATTTTTAGCTATAACATGTCTTTTGGTTTAAAAAAAATAAGTTTTTTGAATCTTTATTGTCATTATTTTACTATTTTCTTCTTATCATTTCTCACAAATGTCTAATCTTTTCGCATATGATTTTTGAGACATCATCGCTAGCGCCACTAATTTGACGCAATTAAATTGAGTCTAACAATGTTACGTCAGGAACCCCTTCAATCCTGCAATTAGTTATTTCAGGAAATTGACAAGGCTGCACCTACCACCTAGTTAAGCGTCGACAGGCACGTTCCATTATACTTAACAAATGTCCGTTTTTTTCCCCAACAGCTGTCGTAAAAACACTAACCACAAGTTGCCGAACAACCGTGTGTTCCTTGCGCCGAAGAGCTAGATCTAAAGTTAGTGAGAAAGGTGGCCGCCCCTGTTGGAACTGATCAAATAAACAAGCCAAACAAACCCAGCCTCCAAAAGAAACACACAGTGATGCTCTTTAAGTGCTAGCTGGACCGCTCTCATTCAAACTATTCCGGTGACACGTGCGAAACGCTACAGCTATATTTAAATATCCTGCAAAAGTTCGCCAGGACGACCCAGTGTCCTCAACCACATCAAACTCTGGTTAACGACGCTTACGAAACGCGGTATTTTTACGGACTCTTTCCGGAAAGGGGGTCGGGTTGGGCAACATGCGGAATTAACCGTATTTTTGTTATAGATTTAGGGAAAAGCTTTCGGGTCGAAAAATAGGTTCAAGTTTAGGTAAACTCGATAATTTTAGGGCAATTGAAGCTTATGGCTGCTGAAGACTAAACGTTTTTATCGAAAATGCAAGAACTCGGTTCGCACATTCTCACAACTTTCTGATGTGTTTAAAAAAAAAATGATGACCAACTTCTTCTGCAAACAGTATCTTACCATTAACTTTGTTTTTTGAAATTGATCGTTTTACTGTCTGCAGCCTTGATAAGGTTAACTGGGAACACAATTGGGTTAATTATTAATGGGAACAAATATAATGTACACCAAGTTAAACCATACATCCCTTGCACTGTCCACCAGAAAATTTAATTAGCATCAAAAAATCTAAATGACACCCAAATTATTATACATCAGAAAATGAGAACATCACCACTAAAATAACTATGCTGCATATTGTTTTACCATTGCTTACATTTTAAATTCTATATGTCTATCAATTTTACTAAATGTTCACCAAATTTAGAACGCTCAAGTTACGCGTCCGTGCTCTACATAATAAATATTCGCGCTATCCATTTATATTTAGTGTTTCTCAAAAAAACTATTTGTGCGTCAAATAATTATTGTATTACTCCAAAAATGAAATATGCTCGCGCATCTCTCCTTGCCGCTTGCGCTTCCAGACAAGAGGCACGCGAAAAAAGTTTTGTACAAGGTCAGTTCAGGACCCTGTAATTTTTTTAAAGCACCATCAAATATTACCACTAAAAGAAGTTTTACGTTTTACATAATGCAAGCCAATTACAGCAAAGCATTTATATATTACGGAAATCAATATCTTTTTTTGTGCAGACCACTTCTATTTTTACTCTTATTTTCCCTGCTCTAGCACATCTACATCTACAATTTTGCATAAAATTATTTATCATTTGCACAACATTTTATTGCTTGTGTATTTTTGATCAACAAATAGTATTTTTAACTGTTAAATAATATAAGACACTGTCGGAAATTAAATATCTGGGTATTATGTTTGAATTAAATTCGGAATAAAATTTGGTGAACATTTAGTATTTATGGTCAACAAAAGTTATTTTGGCGAAAAAAATATATAAGAGGCCAGCATTATGTCAATATTTGGTTGTCGCTTTAGGATTATGTATTTTCTTAATTTTGGTGAGCATTTAGTATTTTTGGGAAATGACAGTATTTTTTTGTATGAAAATATTCGATAAATTTGGTAGACTGTTAAATACGACCCATTAAAATTTATAACTATTGGCTAACACAACAGTAGAATGGAGAGAAATGTTCATTCCAGCGAAGGGATTCCTGCAGTGACGTTGCAAAAAATCACAAACCCCATGCACACATCTACTATTCACCCTCGTTCCGACATTTAGCGCGCCTGATTGTCACCAGTCAACACCCTCTCTGCATGTTTTGCTAGGAAGTGAGTGCAATTTCGTACGAAAGATGCCATAATTACTTGCAAATTGACTTCATAACCGGCGACACTTCAAGCGCAATTACAGCGAATCTATAAGACCGTCCCCAGGAGTCGTTGGGGAGACCGGAAGCCTAAACAGAATCGTAAGCTAAGTGCATAGGCCTGTAGTGTCAGGGTGATGAGTGTTGGAGTGTCGTTGTCAACACGATATGAACGTCATTACATTCAATAATTGCCATCGGGCACGTTTTGGATCGACTCGCTTCCCTCTAACTTTAAGATCGTTTTCGTGTCAAGTGATTAAAATATCAGAATTTTCGATTAACCCTTAATTCGGGTTTTACGTTCGTGTCGGGGCGCTTCCGAATTTATCGTACGATAAACATTCAATGGTCGGATTCTAAATCGGAAGCGTTACCAGCATAATCTTCGTCGCTGTAAATCTCTTCATTCTCCCTTTTTACCAATTCCGTCAACAAAGAGAAATTCTAAGCGGCGGCTCTAGAATAAAAGAAATTAACTAAAGCATCGCCACAATAAAAAAAATATTCTTCTCACTAAAGCTAACAAAAAATTTAATTTAACAGAAAAAGTTACATTTTGTTGCAATTTGACTCATGTGTGTTTAGCTTTCACGAAACCCTCCCTTTGGGGAATTCCCACGTGTTTTGTTGTTAAATTGTTTGTTTTGTCTATAATTGCGGGAATCCGATATCTGGATCGTGGTCCACCCTATGCAATAGGGATTTAAAGTTGCAGGGCGGATTTTTAAGGGCACGTACGTGGATAGGTAACGGACCAGCCACTTTCAAAGAACGAGTTACAAGAGAACGCATCCATCCATTTGAGGAGATTAATTATTTACAAGAACGTTTTATATTTAGATCGTTCATCCGCGTCCACTTAGGCAAAGCGGTTCAGAATGCCCTTAGGCATACGTGTGGATTTAATAATTTGATGTACTTTAACGAGTGGCCTCCGTAGTTATTAGTGTGTATACGGAAGTACAATTTAGACAAAGGTTTAGGGATGTTAACTCGTTTCACTTTATTACCATGCAATCCTGTTCTTCTCTACAAAGCTACCCGTACACTTATACACTATTAACGACATACTTCAAATATGAGTAAAACTGCCATCATTTATGAAAAAGTTAAAGAAAAGATGCAAAAATTACGAAAAAGCTGATTCTGTAAAATTCAGGATGCGGAAATACTTTTTTTAAAAGTGTCTCAGCCCAGGGCAAGGAAAAGCATAGGGAAAGGTGAGGAGGATACGCAATTCGTGAATTATGTGTTGCATATGCTTCTTACTTTTACTTATGTTTTTCCTGGCTTTGAGACATTTGTAAAAAAAGGTATGTCCGCATCTTGATTTTTACAGAATTTGCAAAAATAAGTCTTTTTCTACAATCTCAACCAAAAGTTTGTCGATAATTGCAAAAGGAGCTACCCTAGACAATCATTACTTAAAAGGCAGTCACCAAATAAAACTATAATTTAATTGTTAACATGATTTTATTATAAAAAAATTATTACCATCGTTTCTTGTTCATATATGATTAAAGCTATTACTCTACTTTTGGTATCTGACAGAAATTGTTTTTCAAAATAAGACTTGAAAGAATTTTGAAGAAAAAGTGATAGCGAATGTGTAAAAAGAGACAATATTGGGGATTATGCAGGGTGCTGGGTGAGTCCTTAAGAATGAAGACCGGATTTATTTATATTTGTTTTCTCAGTTTTAAAAGTTCAAAACGTTTTTTAATCTGTTTATAAGTTATACAGGGTGAGGCAATAGTGCGCCCGAGTTCGATAGCTCGAGTTCTATGGTAGGTAGAAATTTGATTTAAAACACAGATAAACTAGAGAAACACCTCTATAACCGGAAATTATTTTTGAAGATACAGGGTGAGCCAAGACAATTATACAGGGGCAAGTGAGAGTTTTTTTAATGGATTGTGGTGTGTAAAAGAAGATTTTTCGGAGCCTTTTCCTAGACTCTTTTCAATCCAATATTATTGTTGACTATTTCCAAACCACTTGGATGTAGCGATTTTTTTTGTTCAAATAATGGCATCTGTTGATGCATGTTAAAAAAATCACTACTGCCACAATTACGACTTATAAGAAAGAATTATGTAAAGACTACTTAGAAAACATCTGTGAAATGTCTTTGAATTTTTTTTAATTTTTGAAAAATTATACTGGGTGGCTAAATTTATTTTTTCAATTTATAACTTTTTGAATTTAATTTTCTTCATTTTTTCAAATAGAACACCCTGTATATTTTTTAACTATATGATGTAGAAACTAAAGACGAACATTTTTTGTATGTATGCACACCCCTATGGCTATTTGTAACCATTTTCGAGATATCGATAAATAATTACAAAATTCAAGAATAATCCTAAAAAATTAGATTGTTTTTCAAATAACTCGACAAAAAACTTCAAATGTTTCAAAATAGACACAAAAATAACAACTGACGATAGGTAACTGCGATAAATGTGTATTTCTTGTCGGATAATATAAAATGTAAAAAATGATCAAGATACAAACATAAAGTGAACTTACTAAAAAAACTTATGCTGTTTTTATAAACAGAACATCTGGAGCACTTATTACAATTTTATCTGTCGAGTAATTTGAAAAACAATTTATTTATTCAGGATTATTCTTGATTTTTGTAATTATTGGGTGATAAATCTAAAATGGTTACAAATAGCCATAAGGGTGTACATACAAAAAATGTTTGTATTTAGTTTCTACATCATACCGATATAAAATATACAGGGTGTTCCATTTGAAAAAATAGAAAAAATTAAATTCAAAAAGTTCTAAATTGAAAAATTAAATTTAGCCACCCTATATAATTTTTTAAAAGTTAAAACGATTCAAAGACATTCCACAGATGTTTCATAACTAGTCTTTACATAATTTTTTCTTAGAACTCATAATTGTGACTGTAGTGATTTTTTTAACATGCATTTGCAGATGCCATTATTTGAACAAAAAAAATCGCTACATCTAAGTGGTCTGGAAATAGTCAGCAATGATACTGGATTGACAAGAGTCTAGGAAAAGGCTCCGAAAAATCTTCTTTTGCACACCACATTCTATTTAAAAAACTCTCACTTGCCCCTGTATAATTGTCTTAACTCACCCTGTATGTTCAAAAATAATTTCCGGTTATAGACTTCTTTCTCTAGTTTATCTGTGTTTTTAAATTAAATTTCTACGTATCATTGAACTCGAGCTATCAAACTCGGGCGCACTATTGCCCCACCCTGTATAACTGAAACGGGAAGAAAGCACTTGAAGTAAATGTTCATTTTGAAGTAAATATTCATTTAAACACGCACACGTGAAATTTCGATCATTAACATACTTATCTAGGTACATTCAAATATCCTTCGCCAGTCATGTGACGTTGCATGACCGTATAACAAAATTCAAAAGTTTGCGTTATTAGGGTGTCTATTTAATTACAGAGCAAAGCAGCAGCTGGTCTTGAAACTACATTCAAAACACACAACGAGATTTGAGTTTGCTCTTTACCTTAATTAAACGTCAGTTGGCCATTAACGAGACGATTTAACTTCAGTTATAAGCAAGAAAACCTTCCAGTCTAGCTCTACATTTATTTCCAAACGAATTCCTAAGAGCAACTAAAGTTGTAATAAAATTTGCATGAGAATAAATAATTCGCTAACTTTTATTTCTAAACTGACCCATCACATGTGTAAATATTGAAAAGTTTTATCGCGGTATTCGTAAACGGAAAACTATTTTTAAAAATAGAAAATTTGAAGACTATTTATTTAATTATCGAAGTACATTTTAATTGGTTCGTTGCGTGTTTATTCTTCGCTTTGACGGAAAATTCAACTTAACGTCCGCTAACTCCTGCCGAACATATTGAATTTTTTTCATTAAACACCCCTCCTCATACCCCAGCAGCCGCAAAATGCAATTTTCATCTCGATATCCCCGTGTTTTCTTTATAAGAGGCAACGCTTCATCGCTATTGTGTACTTAACGACACAGAGAACAAATAGTGACACCTTTGTCTCGATCCTGCAACACATAGGGTGAGTCAGGACGCTCGTTGCGGACTCTCGGGGTCGTCTCCTTGGCGGAATTAGATTCTGGCGGGTAGACCTTAGATCAATGTCAGCTTCAATTTGCGTACTCTTGAAGGCAATGTAAGTAATCAGCCGGTATGTGGGGGAATATTGGTTTTAAGTGCTTATTTCCAGAGTGATTTATCGGTTTTTAATTGATTCGTGAAGTACGAAAGTTTGTGGCGCCACCGAGGGGTTGAGGATTCGTCGATTCATCGTGATGAAAATTTTGTAAAACTTCATCTAATGGTCGTTTTTAATTTTAGATTTATTTGTGAGTGCAGTTCGAGAGTTGATTATTTATTTAAGAGAAGCTCTTATTGAATAGGATGAGGGAATGAAGTTTTGCGATGCCATTTCGTTTCGGGTTATTGCTGTAGGTATTCGGGACAAGATGGTTATTACTTTTTCTTCGATATGGATCCGTCGTACAACCCTTATCCGTCCGCAAGTTATAATAGAAAGTGAAAGTCACGTTTCACACGAATTCGTGATTGTGCCCACCGCCGCCATTGCTCGAAATGCTATTATATGACTCACTGAAGTTTCCAATTTGGCTCCTGTGGTGTCTTTTCCGAATTTACCATCACATTGTGGATTCAACAAACTAAATTAATTAGTATAACAGCCTACGTTTGTCTTCTCTACATAGAAAAGGTACAATTATTATTGGGAACAAATATAATGGACACTAAATTAAACCATACATCCCTTGCACTGTCCACCAGAAAATTTAATGAGCATCAAAAAATCTAAATGAAACCCAAATTATTATACATCAGAAAATGAGAACATCACCACTAAAATAACTATGCTGCGTATTGTTTTACCATTGCTTACATTTTAAATTCTATATGTCTATCAATTTTACTAAATGTTCACCAAATTTAGAACGCTCAAGTTACGCGTCCGTGCTGTACATAATAAATATTCGCGCTATCCATTTATATTTAGTGTTTCTCAAAAAAACTATTTGTGCGTCAAATAATTATTCTATTACTCTAAAAATGAAATATGCTTGCGCATCTCTCCTAGCCGCTTGCGCTTCCAGACAAGAGGCACGCGAAAAAAGTTTTGTACTAGGTCAGTTCAGGACCCTGTAATTTTTTTTTTAAAGCACGATTAGAAATTACCACTAAAAGAAGTTTTACGTTTTACATAATGCAAGCCAATTACAGCAAAGAATTTATATATTACGGAAATTAATATCTTTTTTTGTGCAAACCACTTCTATTTTTACTCTTATTTTCATTGCCCTAGCACATCTACATCTATAATTTTGCATAAAATTATTTTCCATTTGCACATTTTATTGCTTGTGTATTTTTAATCAACAAATAGTATTTTTAACTGCTAAATAATATAAGACACTGTCGAAAATTAAATATCTGGGTATTATGTTAGAATTAAATTCGGAATAAAATTTGGTGAACATTTAGTATTTATGGTCAACAAAAGTTATTTTGGCGAACAAAATATATAAGAAGCCAGCATTATGTCAATATTTGGTTTTCGCTTTAAGATAATGTATTTCCTTTTGGTGAGCATTTAGTATTTTTGGGAAATGAAAGTATTTTTTTGTATGAAAATATTGGGTGAATTTGGTAGACTGTTAAATACGACCCTTAATAATATCAAAATAAAGAAGAAAAATATGTAGATAGAAAAAACCTAGAATTTGCTCAAAATGTCAGACAACGTCGATGTAGTGTATTGTTAGTGCCGATTGGCCTAAGGGTGAAATCCCATCTTTTGCCTCCCCGATCTTCTTTCACTTTACCACCACTTTTCCACTACTTTTAACGTTTCTACAACTGTTGTTACTTATCACAATCGTTTCTCTGTGCTTAATAAATTAGTTACAAATTGAGATTTTTTCTTTACTTTGGTAATATAAGATACAGTCCATTATTCGGAGTCTACATGTATCGTATTGCAACTTGATAGAATTATTTATGTAATCAAAGGAAGCCTGCACGGATAATCCAAATTTAGAAATTGTTATTTCTCGAAAAGTCTAGGATTTGACCATCAAGTTTTATTTAATTTGGTTTCTTTTAATAAAATCACAGTTTTTATCCACACATAATAATATTTTGCAATTTTTCCTTTTAGATCGTTGACCTGTCAAAGTTGGCGCTAGGGTCCGGTGCCCCATATAGCGTGCAGTTATGTCAAAAGCGCTAATCGCAGCCCGAAAATACAATTCCTCGTCCCTATATTACACGCAGTTAAGCCCCTTGAGGTGGAAATTTTGGTCGCCAATGGGGGAGATAATCGGTTGAAAGCAAGAATCATTCGCGCCTGAAACCTGCATGCAACTAGTTGAAACAACACGTAAAAGCGTCCATAATTCGCTCATCAACCTCCATAAATAGTCGCCACCGGTGATCCCGCATACCATCCCGACGCATTTCTTCCAGTCACTCACCGGCAATATCCCGACTTCCCGTCGTCGTTTCGTGTCCTCTTTTCAGGCGCCGTTTCAGCTTCAGGTGGACAACGTCACCGCGTGTCCTATGTTTTGGTGCGTGTCGCGCTTGCGTGCGCCTCGGGCGGCTACAGTCAAAAACGACGACTGAAGGCCCGATTTCAGTGCCGGCGCGAACACAGAGACGACGCTTTCAGGCGCCGGAAACGCTGCCTGTCCGTTTTATTCGCGCAATACGACGTTGTAAACAGTGCGGTGGATGGGGGCGGGCGAGGGAAATTGTATACGTCGGGGCGGAAAATTGGTTGTGCTCAAGTGCGGTCAGTGAGTGTGGGGGGGTGGTTATGAAGTTGGAATGTGAGAGTGCCGGAAAAGCGCGGGGTTAATTCGTGTGGCGGGATAGCAGGTACACGTTCCGGAAAAAACGACACGGTTAAAGCACCGGAAAATTGGACGACACCGATTTTGCAGATCCAAAAACTACTACGACATCAAAATCGGGCAACTGTGGCGGAGTTTGACCCAATTTATGAACTAGGGTAAATCACCCTGTATAAAACTCAACTTTGTTGGACAATCTTTGGTTTTAAGCACAATCTTTAAATTTCCGAAGCAATCGACCTATTCAGATGCTAGTTCAAATAGTTTTTATCCAGCATTCATTGATTGTTGAACTCTTGCGACCCAGCTACATCGTTAATGGTAGAAGCTTCCTAACAATTTCAAGATTTTACAAATTGGAAAATGATAATAATGTTTAACTGCAAATTCTCTCGTCTTTAACTATCATTCATCTTCATAATTAGTTCTTTTGCAATAATAAAATTTTAGCGAAGATCTAGAATTCAAATCTGGAGTTGACATGGAGTGTCAGTGACCGAGATTCTCAAATTTCTATACCTTACTAATTGGCATTCAGGGAAGGTAAACTTTCGAACAAATAGGAATTGATTTTTGGATTGTATGCGGTCTCATTGACGTTCCTGTGGTTATATCGTGATCTTCTTCAGAAGACTGTCACTCTAGTAGAGCAACGGGCGTCAAAGCTAGAAATGCCATTAGAAAAATGTTTTTTGTAGAGATGCCACAAGTTGTGTAAGATGAAGAATGTGTTTAAGAATATGATGAAGAGCATTCAACAAGTTTTAATTGACACATTCAAACTAGCATGCCAGATATCTGTCTTTAGACACAGAATTGCAATGTAACTGAAAATGATGTTAGGAGCAGGTCCCAGTGTCTTGGTCAAAATGTTAATTATACATTTTGAAAAGAAAATAATGACAGTGCTGTAATAAAGAATACAAAAATATGGAGGAGAGTAGATGAGGAATTTTCCGTTAAATGGGTTAAGAAATTTCTATTTGTATATGAAACACTTGATCTAGTCCCAGTTGCAAAGACAATCATCCACGGGTCATAGTGATATTGATGGATAACTAGCATATTATTATCATTAATAATTTGAATAGCAATAACACAGAAAGTTAACATATGATTGATGAATAATTAAAATAATAACAAAATTGACAAAACTAATCATAGATCACTCGTCGCTCGTTATCTTTAAGCATCTTGGGGATAACCAATTAAATAAGTGAACTTTGCTTGCAATTGAACACACTTATGAAAAAAAAAACATTTTTGTCCCTTTTGGCCTTTTTTTGAGATCCTTTCTAATGTTAACAAGCTGTAAGAACGATGAGGTGTCACTAACTAGTGACAGTGTTTAATTTTAGATCCACTTTTTTAGCAGTTAGAAATTATTTTTCCCTTACATTTTCTTTAATTTTTCTTTCAATTAAAGCTTTACTACCCCCTGGGTTGTGTTTTAAACGCTATCAATTGGTGTTATTACGTGACGTTAATCAAATCCTCCCTATAAATTTTGGGGAAAATCCACAACGTGAATTTTATCAATTCTTGCACGTCCGAGGTCCTTTTCAAGGTCGACAAGTGCAAGACCTACATAAAAATCAAGGAATTAACTAATGACTTTTTTACCACCCCCGCATTGTGCGATAACTCAATTTGATCCAAATAATCTTAATTAAATTTTTGGCGAAAAGTATTGGCTCTATTAATTTGTTGACGGAAGGAATCTGTCTCAGCTGAAGTGGATGCTGTGCCAAAACTGGGATTTCGCCGAGCTTTCAATGCACAAAGGTATCGAAACGTGCCAAAAACGTGTGAGGGTAATGCGGGCGTTAGCGTGAAATCTTTTTCGTTAGAAGCTTTGCATGCAGTAAATTGAGTGATTCGAATGTTAACACAACCGCGCTCTCGCACATATTAACAACGTAAACATACGTCAAACTATGATGGAAAAAGATAATATCATTTTAGTATGTAGATGAGCGGATTAAAAAAACGAAATTTATTCAGAACGTGATCACATTTATTGTGTGACAAAGTGAATGGCGGGAGGTAATTTAGTTGAAGGGAAAATTGGCTTTTTCAGGACAACGCTATAGTAGCTTATTTATGAATAAAAATCTTCCTGGATTACCTATATAGGAAAATTGGCTTTATCAGGACAACTAACGTTGTCCTATTTATGACTAAAATCTTCCTGGATTATATTTTAGGTTTATACGTTCGGGTCAGGAAGTCATTATCGTTTCTTACCCCGCAGTCCAGGGCAATTAGCGGAACTTTACGACGAATATTAAATCGCCTTATTGAATTGGTTTTATGGTGCTTTTACTAAATTTCTCCGTTACGACGAGAAATTAATTCGAAATGCCAGCCCTAACTGCCCAATTTAGATAAGTTTGCTGTGTAATTTTTATGTGTTGAACATCGTAAAATTCCGGATCACGACATAACGCAATTTAAATAACTTTTTCGGCGCTTGAAATTTCTTCGACCATTTAAGTGACCGTTCGTTTACCCTTCTTGTAAAAAAAGTGAGAAGAACGAACAGATTTGTGGTCCTAAATACTGAGCCAGTGACAATGACGCGAACTAGTTTAATTTATTGACATTTAGGCAAACTTTTGGCTGCACGCGAGAAATGTTGACTAAAGTTTGACTGAATTTAAGGGATGCTTCAGTGATTTTATTTTGTACCAATTTTATAACATAGAAACGTTGATTGAAGTATTTACAGTATTTACAGTAAATATCTCAATCAACGATAGAAATCAAAAATATTTTGAATATATAATTTTCTAGTGCTCGAACGAGTTTTGAAAAATGATATATTAAGAGAAATAGAACGTAAAAAAATTGTCATTTTTAAATATTGAAGCAAATTATCTGAAGCATATTTTCCATCTTCTCTCTTTCTGGCTTTATTTTAGTATTTAAACATTTTCTTTATCAAGATCTGAACATTGGCTCCTGAACATGATTGCCAAAATATTATAAGATTGATTTATTAAAAATGTTTATTAAGTTGAAACTGAGAATGTGATAATGGAAAAGTTCATGACTTTTTGAAATAACATTTTTTTGAATCGCGATGATTTGATCTCAAAAAAGCATAATGTTTTTTTTTTATTTTAATTTAATGTAGGATTTAGTGGTGCAAGATTTCTCAGTAAGAATCGTTTTACAAAAAGTATTTTTAGGAAAGTCGCGAATCGATAACTGTAACACTAAGCAAAACATCAAACTATGGGATCCCAAATTTAAAATTCACTTCCATTTCAATTGTATAATGCAGCCAGCGAACCAAAATACTGTGCTGGATCAACCAAAACAATGGAACTAAGGTTCTTCTGCTTAAATTGTCAGACCTGAAAGAAAAATGATAAGTGTTTTTTAAATAAGTTGTTATAAACTATATTAGAGCAATCATTGTTAAGAAATGACGTTTGAAATGTACATTTGATATGTCAACTTTGAGAAAGCTATCTTAAAAAATTAAAATCGCATTATGTACAGCTAAAACGGTTCATTTACGGACAAAGAATTATTATTTATGGCACAGCCCGTATACAAGGTTAGTCAGCAAAAGTGAATTAACCGAAATATCTTTGTTATTAGTAAAATGACACTTTAAAATGATAAAATTAAATAGCTAAAATTATTTCCAATACTTAGCTTCCTATAGGAAGTTGAGCATTATGCTTTGAACAGTTTTCTTTTAGAGTTATTTTTTTAGGTTTCTGAATAGTCAAAATTCGCAGGGAATTAAGATCGATCAAAATTAATTTCAATTTTTTGACTAAAGTAGTATTTTGCCTTTATTTCCTTTCCTATGCATTGCAATAATTTATGTCCATCTGTGCCAGTGGATTATTTTCTTTTCATAAAATATTTAAAGAAAATTATTTTCTGCGCATCCCAGAAAACAGTGGCCATAACTTTTGCAGCAGATGGCACCGACTTTTCTCTCTAACTTTGATTCGCCTCCCTGTCTCCAGGGTTATCGTTTCCGGGATGTTGTACAGTGGATCTGAGCTTCAACAGTTCTGAATCTTTTAATCTAAATTAAATGGCACATAACACTTCCGGTCTGAGCAAACGAAAAAATTTACAATCACCTGTCTAAACGTCCAACATATTATATTTGAGTACATTCCGTTTGATTCGTTTTAAATTCAAAAGCACACAAGTGCGGGAATTTGGCCCTCTGTCGCACATAACAATTAGGACCACCTCATGCATTTGCACCTTGCTTTGGACAAGCTCAAGTAGGACTAATGAAGCTAGTACTCCCGGTACTATTAAATAACCACCTGGTCACAAAACACGCAAGGGAACCAACGGTTTCGTAGACAAAAAAAAAAACAAGAAAAAAAATTCAAATCGCTATTATTATTTTGACATTTATATATTAAGTAACTAAATCAGTAACTACTAATCAGTGAATCGTAAAAATAATATACAGGGTGGATCCGACTTTGATAGCTGCAGTTCTATGATAGCTAAAAACTTGATTTAAGAACACAAATAAACTAGAAAAAAAATCTATAACCGAAAATTATTTCTGAACATACAGGTGAGCCAAGACGATTATACAGGGGCAAATAAATTTTTTTTAAATGGAATGTTGTGTGTAAAAGAATATTTTTTGGAGTCTTTTTCTCCATTCTTTTCACTCCAATATTATTACTGATTGTTTCCAAACCACTTGGATGCAGCGATTTTTTTGTTCAAATATGGCTTCTGCAGATGTATGTTAAAAAAATAACTACGGTCACAATTACGAGTTCTAAGAAAAAATTAGGTAAAGACTAGTTAGGAAACATCTGTGGAAGGTTTTTGAATCGTTTTAACTTTTGAAAAATTATACAGGGTGGCTGAATTTAATTTTTTTTTGATTTAGAACTTTTTGAATTCAATTTTCTCCATTTTTTTCAAATAAAACATCTTGTATATTTTTTAACGATATGATGTAGAAACTAAATCGAACATTTTTTGTACGTACACCCTTATGACTATTTGTAACTATTTTCGATTTATCGACCAATATTACAAAATTCGAAAATAATCTTAAAAAATTAGATCGTTTTCCAAATAATGTGTTTTCTAAGTACTTGCATATTTTTTTCTTAAAACTCGTAATTGTGACTATAGTGATTTTTTTAACGTGCATCTGCCGATACCATTACTTGAACAAAAAAAATCACTACGTTCAAGTGGTTTGGAAATAATCAATAATAATATTGGAGTGAAAAGAGTCTAGAAGAATGCTTTAAAAAATCTTTTTTTTCACCCTCCATTTAAAAAAATGTCACTTGCCCCTGTATAATCGTCTTGTCTCTCCCTGTATATTCAAAGATAATTTCCGGTTATAAACTCCTTTCTCTAGTTTATTTGTGTTTTTTAATCAAATTTCTACCTATCATAGAACTCGAGCTATCGAAGTCGGACGCACCCTGTATGTTTCAAATATTTGATAATAACAAAACATGTTGATCAAGCCTCATGGTTTATTTATATTTACATCGTAAACGTAAAATTTGCTTCTAAACTGATTCACTAACAAATTTAATGCGTTATATTTTTAGATTTCTTGTCCTATTTAAGTACTTACGTGCGTGATATCAATCAAGCCAGGCAATGTTCGTCAAACTGTCAATTTTCCCTGTGAATAAGACTTAACATAGAGGTTGTCCAACCCATCGCATCCATCATAGTTATGTTGCTTATTGCCTGGCATTTCTTCAAGTTAACGCGATCCTTGTCGTCATAAATGTTTCCAAGACTACAAATCTCAATTAAACACTAAAAGCAGTTAATCGCATAATTTTTTAACCTACAACTATCGCAACTGCATGCAGTAGATCATAGTTTCTATTATTAGAATTTTAAAATTAACTCGCGCCTGAAAACTGAAAGAGAACTTCAACGATATTTTTTTTTTAATTTCTCATCTTAATCACGTTGCTCTCTCGAGTTTGGTTCGAACATTTTTAATAACATCTTTGACGCCGCATGCGACCAACTTGAACTGTGTCAATGAATAATGGATGAAATTGAAATTGCAAGTAGTCAATATTTCGCATCAACGATGATGCAAGATGTATTGTTCGAAAGGTTACGCGCCAAGAATGTCGGTGGCGGATTTCCGGTCACCGTGTCACCGCATCTACCATTAACGATTTTATTTTCGTCAACCCTTTATGGCTTCCGTTTCGAAATTTTTTCATTGCGTAACTAAACTAATTTTTTTTTTGAGAATTTTTCCAAATATTTGGGGAATCCTCCCCGATCAATATTTTAAACGCGTCATCTTTGGATTGGATCTGCGAAATTTTGCTGACGTCAGTTGACCATCAGTAATTTTTAAGGATTAAACATGGCAACCCCCGAGATCTGCTTCGAACTCGGTTAGAAGATAAGTGAAGTTTGTGCAAAATGGTGGAAATCTGTGTGATGTGCGTAACTATTGGTGGT
Organism: Schizotus pectinicornis; assembly: GCA_951805265.1. NCBI lineage: Eukaryota > Metazoa > Arthropoda > Insecta > Coleoptera > Pyrochroidae > Schizotus > Schizotus pectinicornis. The sequence goes on along the minus strand of OX638202.1, from coordinate 3,606,494 downwards.
TGGTGACGGGATAAGCTCGTCGGATATGTTTCCGGGGTGTATTCGGGCCCCTCGTTCCACCCAGGGCTCCACCGATGACATCAGCAAGCAGACAAAGTCTATTGTTCAGGTTAGTTGACGGTATTTCGCTAACCTTATTACAACCAGTGTTTGAACAACTAACGACTTAAACCAGCTTATCGCTACGCATGTTGCACCCCCAAATTACCCCCGAAGCTCGACTTAATATCTCGGGGCAGCAGCTTTCAACGTCATTAAGTTGACCCTTGACATAATTCTGGCAACGTTAATTTTTCCCAAAATCTTAATCAAATTTCTTAATTAAATCAATCGAGCTTGGAAGCTTCAGCTTTTCTGCGTCCGTTATTAATTGTTAGATATTGGACGGAGCAACAATTTGGCTCTCGACAGTGGTGGATAATCCCGTGTCCATTATACCTCTGTGCTCTGGAGGGTGGAAACGTCGAAAAGGTTAAGTCGGTGGCAGTTACAAATTATTTTTTGCGGCCACCCCCGCCGGCTCGTTTGGTATTTCCGCTTTGGGGTCTCCGCGATATGTCAAGACTGCTTGCTTTATGGACGACGGGGCAGGTCTTCGACGACTTTCTGTTTGTTCTGCTTAATTGTGTTCGGATCTGAGCAGTCTCTTGACTTTGCTGTCATAACAAGCGGTCAAAAATAAGAGGAGGCAAGATGAAAGAGCGACTTCAAACGATACCGAGGACTTAAGCTGATTTAATTAACTGTTTCGAGACTTGTGCCAAATTGTTTTGATAAATCATGATAGCTTTGGTGGCTGGTACGTCATCTTCGCTAAAATCTAAGAGATAATAATAATTAATTGTGAACGTTTGAACGCGTCTGTAATTATACTTGGATAACTAACGATGAAGTCACGAAGTTTGCGTTCAATAACGTAACCACTGGAAGTGGACCTGGAACTATCCAAAACTTAGAATTGCTTCGGATTTTGATTTTTTAAAGTCATTTCAATAGGCCTTTACAGTTAATTTTTTTCTACTTTAATTTGGTTTTTTACCAAAAATAAAGTGACTCGTATTTGTTTCCTACAATGTATCAGCCATTTTCTATTTTAAAAATATCACAAAATTCAACAAAAATGCAATAGAGTTTAAACGCTAGTCAAATCCCGCGCCACATGACGTCAGACACCCCACGACCAATGAACTGCCGAGATTACTCGATGACAGCGTCCCGCGTCGCACCGTTAACAGCTGAGCTGCTGTCAGACGTACGTCCTGTCACTTGTCGCTAAGGAAGAAAGAACGACGTACGGTTTCAACGGTGTCGCGTTTTCTCGTTTCGCAGCGTAGAAACAAACGCAACAACGCGGCAACAACGCCGATTGGCGATTGGGGTTAAGACGTCACACCAATTAAAGAGCGACTTTGAGCCGCCGAGATTTCAGCTGTTTAAATTCGTTATATTTTTACTAATTTATTCTTTTTGTTTTGCGACTAGAGATTTGTTTTATATCTACCCTTACTCAAAGCATTCATACTTTTTACATATCTAACCATTTCCATACTCAAATAGTGAAAATAAAAACTACTGTTAAGGCCTATTGTGTAAGTAAAGTTGCAACATTTTAAACAAATTTTAGTGCCTATTATAAGTAATTGTTACGCATTAAATTTATATATTTACTGTATCTACATGAATACCATTTTTTTTTACTTCACTCAATAAATGAGATCACTCAACAGGATCTTTATTGCCTTAGTGCGGAATTTAATAATACATAGTATTATTGTAACGCACATTCTATGGGACGAGTCCCAGTTTAGAAAACGGGCGGCACAGCCGCGAGTTTTGTAATGGACAAGTGCCATGATTACTGTATTAACGAATTCTTTTTTACGTTGAACTTTCTTTAAATAGAAAATTAACAATTTTAAAATTAGGGGAGTTTGGTTGTGGTTGTAATAGCTTTATTATATAACCAAAGTAGAAAAAAATATAGTAAAAATTAGGCATGTCAATAAAACATTTAAAGTTTGAATCAGATTTCAAAAATATTGTTTTTCTTTTATAATTATTTTGTCAAAGCAGAAAGAATATGATGAAAGATGAATGGAACGTCTGGAACATTAAGAAATCATTATAAACAAGTAAAATAAATATAAATCTTGGTCTAAAATTGAAGTTAACAAGGAAAAGATCTTGAAGATTTTAAATATAAAATTGGGAGTTTTTAAAATTCAAAATGGTCAGTTTGGGGAGAGCATGGGAAATGAACAGTTAAGGTGTCTGTTTAAGAGACTCAAAATAAAGCAATTTTGTTTGCGATGTAGGGTGCGATGAAAAAAAAAAGAAAGTGAAAAGATAAAAGGTAGAAGAAAATAGAAAAAAAGATAATTTGTTTCAATATTATTTTTACTGTTAAATCAAAGAGGATTTTTTATATACATCTCAATATGACACCACTGGAACATACATACGTTTCAAACATTATTGTCTAGTGCTCCAACAATTTTTTAGGTTAAAAAAATTATATTGAAATAAATAGGACGTAACCATAAAAATAATATTGAAGCAAATTAATTGAAGCACGTTTTCCATCTTTTCTCTTTCTCGCTGTGTTTTACAGTCTTAATACGAGCGATATTTTCGCAAAATTGTTTTGTCTTACTTAACCATCATTGTGTCCGAATATTTCTTTTAACAATTTTTAATTTTATAATGTTGTTCAATTTGTTAAAGTTTGGAAAAATTGAGGTTTAAGCAGTTATTGACCCCTCAGAAGGTTACGTCATTAACATTTAGTACGACATTATTACTACAACCATAATAATTATTATTATTACATAGAGACAATTTCTTTCAATTTCACGCTTAATTGCGTTCTTAATACGCGTAATTTCCGGAAATGATTTCGATCAGTCAGGGTGCGCTATGTATGTATTTGCAGTCAGGGACTTTGAGAATGTTGATTGTGGGGTCTGACCCTTTTACATTTTTTACTTATCATTTCAGGTAATAATAGGTGTTTACTTATAGAGCTAGTCCCATCTGGTGCTTTTACATTACTTGACTTGCAGTTACTTGTAGATATATTGACAATTACAATACAATTACTGGACATTTTCAAAGGCCCCGAGTGTACATTTGTATAAGTAGGTACTCTGCTATGCTATACAGCACACCCAAGTTATTTAATAAACCGTGTTGTAGGCAAAAAGCGCACAATTCAAACAAAAAGATAATAACGACCGTCGGCTGCTGAAATATACTCTAGCAACTTTTCCTGGCATTTCCTCGTCCTCCTCGTGTCAGGTGCGTTTCCGTTCAATCAAGCCCGACAGTGTAAATATAGTTTTCGTCAAATAAGCAGGCTTGTGTGAATTTATCAAAGACGAGGAGGAGAATTGGGAATTGGTCGAGATCACAGGGCCTCTCTTCTGCTTTTCTCATTTCAGTTTCAGCGACGTCGTAAATCATCGTACTAGTCTACTGTGTAAACCAAGGCGTCGGGATGTTTTCACAGGGCGAAGAAAGCGTCATGCCGGCATCTTTCCGACGCTTTTTGCTCCTGTCCCTGCACATAAATTCAAATTAGTAAATTTATTTTTAAACCGCAATAACTCCCAAATCTCAGATATTACGTCGTTTGAAGAAAACTATTATTTAGTCGTCATTGCGGCATGACATCTTCGAGTTGCAGACGGCTGGCAACGAAACGAACTAACTGATTCGTCAAGGGACATTAAACGGATTTGTTTGATGAGCGTGGATGACTTAATGTTCGACGCGTTATTAATTTTGTACTGCGCTAAAACATATCACCAAGATTCTGACGTTTTGCTAAGTCAATCAATTACAAAGACGACAGCAAATTGCAGGATAAATAGTTTAAAAAGATTTGACGAACGAAGACCGGCCACTGCCAAAGAAGGTTGTTCAAGGGATTTATTGGGAACAAATATAATGTACACCAAATTAAACCATACATCTCTTGCACTGTCCACCAGAAAATTTAATGAGCATCAAAAAATCTAAATGAAACCCAGAAAACATCAGAAAATGAGAACAGCACCACTAAAATAACTATGCTGCGTATTGTTTTACCATTGCTTACATTTTAAATTCTATACGAATATCAATTTTACTAAATGTTCACCAAATTCAGAACGCTCAAGTTACGCGTCCGTGCTGTACATAATAAATATTCGCGCTATCCATTTATATTTAGTGTTTCTTAAAAAAACTATTTGTGCTTCAAATAATTATTCTATTACTCCAAAAATGAAATATGCTCGCGCATCTCTCCTTGCCGCTTGCGCTTCCAGGCAAGAGGCACGCGAAAAAGGTTTTGTACAAGGTCAGTTCAGGACTCTGTAATTTTTTTTTAAAAGCACGATTAGAAATTACCACTAAAAGAAGTTTTACGTTTTACGTAATGCAAGCCAATTACAGCAAAGCATTTATATATTACGGAAATCAATATTTCTTTTTGTGCAAACCACTTCTATTTTTACTCTAATTTTCCTTGCCCTAGCACATCTAGATCTATAATTTTGCATAAAATTATTTACCATTTGCACAACATTTCATTGCTTGTGTATTTTTGATCAACAAATAGTATTTTTAACTGCTAAATAATATAAGACTCTGTCGAAAATTAAATATCTGGATATTATGTTAGAATTAAATGCGGAATAAAATTTGGTGAACATTTAGTATTTATGGTCAACAAAAGTTATTTTGGCGAACAAAATATATAAGAGGCCAGCATTATGTCAATATTTGGTAGTCGCTTTAAGATTATGTATTTTCTTAATTTTGGTGGTCATTTAGTATTTTTGGAAAATAAAATTATTTTTTTGTATGAAAATATTGGGTAAATTTGGTAGACTGTTAAATACGACCCGTTGTTAAATAAAGTTTAAAAGTATGCCTCTTTTATCAATTTACATAACTTTATTTTAAAAATGTTTTCTTTTTCAGTTCATTACCTTATAATTTACTTTTTTAAACGTTACAAGTTACAAGTTAATTAATAGGAGTTTATAGTTTTTACCAAAAACTTATTTTTGACTACGAGACGAGGCTTTTATTTGAAACGTGATCGAAAGAAGGTAGTATGCAACCAATAATACAATTGGGTCGGAATTAACTCTGTTAATTATTTATTTGTTGCAAACATTTTAAAGCTCTTTTTTCTGCCTCAGTTCTCTCTGCTCCACTATGTTATTTTGGTTTTTGGCAATAGCTTTAGTCAATTTCGTATCTTTTGCAGAATAAATATATTTAATCGCAAGAGAAGAGAATGCCAGTTACTGTGCAACCTTACTTTTAGATTTCTTTGAGTGCCAATTTAATAAGTACCCCTCACTAACTTTAATGGGACGTTATCTGGTCAGCTGAGGCATGGATTTAACGAGCTATTGCTGCCCATTGTCCCACGTTTTTACGTTTGCTGTACTTATGGATATTCATAGGTTTCAAAAGAAGATATTAAATAACAAACAACATTCTTTATTTACAAAATAAATAATTATTATTACAGAGGATAGGATCAATGTAAAATTTCTTTGGTCTTGAGAATTACTTTTTCTTGGGAGCAATTACTTATTTTTGATATAGCTTTTAAGGGAAATTATCCTTTATTTCGATACTTTGCAGATGGTTTAAAAATGGTTAGGAGGGCTCGAAGATGCGTCGATGGGTAATTAACAGCCCTCAAATCCTTTTAAGAAAAACACTTCGACCACCCATGACGGGTCCCTGGAGACGTTTTGCGATAAAACACTTAAGCCCTTGTCAGGTAGGGTAAACTCACCTCGTGCCTAGACAGAGTTTAAACTGCTAATCTCTTAAACGGTCGGGATGTTGTAATTGGCTTTGTATTTACGATGTGCGACCAAATGATGATAGCAAATACGAGACAAGAACTGTATTGGATGTTTATGAAACGTAAGCTACCGACGGCGCTAATACTACAGCTGTTATACTTTAATCAACATAAAAGCTCGTATTTCTCGTGTATTCCAGCTAATTTTAAAACTCATAAATTTCAGCTGTCTTGCCATGCCATATAAAAAGGGGATCCCCGCTATCATGTAAAACATTCACGTTATTCCATGGCATTCATTTCCTACTTGTATCCTGATTGCATCCAATTGGATTCCGGAGCCTCCAGCCGTTCACAGATTTAGAACCCGAAGAAGAACCCGGTACAAGAGTGGTTACAACCGCAATGAAAGCGGCAATCACTTAGTTTTCAATAAAATGAACATTATCAACGTTGCTGTTAACAATTAATTAACAAATGTTTGACGCACCATATGCAACTATCTATCCAAAATGCACGTTTTTGTCAATGACTCGAGCATTGGCAAGCAAGAATTTCATTAAATTTCATTACTTTTTTTTATATCAATACACAAAATTGTCCTCAAATTCTAGGTTATTAAAGCAGTCGCTTTATTTTAACCTAAACAAGCCGCCATTAATTTCTACATGTTGTAGGGATGCTATATTTAACGAAAATATTTTCAAATTTTCTGTTTGTTAAAGGTTTCAGCCGCAGGAAACTGTCGTTTACGTAATACAGGAACTTGAAAAAATAAACTTAAAACGTTCAGATAGGTGCACATTACACATTCCAAAGTGATCAAAGTTACTCACCAGTAACATCATCACATGCACATTCCAACGACGTGTAGTTAACTGCATAGTTTAAATTTCTACTGACGTTCACAAAACTAATTACCAACATTATTGACAAAGTTTTTCTTTTTTTATTTACAGAAAATGTAACGGAAGTTTTTTGTTAAAGCTAACAGTAATTTTGCTATAGGTAGCCACCCGAAACGAATTGATTTTTGTTGGAGTTTCAACTCGATAATCCGTCCTTTGTCGCTTCAAGAGTTGAAATTGCCATGAACGACATATTTCATATTTTATACGTTTCAATTAAGCAAAACCCTATAAGCGATGCAGTTCGGCTTTCATCAATCATCACGTCAATAAACGGGCAAAACCCACCCCCAGCCTCCACTACTGTCAACGGTAAAACACGCTATATGCTCTTTTTGTAATATATAGGCAGTTTTTGGGAAATGTCGGATTATTGCTGACTTTATAACTAGTTTAGGGGGTAGTAAATTTAATGACCTTATATCCATAATGCCAGGAGCTGACTTCTGCTATTATAGAAAGATTTATCAGGCCTTGTCTCCACTTTTATGATCTTTCCCGCCATAATTTTGAAACAATAAAATTTATTAACTACAATTATTAATAATTATTGCAACTCATTGTTGTTGAAACTAACTTGTTGTCGTTTAAACCCTTTGCGTGGGTCCGAAGATTATCGCGTCGTAATCAAAATCGCCTCTAAGGTCTGAGTTAACAAGAAATGGACGTTTTGCCCCCCGGTGATTAGGGGGTGGGTATTTGGATTTGGAAGATGTTTATCCAGAATGTCGACGCTTTTCTGCAAAACCAGCCCCCTGGCACATACAACCTAATATTAGGATTAATTAAAGACCTACAAAGTCTTTAGGGAGTGTAGATACCTGTTTACCCTGTATAACGTAATTGGAGCAGACTGCGCTGCAGAGGATTAGAGAAGCTCCACCGTATTCCCGAGCGACACAAGCTATCCCTCCACATAATTTATTTGGAATTAAAAGGATTCAAATAATCTTTTTATCTACACTCCTGGATTACCGCCAGGACTTGAAGGAGATAACGCAATTTTCAAATTATCCAACAATTTTTCCAACAAAGAACAAAAAGAGCTTTTAAATATGCTTCTCGAATATTTCAGGGAAGAACAACATGAATGTCGGCACGCCAACTCGGTACTTTTTCAATTTCGCATCTGATGCTAATTTGATTCTTTGCAACATGCAACGCAGCGGTGCAGTCGTCCCTTTAAAAAATTTAAAGCTTTTTTTAAGTTACGTTTGGTTCGTGTGCCGAGTCTGAAAGACGAAATGTAAATCAACAAACAACGTAAGACGTCGTGCTTTGCTGTCGTTCCTTCCTTGAGTTTATTATTACATTCAGGACTTCTTGCACTAAGGGAGTGTAGTGCTATTTTAGTCTTGTGCACATTTGCTGTTTGCTTTCTTGTGGAGACAATTTATTTAATCGGATTGCGTGACTCATTACGCTTAATTTATGTGGCAGAGTATTTACCAGCAGACGATGATGGACACCTCGAAACTTCTTGCTAAGAAAGTTTTGTTGCGCATTAGGTATTTACTTATGAGACAAATTAGTCTTTGAATCACACTTTCTAGATTGGGAAGTTAAGTTACTTAAGTTAATCTGAAATATGAAGAAATGGCTTAATTTTGATGTTGTTTATGGAAGAAAATTACATTGAAGAGCATAATCTAGTAACTTGAAGATTGTTATCCGCAAGCTATCACCAGAATTTGGTTCAACTTCCGGTTTATATCAAAGAAATTTTTCTTTAAGTGGAAATCACTATCTCTGCCCACTTTACTGACCTAGCTTCTTACAACCCATGAGTAATTATTATACAGGGTTAGTCGAAAGTGTGAAACCAAGCTTCTTCTGCCTAAACTATCAGACTTACAGAAAAAATTAAAACTGTTTGTCAAATGACTTATTTAAAGGCATATTTTTACAAAATGGCGCACGTCAATTACCAAGGCAAGTAAATTGAGCACTTTTCTCTTAAGCTCCACCTACTTCGAGTTACCTGTAACAGGGGAACTAGATTCCAACACAATAAACTGTCAGCCCTATTGGTTTCAATTTAATTGGGGAACAAATATAATGTACACCAAATTGAACTATACATTCCTTGCACTGTCCACCAGAAAATTTAGTGAGCATCAAAAAATCTAAATGAAACTCAAATTATTATACATCAGAAAATGAGAACATCACCACTAAAATAACTATGCTGCGTATTGTTTTACCATTACTTACATTTTAAATTCTATATGTCCATCAATTTTACTAAAATGTTCACCAAATTTAGAACACTCAAGTTACGCGTCCGTGCTGTACATAATAAATATTTGCGCTATCCATTTATATTTAGTGTTTCTCAAAAAAACTATTTGTGCGTCAAATAATTATTCTATTACGCCAAAAATGAAATATGCTCGCGCTTCTCTCCTTGCCGCTTGCGCTTCCAGACAAGAGGCACGCGAAAAAAGTGTTGTACAGGGCCCTGCAATTTCTTTTTAAAGCGCGATTAGAAATTACCACTAAAAGAAGTTTTACGTTTTACATAATGCAAGTCAATTACAGCAAAGCATTTATATATTACGGAAATCAATATCTTTTTTTGTGCAAACCACTTTTATTTTTACTCTTATTTTCCTTGCCCTAGCACATCTACATCTATAATTTTGCATAAAATTATTTACCATTTGCACAACATTTTATTGCTTGTGTATTTTTGATCAACAAATAGTATTTTTAACTGCTAAATAATATAAGACACTGTCGAGTATTAAATATCTGGGTATTATATTAGAATTAAATGCGGAATAAAATTTGGTGAACATTTAGTATTTATGGTCAACAAAAGTTATTTTGGCGAACAAAATATATAAAAGACCAGCATTATGTCAATATTTGGTTGTCGCTTTAAGATTATGTATTTTCTTAATTTTGGTGAGCATTTAGTATTTTTGGGAAATAAAAGTATTTTTTTGTATGAAAATATTGGGTAAATTTGGTAGACTGTTAAATACGACCCTTTTAATTGTAGTGTTGACTGTATTATGCAGGATAGGTATGTCCATTTACTTGTTCTAGCTGCCCTCAAATTTTAAATATGTATACTTTGTATAAGGGCTCCAAGATCATCACTTTTCCTGATTACGTTTATGCACATTGTCAGTTAACAATCTTTTGGAGAATGGAAGCCAAATCTCGTTTCCCAGTGAATGCTTTTAATGAAGGAACGTCCATACTAGGGCTGGGAATAATATTCGAATTATTCGAATATTCGAATTGACGAACACGTAAAATTCGAATACGAGCAAATTCAACTAACTATTCAAATATTCAAATATTCAATTCAAATATTCGAATATTCGAATTATTCGAATAACTACTCGAATATTCGAATTATTCGAATAACTATTCGAATATTCGAATTATTCGAATAACTATTCGAATATTCGAATGACTATTCGAATATTCGAATGACTATGCGAATATTCGAATTATTCGAATGACTATTCGAATATTATTATTCGAATAGACTATGTATTTGAATAACTATTCAAATAATCAGAATATTCAAATGACTATTCGAATTATAGAATTATATATACGTATTACTAATAAATTAATGAACAATTGCACGTCGAACTGTAAGTAATTTAAACTTTTGAACTTTGCTTTATATTTATTGCGTTGTCACTTAATACCTATAAAAGAAATGATGCGGGAGAAGAATAATAACAATAATCCTCAAGAGAAAAAGTTTAAAAATCTCTGTTTTCGCAAAGGCGTGCGAAACAAGTAATATAAGGAAGGTAGCCAATAGCAGCATTTTATTTATCCCGCGCAGATAAATTAAATAAATACTTTTTTTGACACGTAACTAAACAAAACACAATGAAACATAATGAGTAATTACTACATTATTTTTCATTGTGGTTTTTTTTAGTTACCTGTCAAAAAAAGACTTTACTACATAATACTTTTGTATTCATTCATTTTGTAGTCATTCGAATATTCGAATATTCGAATATTCGAATGACTATTCGAATAATTCGAATATTCGAATAAATATTCAAATGACTATTCGAATACCAAAATTCAAAAAAGTCCCAGCCCTAGTCCATACACATTTTCCCGACAGAATTACGCAAAACGCCCTAAATTCTTCAAAACAAAAAGTACTCGCAGAACCCTTAAACAAAGTTTTTACAAAGATTATTCTACCATGTACTCGATTAATTTCTGCCCGCTAATTGTGATTGATTATATTCGTCTAACGTATTTTTAACAACGACCCTTGTTTCGTTATCACCCCGTTCGTCATTCATCACTGCTCTGTCATTAGCCTCGATTTTGTGACAGATTCCGTGCTTGAGACCTCACCGATGGGGATATATTTTTTGTGATTATCTGTCTTAAGTAGCACTCGGAATGCGACATCCCGGGCGAACTTATCGGATGTCGTTGAAAGCGAAGTGCCCACTCAATACAAGAGGGCACTCTTAAGTCTTGAAGGAGCAAACCGAAACATGACTTGTTGAAACCGATACATTTTTATGTATCCGTCCTTCAAAATGTATGAGGACCAAGTGATTTTAGGACAAGAGGTCTTTTTGCGTGCAAGATCTTAAGGGATGCTCTGTGAGAAAATTTGACAAGTTTTGCGTTCTTCGAAATTTCGTTATCTGCGTTATGTTATGTTAACTTGAATAGAGACTGTTTTGTTTCTGTGGAAAGATTCTTTGTTCATTGACGCGCATCTTCCGAGCTAATTTAGGTCGGCTATTTCTAGGTTTTACAAATGGCCCATAAACACCTTCATTACGTGCATATTCTATCTTTTGGGTCGTAAAAGGCCACTTTATAAACACGGTCGGCAATGAAGTAACAATTTAATAGACTCAGATCGCGATCTAGCGGCAGCACCCTGGAACTGGACCGGACCCCTTCCGTAAACAGAGGGTCAGGACAGGGTTGAATACCAGCATGATTTATTAATAGACTTGCCTGCATACGCTAACTAACTATACGGGGATCAGTTTCGTCTTTAATTGACTGTAAATAATGGCACTTCCCATTCCCACCAAACACTCGACATTTCGATAATCAATCCCAATTCAAACACCATCAGGAAAAATTGAATTTAATCACGTAATTTATGAACCTGACCAGCTCGGGTGGGATTAAGAACCACGTGGCTGGGTGGCATCAATCGTAGCACCCAATTATGCTAATGGAAAGTTATCTGAAAAAAAATTCTTTTTAGGAATTTGTCCCTATTATTATCAACAGCGCGGAGAATGTCATTGGCAATTTTCTGGTTTATTTGAAGCAATGGCTCGGAAATCTCTAGCTTACATCAAAGCGCGCCCTTGCCCCTAATATTTCAGTGGAGAATATAATATAATAACCTCGAACCTCAGTTGCAACCCCCATACGAGCGACAAGGAACAATTTGTAATCATAATATTTTCGTATGGTCTATGGTTTATTATTGTTGGGGTAACGATAATTGCGGAAAATGTTTACTCTTTATTTGATCCCAATTGAGCACATTGGAGTTATTGGCGCTTCAGTTAGCGCGGCATTGGTGGTCTTTGTTGTTTTTATTGTATTCAACTTTCAGAGCCATCAAATTAACAGACAATGAGGTTTCATTGGATGTTGAAGCTAAATGAAACAGATCAAAAGAAATGCGATACATTTATTACTTCCAATGGCTTGGAAATGGATTACCGATTTCAGTCGATATTCACGCGTTTATGGTTTTCAACTTTCAATAGCTGTAACTCTCTACAGGGACAAAAATTGGAATAAAAAATTAACAATAATATAAAAAATTCCAAGATGATCAGTTGATTTGTTGAGTCGTGTACCTACTCTTTAATTGATCAAAAGAACGTAAAAGCTCTAAGCTCTAAGAAAACCTTTTCATCTAATGGGGCTTGCACAAGTAGAGGAAATCTGTTGCCAGTTTCATCGACGACACGGTCATTTTTCTAAGGGTCGTATTTAACAATCTACCAAATTTACCCAATATTTTTATACAAAAAAATACTTTCATTTCCCAAAAATACTAAATGCTCACCAAAATTAAGAAAATACATAATCTTAAAGCGACAACCAAATATTGACATAATGCTGGCCTCTTATATATTTTGTTTGCCAAAATAACTTTTGTTGACCATAAATACTAAATGTTCACCAAATTTTATTCCGCATTTAATTTCAACATAATACCCAGATATTTAATTTTCGACAGTGTCTTATATTATTTAGCAGTTAAAAATAGAATTTGTTGATCAAAAATACACAAGCAATAAAATGTTGTGTAAATGGTAAATAATTTTATGCAAAATTATAGATATAGATGTGCTAGGGCAAGGAAAATAAGAGTAAAATAAAAGTGGTTTGCACAAAAAAAGATATTGAGTTCCGTAATATATAAATGCTTTGCTGTAATTGGCTTGCATTATGTAAAACGTAAAACTTCTTTTAGTGGTAATTTCTAATTGTGCTTTAAAAAAAAATTACAGGGTCTTGAACTGACCTTGTACAAAAGTTTTTTCGCGTGCCTCTTGTCTGGAAGCGTAAGCGGCAAGGAGAGATGCGCGAGCATATTTCATTTTTGGAGTAATAGAATAATTATTTGACACACAAATAGTTTTTTTGAGAAACACTACATATAAATGGATTGCGCGAATATTTATTATGTACAGCACGGACGCGTAACTTGAGCGTTCTAAATTTGGTGAACATTTAGTAAAATTGATAGACATATAGAATTTAAAATGTAAGCAATGGTAAAACAATACGCAGCATAGTTATTTTAGTGGTGATGTTCTCATTTTCTGCTGTATAATAATTTGGGTTTCGTTTAGATTTTTTGATGCTCATTAAATTTTCTGGTGGACAGTGCAAGGGATGTGTGGTTTAATTTGGTGTACATTATATTTGTTCCCTTTTTCTAATATGGAACAGTGTTGAGGAGGCTAGGGAAAAGTTGCAAATACTTGATAACATTGGATTAAAAAATATTAAAACTTGCCTATTTGTCAATTTTATTAAAATATTTACAATTAGAATATTTATTTATAAAATGTTTGCGTTCGCCTTGCATTCAAACTGGGCAGTTAATTTGATTCATTTTTTAAATTGCATAATCAAAGTGTGTTCAAGTTGGAAACTAGAGAGTAGCAATATGAAACAGAATAGACTTTCAAGTCTTGAATTACTATCTCCTTTACAGCAATATTGCGTTGCATTTCGTTTGAAAAGGTACAGTGGATGCATTAACATTTAAATGTGGATAGTCGTTTTGAAGTCAATGCGCCAAAAGTGCTTCAATTATCCCCGTAACGATAACCCATAATGGGGTGATTTATTAGCTCAGGCAATACGTTAGATGGAAGATATATTATACCTCGAGCGTTTTTCAGATCTCTCCCCCCAAGACTCAAGAAGGCTGGCAAAGTATAGATTTTCGGCTAAGTCGGGGATAAAGGTGGTGTAAATAATGCAGCTCACGTAACCTTGTCGCATTTGAGTCAGAAATAGCACCAAATAGGGAGAGAACGCTCACGGGGATGAGGTCCTTGCCCCTCTCTCCCGATGCGATGTGACGATCCGCGAACGTCTTTTTACAACCGCCGGCTCAAATTCAGATTTCATTGACCGTTAATAGCAGTATGCTCGGCTTTTCTAGATTTTATAGTCGGATCGTGTCCCGCCTCTTCTACGTTTCCATGTTATTAGAAACTATAAATTAAGTCACCTACAAATCTCTGCGGTTGCAATGTTGCATGCAACCTCCATTTTTAACGCTATTTACGATAACTTGAAGAACGAAACTTTTTGTTCATTTCGCGTTCGAGGATGTTCCCGGCGTATTTTTATCTAGACGGGAACTTAATTTGTGGGGCGCGATTATAAGTTTAATAAGAGGAGCGGCGGTGGGATTTCTCATTTGGCGGTGTAGACTTTACCCATTTAGGCAGATGAACCACCCCTAGATGTACGCAATGGGGCGGACGGTTATTACATGGTTCAGATGAGTCGCAGCAGTTGGGAGGAGTCGCTAACTAAAGATCTGTTCCGTTCCTGCTGTAAGGAAATAGGTTAGTTCCCGCCAGGATGTGAGCTTAAATAGCAAGGATTATCCGTCGACCGCGTATAATGACTCGGCTCTGTTTCGTTGCGTAATTATTAAAATTAGAAAAAATATGTTTCGGAGATACTAAGAAGATTATGGTGCCGAGCGCTAGAATAATTTTTCATTTGTGTGAAGTATTACTGGTTGCCTAAATATCACATGAACCTAAATAAGATGGATATATTTAGGCTATATGTAGTTCAATTTCCTGAAATTGACCGACTCACAGGAGTAGCCTAATTTTATACTTAAATCCCAGCAAAACTGTCACCACCCGATTTCTAAGAATAAAACGTCTTATAGACACATTGACATAAATTACAATTCAGATAGACTTTTCTTTTCGCCTTATTTCAAACTATTTGCTATGCCAGTTATACCACACATTACAAAACTTCCGGACAACCAAACGCATGAAAGAACTATAATCGTACGTATGTACAGCCGAGTTCAAAAGTAATGTCCACCTATTAAACTTTAAACTTGTTTATTCTCCACATAAAACCAACTCATTTTTTTTTCTTTATTCTCCGGGAATAAGGTACCACATTATTAGTCAATAATGAGGGAGTGCCACTTTATTCCCGGTTGGGAAGAAATGATAAAGCTCCTCGAATCGATAGTTGAGCCAAGGATAGTTAGATGGCGCACCGGGTCCATCTCTCAATCTCTCAATAGCTGACTGCTGATTCGATCCCGCTCCTTTCTTTTCTGTATTTTTGATTCCTTGATACTTTTCAACCACCAACGGCCAATACATACAAAAAAAACACCATGCCTATGGAACAACATAAACAAAGTAAGGTTATGTCGCTGGGCGTTCTCTTGTTGTCACTGTCAATGTCGATAATGCAGTACTCTTTACGTAATTGGCTCCATAAAATATCCAAAAAAGAATATAATTTGTAGATACGATAAAACAGCAATTAAAAGAAGGTGATTGTGTGAGAGTTAAACCATATAATAAAAAAACAAATTTTATGTTGAAACTCCGTTGAGGCTGGCTACTTTCTAGATTATGAGTTTGTGTCTCACCAACCTTAAGTTTAGCACCCTCATTTTATAGACAAAGTGACATTTCAGTTTATTCGGGGTAAGCCTGGTGGTTCTGTGCTATAGTGTACGAATAGCGGAATGGCACTGTATTTGAGTTCGACATTTTAGACACATGTCGCTTTTTTGCAAAAACAACGAAGTGTGTTCGTTTTTTTGGTTTTTGGTCTCTTACTCAATTTTGATTTTTTTTTTTATAAGTGAAGAAAAAATTTGCAAAAAAGGATAAGCTATTTTGGTTCTAGAGTGGCAGCTGTTTCTCAACTCGGTAGAGGCTACTCTGATAGATGGTTTCGCACCCGAACCCCAAGAGGCAGGTGCAATGTTGCAAGCTTCTGTACGTTGGCAAGTCACAATGAGGCATCCGACTCACAAAGCTGTGGTCGCGACGTCACATTCCAAAATAACGAATGCAATCGCAAAAGCTTTGCACTTATGCACCTTGTTCACACTGAACAAACGTCTAAGCATTCGACCACTTGTTACAACAGGTTCTACCAAAGCTTACTAAACTAGCTGCCGGCCGATCCGCTATACCTACGCTATAGGGATTCTTCCTCTGAACCAACACGCTTACCCTGACGAGATGGCAACGCTGTCGGGTTATATAGTGAGGGTGCTGATATAAGGGTTGGTGAAATAGAGGAAGCATTTTTTCCTATTTGTTGAAAACATTGTTGTTAAAATTTACAAAGAATTATTGAAAAATGTTCACTCAATCAAAATTTTTGGCTTGAAAGTCATTCGGCTTGTTAACCAGACTCGTCCGGTTTTACTCGAATTTTTTAACCGGCAGCCCTTCGAGGACCAGAGGTCCCCAAAGTTACACGAAATTGTAACCGGAATCGATTTGAGTCATGCGGAGTTTTAACTGGAGTTGCCCGGAGACATTCAAAATTTTAACCCGAAATTGTTACTCGAATTTTGATAGTAACTTGTTCAGGTTTGTCAGACAGATTCTTATTACAACGCTTTACCAATAATGATTACACAAAGATCCCGTTTGTTCCCCAAAATTTTTTTTGAGGGTTTACCAGGAATGTTAACCAGAGTCGCCAGGACTTTGACACCTGGTTCAATTCAACAACAAGCTTAGTGAATTAGATTTCTTTTTGAAATAGTTTCTTGATTTGAAATGAGGTCAGAACAAACCCAAATGTTTTTTAAATATACTTTTTCTACTTTAGTTCTATAATAAAGTTATTATGATAAATAGTGCAGTAATAGGACATTGGTTTTGTAATAGCTCTAGTGCAATTTTGCTTTTTGTAGGTTGGTAGGTTGTTGTGATTTTGAATGTCATTGAAACATCAAAGAAACGTCAAAAAAAATTAATCAAAAGTAGAAAAAATTGTATAAAGATCTCTTTCATAAAATAATTGTGGCATTCGTCGATTACAAAACTCGCCGCTGTGCGGCTCGTTTTCTAAACTTAAACTCGTGCCATAAAATGTGCTTTATATCACTCGTTCTATTTTCTTCTTATTTTTTTCAACTGTTTTATAGATCCTGCTGAGTTGTTAAGTAGATATCGGTTATTTTCTGTTATTAAATATTTTATAATTATTGTTAACCAAATCACTTAGAACCTTCTTTGAAAAACCTGTTTCTTAACTTTTATCTTCTCCCATTACCTACTTTCTTAAAGAATTTAGGCATTATTTTTGTAAATAGGCAAGGCTACATCACTTCTCTAGTGATCTTTCACATTAACCGTTTCATGTCTATTAACCAATTGTCATCTGTCTTAAAATGTCACAGTGTCAAATGTGTAACTAACAGAGGTTGAATATGCGCAGCACTTGATACAGTGATAATGCTTCCTTCTTCCTTTGTAATCGTTAGTCTTCGATATAAGTGTTCATAACTACTTACAATTCTAGTTGTGGTTTCTTAAGACCATAATATAATAATATAAATATTTTTAATGGTCATTCTACTTATGGAATGTTACTTACGTTTTTTACTTTAGTAAGAAAATCCAGAAAAAAGAAAAGAACAATCAACGTAAACACATAGTAATGAACAGAAACTTTCCTCAAGAAAGAGTTACTTACCTATATAAAGTTAATTCGAGTTATCTTTGAAACTAGAAGACTCTACAAGTGAACATATAGTTGTAAACTTTAAATCGGTCAAATTTCTGTTGAATATAATTGGTTTAGTTTGGGATTTGGCATTTGGGTATTCTGGAACGGTGTTGTGACGTTCTTTGTACGATTTAGGCGACGCGATCTGCAAAATTTGGTCGTAATGATCCTATGACGGTCAAATACGACCACATTCAATCTTGCAATAATTAATCATAACGACTGTAGCGGTGTGAACTAAAAGATGTGATTCATCCATCAGGTGTGCGTAAATACACCTTCTGAAGCCGCCGTTTGGTGTAATTGGTGCTCGTTCTCACGTTCGTCCTCTGTCCGTTCGTCATCCCATTATGTTTTCTCGAAGCAGTCTGCGTCTGAATTCCATATTTGGTATGAATTCTGTCGATGTAGACGGAGGATTATCTACGACAAATAATTCTCCATGTCAAGCTGGACGACACGTAGTACTACAAAGTCATCCCCAATTCTGATAGGAAAAATTATTGCCTTCATTTTTCCCCAAATTTTTTCTCATTAAATTTTTGAAGGCAAGTAGGTACTGTCGGCCAATTAAGTAATGCACAGGGGTGGTTTGAGTGACGATGTAAAACAGGCAACACTCCTTGCACGGTTTACACCCAAAGGTTTGGTACCGTATCGGCGACTCGGTAATCGCCAACCCTCTCCAGGGTTGTGAATACCACGGTAAATACCATAAAAGGATGTTTGCACACCACGCTCGTAGAAATTTTATCTCCACTGTATTTCAATATTTGTCAAGAAAAAAATAGAATTATTACACAAAGATTAACACATTATGAAAAAATTAAGTTACGTTTATTCAAAGGTCTACACCATTAATTATTAATAGTAGACATTCACTAATTTATTTTAAAATTTGAGGCCTGTTGTTACTAGAATTGTTACTCCGTAACCAAACAAAAATTACAAGGGAAGAGAGAATTTTATTTCTACATGAATCTATTGTCTATAAGCGTCCCAGTTTAAGACCTTAATGAATATTAAATAAAGTAAATAGGAATCATGCTTATGACAATTATAATTCTGCATTAAAAAATTAAATAAAATGTAATTTTTTTTATTTATTGATACAAAAATTTAAAAATCAATTGTCTCTCATGCAAATTGGAATTATGTGGGCGGTATATGTTACAGGCCAATGCTCCAATCCGATTACTATGTAGCGAGAATACGCTACAAGGCGATGTTACCCAAAAATAATACAAAACTATACCAGAGTCCTGTTAATACTTTAGTAAGTTCATATGGTCCAGTGCCGCTATCTATCATTAATTAGATAATTATTTTCTTGTTAGCAGTGTAACATGTAACGCTCTTTATCAGCAAGAAGGGTTAAATAGATTAAAATCGTTCTAAATGGATTTTGGCAGATAAGACCTGTTGTTAATACTAAATTACCCTTTGCTGATTGCTGGGAACAGAAAAAAATATAAGATACGAAATCTCTCTTTATTCCAGTGGCGAATCTAGGATACAGTGATATTGCACAAAAGGGGGGCTTTGTGATAATATAATATACAAAGTGTTTCCGAACTAGATGTCAAAAATTTAAAGGTGTGGAAACAATATTATTTATATTGAATTTTTTGTATAATATTACGTTTTCAATACAACAGATTAACTAGCAGTATAACATGTAACGCTCTTTATCAGCAAGATAAAGGGCTAAATAGATTTAAATTTTTCTAAATGGATTTTGGTAATAAGTCCCGTAGTTAAAAATACATTACCTATTGTGCAATTGATAAATAATTCTATGCAAAATTTATAGATGAAGATAGGGCAAGGAAAATTAGAGTAAAAATAGAAGTGGTTTGCACAAAAAAAGATATTGATTTCCGTAATATATAAATGTTAAAGATCGCTTTGTTGTAATTGGCTTTTTGAAAATCCAAAAGTGGGTAAAGTAAACAATGACTAATTTCTATAATATTACAGAGCGATAAAGATTTTTTATTATTTATTTTTTGTTTTTGTTTAATAATTCCGAAACTATATTAGATATTTGTATTAAGCTTGGGGGGAGAAACTAGGTGTAGAGACAAAACTTTTGTGAAAAAACAAATTGTCAGTTTTAACCAGGGGCATCGCAATTAATGTCACCTTGATTATTTTATAACAAAAAAAATTATACGTCACTGTTTTTTCCATAAACAAAAATTGTTTTATTAACCGTGCTTTATTTTGTAATAAAAAAGATGTCTTGAATATTTCTCGTATCTTGAAGTGTTTATCAGTAAAAAAAATATAGAACAGTTATTTGTATGTCCCTAAACTAAAACCAGGAGATTAAAATTCTCTGTATAATAGGCTGTGATTGTTGAATTATTTTTTTTTTACAAAATTGTTAATAATTTTCTAAGAGCTAATTAAAATTATTAACTAATTTAATTAGAAATAAGTTAATTATTTTTTTGTTAGCAGTGTAGCAATACATGTAATGCTCTTTATCAGCAAGATGAATAGTGAAATTAGATTTAAATTTTCTTAAATGGATTTTTTTATAGTTTTGTATTAATGTCAGAATTTGTCATAAGCATTATTCTCATTTAGTTCATTTAATATCCAATAAGATCTTAAACTGGGACGTTTATAGACAATACATTCATGTTGAAATAAAATTCTCTCTTTTTTTTAATTTTGTTTGATTACGGAGTAACAATTCTAGCAACAATAGGCCCCAAATTTTAAAATAAATTAGTTAATGTCTACTATTAATAATTAATGGATTAACATCATTGGAGATAAAATGTCTGCGACCGTGGTGTGCAAACATCTTTTTACGGGATTTACAAATGCTACCTGAGTTGGCTTGGTTGGCGATCACCGAGTCGTGGATGCGGTACCAAACCTTCGGCCGTAAACCGTGCAAGGAGTGTTGCCTGCTTTACATCGTCACTCAGACCACCCCTGTGCTTTACTTAATTGGCCGACAGTACATACAAAAAACTGCAATTAATTATCGTAAAGAAAAGGAGGATGTCTTCTTATTGTTATTGGTAGCGTAGCGCTAAATTCCTTTCGCCATAATGTATGCAACTTCATTAACATTGTCTTGTGTTTTTCAAAAGAAATACTAAAAACTCAACAACTAAACTAACAAGGAAACGAACAATTTGTACTAAGAAACATTAGTATTAGGTACATACTTTGATGTAGGACATACTTAAAAAACAATTGGGTCATAGTACATGAGTCGGTTTCGCAGGAAATTGGTCCACCAGCATTTTGCAAAGAAGTTTGACTGTAAGCACCATATAAAAGTCTTTTTTAGTGTTTATAATAATTGATCTACAGATCTTGGCTGGCATTGAAAATACTTTTTTCAAGTATGAGAATCTCTTTATTTGTCTTCATTTTAATAGGATTACGAGTCTTATCAATATCATTTATTTATTAAAGTTTTAATATTAATGGTACCTAGAAAATATTTTGTGTGTGTTGTCATCTTTTTCTTTGTTCATTTTCTATTAAATTGGGTTTTTCTAACTTGTTTTATGTTTCATAATTTAATAATCTCCCATTTCAATCAATATATAATTTTTGACGTTGACTTTAAACTTGTAAAATAAAATTGCGTCTATTTTTCCTCGCTTTAACGTAATATGAGGTATTCTTGCTAATGTATGTATATCAATTAGGTAATATTTTATTTATCCACAGCAATTATTATATTTTGATGGTGTTTTGTTAGTTTTATTGTTAATAATTATTATCCACTACTTATTTAATAATATTAGTAATTTTTTCAAGATTTGGTGTCAATCTAGTAATTCTAGTGTGCTAGATAAGAACATAGTTTACTATGTGTTTCCGTGGTGTAGTGGTTATCACATCCGCCTAACACGCGGTCTCAACTAGGTAGCGGTAGAGTGAACACCTGCCTCGAGAGCGAAGACAGTGAGTCAAAGCCACCAGTGGCGTTCTAAATTAATCCTAGTGTAGTGACAATCTGTTAAATTAGAAATAGTCAACAAAGTTTAGAAATCAGTGCGAACTGCAATACTAAGAATATTGTTAAAGCAAAGCAACGAAACTGTGGCGGGAAACCGCGCTGTTGAACATAATATAGTGACACGTGGTGACAGTGCAACAAAGATATTTAAAGAAGTAATTAAAAACGATAATCCGACAATGTCGGAGTTACCGACGTTCATCAAATCCCAAAAAGCGGAAAAGCTAAAAACAGCCAATAAAAGGAAAAATAACGGAGACATTACGGAATTTGATGAACAAACAGCAAACAAGAAAACAAAGAAGAAGTGGAATAAATTCCCTGAAAACTCACAAGAAATACAACTAAGTAATCCCTACGAAGCTCTGAGAGATCACGAGGACACGGACAACAGCGACGAAGAACTAATGGAACACGAGGAAAGCGGTACCACATCCCAAACAGCAAATAAATCAACATCAAGAAATTCAGAAAAAAAAGCAGAAAAACCACCAGTAATAATAATGCATGGTAAGACTAAGCAACACGTACAACTAATAAACTATCTAAAGGAGAGAGTGAAACAAGGATTTAACATAAAATATACAAAAAATAACACTTCAATATACGTAAACGAATTGAACGAATACAAACTTCTTCTCGAAGAACTTGAAAAATCACCTGAAAATGAATTCCATACATACGCAACGAAATCTGAGAAAACTCATGCTTTTGTTATAAAAGGACTACACTCAAAAATAGAAGAAATGGACATCCTGCAGGAATTACAGGAAAATAACATAAAAGCACAAAAAGTGTTCCTTATGAAAACAATCAATCCGATGTACATGGTTGTAACAAGTAGTGATGTCACACTTAAAACTCTACAACAAAAGACGCACGTCATCCAACACACGCGCATCTACTGGGAGAGATTAATAAACAAGAAAGCCATAGTTCAGTGCCATAAATGCCAAGCCTGGGGGCATGCTACAACTAACTGCAGAGCCAAACCTGCTTGCTTAAAATGTGCTGGATCACACTTAACCAAAGAGTGCAACAGGAACGAAAATGATGAACTAAAATGCGTCAACTGCAAGGAAGTAGGCCACATGTCAAATAACACAAGCTGTGCTGTGTACTTAGGTAAAATAAACAACATTGAAGAGAAAAAGAACACAAATAGCACCAGAAAACCCTATCGACGAGACGACGCTGGCAGAGAAAGACATCCCCCACAATTTATAGAAGCGCCTATTCCCAAAAATAACATCTGGCAAATCAGAGAACAACAAAGGAATAGTCTATCGGTTTTTCCGACCTCCTCGGAATCGGTCAAAGCAACCAGCCAATTCCAAGAACCCCAGCTAGGACAGGTAGCAAAACACACAATGGAAAGAAACGGTGAAGAAAACGAAGGTAGGGAAAATTCCAATGACCAACTTCCAGGCAAGTACAACCATGAAGACCAAGCCGGCAAGTTCTGTGAGTTAAACAGAGAGTTCGCAAAATTGCACGAACTAATTAATATAGATAGAATGCTTGCAGCAGTGCGCGATCTAAATATGCTACTAAAAAACTGCGAAACTAGTCAAGATAAATTTACAACATATTTAAATTTTACTAAAACTATTCATTCTTATGGTATTTAAGCTAAATATAGGAGAATGGAACGCAAATAGCGTGAAACCCAAACACGCGGAATTAACACAATTTTTAATCACACACAAGATTGATATACTCATAATCACAGAGACAAAATTAACACGTAGAGACAAATTTAAGGTTAGAAACTACAACATTGTTAGAAAGGATAGGGCTGATGGCACAATAAATGCAGGAGGAGTACTAATTCTGGTGAAAAATGACATACCATTTAAACACACTAACATTTTATGCAACAACTTAGAGTCAATCGCAATTAAATTATATGACGGTACAGTAATAGCTGGAGCATACCAAAAACCCTCAATAAATATATCCACGGCGGATTTAGACTTAATTTTTGATCTGGGAACCAAAGTTATTCTTTTGGGAGACTTTAACGCTCACAATCAATTATGGAACTGTAATAGAAATGATACTAGGGGCAATACACTACAAAAATACGCAGATGATAATAGATTAAACATAATATTTTCAAATACGCACACCAATTACCCGCCTAACGGTACATCTCCTTCAACAATAGATCTAATTATTAATAAAAATTACCAAAATATCACAACTCCTATCTCTCACCCTGAGTTATCATCCGACCATAATCCAATAACAACCATAATAACAACAAATCATAGGGAAAATCTAACGAAAATAATAACAACGTACACAAATACCAACTGGAAAATATTCAGACAGATCTTGGACAATAAAATTAATATTAACCCTAATATTGGATCACCGATAGAAGTAGATTTGGAAGTAGCTAAATTAGTTGAAAATATCAAATTTGCAAAATCAAAAACCTCCAAATCAATTAAAATTCGATCAGATATAAATAATCTCCCAGAAGACATAACCAAGGAAATTAAAATAAAAAACAAATTAAGAGCTAAGCTCCAACAAACGGCAGACGTAATTTATAAAAATTTACTAAAGGAACAATCAAACAAAGTAGACTCAATGATACGCATATTTAAAAACGATCAATGGACACAAAAACTAGAGTCACTAAACACAAACAGAAATGATCTCTGGAAATTAACAAAAGCCTTAAAAATTGAGAGAACGCCTGTTCCCACCCTTATAGAAAATAATATGATATCAATTACGGATCAACAAAAAGCTGAACACCTAGCAAATGCTTTTGAAGAAATACATAAAACTGACACAAACGTAATGACTGAAGAACAAACTACAATTTTCGATCTATTCAAATCAATTAAAAACCAACCTGTTGTAATTAGTAAAAGAAAATTAAAGAAACTCTTAACGTATCCCGAAGAAATCAAAAATGTAATTAAAAATTTGCCAAATAAAAAGGCACCAGGCGAAGATGGAATAGAAAACAAAATTTTAAAAAATTTAAGTAAAAAAGCTATAGTGCAATTTATGTACATAATTAACTCAATGTTTAAATTATCCTACTTTCCAAAAAATTGGAAAAGAGCAATAATTGTGCCTATTCCTAAACCAAACAAGGATCACTCAAACCCAAGTAACTACAGACCAATTAGTTTATTAAACACCATGTCAAAAGTAGCAGAAAAATTAATCCTAACACGACTTGACAAATTAGATAAGAAACTTAAATTAACAGCAAATGCCCAATTTGGATTTAGGAATGGACACAATACTGCACACCAGGTTGCAAGAATTTGTAATGACATAATATATAACTTTAATGTAAACAAAGTTACTGCAATGGCCTTACTAGATTTTCAAAAAGCATTTGATAGAGTTTGGATAGCCGGGCTTGTCTATAAATTAAGCGAACTAAAACTGCCTTTACATCTAGTGCAGCTCATAGATAGCTATCTCGAAAACAGAAATTTTAAAGTAAAAATAAATAACTCATTATCTAAATTAAAATCAGTAGAGACAGGAGTGCCACAAGGCTCAATACTTGGACCAAAATTATTTACGCTATACATTAATGATATGACAAAATTTAAACAAACTAACACAGCATTATACGCTGATGATACAGCTATATATGCTCACTCATTCAGCGCTATTGTGGCAAACAAACAAATTCAAATTCACTCAGATATACTTGAAAAATACTATGAAAAATGGAAAATTAAAATAAATCCCGATAAAAGTGAAAACATCATATTTAGCCGAAAATTTACAAATAGTAAAACTATAACCCCATTAAAAATTTGCAATGAAACAATAAAACCAACAAAGACAGTTAGATATCTGGGAGTTGTACTGGATCAAAGGCTTAATTTCCATGAACACCTGAAACAAACAATTAAAAAGGCATACTATACACAACACCGATTGTTTCCTTTATTAATAAGTAGTACCCTAAACCAAAAAAAACAAAAAATTACTATATACTGCTGTCATCAGACCAATATTAACCTACGGGGCCTCAATATGGGTTAAAAGCTCTAAAACAAGAATCAAGCCACTTCAGATTTTCCAAAATAAATGCTTGAGGTTAATAACAGGTAAAGATAGATACACGAGAGTAGACACACTGCATGAAATAACAGGATTACCCACTATTAGGCAATGTATAACGATTTTAGCTGAAAATTTTTATAAAAAACTAAACCTTATAGAGAACCCACTTATTAACAATATAACGCAAGTTAAACAACACAATAGTCCCTTTAACATAAAACATAAATTTCTACATCAAAGTACGTCCATTTTTATAGATCCATAACATTTACTGTGCCATCAATTTTGCAGAACCACAATTGTAAGAATAAAGATAAGTTTTTAAATGTATAAAAATTTATCTAAAAAGTAAAATGTGTTAGAATAAATAACATAAATAAACAAATACTTAATTATCTAAAGCAGGTTTTCAGATTCTAATATTTTTCCTGTATAGTAATAAAATAAAAATCCTCCTTTAACATAATGTAAAATAATGTAAGCTAATTAATTATCTTAAGTAATCAAAACAAGAAATAAAAAACGGGGTAATAAGTGTCTATGCTAGACACAGGGATACTTCTGGTAGTATGTAAGCTAGATAAGAACAAAACATTTTTAATGTAATGTATGATCAAAATGATATAATAAAGAAATTTTTAAATGCAAATGCAATGCCTAACACGCGGAAGGTCCCCGGTTCGATCCCGGGCGGAAACATCTTTTTTTTTTTCTTTCTTCCCACAAAGTTTTATTCTTATATTAGTTAATTCTATAAATTGACCTTTTCTATTATAATATGGACATTTATTATTTATTTAAATTATTATTTTCCATGAACAACTTTCTTTGTCCACTTTTACATCTCCGAGATGTAACATCTCCTTTTTGACATTACACAAATGTTTATAACTTCTGCATAAAATGGGCAATAAGGGCAATTTTAACTCGAAGCTCACGGAGCAATCAATGATCTGAAACACAATACGATGGTGTTGTTTCTTATTGTTTCTTAAAGGTGAAGGAGGTTAACTACTGCAGTTTACGACAAACAACTGGAAGTATCTAATAACATTTGCAATAACCAGGTAAGTACCCTGTGTTCAGCTGGCGCTAGCAGACAGGTCAAAGAGACTTCTTGACTCTTTCCACTTACGGCGAATAGTTTTTGTAGAAAATATTTAATGAAAGAAGTTGACTAAAAGCATTGTATATCTAAAGGGTTGCTTTCAATAAAGATGACGATTAGTTTGGTTACGGATGGTCAGATGGTGTTAGTTGGAAACTTTAAATAAAACGGAAACGGAAACAACCATTACCACCTCAACAATCCCGTTCAACTTCGGCAATCTGGCAAGAGCTTGGACGAGAGTCTGGCTATCACTTACAGACTTGATGACAGTGGACTGGGATAATTAGATTAAAACGCCCTATTGCATTATTGCCCCTTTTAACTTCGTTATGTCATGTTAAGTGGTGTTGATGATGGATTATGATGGACGGCTTCGTTTTAAAATCAGGTTTTAAATTACCTGGTTGTTACCTTCATTCTACCTGAAGCTTCAACCGAGAGAATAAATTGTTGGTCTTCTTATCATTAATTTCACTAATTGCCGAAATTCGGAGTCGAAAGAAGCAATTGCTGGTTTCCTGAGCGCGCAATTAATATTTAATTATGCTTTAGCACCGCCATTCCTTGCCTTCGGATGGATAACAATTTTTTTGTTTTTTTTTCTTTGACTTCTTGGTTGGTAATTCGTATTTTTTGTTGTTCCAGATATACACCGACTGGGCTAACCATTACTTGGAAAAGGCCCGGAGCAAAAAGCGCGTCAATTCTCTGGCCACGGATTGCAGTGACGGAGTCTTGCTTGCTGAGGTCATCGAGTCTGTTAGTAAGTAAAGTTTACAACAGCGGGCACAAGTTGCATTTATTGTTTTTCATTGTTCGGTGGCCGGGAATGTGCCCCACTTTCATGCACTTAAAACTCGGGAAACAGTGCATTACCTGACTAGGCTTAAGTGAGTTTCCTAACAATGTTACTGAAAGGTTTAGATTTTTTTTAACAACAAGATCGTGGTTCTGACTCATACATCATAGAATAGACAAACCGTGTTAAGTAGGTAAAATTTTAAAATCTGTAGGTCAGTTCTAATTGGTCAACTAAAGAGCAATATGTAAAAATGCAGAGATCTTATAAAGGGTCAGATCCACATGTCGGCTTTTGCATGAAGTTCTAAACTGTGCCAAAAAAAAACGAAGTGTGTTCGGTCCTTTGGATAACTTTTCTCAAACACTTGTTTAATTTAAACAGAAATTTCTATCCAATACAGACGCACAACTGTATGAAACATGCACACTTGTGTCATGAGTAAAAAACATTTACCCTTCCATCGGTCCAAATTTGCAGAAAAGTCGTGAGTTATATTTGTCTTCTATGTCAACCTTGCTTCGAGAGGCCTAGGCTTTTGTTGTCTTTAACTCAAGTTCGATTTTTTTTATTGCAAAAGTGAAGAAAAAATCTGCAACAAAAAGGGTAAGCTATTTTGGTTCTAGAGTGGCAACTGTCCCTTAACTAGGTAGAGGCTACTCTGATAGATGGTTACGCACTACAAACAAAAAGAAAACATTGTTGTTAAAATTGACAAAAAATTATTGAAAAAGTTTACTCAATCAAAATTTTTGCCTTGGAAGTCATACGGATTGTTAACCTGACTCGCCCGGTTTTACCCAAATTTTTTAACCGGAGTCGTCCGCAGTTTTTCTTCTTATGGTCTTGATAAGTCTTATATAGTTCTACAACTGCCGTCTTAGATACTTTGCAAAGAAATTACTTCTGAAACATAGTAATTTAAAAGGTAATATGTATGGAAAGCAAAGCTTTCCAATTCAAACATTGCCCTCTAGCTTTTGCTACTATACCTTATAGTTCAAGAGTATGACTTGATATTCCTCTTGATAGAACTCCGATTCAAAGACCATTTAAGCCCCTACTTTTTTACTCTGAAGTTGAAGTATATTTTTCTGACCTGTATTGACCCTTACCACTCATTCTACTCACTCCCTGGCCCCATGGTAATGGCAGGAGAAATGAAGAAAATTCTTTCTTCATTTTTGGGAAATATAATATTTAGAATATGTAGGCGATTTTTTTAGATCCTTATTTTTAAATTTTTTTCTAGGATTAATGTTACGCCCAGAATAATGTTTTTAATTTTTGGAGTGAGAGATTTGTGACGTAAGTGGGCCGGGTGGGATGTAGTTCTAAAAGAAATCGTATGATGGCGCTACTCAAAAATGTCAAGCCGCCGTCCAGCCGCCGCCAGCAGTTGGGATCAGACAGAGAAGTGTGAAGGTTGTTGCTCGGATTAATATCGATATTTTTGTAATTGTGTCCGAGTTGTTAGCGAAACGTAATTTTATCTGAATCCGCTTTACACATGTGGCGCACTCTAATGGCAGCGCAGCATAGTAGCCAAAGCGAGAATCTATTCAATATACGTGTGAGTCTTGGATCTATGAGACAGATACTTTATCAGTAACAACATTTGAAAATATGTATTATTAACGAAAATATGAAACAAAAAAAATGGGGAAAAAGAATTTAAGCCTCTTTTAGTTATTTGCATACATCTAGACTCTCTAGAGATTAAAAATAGCAATTTTTTTTTAGGCAACTACCCCACATTTATCACGACTTTTATTATTCAATGTTTTCTTTCTTTCTCGACTCTTCTCTCACCTTTCTATTTATTGGCTTATTTAAGAGTCTTTTGATTAAATTTTTATGGGAGCAAATATAATGTACATACTATGCATCCCTTGCACTGTCCACCAGAAAATTTAATGAGCAACAAAAAATTTAAATGAAACCCAAATTATTATACATCAGAAAATGAGAACATCACCACTAAAATAACTATGCTGCGTATTGTTTTACCATTGCTTACATTTTAAATTCTATATGTCTATCAATTTTACTAAATGTTCACCAAATTTAGAACGCTCAAGTTACGGGTCCGTTCTTTACATAATAAATATTCGCGCTATCCATTTATATTTAGTGTTTCTCAAAAAAGCTATTTGTGCGTCAAATAATTATTCTATTACTCCAAAAATGAAATATGCTTGCGCATCTCTCCTTGCCGCTTGCGCTTCCAGACAAGAGGCACGCGAAAAAAGTTTTGTACAAGGTCAGTTTAGGGCTCTGTAATTTTTTTTTAAAGCACGATTAGAAATTACCACTAGAAGAAGTTTTACGTTTTACATAATGCAAGCCAATTACAGCAAAGCATTTATATATTACGGAAATCAATATCTTTTTTTGTGCAAACCACTTTTATTTTTGCTCTTATTTTCTTTGCCCTAGCACATCTACATCTATAATTTTTCATAAAATTATTTACCAGTTGCACAACATTTAATTGCTTGTGTATTTTTGATCAACAAATAGTATTTTTAACTGCTAAATAATATAAGACACTGTCGAAAATTAAATATCTGGATATTATGTTAGAATTAAATGCGGAATAAAATTTGGTGAACATTTAGTATTTATGGTCAACAAAAGTTATTTTGGCGAACAAAATATATAAGAGGCCAGCATTATGTCAATATTTGGTTGTCGCTTTAATATTATGTATTTCTTAATTTTGGTGAGCATTTAGTATTTTTGGGAAATGAAAGTATTTTTTTGTATGAAAATATTGGGTAAATTTGGTAGACTGTTAAATATGACCCAATTTTTATCTTTTTTTATGTTCACCTCATCTTTATGACATAAATCCTTTTTCTTTTTATCCGTTTAATAGGTAGAAAAGATATAAGTAAGTATACTAGATGGTAGTAAAATTGGTACTGGTACTAAGTAGCTCTAGCATAGTACTAGGAGACTAGTTGTATCGATGTAAACCTTTTAAATATTTAATTGATGTATGTACTTACTTATTTTTTAACTATGTAGCTTTAACTTGCAAACACTTCTTAAATATTTGCCATAGTCCTTAACAATTTATGTTTACGCTCGTAATTGAATTTAAGCAGCTCAAATGTCCATTAGCAATAAATAACTAAATCCGACACATTATGTGTCAATAAAGAACTGTATTTATGTAGTTAAACCATGATTCATTTTTTGAAAAAATCGACCCACCTACCATTACCAATTAATTTTAAGGGGTCGTAAACGTGATGTACAGTGGCCATTAATGGCGTTCGTCACTTCAGATTACACTAAACTGCAAGTAATAAAAGTGATTGTTACTACAAGACACTTAAAAAGATATTTGCGCTTTCCTAACGAAGCGCTATAAACACCGCCCTAATTACAGTTAACTCTAACTTAAACAAACACAAAGATATCATTAATTATTGCTAACGTAATTGGGGTGAATATGCAAATATTATGCGCACATCGCGGTTTGAATTTCTCTAACAACAATTATTACCATAAGGGTGTGAACACGTTAGGTGTTTGCTTAATAAAATTGAGGCTGCATGGGTGGTTTGACACCGGCATTGTGTAACGTAGCCTCAACGTTGACTCTCTTGTTGAATATGTATTTTGATGTGGGCAAACGTCAGTGAAGCGCCGTTGATGGGATGATTTCATCACGGTCTTATATGGGCCTAAGTGTCGGTCTTCATTATAATACAAAACCCGAATTATACATGCAAATCGGCCATGAAGAAAATAAATATTAAGAATTTAAAGCGCCTCACCTCTAAATTTCCCTAATCAGAATTGTTTATGTTTCAGCAGTTATTGAAAGTTATTAACCGAAAGGAATTTTTTTCAGCTTGCCAGAAAATTCCGGACATCAACAGGAAACCGAAATCGCCTTCTCAAATGGTGAGTGGCACTTTTATGGATTATTTGAGGAATTGTTGTTATTTAAAGCCGTGAATAATTTAAGTGCGTGTAATTATTGTTGGGATTCAAAGTTGGTCGAGTGATCAGATGTGATGGTAGATTTTATCGGTGTGTCAACCGGCCGACAAAGCTGAACGTGGGTGTCCGACCGTCCCTTGGCTTTAGATTTATACTCGTTTATCTGGAAATAGGATTACATCGTCTGGGAGTATAATGGTACCTAAACCTATCTATCTGCCGAGAAAAGACATGGAAAGTCGTCTCGGCCGAGCCCACAGACACTGAAATAATGTGTGGCCGAAGAGGAAATAAAATTTCTATCAAAACGTCGCGGTTCATAAAAGGAATCTTTTTTATTATTATTATTATTATTATTATTATTATTGACTTTTTGTGCTATTGTGAGTTAAGAAGTCAAAGTTAGGCAATTTCGTGTAGCCTCACTTTTTAAGAGTAAGTAATTACAATTTTTTTTGTTTATGTCGTTAGTTTTTCATTGCTGTCACTACTGGTAAAGAAGGGTTAACTTTTATCTTAATTTTATTCAGTATTTTATCTAAAGGTTTGGATTCAGCAGCGGTAACTTGACAATCATAAATCAATAGCTTTATCCAAGCCCAGGTATCTTTCCTCGTCAATTTTATCTCTCCTGATTTTAATTAATGAAGGAAACTTTCTGCTTTTGTTTCACATGAACGGGTAGGAGAAAACTAGGGAACGGTAGAAATTTAATTTAAAAAAGTTTTACAGTCATGTATGCTATACAGATCAACGATAAAATTAATTCGATTTTTATCTGAAGAGAGATTAAGATAGATATTAGACGGTGGGCCTCGTGTTGTCGACTGTATATTGTGTTGGAAAGAATATAAGTCTCGGCGCTATTTTGTAAAAAAATATACTTTAATATGGTCTTAAATTAGTCATTTGACAAACAGTTGTAATTTTTTCTCTAATTTTAATAATTTAGGCAGGAGAAGGTTGGTTTTATAGTTTTGACTAACCCTGTATAAGTATCATAGGTATAAGGTATAAGACTAATTTTTTTTTTGGTGAAGTTGTCCGCCTGAAAAGGCTTTAATAACGAGTAATTCACCTTGCAACCAACCTAAAAACCACCTACCTATTCTTGATATAAAAATAGAATTAATCATCGACATAATCGCTTTAAAATCAATGTCCTTTCGCGGCTATTCTATTTACATAAAATTAACTTTATTGCATCAGCGTTGCTGGCACAAGCTAAACTAATAATAATTCCCATTCATAAAGTTTATTAATCGATAGCACGCCAAAGAAGATCAAGGCCACAACGACCAACGGTATCAACCCGACACAATCTCGGCCTGAATTATTAATTTCGGTGACTGGGTCTTTAACCTTTTGGACTGCACACGGTTGCACCAGGAAAAAATTTGCTCGAGGCCCCCCATCACAATGATGGCCGGTATACAATAATTATTAATGTAGCGGTAGATCAACAAGTTACGAGGTGATTTGGAAATCATGCAATCTGAAAGTAGCTTTGCAATAAACAATAACGATTTTTTCCCTAATTTGTTATGTTTTGTTGACGTTTACACAATTTTCGACGAAGTAATCTCGATTGTCGTTCATTATTGTGCGACAACAAAAGGGCGTCACTCACGAACCTTTACTTGCAACTGTGTCAAGTTGCCATATTTGTTAGAATTTTTCTACTGGTTACACAAAAAGGCGAGCTGCATTTTAGAAGTTCAGACTAGGGCTGCACCCCTAGAGAAGTTTCGACTTATAGAAGGTAGATTTTTAGACGATTGTTTTTCTTTTTGCAAAATCATAATAAAAATTTTAAATTTTCAGCTTACTTTAATTTGATTGTCTGCCTTGAACCCTTTCTCTCTCTTTCTTTGTATATCTTTTTCTCCCTCTGTCTTTCCGCCTTTCTCTTTTTTTCTATCTTTTTCTTTCCTCCTTTTTCTCCCCCTTTCTTTATGCTTCTCGGTCTGTCTGTCTCCCTCTTGTTCTCTCGCTTTTCTTCTCCTTTTTTTATTCATTATTTCTTCTATCTTTCTTTTTTTTTCTTTTTGTTTCAATCTATTTTTTTTTCTTTTCTTGTCTTTTTCTTTTTCTTTCTTTTTTTCTATCCCTCTCTTTCTCTCCCGGTCTGTCTGTCTCCTTTTTTCTCTTTTCTTTTTTTTTCTTTTTATTTTTTTTCCTTTCTATCTCTTTTTTTCTGTCTTTGTTTTCAGTCTTTTTTCTTTTCCCTCTTTCTTTTCTTTTCTTTCTTTGTTTTACCTATTTTTTTTTGTTTCTTTCTCCCGGTCTGTCTGTCTCCTTCTTTTACTTTCTCTTTCTTTCTTTTTTCTCTCCTCTCTCTTTTTTCTAACTCTCTCTTGCTTTTTCCATTTTTTTTCTTTATTGATTCCCTTTTCTTTTATTTTCTTTTTCTTACGATTTTTATTTGCTATCTATTTCTTTCTCTATCTCTCTTTTCTTTTTCTTAGGTTCTCTGGTTTTCTTTTTCTTTATTTCATTCTTTTTCTCTACCTTTCCTTCTCTCTCCCGGTCTGTCTCCTTCTTTCCTTTCCCTTTTTTTCTGTTTCTATCTTTTCTTCTCTCTTTCTTTCTGTTCCTTTCTTAAGCTCTGTCTGTCTTTCTTATCGTAGAGACGTTTCTATTTGTTGAAGGTAAGTAGTTTTAGAGGTTGATTGTATTTTTTTTTGCAAAATTACAACAAGAATTTATCTGTTGAAACAAACTTTTAGCTTACTGCCTGCCTTGAACCCTCTCTCTCCCTTTATTTTGTTTCCACCTCTCTTTCTATCTCCCGGTATGTCTGTCTTCCTTATTTCTCTTCCTTTTTTTGTTTTTCTGTCTTCTCTTCTTTTTTTCCTTCTTTCTTTCTCTCCCTCTCTTCCGCTCTTTCTGTCGTTCTCTTTTTCTTTTCCGTTCTGTCTTTTCCGTATTCCTATCCCTATTTTTTTCTTCTTTTCTTTTTCTTTTTCTCGCTCTTTTTCCTTCTCGCTTTTCCTCTTTGCCCTAGTATCCGTAGAAACGTTTTCATTTGCTGACGCAAAAACGCGAAAACGGCCCTATGATTATTGAAACTTCAATTATGAAACCCTATATATTAGATTTAGATCAAAAATAAACCTGTACCTATTGTCACAACTTTCTTGTGGAAAGTTCTAACATTCCCTCTTTACATCTTCATACATATGTATATCTACACTAAACCCTTCATACACTAGACTACTAGACAACTAAACATACACATCTCTAAACCCTTTACAGTGGAGAATTTTTTGTAACCAGATTTATGATTTTGTAACTGAATTTTTTACGCTGCCTAATGTTAATTTTTGCACAAAATCCAATGTTTCTGTTACATAAACGCATCGAGTAAGTACTTCAAATCATGACTCGCCAATTAGGCGACCTCCCTGCGTGCTTTGCCTACAAACTCGATCACGAAATAATTTTGTGTAGTCCCCAATCACTTGGAAATAACGTCAATGTAATAAAGATTTAATGGAATTAACAAAACTCCGACACAATGCGTAACGTGAAAAGTGACAATCTATAAACTGACAATAGCAGTGATGGGCCTAATTTGTATTCACTGCTGGTCATCTGACTAAAAGTTTTACCATTACGATATTCGAACAACACAAATGGTTCATTTGAGGTAAATATCAAAGAGAACGCAAATATGCATGGTGTATGTGACTGGAATTGACTGGGAAGCGCCAAGCAAAACAATGCAACCAACTCCACGTGGTGAAGTTGAATAATTCAAGCTTCAACAGAAAATTATGTTACAGAACGGGCATTTTGCCAGTTTGTCGGTGTAATCACCGCGAGTAACGTACAAAAATCGGTGTGTTGTAGTTGTTTTGGTCATTTTCCGGGTTATCGAGTTATCGTCGAGATTATTTTGGCAGATGCTTCTATTGGTATAAGGATACAGCTTGCAAGAAGTAACGTTTTTGGAATTAATCCAAGTTTATCTTATTAGACATTCACCTATTCCGCTCTTAAAATTTGAATGAAATTTATAATCTCTCATCATCATTCATTATTGCACGCGTTCTTAATTACCGACTCTTGTTGAATTGCAAATTGGCAATGCCAACGACAATTAGTCAAGAAAGTGGAATTCTTTCGTTTCGCCCTAGAATATTAAAAACGAGTAATTTTTAAATTATTATCCTGGGCAGTCTTGTCTCCTTTATTATTAACTAAACGGTCGTATTTAACAGTCTACCAATTTCACCCAATATTTTCATACAAAAAAATACTTTTATTTCCCAAAAATACTAAATGCTCACCAAAATTAAGAAAATACATAATCTTAAAGCGACAACCAAATATTGACATAATGCTGGCCTCTTATATATTTTGTTCCATAAATACTAAATGTTCACCAAATTTTATTCCGCATTTAATTCTAACATGACACCCAGATATTTAATTTTCGACAGTGTCTTATATTATTTAGCAGTTAAAAATACTATTTGTTGATCAAAAATACACAAGCAATGAAATGTTGTGCAAATGGTAAATAATGGTAATAATTTCTAATCGTGCTTTTAAAAAAAAATACAGGGCCCTGAACTGACCTTGTACAAAACTTTTTTCGCGTGCCTCTTGTCTGGCAGCGCAAGCGGCAAGGAGAGATGCGCGAGCATATTTAATTTTTGGAGTAATAGAATAATTATTTGACGCACAAATAGTTTTTTTGAGAAACACTAAATATAAATGGATAGCGCGAATATTTATTATGTACAGCACGGACGCCTAACTTGAGCGTTCTAAATTTGGTGAATATTTAGTAAAATTGGTAGACATATAGAATTTAAAATGTAAGCAATGCTAAAACAATACGCAGCATAGTTATTTTAGTGGTGATGTTCTCATTTTCTGATGTATAATAATTTGGGTTTCATTTAGATTTTTTGATGCTCATTAAATTTTCTGGTGGACAGTGCAAGGGATGTATGGTTTAATTTGGTGTACATAATATTTGTTCCCTTAACTAAATAGCAACTGGACCAATTTGCAAACTAGAAACTAGAGCAAGTGTTATTTTATTTCAAACAGGGTGGCTCTCTTAAAAACTTGAGCGTCTTGTTTCTGAAATAAAAGATGTATTTTAATTATTTGATCGTACCACAGATGACTCTATACCAGATTGGACACTTAGAAAAGGCGCGTAAATTAGAGAAGGATGTAATATTAATCAATTTAAAGATTTCGTTGACGCATGGTCAATAGAGGTTTAGACACACTGTAAGATAAGACCCGCTCGCTTCGTTAGAACGTTGATAGGACATTTCTTGCATTCCCGATTGGCTCCGAAGAATTCCGAGTCATTATCCGATTTTGAGGTGCGTTTTGACATATGGTTGAGAGGTTAGGTTTTGCCACCAAGTGCGAGTTTAGCTAAAGTTTCACCGTATTATTCTGTTTTTTGTGGTTTTTATTTTTAATACATTTTTCAAGTGACACTAGCCGACAATAAAATGAATAGTGTTAAGCAATAATGCTGCGCGCGGCATCAATGTTATTAACTAGTTTAAAGGGACGAGGTCACAGCCAGCCCATAAAAAACATCAAAGGTTCCGACGGGAGTGTCCAATCTGGTATAAAGTCATCTGTGATCGTGCTACAAATACGATAGAAGTGTCACTTTCCAGTTTCAAGCAATACGTCAAACTCCTAAGTCTGATAATACCTAAAAGAATATATAAACATTTTTTCATTTTAAATTTACCATGCTCCATTTTTTTTACTTTTTTTAGTAGAATAGATATTATATTTACAATTTTTTTTATAGTGTTTTGCAAGGTAAATGTATTCTTGGGATAGCGTATCCTGCTCATGCGAAAAAGCTAACATCTAACGACATCTCTTTGACCTTTTGTTATAAATATTATGCGCATGTGCATCTGCAGTTGGTCAAGTGTAGGTATAGTAGAATTTTTCTAACAACTTTGCGATGTTGTATAACGTCAAAAATGCTAGTTGCAACAAGTCTATTCATTGACTCTCTCTTACTCACAAAAAACAAGTTTATCCGAGCTATTCTCAACGTGGTGTGTTTCAGTGGGTGTAGGGTTCACAAGGCTGCACCCCTTATGTAAGATTCTTGTTGGTGTCTCATTCTAATTCACTAAAGTGAACGAGACAGCAAATTTATAGCGACGTGTGGTACAGCAATATACAAATATACGGGGTACATTTAAAAAGTAAGTAAATAACTCGCTTGAATTTTTTTCTACTTTTGGTTGGGCCAAAAGTGGCATCGCCTCTTGATATTTAATTAAAACAATCTGTAATTAGTGTTAATTTTGAGAATCACATAGTTTCCTGAGTTTAATGATCATGAATGATATTTCAGCCGGCAAAAAGGCTTTTGTTGCCAATTTTCTTTTTTAATTCAAACACACTGTATATTTTTTCTAGGATTTTGTTGAAAAATTGGGCGAGTAAAAAAACCTATCGAGAGTACAGATCTCCATTCTAGAAACAACGAAGGCGACATAAAAACCAAGCCGTAAAACTCTAGATAAACCTTTTTTTTTGTGAAGACAAGCAGATAAAAAGCTTTAATTAGACAGCTAACAGCGCCGCCGCCTGCAACAAAAAATCACAATTAACTCCAAACACCTAGAGCTAGTAACACCGGCAAAGTTAATTAGCCAACAGTGTATCATTTCGTGGAGCGATAACGGTTCGTGTTTATCACTCCTGGTCAGTTCGTAGGTCAAATTGCTA
Source organism: Schizotus pectinicornis (assembly GCA_951805265.1). Taxonomy (NCBI): domain Eukaryota; kingdom Metazoa; phylum Arthropoda; class Insecta; order Coleoptera; family Pyrochroidae; genus Schizotus; species Schizotus pectinicornis. The sequence goes on along the minus strand of OX638202.1, from coordinate 3,567,839 downwards.
ATTTCCCATCAATCACTTCCGTTTCCGACAACAAAAGCTGAGGACCGATCAGCGCTTTTTTGGCGTCGATGAAGAGGTTCTGGTGGCGGTGGGGATCGCTCCTCACATGTTGATCGGTAGCCGGCCCAGACTCGCGGCCTGCAGGAGTCCCAGTCAGTTTGCGGCACCGTGTTCGATAGTTGGTGGCTTTTCCAGTTGCGCTATTTTCGCTGTTATCGGCGAACGGTTTCATTAATTTTATCGGCGAGTTAATTCACGTCAGGTGGCTGATGGTGCTTGTGTGACCCATATTGAGTCTGAGGATTTCCCTGTAGGAAGTGCACCTGTGTCAAAGCTTCTGTAAGTTATTTTTAAAACGGCGTCTTGGGTCGCGCGTGTGAATTAAACCACTCGACTTCGGTTGTTATTGTTTATTTTTGTGCTTAACATGAATATGCAAGTTTTAGTGGGCCAGTTAGCTGTATAAGTGGCAATGTTTTAATTTGCTCCAATAATTTCGGGCGTTAATTACGGGTAATGGAATCATACAAATTTGTTTATGTTAAACGAATGTTGTTGTGGGATTCGTAGCTAAAAATAATTGTTTAATGTTAACCGTCGATTACATAAACACAAAAGACACGCTTCTTATGATAATAAAACCAACCTAATCAATGTTAGAGAAGTTTAACGGTTTGTTCCAATTTTTTGCAAAAAGCTCCACCAAAATAAATATTGTATGATAAAACACGTCTAAATTCAGGTGAATATTACAACAAATAGATAATTTACCTTTGGTAAATATGCGTATGCATATGTTTATTGAGTAACTATTTTCCCGGATAATATTTGAACAGCAGTGGAATATTTCAGTAATTAAATTTTAGCCCCTCATTCCCCAATAATAATACAGGTATACATATGTAACGAACCGAAGACCGAGGAGCTGTTTGTTTGTTTATTTTTGTTGAAGTCTTTGTTTTTATCCGTTAGTTAATTACCATTTCTGGCGTACTAACATGTTTTGAGGATTTTGAAAAGAAATAAGTTTTTTGACGTCTCGTAACGGTTTTAAAGATTTAATTTTTTTGATAAGGGATAGAACGTCTGCCAAATTGTTGTGTTTTGGTTTTGAAAAATCTTTTACACATTTTTCAAATGGTGACAAAATTACAAGCATCAATTACCTTAATTTTTATTTTAGCTGCCCGTTGGCTATATTTTTTACTTTATCTATAGATCGTATCTACAGACAAATTTCCAGCTAATTTGAAACTGGAGGTGCTGCATGAAATGAAGCATGCAAAAGTAATAAGGCAAAAGATAATAAAATGTTGGCCTGGAATCTCCATATTTTGAACAATTTTATCTATTCTTATTATAAAAGTAATAAAATCTGTTATAAATAACCACTATAATATTTTTACTCTTCGTGTCCATAATTACATATAATTTTTTACTTACTTTGTTAATTATTTTAGATAACGCCCTAAATATCGTTTTTTCTATCTTTGTCTTGCAACATCTGGAATTTTACGAAAAGAATGCGAGCAAGTTTCGATCGCCATAAGGTTTGCCGAGTAATAATAATTATTATTGTGCTATCAACTACTAAAATTAGAAAATAAATTGTAAGCAGGGGCGGGGTTTCGAAGGAGTCATCATTGTATTGAAAAGTTAAGAATTTACTCGAAACTCATCATGTAAAACATGAAAAGGGCTCACAGGTTATTTCATAAAAAACTAAGAAATTTGTTAATCAATAATAATTAATATCATGTTGTAAAGTAAAGAAATAGCAGGCTGAGAGAAATTAGCACACTGTTACAAAGCCAGAAGAATGCTTATAACTTAGATAATATTTTGTAGAACAGGTCGTTTGTATTCCTAGCCTTTTCGAACTGCGACTAATTAATTGACCAATTGTTCAACATAACTAATATACTTTTACCATAATAAAATAAAAAGATATTAGAGTTTTTTTTTAAAAGAGCTTTTCTGAAGCAGTTTATACTTTCTCGTAAATTAAGCCATTCATAAAAGAAAATTTTATAGATTGAAATACTCTTGAGGCTTAAAACAGTAAAACGAAGACCAAATTGAATAATATAATCAAGTTGCACTCCTGTAGTCTCAAGTTCAGTGTCACCATAAAACTTTACAAAGGTTTTAAAGGTAATTTGTCCAATTTCACAAAAAGTTTGTATGTGCTTGGGTTTTGCTCTTTTCATGTAGGGCAGCGAGATTTGCAATCTGCCCTCGTACAGTGCCACCATTTAAACACATTGAAGTTACAAAATTGTATCTTTTTATTATGCCTAACAAAAAACTACTGTAGATCTAGATAGGTGCTGCCATATTCGCATCAAGACACAAACATTTTAATCTGCCCCCGTATATGAATAGAAACAATTTTTTTTGTTTTCTTTACTAGAACGGAATATTAAACTTTTTGTTTCTTGTGAAATTTCGGGTTTTTAGAGATCAATCGACAAAGCAAGGCACTTCTAGGTGATTTGTGGCCGGGCAAGGGAGGTAGATAACCGTTGGGATAGCAAAGGAAATAAATATTTATTATCCATAGCACCATTGGGCGATAAGGATTTGCTGGAGTTCAATAGGGCAGACTCTCAGGTCTGCTGCCACAAGCACTCCTACAGCTCGATTTACACAACTTCAAAATCGCCGATTTCGCTGCACGAGTCGTGCCTTAAATATTGCTCGCGAGTGTACGAGCTAGTATGTTGTGATGGATATTATAGAATGGGAACAAATATAATGTACACCAAATGAAACCATACATTCCTTGCACTGTCCACCAGATAATTTAATGAGCATCAAAAAATCTAAATAAAACTCAAATTATTATACATCAGAAAATGAGAACATCACCATGCTGCTTATTGTTTTACCATTGCTTACATTTTAAATTTTATATGGTTATCAATTTTACTAAATGTTCATCAAATTTAGAACGCTTAAGTTACACGTCCGTGCTGTACATAATAAATATTCGTGCTATCCATTTATATTTAGTGTTTTTCAAAAAAACTATTTGTGCGTCAAATAATTATTCTATTACTCCAAAAATAAAATATGCTCGCGCATCTCTCCTTGCCGCTTGCGCTTCCAGACAAGAGGCACGCGAAAAAAGATTTGTATAAGGTCAGGGCAGGGCCCTGTAATTTTTTTTAAAAGCACGATTAGAAATTGCCACTAAAAGAAGTTTTACATAATGCAAGCCAATTACAGCAAAGCATTTATATATTACGGAAATCAATATCTTTTTTTGTGCAAACCACTTTTATTTTTACTCTTATTTTCCTTGCCCTAGCACATCTACTTCTATAATTTTGCATAAAATTATTTACCATTTCCACAACATTTTATTGCTTGTGTATGATCAACAAATAGTATTTTTAACTGCTAAATAATATAAGACACTGTCGAAAATTAAATATCTGGGTATTATATTAGAATTAAATTCGGAATAAAATTCGGTGAACATTTAGTATTTATGGTCAAAAAAAGTTATTTTGGCGAACAAAATATATAAGAGGCCAGCATTATGTCAATATTTGGTTGTCGCTTTAAGATTATGTATTTTCTTAATTTTGGTGAGCATTTAGTATTTTTGGGAAATAAAAGTATTTTTTTGTATGAAAATATTGGGTAAATTTGGTAGACTGTTGTATACGACTCTTATAGAATACGGTTAATAATGAAAAAAATGCGAAGAGAGTAATGCTTAATACACAATTAAAATTTGATTTCTTTACATTCTAATTTGTGTTTTTTTTTTTTAAGGGCTTATAACCTCTAAACAATGCAACAAATGGTTGTCAAAGTATGTACGGACATTAAAACATTCGATAACTTCTTTTTGTGACCAACTCTGTTTATGGCAAGCTCAAAAAATTCTTTAATTACAAAAGGTGCTCAGATTACATAAGTGCTCATTACCATTTAATTCCGCAAGATTGCACCCTAGAGGTCTTTATTCAATTTTATTCTTCCCATTTGAACAGATCTTGTTTTGTCACAAAAAAAAAGAAATAAAATAAAATAAAAATTTCTAGGTTGTCAATTCCAGTTTGGAAATTTATAAAATAGACATTTGCTAACATATCAATGTCAGTCGCTTAGTTGACAGCCGGTTTCAAATCGCTAGGTTCATTATCATTAGACACCTCGCGTAACTGAAGAACCAGATTAAAATTTAATACTAAAAAAATACAAAAACCTACTACCCTTGGCGCAAAGCCAAGTGCATTACGTATTATTTTCTTGAATGAAACCACAGACTAATTACATCAGACCAATTCGAGTGCTGTTAATAACAATAATTCTGATGCATGCATGCATGGTGCAAAAGCTTCATTATTTAATTGACCCGCGACAAAAATGTATCTGCCTTCAATGAAAATTATAACTTGTTTAAGTCTGTACTTTATGTTTAAGTAGCTCGTTTAGTGAAGATTTGCACGTAATAGAGATGAAGTCATCTTCTGGTCTGTCCACTCTTAACATCATTGTTCTGTTTTTATTAATGGCGCGACGTACAACACGGTATTGTTTAAAATTGCAACTGATAGGTAATTTGTTTCGGGTATGGCTTATATTATTAAATTATTTTGACGGAACAAAACAAAGTTGTACATTTTGAAGGTCTTATCAATCATTCTTATTCAACTGTCCGTTAATCGGCTGTGTTTTTTGCATCTCCAATATTTACTTATTTTTCTTATGTAAGCATAAATCACATGCCACAGTGCTGATGGTTATATATGAACGGTGCCAGATTCTGTTGCGAGAACTTATTCATTTTATTCATCTCTTATCCGAAGCAGAAGTAGTTCAAAGTACCAACAATTTTTACGATTCTTTGTAAGTTTTTCTTTATTACTTATCAGGGAATTTTTTTTATCTAACAATCCCTAGATTAAAACATAATTTTTATTCGAATCTTTTCTGATGGAAAATCTACTTTTAAAATTTTTTCCTGATTGATACAGTTATTTTTTCACGTTTAGAAATATTACATACAAATTTTTTGTTTTTTTTTTTCAACATTATAATAAGCATTCTTTATTGTTTTATTTGTTGCTATTACCGTTAGCCAGATACGACAGTTTGATGAGTGATAAAATTTTCTATATTTGCCTCACCTTAACGGAATGATGCCATACGTGCTTATATTGTTATTATTATTTTATTCAGGTAGCTGCCAGAGTAACCGTAATTATGTTTCAATAAGTTTAATTTGCAAAAAGCAATTTTTAGCAGTAAATGAAAAGAGTCGCTAAAGAAAGCCTTTGATGATGCCTAAAGTGGTTCACATTAACTTTCCCCAAATTTTTTAATTTTATCTTCACCCCATTTTTTTTTTGTTAAATTTTTTATCACAACATTAATTTCTGTTGGTGATCAAGACTTTGCCTGGTCCTGAAATTTAACAAACTGGCAGTTTCTTCTTCTGTTACCCGCAACTTCACCATTAGATCGTGTCTTTTAGACCTCTTCAAGACGCATTCTTCAATTTTTTTCTCTTGGTTTCTTTCGAATTTTTGAAAATGGCCATCTGCGAATTGGTCATCAAAAATCAAAATTCAGATTTTGCTCATGCCAAATTAAATTTTTATTTTAAACTTGAAAAAATGGTTCTTGTTCTTGGTTTTTAGAAAATTTAAGAAGCATGATTTACAACTTTTAATCATTATTTTTATTTAAATAACTTTGATTTTTATACTTTGAATCATCCCTTCACCGACTCCTCCTTCTGAAATATTGTTCAGCGCTATTTCTTTCACAGGCATCGTAACGTTCTAACTTTTCTCTCAGTAATTTTCGGTTTTTTGTTCTTGTAACTCATCATTTTCTTTTTTTTGATTTTAAAATTTTTCTTTTTATTTCTCTTGTCCTTTTTATTAAAAATATTTTTGACACTGTGAAACCGTAGGGCTTTATGTGAAGTTTCTAAAATTTATTTATCCTAATTTAAATAACTGACTGCCACAGATAGAATTTAATTTATTATATCTCTCCCATTAAAATAAATAACATGGTTTGAATTGACAAACACTGATAATGGAAGTACGTAGGTAACCCCTAATTTAAATAATCTTTTAGTTTTTGCCCATAAAACCTTTCACATGCTACGTTTAACAAAACATTACGATATCTATTTGAGCATTATCGTAGTTTTTGTCCATCCATAAAGTTTTTAATGGATATTTACCTTGTAAATTGACCGCGTCACCTTCAAGTACTATTTCAAGTTAGGTATACCAACCAGAAGCTGTAACTTCTATCTGTTCAACATGAAAAACTTAAACCGAGCATGGCTTCACTCCATGTCAATGACTTGTTTATTTTTGGTGATGCAATTTCACAACAATCACGCCGCTATTGCTATTGGCACCTTAGCGTACGTTAAACATACGTTCACCTAAAGATGTGCAGTTCTTGTCTATTTTTAGTACCACTGCTGCATAATCATACGGAAAGTTACCTTTACGGTCACGGGGTTAATACAATGAGGTCGTACTACCCAAAACGTTCGACGATGCCTGTGGTGCTTTTAGCCGACTTGAATAGAATCTTGTTAGGTTGGATGGAATTATGTCTATTATTGATGTAATGGCCTGTGGATATAAATTTTACAGTTCAAGTAAAAGTTGTTATAGCCATTCAATCACTATGGTGCATTGAACAGGAACCGGCAGCGTGTAATTTATGAAACAGTTGGTCTTTACAGCATCATCTTTTGAACATTGTTATTGGAAGTTCAAAGTCAAATTGTCATATCCTAGAGATAGTAGACAACAGTAGGTACTTATAAAACCAAAAACCATCCCCTATTACCATAAGAAAAGTTATACGATAACGAGATATTATTTTTTTCTGCGTTCACCGAAATTGGAACTCTGACTCCCAGACCTTCGACTCAGATCTGATCACTCTCTTTCCTCTAATTCCTCTATGTTTAAAACTTCTTCTAATTTCTCATTCTTGAAACATTAGAAAACCTTTGATGTGATCGGTCGCTTTCGGTTACGACGTGGCATTTTATGTTTGAAGTTACATAAAATATGTTTCTAACGATGTAAAATTTTACATTCATGAGTTCGCTATTCTCATTCTAAGTTATCACAGTTCCGTTTTCAGTCGGTGAATCAATTTTATTCTCTTGTTTGCATATACATATTTATTAATTGTATATTTGCATTTTGCGTGTCCTGACTATTTCTGCAGTTGAATATTTTAGTCGCCTACCATCTATGTATATTAACGTTGTCTTCATATTGTTGATCTTTATTTTTAAACTTCATACCAACGAGTTTTAAGCTTACGATATTAGCAACTTGAAGTTTTAAAAGTTAGCCGCTTGACCATAAAAATAACCAAACATTAAACTTTTTTATGTGAACAATAAGAACGGTACAAGAGGACATTGCTGAAACGGTTGTTATTTCTGTTGTTTTCGATCAATATTACTGAGTAGAGGAGCAGATAGATAAAGACGATTCGTAACGCTATTAAGTGAAGCAAAAGTATCCAAATATCAGAGATTCTGTTAAATCTATCGGAAAATAGAGAAACTTTAAAATTTGCTTCAGTTAGCAATCGAGTCGATTCGTGATTTTTAACTAAAATAAATTGCTAAATTGCAACGTGAGGGCGGCGTTTTATCTGGTTCGATTTTCCTGTCGACCTAGTTCAATTTCGCCATTCATATTGAACTTGCAATTTCGTGGTTTTATTCTATTTTGACACCTCAATTGGTTGTTACGATTAATAGTGTTGCAGTTTTATGCAAAATTAAGCAATTTAATCACAACCGTTAACTGAATAATATTAAGAATCAAACAGTGGTGCGTACAAGGATTACTCTTAATTCCCTCAAGTTCCAAGTGATTTCCCAAAGGTATTACAATCATAAAGATTTGTGTCGTGTATCAGAGTTGTCCTAATTCATTTTTGGTGCTATTTTAATCAGAAATCTATTATCACTCATCGTGGAGACAAAGTTCAATCTTTGCAATCTATGATGAAGTATGTATTGGGTATTTTCCCACATTTTTGACCATTCTCCACGAAAGACAAAATGTTTCCAAAGAACAATGTTTGCACTTGCTAAGATAATAAGTTAAGTTGCAAATGATTTTTTTTAAGAAGCTAGTGGACACTATTTAAAAATATTTTATCAGGAATATTTATTATCAAGAGTCGTACCTACTATTTGGAAAATAAACGCAATTAATCCATTAAAAAAAAAATGAAAAGCGCTACTTGATGTGCTCTCCTCCTGTATTTAAGACATCCAATTTTGATCTATCCTAGGGCTTAACAATATTTTTTATTGTTTTTTTTTCAAACATTAATGGAATGTTATAGAAGAATTTATTAACATGAGAATAATAAAAATGAATAATAGAATAATAATACGAAATGTAAAAGAAATTCTTGTTAATTATACAAAATCCTCTAAAATGACTTACGTGAGGTTTATTATGCCGTCTCGCCATGTTGGTCAAAACTTACTGCCATTTGTTTTCTTTGAACATGGATTTGACTGCTGACAACTTTTCGTGGCGGTCAAAGCGACCATTCTTTATAAGAAATTTTCAAAGTCCGATGTTTGCATTTGCTACAATGTTAAGTACCAAATAACCTTTTTTTATTTTTAAAAAACATAATGGACACTTTACTTAAAAATATTTTATCAGGAATATTTTTTAAGGGCCAGTTTTACGAAAGTCGGATAAGCATTGGAATAACTATTCCGGACTAAGGGCCGGTTTACATACCCTTGGTTCACAGTTTATACCTGGATTTTGTCTTGTTCGACTTTCGTAAAAGCGCCTTTATCTCGAGTTATTCCGGAATAGCGTTATTCCAGGTAAATTTTCCTTTTGTAACACCGGCCCTAAGAGTCCTAGGGTTTAACAAAATTTTTTTACGTTTTTTGCAAACATTAATGGAGTTTTAGAAAACAATATATTAACATTAGAATAACTAAAATAAGTACTAATATAAATTAAATAGGAAATGTAGAAGAAATTACGGTGCCTGTTAATTATACAAAATCATCCAGAATGACTGAACGTGAGGTCAGCATACCGTCGTCTAGCCATGTTGATCAAAACTTATTTCTATTTTTTTTCTTTGGACACGCATTTGACTGCTGACAATCGCCAGTGGCGATCAAGGTACTCGCTCAGCAGTTTGGGTGTTAATCACGGGGTTTTAACTCCTTTACACACCTTTTAATTCTTTTTTCGAGGCATGCCACTCAACTTACGTTGTTAATATGGCAAAGTGTCGATGTCAGATAAGTGGCACGTTTACTCATTCTGGATAACTCTGTACTTCTTCATTAAAAAAAGTGTCACGAGCATCACTATTTTTCTTTCTTCAGGTTCAGGAATAAACTCAATAAAGTCATGTCAAAATAAAATGTGTTTGAGTAACATTCACAACGTATTTTTCTTTTATATTTTTTGGAAGGTTTTGAATTGCGGTGAAGATTCTAATTTTATTTTCGCTGACTCTAATTTGAATAACAGTTGTAAAAGTGTCTCTTAACTGCAACATTTAAAACATCATTTACCTACTAAAAATAACTAGAAATGTTTATCGATCCTACGATCACTAAGGAATTATGTGCTCTCATAAATTTGAATTGTCAAGTGTCACAAAAAGTATAATTGTTGTCTTGACGACTCACAGATCACCCATCTGGCCGAGAAATCTCTTGTAATAGCAATTCTTATAATTGATTCAAATTTAGAGTTTTCTTCAACTCGCACCATAAAGAAGCAGTAAATTTTTTTTTCGCGTTGATCTAGCAACGTAAGTTGAAACGTCGCATTTGAGCCAGCAGTCGTTTCAGAAAAACTAAAATTAACTTTTCCACAATAACCTTTTCGGTATTACAAAACAACTCGTTATTTTACCAAGTAAGTACGTAGATACTTACGCGATAACAAGAAATCGTAAATGTCGAAGGTGTTTTTATTATTATCTACTTAACCATAAAATGAGCTACACGTGACGTTGTACCGACTTTTGTTTTGCTATTCATTGCACATTGCACTTTTAACGCATTATCCACTCGCCGATTAGGTGTTGCCACCAGCCGTGGCATTTCTCAAGCAATTAAGACATTTATCAATAAAGATTAATTGATTGTTATTAAATGGACTTAGCAATAGATCGCCTTAAAAATAATAACACTGTCCACTTAACTCCATTAAAGGAATTGGGTACTGTTAGAACGTCCATGTTCAATAGACAAGTCAAATAAAACATTTTTCATCAGCCAGTGTTCGAATGCAACAAGCATGCACCCGCCCCCGCAACCACTGATTTATGTTAAATACATAAAACTCCTGACATGTGTTTCTTACATTGTAACCGGTTATTACACGAATCTGTTGAGCGATATTACGTATCGTTTGTTGTGTGAAACAGCAATTAGGTATTATGAAAAATTATTTTGGTTTTGAAAATAAACTTTCGTTGTCGTGATTGTTGGGTAATTGATGATTGTTTTATAGCGTGGCGCTGAGTGGTTTATTATTTCGCAAATTTCATTAACATTAATGGCGAATTAACGGGATGCAGTGTTTCTCATCAATTCCGCATAAAAAAACATTTTGCGATGGCGAATGAGCAAACGGGCGTGATGCTGTTGGTGGTAGATGTTATTACTTCCTATGAGTTTTATTACACCGGTATTCAAACTCAAGTATAAAGATAAACTTGACACAAGTTTTTGCTTGGTATTCAATGTATGCTGGAACCTTTTTGCTCTTCGTATGTTGTAAAATCGGAATCGATTTCCGCGTCGGACGTTTCGGTCGACGAAGCGCGACCTTTCCTAACAACAATCCTTGAAATCTATCTATTCCGGGGCGCAGCCCTCCAGAAAAATACCGACACTTAATCTTCTATGCAATATTTAAAACACCCAAATGAAAATCATATATTATGTATACAGGGTGATTCACGTAGCCCGTGCATTAGAAGTTTTTCAAATTTCAGTTGGATTAGAAATTTGAAACTTGGGAGGGAGTCATAATCAGTCATGCTCATTCTATCTAAAATATATTGAACTTTCTAGCTATACAGGATGTGCCAAAAGTCGGTATCAACTTTCTTTAAAATAGAAACGTACCATTTTTTCTACATGGTTTGATTGGTCTTCCGACTCCGAGTTTTCATAACACTTGTTATGTGCTCTTATCTGACAATTTTTTACATTATGTTAATTTATGTGAAAAAAATGGTCGATGTGGTAGCTTACGAAGAAATTCTTATCTGGCAGACGGTTCAGAATTTATAAAAACTAATTTGTAAAGTACTTAGTTTGAAGTCCAGACTAACTTCTGATATTTTAATGGTGGTTCTATTTTGTATCATATGGGCGCAAACTATTTTCAAATATCGCAACCAAAAATGGTCAAAAAGTTATTTTTTTCAAATAGCACCTACTGATTTTTTTATATCATTTGATAGAAAATTGTATTTTGGTATAAGTTACTTAAGCATTTCCTATACCTAACTTCATCCCCTATCAAATTAAAAAATAAAATTCAGAAATTCCATCAACCTTGCCGAAAGATTTTTTGATTTAATTTAATTATGAAATGAATACCTTACTAATTTTATAAAACAACAACAACAAAAACTATCAAAAACCATCTTAACAAAATTAATGTAAATGTTCAATGTGAGCACCATTTTGATTACTACATTCTATTAATCCATTTTCAACAGATTTAATTCTAACATAATACTTAGATATTTAATTTTCGACAGTGTCTTATATTATTTAGCAGTTAAAAATACCTACTATTTGTTGATCAAAAATACACAAGCAATAAAATGTTGTGCAAATGGTAAATAATTTTATGTGAAATTATAGATGTAGATGTGCTAGAGCAAGGAAAATAAGAGTAAAAATAGAAGTGGTTTGCACAAGAAAAGATATTGATTTCCGTAATATATAAATGCTTTGCTGTAATTGGCTTGCATTACGTAAAACTTCTTTTAGTGGTAATTTCTAATCGTGCTTTTAAAAAAAATACAGAGCCCTGAACTGACGTTGTACAAAGCTTTTTTCGCGTGCCTCTTGTCTGGAAGCGCAAGCGGCAAGGAAAGATGCGCAAGCATATTTCATTTTTGGAGTAATAGAATAATTATTTGACGCACAAATAGTTTTTTTGAGAAACACTAAATATAAATGGATAGCGCGAATATTTATTATGTACAGCACGAACGCGTAACTTGAGCGTTCTAAATTTGGTGAACATTTAGTAAAATTGATAGACATACAGAATTTAAAATGTAAGCAATGGTAAAACAATACGCAGCATAGTTATTTTAGTGGTGATATTCTCATTTTCTGATGTATAATAATTTGGGTTTTATTTAGATTTTTTGATGCTCATAAAAGTTTCTGGTGGACAGTGCAAGGGATGTATTTGTAATTTGTAATTTGGTGTACATTATATTTGTTCCTCTATTTATTTACAAGCTTAGTTCGCCTGGCCTCCGTGCCGTGATCGTGTAATCCTAAATTTTACGAGGGAAATTCAAATTCTACCAATAGGCGTTGAATACGAGTAAGGTAAGTGTAAACTTTACTTTAGGTAAAGTTAAGTGGACACTTGCCTTAAAATTGTCTATGAATACCAACTTAAAAAAAATTCTGACTTGAGAAATTGTTACAATTTCCTTAAGTGAAGGTAAAGTAAAATTTAAGGGACAACTATAAATTCCACCCTTATCCCTATGTTTTTGCATTTTTTTACCCATGTTACCAAAGCTTTATCTAAATAGATTTTGAAAAGGGTAGGAGATAAGCAACAGCCTTGTCGCAATCCCTTTGTTGTTTCAAATGAGACAGTTGCCCACCTTGATTCTCACAGAGTTTTGCTGATAGTACCTTCTGAGTAGCAGGAATCAAAGTTGGATTAATTTTTTAGTTCTCCATTTTCTTCCATAGTCTTGAGATTGGCACATTATCGTAAGCTTCTTCAAGATCTATTGAAGCTATGCGGGGTTCTCTGTTACGTTGTACTCTCTTTTCTAGGGTGATTTTAAGGGTAAAGCGTTGTGTCTGTTTCTCTGGTTGCTTATCTTTGATTTTCTCTTCTATTAGATTCTTTAGTACTCTGGAGTATATGAGAATCATAAAGCTTAAAACAAAAAGTTGAAATGTTTAATTTTGAGCAAAATTTACTTCTTATTTGTTTTTATTTATCTTTTATGTTTCATAATTTTTCACTCGTGAAGATAATTTTTACACGACTCTTTTGCAATATTTTTTACCCTCATATATTATCTGCGTGTATGTTTTGGATTTGTTCAGTTGCTGTCTATAGCCACTTATTATTATTATTATCATCCTCATTAACACAAGTTAAGAACGATTGTTTTACTGAAGTAGGTAATATTTCTTTTTCTTTTGTCAGTAAAAGTTGTTTATTTTCTTCATGTCGATAATTTTAATTTTTTTAAGTGTATTGTTATTTTATCTTAATGTTTTTTGAATAACTTTTTCTTTTCAATTTCTATAAATAACTTATTCCCAGTTTCTATAAATAGTTCCCAGTCTTGAGCTCTTTTCCAGTCTATCACTCTAGTTTCGTTTTTTTTTTCAATGACTTTCCCTTTTTGGAAGGATTTTATCTGTTTCATTAAAATAGATTTCAAAGCAAGTGCAAATGCAAAGATTTCAAGTGCATTCTGCACTGGTTGAATTTACTGTTATAAAAAAAAAAACATAAAATGAAGACGCGGAAAAATAGTGCGAGATATCTTTTTTCTTGGTAACGATCTCAAGATACTCGGTGACCTCCGGTTGTTGCCTTCATCCCCTGGCGTAATCACCTACTAACCCTTTAAACTGAACACTAACCCTATGAAAGCCGTTTGATTTATTAATTTAACCACCTGTTCGACACAAAGTTGCTGCGGCCTGTAAACGTTAAAGATAACTTGGAATCGCGTCTGATGGTTTAATTTACCGGTAAATTTTACGGGGGCAAAACTGTAATTTCGCGTTTAATGCCAAATTTTACGGCTGTTGCATTTTTACAACCCTCGGGTCGATACGGCGCGGGTCCTTCCGTTTGGTTTGCACAATTTTCGAAGAAATTTCGCTGCGACTCCCAATTCCATCGTTTCGTTTTAGGTCATGATCAGTCATCCCCGATGTTGGTTTTGTCCTGCAATTAGCCGGTTAAGGTCGCTCCGATCCACCGCATAAATTTGCTGGAAACGGCGTCGGTGTTTTCGCCTTTTTTGGGCAAAACTGGCCGTCACCCATAAACAGAAAGTTGTTTTGGCAGTTACGACATTACAAAATTTAAATAGTATGCATGCAGCCGCATACATTGGATCATCGCGAAAATTGCGGCCGTTTATCAACTCTGAGGGATTTATCAGCGATAAAGCACAACGGCCGGCCTACAAAAGCGTTAAAGTTTATGCAATAACAATTTTACGATCCGGTCAAAAGTTGCAATTGACATAAATATTTTTTTGCATAACTAATGAGGTGCGGAATGGTTTGGTGGTGAGGGTAATTTGTTTATTTTTACCTTCATTGCTTCCCCTTAATCAAAATATTTAGGTTTGTGGGATCCGGTCGGGGAGTCGGAACTGGCGAGAAGGTGATGTATCAAGAACTTTACATAAAGTTACCGTTGTGCTTTGATGAAGGCCTGCCTTTTAGGAGTCGTGTTTACGAGAGGACCCACATAAAAGGGGCATCTGGGCGAAAATTCACGTTACAACGAGTGCACGGCCGTTCTTTATTTATCTTGCAGAGAACATAACAAATTTATATTCAATACGGCTCCTGAGGCTCTAATGAAAACAGTAATAGCAGTCCCTATTGACGGGTCGTCTTCCTAATAGAGGGCAGACAGAAGAATTTTTCAAACTGCAATGCTAGTGCTGGGTTTATAGTGGCAGCGAGATTCGTGGATAACAAAAAAATTTATATTTTCTGAAATCGCTACCAGGTGACCGGAACCAAAGAAAATAGGAAATTAGATCAAATTTTCTCATGGAAGGGTAGAGGCTCAAGAACCAAACTAATCAGTTTAGTTTATTGAAAGAACCAAGAAATATTGGTCGGAAACTGTATAAACCTTCATAATTTTTAAAGCAAATTTTGGAAAATTAAAACAGTCAGAAAATACAATTTTAATTATATTTGTAAATAATTGTTTTGTTTAAATATTTTTCGTTATGTTGTAATATGTGCAACATGGGTTTCATGGCACACTTGAAAATTTTACAAGAAACCCAACGCAGTTTTGACAAATATTTGAATTATTTTCTTGAATGACCAAAGTCTACTTTTTAGACATTTAAGAAAATGCCCCATTAAACCAAAATATAAAAAATATACATTTCTGTTTGAAAAAAATTTGCTGAAAATCATTTAGCATTAATTAAGTTAATATTTAACAAAAATCATGCCAGAAGAATAATTTCCAATCCCATAATTAATATGTAATGAAGTTACGACTTTAGGCGTTTTTTAGGAAACATCCTGTATATGTATATACAGGGTGAAGACCGGATATATTTCAGATCCTATTTGTCCCACACCAACGAGAAAAAACTTTTATTGACAAAATTGCTTATTGAAAATATTTTTAGTTTTCAATTTTTTTGGGGGGGAGACAGTCGTGAGGCGACAACGTGAAATAAACTTTTTCTCAAAATTTTCAAATGCAACGCTTCTATAAAAATTGAACACTAAAAAAATTACCGGGGGCTTATGTCCCATTATGGACGATTTTCATTGTAGTTGATGTGTGACAAACAAGGTCTGAGATAAATCCGGTCTTCATTCTTTAAGGACTCGCTCTGTATATACTTTTTATGGAAAAGTAAAGCTACAATCAGGTAAAAATTTTGGCAAAACAAGTGAACATCTACTAAGGTTGTCGGTACTCAAGAAAAAATTAAAAACAAATTTTTGATGAATTGTTTAGATTTGGGTTGCATTTGCACCTCTCTCGATCCGATGAAGCTTAACAAACTTTATGTTAATACCAAAGTTACGTGTATAATTAAAATGCAAAACAGATAGATTTTGGCATTTTACAGGATTTGTGCGTGGATTAGGGATTCAATAACAAAGAGAAGTAATCTTAAAACTATGAAGAATTTTGCATAAAACCTTCTGTAAAATCGAACAACTCAGTAGTTCCACGAGTATTACGTTAAATATGTTAATACCCACTTGGGTTCATTAAAAACATCACATTTATAGCAGCACGAAATGCACAGGAAGATGTTTCAAGGAAACTGTGACAAGCACAAAATTAATTTCGCCACAGTCGCGACAGATTATGCATTTGTGTTTTTGAAAAGAAGATCATTCAGAAGGAGTTTAAATATAACTTCGGTTGGGCTGGCATAGAAAGGTCATTTAATAGAACACCCGATTTCAACAATCTCACTTCTTCTTATTTGTTTTTAATTATCTTTTATGTCTCATAATTTTCCACTCTTGACAGTAGGAAGTTAATTTTTACACGACTTTTTTGCATTTTTTTCACCTTTATTTTATTAATTTTTC
Source organism: Schizotus pectinicornis (assembly GCA_951805265.1). NCBI lineage: Eukaryota > Metazoa > Arthropoda > Insecta > Coleoptera > Pyrochroidae > Schizotus > Schizotus pectinicornis. The sequence continues at coordinate 3,551,245 of OX638202.1, read as the reverse complement.
TCTGTGTATGTTATTTTGATTTTGCCCATTTACTGCCTATAGCCACTTATTATCATTCTCATTAACACAATTTAAGAACGATTGTTTTATTGAAGTACTTAATATTTTCTTTTTTTTTTGTTAGTAAAAGTTGCCTATTTTCTTCATGTTAATAATTTTTCTTTTGTTTAAGTCTATTGTTATTTTATTTTTATGTTTTTTAAATTACTTTTTTCTTTTCAATTTTTCTAGATAACTCATTCCGAGTTTTCCCAGTCTTGGACTCTTTTCTAGTCTATCACTCACTCCCAGTCCTTCTCTCACCTTTCTAATTTTTTGTTTTTTTCTTCAATTTTTTTCTAGTTTTCTTTTTAATAACTTTCTCGTTTTAGAATTTTTTTTTTCTGTTTATTAAAATAGATTTCAAAGCAATCAAGTGCATTCTGAACTTGTTGAAGTTTACTATTACCAAAAGATAAACAGATAAAATCGCTTCTCTTGATGGTAAAAGTTTTTTTTTATTTATCTTGATAGTAATTTGTACAGATATATTTTCTATCAAATGAAACTTTATTTCCGGTTTTGTTGTCTGTATTTTTGCCCATTTTTATTTCCCTGTTTATAGTAATTTATTATTATTGTTCTTACTAACTGTGTACTATTATATATTTTTAAAAATTTTCGTTTAACTCTATTTCTAAAGTGGCTATTTACGTTATTATGATTACCATCTACCTAGTGAAGGTTTCTGTTATGATCAATTTTTTTCTATTTTGAGTGTCAATTTCATTTTCCATTATTTCTAATCTTTAAAAAGTCTTCTAGCTTTGATTTTTACCGATTGTCTTTACGTTATTGTTATTTTTTTATACTCATTGCAGTTTTTGTGTCTTTCTATATATTTTTTCCCATATTTTTTTGCGTCATTATCTTTCTTTGTTCACCACACTACGACCACGAGGAAAATAATTTTTCTTCATAAAATTTTGTTCCCGTCCAAACTTATACTTGTTTTTCACAATTTTTAAATACACTTTTTCCAGTCTAAATAATTATTGTTTGAAGCTATTTTTCATTATTTCCCCAAAATTTGTAAGTTTTTGGATTATTCTCTATAAGCCTGAAATTTGAATCTGAAAAATTTCTGTACTGTTACATTATTTGTGTTATATTTTTCTGAGTTTTTTTCGTTATATTTTGTGTTTTAAGTAATGTTTGTAGATTGCTATATAATCAACTGTCACGTTTACACTGCACTTTTTGATCGTAAGAGTAAAAATGTTTCAAGTAGGTATTCACCGTGTCTTCATATATTTGATTCGGTATAAAGTCAATTTTGTAAGCTCAAATTAATGACCCTGCGTAACATTTGAAAAAATTTAAGCTCATTGAGAGTCAAAAGAAAAATTTAGAAATTTTTTATCTAGTCTCAAATACTTTGCTTGTCTTTCTACGTTAGGCTGCAAACTTTCGGGTAACCTATATTGTGACACAAGTTTCACTAACTGGCGTTTGCGAACTGAATTTAACACTTTCATGATTTTTGCGTTAGTCAGGACAATGCCACAGTAAATGTCGAGACTTTTTTGCTTTTTGTTACGAAACCGGTAAACTCGAATCTTATTTTCCAATTCACGTTGTTCAAACACAATTAAACTGATTAAATTGTGTGTCAACTTTTACGACCCAAGACGCAACAATAATAATGGGGGCAAATTAAACTAGATTAAATAAAGCAGACACGATTATTTGAATAATTTGACTTTAATCAATTTGTCGCAGTTTACAGCACTTCGGTCATGACGCTAATTGGTGTAGGAGCAATATTTAATTGACTAATTACACCCCGTTCGTTCCTGCTCTATGCTTTTCATTGTGATTTATGGCCCCATGTCATGTAAACCGTTTCTTATGGCCCCCATTTTTTATGAAATGCTCTGTTAAATATCTATTAAGAGTCTTTTCTATTGAATAAAGAACGTATTTGCTTTTATTGCAACGTTAAGATTAATGCACTCAATAGCACCCCCGATACCGAAACCTATTAAAACCAAAGTCAATTTTGTTTGATAAATTGGAATTCTTGCAGACATTCGAAAAAATTTCGCAAGTCACGTACTCAATCATTGGAGAGTTTGCGTGTTATTTTTCAGACAACGCCGTTTAGTTCGACTGGCTTGGGGGCATCTCTTTCAGTTTTTGTTGGTGTTAAATAATTTTACGGGGAAATAGTGAAGCTGGACTGTAATTAATCTCCAATTATTTGCTGTGGAAAGGCCGAACAAGACCGTTACCAGAATGTTGTTTATGACCGATGGAAGCCACTAATTGCTTTTCTACCATTATTTACATCGGTGGACCTGAACTCGGTTCAATCTGGAATTAGTGTAATTTACGAAACACACAGAGCCTCGGGGGCTGATCTGATCGGCATACGAGCAATAAACCAACAAACGTAACAAGACTCTATTATGGATTATCTGTCTGTGCAAATGGCGTGGCTGAGATAATCAACTTCAGGATTGCATTCCTTATCAGTTGTGGCAGCCACCTTTAGCCATTGCAATGATTGATGTCTATAAAAAATTCTCTTGCCTCACAACTGAATTATCGGTGCTTCAGTTTTAACTCAAGTTTTACGTAGACGAGGTTCGAGGTAACCATGGATGTAATAAACTAGATCTCTGAAGAGGCTACAGACACCCGAGGCACCCTAAAGCACCCGAGGGGGGGCCCGGAGGGGTTTCCCCGGGTTCGGCATGTGGGGGAGCAGCGCAACTTCGAACCCGACTTGCAACATGACCCCATTCGGTCTCAAGGCAAAGAGGCTTAAGGGGGCCCAACAAACATGGGGGCCTAAAAAACATAAAAAATCTACCACCCACCCAAAACTACCCACTCAAAAATAAAAATCAACACCGTCCAAAGATTGCCATCAATAACTTGAAACTTCTCTACTGACGCTACGGGCGCAGACCTAGTGTATGTAATAAAAGAGGTATTAGGGTTTAAGAATAAAGGTTACCAACCTTGAAATGAAGACAGATGAACTTTTGACGCAGACCTAAAAAAATAAAGGTGAAAACGGAATGCAACACAAATTTGAAAGAACTAGAAGCGGTGTTAAAAAATAATAAAACTTAAACCAACTAAGCGAATAAGAAAAATAAAAGTGATGTAAGATAGGCCGAGGTAACAAAAAGAGATTGAATCCGCCTTGAGCAGCTCCAGATTCGGCGATGCTACTCACTGCGCCACGGAGTCCGCCTACTCTTTCTCTGTTAAATGGCTCTAATCTTTTGAGTTCTCAATCGTATATTATTTAACGTTGTAACTATAAGACATGTTTGTTAGTTTTGCTTTTCCATTCACTTACTGTTGGAAAAGTTTCTTCATCTTTACCCAAAATTAAATTTTGATGCTGAGAGAACCTTTACCATCATTATCAAAGCCAGTGCGTTGAAAAGCGTGTCGAGTAGTGATTGATACCAGACCGAAACTCTAATTAAATTTAAATCAACGAAATTGCCCCTTAATTAAACAATTCGCACTCTGGCTGTTGTTGGCCCTGCTTTGATTGAAACAAAAATCTAATTCGTTGCTGATTCGATCAATTTGTCGTCCACGCTCTGTCTCCTCTCCTATTGTAATAAACTACCCAGAATCGTCATTATTAACAACAAACAACCTTGAATCTGTTTCAGGCTAATTTAACGCAAATTGCGAGGCCAAATCCGATAATATTGCTAACCGCCGTCTTCACCACTTGAGACTTCTTCTAACCGAATCATGTTCGCAGAAATGCAATTTAGTAGTTAATGGTAATGTAAATGTGTGCATTGAACGTGGCCCGTTTTGCTTATCTAACGACTGACCGCAACGGTTTTTGTTCCCAGAACGTGTTAGGATGATGTGTCAAATTGTTATCTTTTTTTTTGTTGACAATAATTGAGTGACACCATGCAGACGTATCGCAAGAATTTTGATTGAGTTTATGGTACTAAATGAGCTCAACGCGCTATTAGATAAGTGCACCCAAAAATTTTCAGAAGAAATTTTAATGACGATCCGTCAAGCCTAAAGTGGTGATTCTTACGAATGGACGGTATTAAGGATGACGTTACAAGTAACTTGCTTTAAATAATTATAGATTGGAGACTAAAGGAACGATTTGATTTGTTATTAGTCATTAGTTATTTTATTCATGACTCCAGAATCCGATAAGAAAATAAATGTGAATGTTATTTAAATTATCTGTTCTATTTATGCAATTAGATTTATTAAATATTTATTTTATCAACACTTTGCACGAGGTTTCAATTCTAACCGTAAAACAACTTTACTAGAGGTAGATTCTTTATCTCCCCCTTCCCTACTACCTTCATTTCTGTTTAATAAAAAAAGAGTCGTAATTAACAGTCTACCAAATTTACCTAATATTTTCATACAAAAAAATACTTTTATTTCCCAAAAATACTAAATGCTCACCAAAATTAAGAAAATACATAATCTTAAAGCGACAACCAAATATTGACATAATGCTGGCCTCTTATATATTTTGTTCGCCAAAATAACTTTTGTTGACCATAAATACTAAATGTTCACCAAATTTTATTCCGCATTTAATTCTAACATAATACCCAGATATTTAATTTTTGACAGTGTTTTATATTATTTAGCAGTTAAAAATACTATTTGTTGATCAAAAATATACAAGCAATAAAATGTTGTGCAAATGGTAAATAATTTGATGCAAAATTATAGATTCAGATGTGCTAGGGCAAAGAAAATAAGAGTAAAAATAGAAGTAGTTTGCACAAAAAAGATATTAATTTCCGTAATATATAAATGCTTTGCTGTAATTGGCTTGCATTATGTAAAACATAAAACTTCTTTTAGTGATAATTTCAAAATCGTGCTTTAAAAAAAATATAGGGCCCTGAACTGATCTTGTACAAAACTTTTTTCGCGTGCCTCTTGTCTGAAAGCGCAAGCGGCAAGGAGAGATGCGCGAGCATATTTCATTTTTGGAGTAATAAAATAATTATTTGACGCACAAATAGTTTTTTTGAGAAACACTAAATATAAATGGATAGCGCGAATATTTATTATGTACAGCACGGACGCGTAACTTGAGCGTTCTAAATTTGGTGAACATTTAGTAAAATTGATGGACATATAGAATTTAAAATGTAAGCAATGGTAAAACAATACGCAGCATAGTTATTTTAGTGGTGATGTTCTCATTTTCTGATGTATAATAATTTGGGTTTTATTTAGATTTTTTGATGCTCATTAAATTTTCTGGTGGATAGTGCGAGGGATGTATAGTTTAATTTGGTGTACATTATATTTGTTCCCATTTTAATTGTGAGAACAACTGTCAAATAACAAGTGACGTTTGTATATTACCTATTATTGAATAAGGGTTGTTTGATAATTAAGGCCATTTAAAAAAAATCAAATTTCAAAAATAATTGCTAATAGTGAAAGTAACGTATGTATAGTTGGTACCAAGAATGTTGACGTACACGTGATTAACTGACGTTCTCTCTGATCAATTGTAAATTTCTGAATTAATCACCGCAAGATTACACAAAATCTGCTCAGGGGTATCGTTTAAGAAAAGGGTTACAGTTTTGTTGATTCGATGAGATGAACCCGCAGCAAATCGGAATATTTTTATTCGTATGTTTACTGATGACGTGTAGACTAACATTTGTGGTCCCGACTATAGTAACGTAGCAGAGACGCAGAGACTTTAATGACACTACACCCTAACACCATAGAAAAATAATTGTCCGTCTACTAAAATTTTCTCATACCCAGAGGGCGGAAATTTTAATTACCCCACGTATTTTTTCAAATCTTCTACAATCAAACGACAAATATTTTTCAGCAATTTTGGTAGATCACGACGGGTACAAAGTGTGTGATGGAATTGTAAGCACATGATGGAAAATTCGGGATCTTCTGATCTACTTAAGTGAATGTGCGATATTGATTCTACTTACTTACACTATTGTCATCTCTTTCGACCACTAACACGTTCTTATCTTAAATAAATAGTTCCTTGTATTTGTTATCATTTTTTAAACACATTGGTTTTGTTTTACATTGATATTTGATTTAATTACAACAGAACCGACACCCCACCCTTTGCAAGTATTTATAATCTGGGACTTTACAAATGTTGGTCGTGGAAGCGACTGGAGTTCCCAAAATCTCCGATTGTACATACATTTTGGGTTCTGACTGCTCTATCAACCTCAACCATTTCAACTCTAAAGCTCTCCTCCGACTGGCTCAATTAGTTTCATAAGCATTGTTTCTCTAAGTTCTATCAAGTAGCGTCTCTTGCCTTCATAAGTGGCCGTCGTTTGGGTAGAATGTCGCCGGCACGAGATAGCACAGCTCTTTCATCTAAATAGACCAACTATTTGTAAGCGTGCGGCGTTATCGTCCGGCAGTACAGCAGGAACGCCTATGCTAAAGACTCCGTTGACATTTATGTTTGTCGGACACGCGACCAAAACAATGCTCTACAATGAACTTGACACAGGAAGCACTGCGTTTCAAAATGGTAAATATTCCGAGTGTCTGCAATATAAATTCAATTTCTTGCTGGTTCATTGGCGAACGTCTGACAGAGGCAGACCCATCAGCCAATCTGCAACGATATAAACTTCGCTTTTGCCACTAAACAGTTTGCTTCGGAACGTTGCGAACGGAATTTGAATGCGTTTCGACACCGAAGCCCTCACAAAGTATTCGGTATGCAGGATGATAAATTTTCCAACTTTATGCACTTAGATTGCGTTACATTTGCGACGGAAACTTGAAGAAACTTGAAGTTGGGGCTGTCAACAGGGGAACTAGTCGGAAATGTTATAAACGAAGATACCGGCGATACAGAGTGAACTCGGGAAGAATATAAATATTTATAGAAATACATCTAACGTAGTCATGCAGGGTTAGTAAGTAGGGTGGAACCGTCTCTCCTGCCTCTATTAGTTTTATGAAAAAAATCGATCATTATAACTAAAACTATTATTAAGTTATTATTATCTTTCAAATTTTATTTGGCTTCCCTCTACATTTATTGTCATCGCTTCTCCCTTTGGGTTAATCAACTGTAGATTCTGTGAGCATCCTCAAGACGTTTTTTATTTTCCACTTCTTTCAACATCTTTTTTTTGATATGTTTAAAACTTTAATAATCTCTTTTTTTTGTCTACTCCATATTGTTTTTTTGTGGTACCTATCTATATTGTACTTACTCAAAACACTTAATTCTCTTTGATCACTTACCTTTATTCTTGCAATTCTTGTTTTCCTACGTAAGTCAGTCACTAATATGTCTCTTGGTTCTTTGGAGCCACCTCAAACACATTTCGAATAATATGTGTCTCTTTTTTAGTCGTTTCTTGAGTAATATATTTTTTGCATACTTACTTATATTATTCTGTGACTTATCATCCTTTTTATTTCGCATCTTCTCAACAGTTCCTCCAACGCGATTTGTCTTCTGCTGTGACCATGTTTATAAAATTTGGTTTTTGTAACGAAATAATGTTTAAATACTCGTATTCTTTTATAATTATGTTGCTTCTGTTTTTTCTACATATTTTTTATTCTTAGAGCCCTATTGTTGTCTATTTATCTGAGTAGTTCTAATATTCTGACGACACTTGCCAGTTTATGCTTTCTTCCATCTTCACCCTTACAAGTTGATATTTCTTCTTCCTACACCATGTCTTTATGAGTTATATGTCCCACTGCTCCTCCTTTCCTTGATTTTCTAAACTCATCTCAAGTGTCTCCAACAACTGAAACAGAACGTCAAAACCAAATGCTTTATTTTGTTGCTTTTAATAGAAGACACCAACTTCAATGAAAAGTTACACTCTTTCTATTTATTGCTTTCTTGTTTTTTCTACTAGTTTATTTTCTATATCCTTACTGATTTTTTTTCTTTTAATGTACTCTTCTTTAGTTCACCTCTACATTATGTATTTATTTAAAATAATTTTGTCTTTTTCACGATACCGTGTCATCTTTGGTTTACTGCACTTTCTCCAATTTTTATTTCTATTCTTTCTACTCAGCTGTTGATAGATGGTACTCTTTTAGACAGCCTTTGAAAAAATATCCTAGACCTAAGTGAGAACTGCAAATGTTAGATTTAAAACCTAACTATCTACACATTCATATCATTTCTAATCGGCAGATGAGCAAGTGCAATTTTTTTAATGTTTTCTAAGGAACAATTACATAGGACATTGGGTTACAAGAGATTTAGTAAACTTCTGTTAATGGTAATGAAGATAAAAATTCTTAATTGCCCACATGGTTAAGCAGATTTTTAGTTCTAAAACTTGCGACTCTATTCTATTCGTTTGGTTTTCATCATATGTAGTATTTAACTCTAGAATTCTAAATAAGACACTTCACTTGTAGGAAGTAAATTATTAACGATGTTGGCGACATCTGCTAAGTAGACGTTGGTAAATGACAACTAATAATCGTTCAATAACCATAAATAGAAAACTGTAATAAAAACATCTTGTTTAACGTGACCATATGTGACGCCTAAGGCAATATTGTTACACGTTATTATACTAAGAAGTAATGCAACGTTAACTTACTGGCTTTTTAATTCCCGTAAATTAATACTAATTTGAATGTTGATGCATTTGTTTAAAAACATATTATTACCATATTGCAAAAAGCGAGCTTATGGCTAATCCATATTACAAGAAACTTAATGTGGTTTGCCCCTGATCCCTATTTTCTTGGAATGATAGGGCCTGTGTGAGGATAGGAGGGAACACCCAAGCTGATGTAATTTCTAGCCCTAGAATACAAAAAATCTTTGTTTTTGTTAAACTTCTACCTTTCTACATATTAGATAAAATTTTGGATTGTCTTCAAGAATACTTACCTTTACCTTAATTAAAAGATAGAGTTTAGATATGGATTTCTCAGCTTTAATATCCAATCGTGGAATTTGTATGCGGTAGCTGGTAGCTCCAGATTTTCCGGTAGTAGCTGTTGGTAGTTGGGCTAAGTTTGGATCTAGCAGCATAGTGGTCATTTTAAATCCCTGTCACATGCGCCGGTTACTAAACAGTGCCTTTATCGCAAGGATAAGAAAGATAAAGTGGCCTTCCACCGTGTGATTTATCAGCCTTTCCCATCGACAATAACTTACCCAGACAAGTTAGTGACTTCCATAAATTACCTACTAAAATACAGCCCGGCTCATTACTGGTGGTCCGAAAGCGTCAAATATGGGAGCAATATTTTTTTGATTTAATGCCCGACGTGTAGGAAAAAAATCGGTTGTTTTGGTGCATCGGCTCGAACATGCCAGTCCTGGTCGTTGGCGCATTCATTCCTAATATGGAAAAAGGAGTGCGTGTCCCGCCATGCCATATATGCTGTATCTACATGACCGTCGAACAATACGATCACGACCTGCCTCGTTAGTCGTGTTGAAAAATGAAACAGACACCGCTGGGTATCAAACAATAACCCACGACCGGAACGTGGAACGGTGCTCGGACCCATTTGGTATCACGGAAGGTGATTTGCAAAATAGCACTTCCGACTTGGAGGTCGAACGGAATCGGTGGCGCACTTTTGGACGACCATGTGCTAAACAGATGAATTGCAAAGAATAATTAGTGATTAATTGTTTGGTTGTCATGGTCTAGCGAAGATAAAATGGAGAGGGTCTTCTATGTGACAGAGGAATTCCGCTCCATTGATTGCGCTATTAGAATTATGATGATTAATCTGACGACGCGCCTTTAACACCTAATCTGACCTTACAACTAGATAGAGATCTCTCACCATTACTGCACATCTTCATTGTGAAACTTTGGAGCCCACCCAACGTCATGATGTATGTATTGTGTATGAGGAATTTTCAGATTTGGTAAAAACCACCCATTTTTATTTCTAAACTTTGATGGTCTTTAAAGCTTTTATCAAGTCGTCTTATGTGTCTTTATGTAGATCTCATCCTCGATAAAATCACTCATACCTTAAAATTTCTTAGGACAATTTTCATAATGTGCTTTCCAGTCATATAGGTTATGGTTGCTCAATTTCCAACTTACTCTTCATTTTATTTTGAGGCTTGATACTTTTTTCTATGTATGTACAGCTTGGAGAAAATGTTTTGTCGTATCGGGCGACATTGCGGGCCGCACGACTAGATTGGGCGACTGTCCGGAGTGTCTTGTTGGTTTATTTTGAACCTTTGGAGGGAGACTAGCCCGAAATTATTTTGCTTGAGTCTGCACAAGGAGATTCCCAGCTAGCCTCTCTCCAAGGGTTCAATATAAGCAACACGACAGTCGCCTAATCTAGTCGTGCGGCCCGCAATGCCGCCCGATACGACAAAACTATTTCTCCAAGCTGTACTATCTTACGTGATGTTCCTTCTCCTTGTAATTCAAATACTGGAATGAATATAATCAAGACTTTATTTTTTCTACTTTTTCTTTTTACTGTTACGTAGCTTTTTAAGATTCTTCATTTGTTTGTGCCATTTTTTTTATTATGTTTTATCTTTTATATTATTTGGCTTTTACATTTTTTCAATATGCATTATTTATGCTTGTTGTCTTTATTCTTCCTATTTAATTTCTCTTTTTTTGCACCCAGTCGTATCTTTTTCTCTAGTTGTTAGTGTCAGTTGTTTAAGGGGCTTCTAATTATTTTTCCAAAAGCATAAACTTCTTGCAAGGTTTACAATGTCTTGACAAAACGATAGATTCCCGCTGCAAAAGTGACTTAGTCTACCCTTTGCCAGGACGTCACAGTGACATACTATGTGTTCTGAGATTTTCTCTGCCAAACCACGTAGTCTGCATTATTTCACTATTTGTCTTTCTCAGTTTCGTGAGATGATATTTCTGTAGGCAGTGTCCAATGAGGAAACGAGTAATAAGTCTCAGTTGGTTTCTCGTCAGTTTGAGAAGCCTTATAGCGTTCTTTGACGAATAGTCTGTAAACTACTTCACCTGTCTTTCTCTTGGAAATTGCTTCTAGTATGCTATTTTAACATTTTTTTTCACCTATGGATTCTGGCTCTTCTGCGGTTTTTGCTTAGCTAAAAAGGTTCTGGTTCTATAATTGGACCCTCTGTGACTCTTTGGCTAGTGCAGGATTGGCTGTTTTATTTTTCTCTTGGTGGCCTGGCATGAGGGTGAGTCCCTTCTCGCCAGTTGCTTCAAGGATTGCTTGCAATCTTAGACTCCTTATACTCCTTATACTCAAAACTGTAGAGTTTCAATTGCTGACTGGTTTGCTGGCGCTGGTTATCTGTTAAAATACAATTTCCTTTTTTTCGAGGCTCTGTGGGTGACAAAAGTCTGTGGCTAGCATTTCAGCTTACATAGCTGTAGAAAAGTTGCCTAGAGCTATGTTTTTTTTGACTTTTTCTATATTTGGCCATACATTCCTATTACTTACCTTTTGATCATTAAGTAATTTCAGGAGTTTATCAAACGTGATCACATTGATGCTGTGGTATAATCCTTAGTACATAAATAATCTTTCTATCAATAAACTTACATTTTCTGCAACCATTATTTTTTTTATTTTTACTTCTTACTAATTCTTAAGAACCTGCTTGTTTTTAGATCCTCTTTTATATTGTGAGCGGTGTCAGTTGTTCTTTTTTATACTAAATCATCAATTGAACATCTTATCAAATAACAACCTCCTCCTGCTGTGATTATCTTAAACATTTCTTGTCTGTATTAATATCTGCTGAAACTTTTGTATTCTTCTATTGCTTTTCCTTCTTTGTACACATTTTTTTTACTGCTTTATTGTTTAATGTTTTCTATTGATAATTGTCTTTTTCTGTTCATCTCTTTTTACTCTACGTTACTACAACATTGTTTCAAAAGATCTCTCTTGTCCTAGCTTTGTGTCCTATCTTAGAATTTTGTCTACTTTATTCTGTACGGTTTCTACTGAAAAGCATCCTTCCATTCCATCTAGATTTGTCTCGTTCTAAACTTTTTTAGGTAAAGCAACTCAACAATTTTTTAAACGTTCTCACACTTCTGCTATGGTCACCTTCATGATATGTATTTTTTATAGTATTACCTCTTCTGTAACGCTTTCCTTTCTCTATCATTTCTAATTAATCTGTTTCTGATAAAACGTGATTGGCCTTCTTTCTGATTCCTACACTCAGTGCACTCCTTCCAGCACTACTCGTTTCACTATGTACCTTTCTTAAGCATTTTTATTTTGTTGCACACCATTATCTTCATTTTATGCATATTTATTTAAATTTGTTTCTACAAGCATTTTTATCTAGTCTTCATCGCTTCTGCTCTCAACAACATATTGTCAAAAGCAATAACTTGTTTTACAACTTAATTATTTTATTCCTAACTTTTCTATTTCTTTTATTAATTTTCTATTAGTTTCCGCAACGGATCTTTCTTTCTTTTTTCCTTCCTTTTTTCTTTTCTTCTTTTTTTTATTTACACCTGCTTTCATTTCCACAATAAATAAATTAATATCTCATCATTTTAAATTTCTAGTTATGTTAGTGGGCTTTTATTAATTTTCTCTATCATTTGTGCTAAAAGTCCATCATTACTACTACTTTTGATACAGTATACTATTGTTTAACTGTAGCATTTAGAAGTGCACAAGTGTCACTCCAAAGCGTGCAGTTGGCAGCATCATAAAAAGAGAAGTAAAAGTTTTGTTTAGTCTAAAAGCAGACATACCTAATAAAGTTTAAACTTTAAAGTAACGAAAAAAAAATCTCTTCTTCTTAAACACATAAATTTTTTGTTGATTATTGATTATTAAGTTGTAAACTTCCGCTCACCTCCACATGAGGTGATTTGTCTCGGGTTTTCAGTAGCTATTTTTCACGCTTTGATTTACACCTACCTACAAAGTTGTTTGTTTCCTATCAAGCATGAAACTAGACGATTAATCTGTTCGGTTAAAAACTGAACTGATGCATTCTGTGGCGCACGTTTGCTGTGTGAAATGTGCCATAATGGTAAGGTAATGGTAGGCTTTTAGCCCCAGTTGATTACCACACGGGGCACCGGCACGCCACTTAATGACTGGCGTGTCTGGCCCATGGTACTAATAATGAACTACATACTTCAACACGACTGCCCCAACATACAATCATATTCCAGTGCAATGTAAATGGGACACCTTAAAACTGGGATAAATTCCCAATTTTGACACTCTATGTTCCTGTTTTATAGCCATTTTATTTTTATTAAGTAATTTATTAAGTATGTGGTAATTATTGTTGAAGATTTCCTAATCTCAAGGAGCTTAGTGATATCTAGATGTATTACCTATTGCCTATTTGCCGGGGCTGAATTGTTGATAAAGTGTACGGTGAAAAAGGAAAACGTTTAGAGATGGGGATGGGGTGAAAATATTTATGTACATGCCTGAAAATGTTTATGAACCCCACTGTACGTGTCTATTTAATTTTATAGCAGTGTACCTATTCTGCAACCGAACTCGCTTGAAACCGACCGTTTTGTTTCCAAAATAAATTACCAACAAGCATTGAAACGGCCAGGTTCTCCGGATAACGTGTAGTTTAGTTAAGTCGATTTGTAACGTGTCAATTTACGAACTGCCACCATTTATTAGTCACATATGGTCACACGAAACAAAAGTTGCGTTGGTAAGGTACCACCATTAAAATATTAAATGTGCATTAGTTCTTTTGAATTTGCCATCATATTTTTGGGTAATGACGACTTGATGGTAAATCAATATAGCATGTTTGTTTGAAATTAGTCATTGCCATTAACCACACAGTGTACTCTTGTCCTTATCTCCAATTATTGGAAAACTCGACGTGTTGTGCTATTGATTTGTCTATATGGTTGATATTAATATCTGCATAACGCTGGCTGTTGTTATTTGTTCAAAGTCATTGAATAAATCGCCTGAGGGAAACGCAGTTATTGATTTTCGTACAAGTTAATAACATCCTGGCAATAACATTGAGCAATGGAGTAACCGCAGAATAGACATTAGTAAAAACTATGGTAGGTATAGTTGAGACTGAATTGATGATGGTGGAAATAGCTGTAATTACTACTATCGAGCGATGGTATTAGCATTGTGGGTTTTCTTATGCAATGGATTAAGTGATGGGTGGCTTTTGTTACGTCGCTCCGTGGGCCAGTGTCGCTCGAATTGCTAAATCTGGAAATACCCAAGAGTTTCCAAATCGGGAATCATTCAGCAACCAAAATTAACAATTACCCCACCAAGCTCAATAATTATTCTTTCAAGTTTTGTATTCTTAGGAACTTCAGATTTTGTAAAAGTAGTAGGCACAGATAGTGAAGAGCTTTCTGAACTGGAGACTGACTGAAACCGTGGAGCCATTATCTGTTGGAAATTGGGAAATGGGCAAAAAGAGTCACAGAAACTAGATATCTTTCTGAGATAACTTTGTAATTTAATTTATATTTGTTTTTTAACCATGATTTTTGCGGCTACAGACGGAGTCCTTTGACGTCCCAAAAGTTCTTCTTCAAAAGTGATTTTCAGAAGAATTACCGGGTTGACTTACTGTAAAATAATAATTGGTCATTTAAGAAAAATTCGTTTCTTTGTGAAATGAGTTTGTTAATACAAGGTTTTGCAATTTTTAAACAAAATTGCAGTCTCTTTGACGATTTCGTAAGCAAAGTCGCCCAAGTGTCGACGTTTGTTCTTCCACCGTGTTCCATTTTTTTTTGTATATTTAACGTTCTGACGCGAATCCGGTACCTGGAACAATGCAAAGTTATCCGTGCGTTTCAAATTTGCCTCCGTACTTCTCCAACTTTTCTTTGGTAGCCGGTTCATTCACTTGCAAAAAAAAAAAAGTCGCTCACTAGCTCAGTTCGCTTTGTTTTGAAATAAGTCAGAATCATTGTTTCAGCAAAAAATTGACACTACGTTCCCGGAATGGCTAATGCTCCCGCTTTCAACAAAAACAAACTTGGCAATTCAATAGGGAATTCATGGGCGTACGTGCGAATTGGCGGAGGCGACGGGATACACGCACATATATCGCCTTACTGACTTTCCCCTACAACAAAAAAACTCAATTATTGC
Organism: Schizotus pectinicornis; assembly: GCA_951805265.1. Classification (NCBI taxonomy): domain Eukaryota; kingdom Metazoa; phylum Arthropoda; class Insecta; order Coleoptera; family Pyrochroidae; genus Schizotus; species Schizotus pectinicornis. Next base: position 3,536,125 of record OX638202.1, on the reverse strand, counting down.
CGTTCCTCTATCTAACATCTATCGATTAAGTTAACCTTTTTAATGTTATTATTATTATTAGGTGTAGTAAAATCTGATTGTCAATTTTTTTTTCAGTTGGACAACATCAACCTCTGTTTGGGAGTCCTCAGGGCCCAACATGTTTCTGGGTTGGAAAGTGTCTCAGCCCAGGAATTGCGAGATGGGAAGTTGAAGGCTATTTTGGCCTTGTTCTTCGCATTGTCAAGACACAAGCAGGCAGCCAAACAACGGGCCCAGCATATCCAGCACAACCAACAGGGAGAGATGACGCCTAATAGGTAGGTGACCCGTTATACACGCCAGCGCGCTCTCGAACCGGTTGCACACGACGCCGGAGCTTTAAGAAAGCGCCCTTTATTTTAAAACTTCAGTTATTTTCTACTAATATAGTAGTAGTATAGTAATTATAGTAACGATTCTTTTTGTGCATAATTTGAAACTCAATTGTTTTTTAAATTTTTGGCGCCCCGGATTTTTTTTTCCTCATTAGCGAACTGGCGCTCATTCCAGACCGACGGCGCTTTTTCCCGTGTAACTTTTATCTGAACAGTGGGCGTAAATTTCGTTAACAGCCCCATTGAAACTTTGGCAAGGTTTCAAGGTTTGGAGCAACAAGCCCTCAGCTGGATTTAAATTCATTCCAACAAACAAGTTGTGACTGCCTCGTTTTACGCGACAACAAAGCTTCCGAATAAACCCTCTCAAGTCTGGAAAGTCAATTAATTTCCGCAACGTGCGCAAATATTTCTTGACAATAATTCCGAGATAATTACGTAATTTACGATAATTTTTGCCGTTTCGTTCCGTTATTATTGCTTCGGCATAATTGCAAGAAGGACACTAATGGCGTAATTGGCGATAATGGAAAATTGTAATAATATCCCGGAATTTATTGGCAGAAATACGGTTTGGCGACGACTGCGGGTTGTAGGCGTAGATTTAATCCTTGCCGCTGGAAATTTAATGTAATAACGGCGGTGCACAACCGGTAACAAGGCGGTTAACTATGGTTGGCCGAATTAATATGTCAAAGCTGTGGCGTTTCGATAGTAAACTTCGTGAAATATGAATAACATGATAAATACATTGGAAGCCTGAAATGCCGGCAGCAGCCGTCGCCAACGAAGCGCGTCTTGATGGGCTAGGCTGCGGTGCCCCCGCAGTTATGCAACCCAAACGTCGAAATGGCACGGCCGTCAGCGGCCCCAAACAGTGCTCGCCTTACACCTACAAGAATGCAAAGAGGAGAAAGCTGTGCAAACTTACAACAAGAATTTGACGAGAAAATAGAGTTAGCTCTATGTGATGTCACTTAAACAAATAACTGTAATTTTTCTAATAACAAAGATATTTCGGTTGATTCGTTTTAGCTGACTCACCCTATATATTGTAGGTACATACATGTAGCTTTTCAATTAAAGTGCACCATAATGATTCTATCGAGGTTAACTTCCACGAGGACCTGGTGCAGTAACTATAACACAAACCGCTCTAATTTTATGTTAATAGGATTTGCGATAATAACAAATGCCCCGATCCTAAGCTTTTAATCTTTTTTCACTGCTTTTACTAATATTAGTCTATTATTTTACCAAATTTGCTAATTTAGTTTATCCCAATCCAAGTCTTCCTGCAGTTCATTTCTTGTATAATGAGTTGTCTATACTAATTATTATTTATTATAGAAATAAGTAGTATAACCCTATCAATACAATTATTTATATTAATAAGAACATTAAATTGGTGATTATGTAAATAGCCGAAAATTATTAGAGAATAACTAAATAGCAGATAGCACTGCACAAATCGATACCTTTAACACTTACAATTAGGTATTAGAACTACAGAACTTTTTTTAAATATTTTTTCCCAGGACATAAACAGAAGATTACTAATCGAAAATTTACTCTAGCAATCAATTAATTAATTAATTAAATTGTCGAATCTCTATTTTCTTTTTTTATTGGTGTTCACTGGGCTGAGGTTGCAGCTGGAAATGATAACGGAGCGAGGCGGTCGATAACCCACAAAACGCCCAATTGTAACGTTATTATTATTTTTTATTTATTGACGGAAATGCTGATGCGGTGCGCTCTGTTTGAGATCCGCTGGAGGTCGTGCGTTAATTTACAACACCGTTGTGCAGAACTTCCGACAAGCTGCGTAATCATAATTTGTTCTCCCGGGGGATAAATAAATAATTTTAACGATTTTCGTTGAGCTTTGGGAATTGGCGTGAAAATTTGCAAACCAAAATTTCCCGGTTGACGTAAAAGCTTTTTACGCTACCAATTTGCAGCATCTGCTGTTTGTATGCGGATTCGATTTGAATTTTAATCCGAAATTAATATAGCTGGGATTACAAACGCATTTCCTTTCAATACCTGATCAACACAGGATAGGAATTAAAGCAGTAGATACGATTAGTCAAGATGCTAATTCGATTAGCGAACCATTTTAGTTCCGAGTTCCCTGCTGCTGCATCTAATAATAGTGTAAGCATTTGACGTGAAGCCACGAACTAAATGGATTGATTAGGACAATTAAGGAGGTTTATCTATTTTTTTCTCGCTCGCAGTATTGTCACATATTTTGATCACCAGTAGTATTACTTGTTAATAATTTTTGGATCGTATTTAACAGTCTACCAAATTTACCCAATATTTTCATACAAAAAAATACTTTCATTTCCCAAAAATACTAAATGCTCACCAAATTTAAGAAAATACATAATCTTAAAGCGACAACCAAATATTGACATAATGCTGGCCTCTTATATATTTTGTTCGCCAAAATAACTTTTGTTGACCATAAATACTAAATGTTCACCAAATTTTATTCCGCATTTAGTTCTAACATAATACCCAGATATTTAATTTTCGACAGTGTATTATATTATTTAGCAGTTAAAAAAACTATTTGTTGATCAAAAATACACAAGCAATAAAATGTTGTGCAAATGGTAAATAATTTTATGCAATATTACAGATGTAGATGTGCTAGGACAGGGAAAATAAGAGTAAAAATAGAAGTGGTTTGCACAAAAAAAGATATTGATTTCCGTAATATATTAATGCTTTGCTGTAATTGGCTTGCATTATGTAAAACGTAAAACTTTTTTTAGTGGTAATTTTTAATGGTGCTTTTAAAAAAAATTACAGGGCCCTGAACTGACCTTGTAGAAAACTTTTTTCGCGTGCTTCTTGTCTGGAAGCGCAAGCGGCAAGGAGAGATGCGCGAGCATATTTTATTTTTAAAGTAATAGAATAATTATTTGACGCACAAATAGTTTTTTTGAGAATCACTAAATATAAATGGATAGCGCGAATATTTGTTATGTACAGCACGGACGCGTAACTTGAACGTTCTAAATTTGGGGAACATTTAGTAAAATTGATAGACATATAGAATTTAAAATGTAAGCAATGGTAAAACAATACGCAGCATAGTTATTTTAGTGGTGATGTTCTCATTTTCTAATGTATAATAATTTGGGTTTTATTTAGATTTTTTGATGCTCATTAAATTTTCTGGTGGACAGTGCAAGGGATGTATGGTTTAATTTGGTGTACATACATTATTATTTGTTTCCTTAATTTTTTGACAGAACTGATGCTTCCTTTTTTATATAGTAGCTATATCGATTCGTTGATCATATTTAGGTAACTGTGAAGGAGTTTGTCGTAAATTTTGCTGTCTGTGCCGCCATAAATTGTGTTAAAAGGCAGCAGAGCAAACAGCTAGAGCCGTAACATCTGGTATAAAATATGAGCCTATAATTATTGTTCATTCCCCGAGGATTCTCTCCAACATCCATTATTGCTGCCCAATGACATATTACTGAATTATGGTCTACTCCTGATAAATTAATGTTATCAACTCTTAATCCACTGGTGTTCTTAATACTAATAAATTAATTCACCATACCTTTGGTAGTTGTTGAAGTCGTCTATCGGGTATGTTATAAATTGCTCTCTACCTTTTGTAATAAATTCGTTCCATATAAAGAGGTGACTATCGCCATCAATCAAACTGGAAGTAACTGATTTCCTAAATTACTATCTATACGCACAACATACTAGCAAACTTGCTTATAACTATTCAGTCTATTCATTTTGTCCATCAATTTGGATTTATTATGTACTTCAATGACGTTACTCAATCCATTTTTAGTATCTGTGAAACTCACTTTAGTTGTCTTGATAATTTGCTTCATCGTAGATTTGGTAGTTCGGAAATCAAGTGTTAAGCATAATGGGGTACTTGCCTCATGTTTGGGAAAAACAATATTTAGAAAATGTAGGCGATTTTATTAGACCCGTATTTTTTTATTTCGTTCTAGGGTTAATATTACGCCCAGAATTAATTTTTTAATTTTTGGAGTGGGAGATTTGTGACGTAGCCGGCCCCTTCACGGCATAGTTCTAAAAGAAATCGTATGATGGCACTTTGCTCAATTTCCTTGCGTTCTATTTATAAATCGAAGGCCAATCCGCTGTACACATGTCGCGCCCTCTGTTAGCAAAGCAGCATAGTAGCCAAAGACAAGAGTCTATTCAATATAGCTGTGAGTCTTGGATACGGGGATCCAATACGTCATCAAGAACAAAAATTTACAAAAATATGAAGTAAAAAAATGGGAAAAAAAATATTTAAACCTCTTTTAGTTATTTGCATGCATCTAGAGAATAAAAAGTGCAATATTTTTTTAGGCAAGTACCCTATTGCATTGACTTGTAACAGTTTTTGGCCACAAAGTTCTACAAGTGTTAGATATAGATTCAATTCAATAATACTTTCACAATTAAATCTGTGTAACATAAATAATCTAAGCAGTCAGCTGCTTTAGAGAAACCTGGTCGTGGAAGGCTGTTTAAAGACATAGAATTGGCGTGTATAGATAACGCTTTGAAAACAATTCGAGTACCTAACGAGTTAAATCTCTGATTCAATTGAATTTGGTTCAGTTACAAGGATATAGTTAATCAAACTGTGTAACGTGGGTATTTATTCCAAAGGTTTGAGAATAAAAGTATTACAAAATTTAGTAAATAAACAAACTAAATGATAGCAGCTGGCGAAGTTGGACCTGGACGGTGCTCAAACTTGAGGGGCTGGTGGAGTCGGATCTCGGACGGTGCTCGGACTTGGACTGCAAATCTGAAAGCGGTTAGAAAGCAAAGAGGCCGAAATCCGGTCGTCGAGGTCTGGTGGCTATCTTGGCGTAGTAAGCGCTCTCTGGGACGTCCTCTAGCGCCCTCTCGTATCCGACCGTGAAAATGAGAAGCGCCCTCTAGTACCCGTTTGTTGTAACTGATAGTATCTCTGAACCAGGTTCAGGTAAACGAGATCAACTGATTGAATACAAGTAGATCTTTCTTAGTCTTGCTGCAGAAGAGTCTCAGAAGAGACTCAGAAGAGTCAGCCTCATCGCAGAGGATTATTTAGTATAGGTGATTTCTTAATGATCCAATCTCTTTACATGGGAATAAGTTTTTTTACAAAACTTATACATATGACTTGGAAAGCCACTTTTGTTACAAAAAAAGTTTTAATAGATGATTTCTTGAAAACTTGGTATTATATTAGATAAGCTTAGTAAATTATTATTCTCTCTTGTTATTACCTTGTTTACTTTTGGAGTATACAGGGTTGGGCAGCAACTCATTAAATTTCTGTAATAACTTCTTGAAGGCAGATGATAATTTAATAAGAAGGCAACTTCTATAATAGAGAACCAGGTTTAGATAATTCTTTAAGAAACTAATTTTGTTACATAAAACTAGCTAAATGTTTCTCCCCGAAGACTGAATCTCATGTCTCATGTAAGAAATTTTCCATCTTCCAATTTTTGATTGTTTCGTAATTTTTACGTAATTACGATCATGTTTCCAGGCAGAGTCAATAGACCTGCTTTTATGAAGAGCCAAAAAAATGCGATAACAACGAACGAAAATATTAATTCCCACTAGGGTTTGAACCTATCTTACAGTGGCGAATGTTGGGGTGAAGTCGGTTTTGGATGCTTGGAAACGGGGTGCTCTCAAACCGTGGGAAGTTTTGCCTAAACTAGAAAGACCTTAGACTGACTCGACTAGCGACTGTCCCTTGCAAGGTTTGTAAGAGAAGTGTGTGACTTGTGCTAAGGGTGGAAGGGAAGTTGTAAGATAGATGCTGACCACCATCCTTCACTATGTCACGTGGGTCCTACCCTGGAGGGAGTTAAGGACGCGATCGCGAACATACAATTAAACCATTTGGTCGTATAGTAAACTAACCTAAAGCTAACCAACTAACGATAAAAGGAAAAAACTAAACTATCTAACTAAGTGAGGGTACCGAACAATGATGATGATTCTTTTGAACTCTTATTTCTTATGTGTAAATAGTACAGTTACAGCAATTTCGGGTTACTGTCTATGACGGAAGGTTGAGAACAACTATAATTGTGAGAGGTGAAAATTGGTGGATGCGCCGGGCGAATTTGCAATCTCTCTCAATTAACATTTAAAACAAATCCTGACGTAATAGGAAACGGTTAAATTCGAATACATTTTATATCGATTTATTTGTTGTCAAAATTTATTTCACCATATTTAATCCATTGGTTTGAGTCACGCTCCACGAGAGCTTTGTCAATGCTCGCTTTGACGCCACCCATGCTCGTGACATGATACTGTATTATTGGTTAATTTCAAGGTAACTTTGACTACCACAACGTGAAATTTATGGTCCCTAGTCAAATATAATGCAATCGGAACTCGACTGTCTAGTCTAGGTAATTTGTATTACAAATTTGGCAACACCAAACGTCCGGACGTGCCTTAATACAGTTAATAATCACACGGAAAGTTCATTAAAACCCATCAACATTAAATTAGTTCCCATAAATTTCAGCAGTCACCGATTTCGAACTCAACAGGGGTAATTTATGAAAACGCAATTTTCGTTTCTAAAGCGTCATTTTTCAGTCACCCTTCCAGATTGTTATGTAAATGCTGAGTGCGTAAAGGCAGGTGTGTTACGTCCTCTTTTGTCGTTCTTTTAATATCTATATGGCCAGTTTACGTCTCATGATGGCTTCCACAAAGAGCAGCGTCTATTGTTAGCGCAGAATCTGAGCCATTCCGAGATGCAACCTAACAAACCATAAATTTTGTTCTGATAAAGTATTACGCGGAAAAAATAATCTTTAGAGATCTTGCATGACTGGCCACAATGCAACTAGATCAGTGGCGGTTTGTATGTAAGAGCTGCGGAGCTGCAGAACACATACCGAAATGATCAAAAAAATAAAAATTGATATTTGAACCATAAAGGGTTTAGCATCTTTGTGCATAATTAGAACGGTAGAGGAGAACGGAATTGTAAATTAATACACTGCAACTTATATTGGCCCCGTTACTATACTACCGTCAGTAGCTCTCGATTACTGCAAACTTTAGTTGCCTCAAATGTGTTCACAGCGAGCAATTTCGGCTAAGAAGTGATTTCATTGGTTGGCCGCTCACGTGGTGCTTATGGCACTATAACACAAATTTGTGGCTGCAACAGAAGCAGCGCAATCATTACAAAGCTTGGGTACTTTATTACCAAAACAAATCGGACCTAAACAACCATGACTCTTGAAGAACTAATGCGTTCTATCCAACTTCCAATTTCATCTCACGTGTCGTGTGGCTATAACAATATATAGTTTTTGCTAGAAAATAAATTTTTGCGTTTGTACGCGAAGACAAAATAAATGTTAAAGCATTTGGAAAACCCACTCCTGATTTACAAATAAAAGTGGCAGCTTCTAGTCGACGGAAGGGTTATAATCGACAATTTAATAACTTCCACCATGAATCAAATTATACCAGAAATATATAGTAAGTTTTAATTATAAATTCTCAAGTCCTTCCATGAACTAAAATGCAGAACACACTAAACTGCAGCTTACGCGCCGCCACTGAACTAGATTGAGGGTGGCATTGTGTGTGGTGGCGCCCCTCCTATTATCGTTTTTGGAGATTTTAATTGACTTATAAGTCTTTCGGATTCCATTACAGATGCGTTGCATGATTGTGATAAACGTTCAGTATGAGAGCTTTCAAAATTCTCATTAAGTCGCCATTAATAGTAAAGAGCAGAGTAATTTCCCTCAACGCCAGTTACTGCCGTCGTCTAATGACGTTCATTATGGAGATGGTGGATAACCTCAAGGGGACACAAAAGGTTGAGTTTTATGTAAAATTTATACTTGTATTGCATTTATTCCAAACGTCACTAAAAGCTCATTAATCTCCTGATATGGAGAATCTCGCCAATTTGTGTTAAATGCATAACTAAATATTTTTATATACTTTTCTTCTTTCTACTCTTTGTAGTTTGATTCATCTGTCCAATGAACTTTTTACTTTTTTACGTGACTGCTTTTGCTCAACTACTCAGCCTTCTGTAACTGTTTTAGTCTTTATTAAGAAAATTTATAAAATACATAGTGTGAGTTTAAATTAAAGGGGAACAAAGATAATGTACACCAAATTAAACCATACATCCCTTCCACTGTCCATCAGAAAATTTAAATGAAACCCAAATTATTATACATCGGAAAATGAGAACATTACCACTAAAATAACTATGCTGCGTATTGTTTTACCATTGCTTACATTTTAAATTCTATATGTCTCTCAATTTTACTAAATGTTCACCAATTTTAGAACGCTCAAGTTACGCGTTCGTGCTGTACATAATAAATATTCGCGCTATCCAATTATATTTAGTGTTTCTCAAAAAAACTATTTGTGCGTCAAATAATTATTCTGTTACTCCAAAAATGAAATATGCTCGCGCATCTCTCCTTGCCGCTTGCGCTTCCAGACAAGAGGCACGCGAAAAAAGTTTTGTACAAAGTCAGTTCAGGGCCCTGTATTTTTTTTTTTAAAAGCACGATTATAAATTACCACTAAAAGAAGTTTTACGTTTCACATAATGCAAGCCAATTACAGCAAAGCATTTATATATTACGGAAATCAATATCTTTTTTTGTGCAAACCACTTCTGTTTTTACTCTTATTTTCCTTGCCCTAGCACATCTACATCTATAATTTTGAATAAAATTATTTACCATTTGCACAACATTTTATTGCTTGTGTATTTTTGATCAACAAATAGTATTTTTAACTGCTAAATAATATAAGACACTGTCGAAAATTAAATATCTGGGTATTATGTTAGAATTAAATGCGGAATAAAATTTGGTGAACATTTAGTATTTATGGTCAACAAAAGTTATTTTGGCGAACAAAATATATAAGACGCCAGCATTATGTCAATATTTGGTTGTCGTTTTAAGATTATGTATTTTCTTAATTTTGGTGAGCATTTAGTATTTTTGGGAAATGAAAGTATTTTTTTGTATGAAAATATTGGGTAAATTTGGTAGACTGTTAAATACGACCCAAATTAAAATATATTGTTTATTAATTAATTAATGGCAGTTTAGAGACGCAAACAAAATAATATTTAAATATTACTTGTTAAAAAACATTTTAGATTTTTGGTTCAAAAATGGGAATATTTAGTCATCAGGTTCACACAACTTACAAATACACTAAGAGCCGGTTTTACGAAAGTCGGATAAGCATTGGAATAACTATTCCGGAATAAGGGCCGGTTTACATAGCCTCGGTCCACAGTTTATACTTGGATTTATCCGATTCGATTTTTGTAAAAGCCCATTTATCCCGAGTTATTCCGGAATAGCGTTATACCTGGCATATTCTCCTTTCGTAAAACCGGCTTTTAGTCATTTTTATTATTATTCACGCGTCTACAAGTTCTATGGGGTCATTTTTGTTATAAGAAATAGCTAAATCATCTTTTATTAAACTTGTAAGAGACAGATACTCTTCGTCAGAATTGTTTTCTGCTTCGAATGAAGACCTATTCTGTGTTCGCTTACTATTCTGATATTTAATAGATCTAGTTGACAGAATAGTTGGTTTTTCTTTATTCGTTTGCATTTTTTCTTTTTTTTTGAGCCTTTGGAAAGTCCATTCTTCCATCAGCTACACCTAGTATTTCTTTCCTCACTTACTCTTTAGGCCATGTCTACTGATTTTGCTTTTATACACCATTCTGTATTACAAGAAATTTTGTTATAACTGCATCAAAACAGAAATTTTGTTTAGTTTCTTCTCAATTCCTGGTAGTTCTATTTTACTTCGCCGAGCCACTCATTAAGAGGCCAAATAGGCCTTTGTTAGGTTTTTAGAGACCCCTTTAGACCATGCCTGATGAAGCCCAGTAGCCTGCTTATAGAAGCCCTCTTGATTTCACTCACCTCTAGGAAGGGAAAGTCTAGGTACTTGGATCTCTGTGCAGCAAAAGCTGGACAGTGACACAGTAGGTACATGAAGAGGCGTCTTCGTCTTCTTCACACCTTCTGCACATAGGGTTCTCAAGAAAACCCACGATGTAAAGGGGTCTTCTGAAGAGGCAGTGTTCCATGGGCAGCCCAACCGCCTTTTTTAGGTCTTCCCCGTTGAGTCTCAGCAACTCAGCTATTCTTTGTTGATCAGGACCTGAAATGAAGATTCTTGACTATCGAGGTGCGCTCGCCTCCCATTTCTTAAAGTGCCTTTTAGACACCCAGTTCTTGAGGGCGCGCCTTAGCTGACTTGGAGGAATGCCCAGTGCCAGCTCTGGGCCAATGAGGCCAATTTCTGATCTCTTGATCTGAGCACTTGGTCATACATCTTTTGTTGAATCTATCAGATTTTTGCTTCTAGTTTTTTCTTTTTTGACGTTGAATCTCTTTACATTTTTTCTTTCAGTGAAATTTTGTTTACTTTTAAACTTATCATACTGGCAGTTATTTGCTCTTTATTGAAAGTCGTCGTGCAAGTCGAAAGAAGATTATCTACATCTTAGACTCGCCTTTTCTTTTCTTCTTGGCATACCAGTGTTTCTTAAACAGATTATTGTCCACGATCAGAAGTAGGACGTATAATCTCAACGGTGTAATGTTATAAATTTTGATTGTTGTTCCACATGAAACCTAAAATCATATCAATTCTCGCTGACACTGATAGAAGTGTCTTTCAGTGGTAATTGTTTGAATCGAAAAACTGTCAACAGCACTCGCGGTTGCCGACCGCTGACACAATTCGATATAAATGCATCAAGCTTCAGTTTCCACGTTACTGTTGTACATTTTTTTGTGCAACTGCATTGGCGAAATAATAATTTTCGGAGGGTGCCTTTGATATCGCACGCAGCACACGCTTTCATCATACTTTTATTTTTATTGAAAAGAGGGGAAAATGTCAAGGGATGCCGGTGTCGCAGGGGGTGAAGAAAAGGGGTTTTTATGTTGCGAGAAATATCGAAATCGTCCCAAAAGTTTCGCAATAAAGCCCCAACGTGAACCTAATGATACTTTTACCCACAAGCGCTTTCGTGTTGTGACTAGGGTGGCGGGGTGCGCTTTACGGCTGGTTTCCGTATTTATTTATTTACGCCGGTTTGAAGGATCGACAGATTTTATTTGTTTTCGCAACAGTTTTGGGCTACGTTGACATTATGTCTACTGTCTTCTCAAAACCAATTTAAAATTTAATCTAGTTCGCTGGAAAATTCTATTGTTGGAAGGAAGGGATGAAATTTTCATCCCCTCTTATTCCTCAGTGAGAGTACTTGAGTGTATTCTTGTGAATTCTGCGTTGTGTCAACTTATTAATACGTAAATGATTAAATTGTGGTACCTACTCCTCTTACTTGTTATAAATTTGGATTATGTGGATCCTAAAGGCTCGCTTTAGGAAATATAGGAATATATAGGCTTTAGAAAATATATAGTATGAAAATAATCCATACATACAGGCTGTTCCAGCGCTAAGCTTCACCCCCTAAAATTTCCTTATTTTTAAAAAGTTTTATAGAGCAATATCTTAAAACATTTACCGAGTCTGACAGAAGACAGAATCGGATATAACAAAAGAGACTTTGAATTCTTTTGACTAAGGAAATATTAATTTGGACAAGCAGAAATAATGGAACAATCCGCAGAAGCCGATACCTTCATCAACAACTGAAGGAGGCTTGAATGCTTGAAATAATAAGCAACAAATTCTGCAGCATAGAATTAATACAAAAAATTAATTAAAACCCTAACAGAAGTACTTGAAATGTCCTTAATTTTATAATAATCTTACGACCTTTACAATGCGAAATAGACTTTTCAATTTGTTGTTGTGGCTTCTCTGCCAAAGCTTCATTTCAATATTGGAGCATTTCAAGCATTAATGAATACAATTTTCACAATTACCCCTCATTTCCGTAACACCTGCAGATTATGTAAATATTCCGGCCGCCAAACCCTCTTCGTTCCCCATTTACATTTCACACCCACTCGATAGACTGAATATACACAATCAACTCAGACTCAAGCATTCCTGGACAAGAACAATAGCGTGTTTCGTCCACATTCACAATTTATCCGGCAAAAACAATCGAACCAAATCCTCCCTTAATTTAATCAAGAGGTGTCCTCGTGAAATTATCCAGACAATTTCTTAACCCTCCGTCAAATTGCCGGGGCTCGTTTACGCCGTTTATTCCGATAAACCTGCCGGGGGGGCCCCGCATAAACTCGATGGTTGGATAAATTTCGCGTGTCGCGAGCAACACCGTGTCCTCTATGTGCACGGGTCCGGTGGACCATTCTGATGCAAATGTGGGGTTTAGGGGAGCAGGGGAGAGCCGATGGAAGAGTGGCAGATGCAGTTTCTCATTGTTGGGGTGGCTGAGCACAGTCACAGTGCACGAACGCGTGTCGTCCTGACGGCATCTCCGCAGTGCCATGGGCAACTCCAGCTCCGGTGTTCGCAAATCCAGGAGTCTGCCCACTTCTCCGGAAGCGCGGAGGTGGGTTACTTGGATTGATAGCGGCTTTCGTTGTGTTTAATTGTGATCGTTAACCATATTAGGAGCCACTGATGGGCGTCATTATTTTTGTTGATGGTGATTTAATTAATGACCGCGAACGGTGTGACGAATATGAAGAGTAAAGTGGTAGATTTACTTGAAAATAATTAATTAAATTGAGTTTTAAGGCAATTGCGGAAGGGATGTTTTGTGAATTTGGTGAACACGTGCGGGGGGCGGGTCTGCTGTTTCTGATCTTTATTAATTAATTAGTGTTATTCGGAAGATAAGCTTTTATTAAGAGACTTCTGGATAAATTACTTTAAACTAATAATCAGATCTTTGAGTGCCAGTGATAGCATTTCTATTTATATAGTTTAATTAAAACATTACATTTTCAATGTAAAATTAAGTTTATTTTATAAATTATTTAAAAATAAAATTTATTTCCTTAATATCTTCAATATTAAACTCCTATTTAAATAAATATATAAAATAAAAGTTAATCATATAATTATTAATATAAAAAATAATTTAATATTGTTATTAAAAATTATTTGTAAATTTTTTGGATTTATTATTATATTTTTAGAAATTTTTTGTCTTCCATAATATTTTAATCACCCTTGATCTAAAACTTTAAAATAAATAATTCCTGAATAAATAAATATTTTATTAATACCTAAAGTAGGAATATAAGGTATATTTCATATTATAGAAAAAAAAAGGTTAAAATTATATAATTTTTGGATATATTATCAGTATTGTTTTGTCCGTTAATAGCAACGGAGAAACAAAACAAAAACATTCTTCATACATATAATTTTTTTTAATTAATTGAATATGTACATAAAATATAAAGTCATCTTAATTGAAGGTACTACCAACACGAATAATAATAATAATTTTTTTCTTGCTCTTAGTACGTGGTAACATTTAAAAGGGCCCGGGGGGCAGTGGGAGTGGGGTCTTGGACTTAGGAGAAAAAATCATAAAACTGAAAGAATGAAATGGTTTGTTGACGGAGCGTCTCTCGAGATAAATAAGCTGGCGTCGTTGAATAAATATGTATCTCCGCACAATTCCTCGTTGTTTATTTTGGTATTTACTTTTTCAGATCGTCGGCGATTCCCCATAAGGGCGGCAGCAGCATCCCTCTTCCAGGATCGGCTCTTCCAGCCCGACGATGTCCTCCAGACAAAGTACGACCGGTCGCCGGTTCCAGTAGGGCCTCAAGTCCGGCCCTTTCCATGATCCCGCGGGGACCACCTACCTCTCAAATATCGAGTCCGTACCAGGCCAACTCTCAACAGAAAAACTCCATGTTGGACAAACTAAAATTGTTCAAATCCAACGACCGTCCGACGCCAACCACCAACGGCAAAAGAACTAGCAGTTCGAGTGGAGTGTCATCAGCTCGCAGTGAACGAAGTGACAGCAGTGCCAGTTTAGTAGAGCCCAGTGTAGATTTGAAACCAGTGCGTAACGCTTCAAGACTGAAACAAACACGTCCAGCCAAAACGACCCAAGCCAAAAACAGCCCGAATTCGACCAAGAAAGAAACGACCACCGTAACGAAACCAACGAAAACGGCAGTGGAAGTCGAAAAGCACGCCCATAAAGTCGCCAGTCTTCCCGCCTCGAAACTCAGCGAACCGAAAATTAAATTGTCGACGAGCAAAGCAGAAGTGGTTGGTAATAAAAATGTTCAAGGTTCGCAGAACCACTTGCCCACGCAAAACCTGCAACAGACACCCGGTACCGGTATTCCGAAGCCCACGGCGGCTATCAAGGGTACTAGTAAAATTACGCGCGATGACAAAGACAAAACTGGTCTCATCAAACCACCATCGAGAGAAAATTCGCAAGCCAGCATCACCCATAACAAACCAGCAATCGCCCTAGTGTCCCCCATGAAAAACGAGAAAGAGAACCAATTATCGGAGAGCAGTCATAGCGCTTCCACCGGACAACACAGCAACTCCAGCGAGAGCAGCGTCATCTACAAACCGTCAAGCGAGAGCGGTTCGGAACATCACAACATCATTCCTAACCGAAAAGAACCAATTACTTACATATCAGACGCTGCCGACCAATCCAGTAAATTAACCCACCATCTGGAAACGTTGAACGACGAAGAGAAACCTTTGAACCACGAAAATACTTTTGGGGTTCACAATTTCGTTAGAGAAGGGTCGCATGTCGATGAAGATTCTGTCGCGTTGAGCATTGAGCCTATGAGGCCGCTTTTGAGGGGGTATTGTAGTACTTTGACGCTTCCGTCGAGACCTAGACATTATCAGAGGATCCAGCCTGATGGCGGGTCGGATTATTGCGAAATTTCTTTGGCTAACGGGTATCTGTCGGATGGTGAAGTGTTGAGGAACCCACCGGCCAGGGATGTTTCAGATGGGTACATGTCGGAAGGAGGTTCGGTTTTGTATGCGAGGAGGTTGCAGACCATGCCAGCTCATATTCCAAATGGGTAAGTTAAGTAGTGCTGATTTTTTGCTTGTTTTACATAGAATCTAGAGGTAGTACCGTCAGAAAGTGCAATTTTAACTCATCAAATTTTTGCTTGTTCTACATAGAATCTAGAGATACCTAGTACCCCCAAAAGTGCAATTTTAACTCTTCAAATTTTTGCTTATTCTAAATAGAACCTAGAGGTTACCTAGTACCGCCAGAAAATGCAATTTTAACTCTTCAAATTTTTGCTTGTTCTACATAGAATCTAGAGGTACCTAGTACCGCCAGAAAGTGCAATTTTAACTCTTCAAATTTTTGCTTGTTCTACATAGAATCTAGAGGTACCTAGTACCGCCAAAAAGTGCAATTTCAATTCTTCAAAATTTTTCTGGTTCTACATAGAGTTTAGAGGTACCTGGAACCGCCAAAGAGAACAATTTTAACTTTTCAAAATTTTGCTTGTTCTACATGGAATTTAGAGGTACCTAGTACCTCTAAAGAGAACAATTTTAACTCTTCAAAATTTTGCTTGTTCTACATAGAATCTAGAGATACCTAGTACCGCCAAAAAGTGCAATTTTAACTCTTCCAAATTTTGCTTGTTCTACATAGAATCTAGAGGTACCTAGTACCGTCAAAAAGTGCAATTTTAACTCTTTAAAATTTTTGCTTGTTCTACATAGAATCTAGAGGTACCTAGTACCGCCAAAAAGTGCAATTTTAACTATTCAAAATTTTGCTTGTTCTACATAGAGTCTAGAGGTACCTGATACCGCTAAAGAGAACAATTTTAACTCTTCAAAATTTTGCTTGTTCTACATGGAATTTAGAGGTACCTAGTACCTCTAAAGAGAACAATTTTAACTCTTCAAAATTTTGCTTGTTCTACATGGAATTTAGAGGTACCTAGTACCTCTAAAGAGACCAATTTTGACTCTTCAAAATTTTGCTTGTTCTACATAGAATCTAGAGATACCTAGTACCCCCAAAAGTGTAATTTTAACTCTTCAAAATTTTGCTTGTTCTGCATAGAATCTAGAGGTACCTAGTACCGTCAAAAAGTGCAATTTTAACTCTTTAAAATTTTTGCTTGTTCTACATAGAATCTAGAGGTACCTAGTACCGCCAAAAAGTGCAATTTTAACCATTCAAAATTTTGCTTGTTCTACATAGAGTCTAGAGGTACCTGATACCGCCAAAGAGAACAATTTTAACTCTTCAAAATTTTGCTTGTTCTACATAGAATCTAGAGGTACCTAGTACCGCCAGAAAGTGCAATTTTAACTCTTCAAATTTTTGCTTGTTCTACATAGAATCTAGAGGTACCTAGTACCGCCAGAAAATGCAATTTTAACTCTTCAAATTTTTGCTTGTTCTACATAGAATCTAGAGGTACCTAGTACCGCCAAAAAGTGCAATTTTAATTCTTCAAATTTTTGCTTGTTCTACATAGAATCTAGAGGTACCTAGTACCGCCAGAAAGTGCAATTTTAACTCTTCAAATTTTTGCTTGTTCTACATAGAATCTAGAGGTACCTAGTACCGCCAAAAAGTGCAATTTTAACCATTCAAAATTTTGCTTGTTCTACATAGAGTCTAGAGGTACCTGATACCGCCAAAGAGAACAATTTTAACTCTTCAAAATTTTGCTTGTTCTACATAGAATCTAGAGGTACCTAGTACCGCCAGAAAGTGCAATTTTAACTCTTCAAATTTTTGCTTGTTCTACATAGAATCTAGAGGTACCTAGTACTGCCAGAAAGTGCAATTTTAACTCTTCAAATTTTTGCTTGTTCTACATAGAATCTAGAGGTACCTAGTACCGCCAGAAAGTGCAATTTTAACTCTTCAAATTTTTGCTTGTTCTACATAGAATCTAGAGGTACCTAGTACCGCCAGAAAGTGCAATTTTAACTCTTCAAATTTTTGCTTGTTCTACATAGAATCTAGAGGTACCTAGTACCGCCAAAAAGTGCAATTTCAATTCTTCAAAATTTTTCTGGTTCTACATAGAGTTTAGAGGTACCTGGAACCGCCAAAGAGAACAATTTTAACTTTTCAAAATTTTGCTTGTTCTACATGGAATTTAGAGGTACCTAGTACCTCTAAAGAGAACAATTTTAACTCTTCAAAATTTTGCTTGTTCTACATAGAATCTAGAGATACCTAGTACCGCCAAAAAGTGCAATTTTAACTCTTCCAAATTTTGCTTGTTCTACATAGAATCTAGAGGTACCTAGTACCGTCAAAAAGTGCAATTTTAACTCTTTAAAATTTTTGCTTGTTCTACATAGAATCTAGAGGTACCTAGTACCGCCAAAAAGTGCAATTTTAACTATTCAAAATTTTGCTTGTTCTACATAGAGTCTAGAGGTACCTGATACCGCTAAAGAGAACAATTTTAACTCTTCAAAATTTTGCTTGTTCTACATGGAATTTAGAGGTACCTAGTACCTCTAAAGAGAACAATTTTAACTCTTCAAAATTTTGCTTGTTCTACATGGAATTTAGAGGTACCTAGTACCTCTAAAGAGACCAATTTTGACTCTTCAAAATTTTGCTTGTTCTACATAGAATCTAGAGATACCTAGTACCCCCAAAAGTGTAATTTTAACTCTTCAAAATTTTGCTTGTTCTGCATAGAATCTAGAGGTACCTAGTACCGTCAAAAAGTGCAATTTTAACTCTTTAAAATTTTTGCTTGTTCTACATAGAATCTAGAGGTACCTAGTACCGCCAAAAAGTGCAATTTTAACCATTCAAAATTTTGCTTGTTCTACATAGAGTCTAGAGGTACCTGATACCGCCAAAGAGAACAATTTTAACTCTTCAAAATTTTGCTTGTTCTACATAGAATCTAGAGGTACCTAGTACCGCCAGAAAGTGCAATTTTAACTCTTCAAATTTTTGCTTGTTCTACATAGAATCTAGAGGTACCTAGTACCGCCAGAAAGTGCAATTTTAACTCTTCAAATTTTTGCTTGTTCTACATAGAATCTAGAGGTACCTAGTACCGCCAAAAAGTGCAATTTTAACTCTTCAAATTTTTGCTTGTTCTACATAGAATCTAGAGGTACCTAGTACCGCCAGAAAGTGCAATTTTAACTCTTCAAATTTTTGCTTGTTCTACATAGAATCTAGAGGTACCTAGTACCGCCAAAAAGTGCAATTTTAACCATTCAAAATTTTGCTTGTTCTACATAGAGTCTAGAGGTACCTGATACCGCCAAAGAGAACAATTTTAACTCTTCAAAATTTTGCTTGTTCTACATAGAATCTAGAGGTACCTAGTACCGCCAGAAAGTGCAATTTTAACTCTTCAAATTTTTGCTTGTTCTACATAGAATCTAGAGGTACCTAGTACCGCCAGAAAGTGCAATTTTAACTCTTCAAATTTTTGCTTGTTCTACATAGAATCTAGAGGTACCTAGTACCGCCAGAAAGTGCAATTTTAACTCTTCAAATTTTTGCTTGTTCTACATAGAATCTAGAGGTACCTAGTACCGCCAGAAAGTGCAATTTTAACTCTTCAAATTTTTGCTTGTTCTACATAGAATCTAGAGGTACCTAGTACCGCCAAAAAGTGCAATTTCAATTCTTCAAAATTTTTCTGGTTCTACATAGAGTTTAGAGGTACCTGGAACCGCCAAAGAGAACAATTTTAACTTTTCAAAATTTTGCTTGTTCTACATGGAATTTAGAGGTACCTAGTACCTCTAAAGAAAACAATTTTAACTCTTCAAAATTTTGCTTGTTCTACATAGAATCTAGAGATACCTTGTACCGCCAAAAAGTGCAATTTTAACTCTTCCAAATTTTGCTTGTTCTACATAGAATCTAGAGGTACCTAGTACCGTCAAAAAGTGCAATTTTAACTCTTTAAAATTTTTGCTTGTTCTACATAGAATCTAGAGGTACCTAGTACCGCCAAAAAGTGCAATTTTAACTATTCAAAATTTTGCTTGTTCTACATAGAGTCTAGAGGTACCTGATACCGCTAAAGAGAACAATTTTAACTCTTCAAAATTTTGCTTGTTCTACATGGAATTTAGAGGTACCTAGTACCTCTAAAGAGAACAATTTTAACTCTTCAAAATTTTGCTTGTTCTACATGGAATTTAGAGGTACCTAGTACCTCTAAAGAGACCAATTTTGACTTTTCAAAATTTTGCTTGTTCTACATAGAATCTAGAGATACCTAGTACCCCCAAAAGTGTAATTTTAACTCTTCAAAATTTTGCTTGTTCTGCATAGAATCTAGAGGTACCTAGTACCGTCAAAAAGTGCAATTTTAACTCTTTAAAATTTTTGCTTGTTCTACATAGAATCTAGAGGTACCTAGTACCGCCAAAAAGTGCAATTTTAACCATTCAAAATTTTGCTTGTTCTACATAGAGTCTAGAGGTACCTGATACCGCCAAAGAGAACAATTTTAACTCTTAAAAATTTTGCTTGTTCTACATAAAGTCTGAGGTACTTAGTACCGCCAAGGAGAACAATTTTAACTCTTCAAAATTTTGCTTGTTCTACATGGAATTTAGAGATACCTAGTACCGCCAAAAAGTGCAATTTTAACTCTTTAAAATTTTGCTTGTTCTACATAGAGTCTAGAGGTACCTAGTACCGCCAAAGAGAACAATTTTAACTCTTCAAAATTTTGCTTATTCTACATAGAATCTAGAAGTACCTAGTACCGTCAAAAAGTGCAATTTTAACTCTTCAAAATTTTGCTTGTTCTACATAGAATCTAGAGGTACCTAGTACCGCCAAAAAGTGCAATTTTAACTTTTCAAAATAAGACAATTGTGTTTAAGCGTTGATTGAGATATTTACAGTAAATATCTCAATCAACGGTTTAAGTTAACTGTGGGAGCTATGAACCTCTGCGTTGTTAGTTTTAAACCTAAGGTAGGTTTACTAAACTTTCACCAAATGCGGTGTTTGTCATTTTATTACTTTCTTTAGTGTTGAAAATTTTCCGTCCATTTTTTTTTTAGTTTATTAATTTTGTAGTAATTTTTTTACTTTATTTGCTCATATTTTTTATCTTCTGGTTTATATTTATTTGACTATTAATTTTTTTTTACAGCCGGGAAAATTTGTCGAATTCTATGACATCAAAATCATGACAGAAATGACCAATTATTTTCCGGAGATAAATAATACCCTAAAATTCTCCCTATGGAAATAATACTAATATTATTTACTTTTAAACACAAATTTATTGAGCACTACAGTTTGGAACCTTGTCAAATTAATTTTTTTTCAAATTTAATTTTTGTATTACTTTACTAAGGTTGTGAAAAAAATTGTATATACAGCTCGGGAGAAAAATGCAATTATTTCCTCGGTGCTTTGGGGTCTTTGGGCTACGCCCTCGTGCCCAAAACTGCACTGTAATAATACTGCATTTCGCTCCCTCAATGTATAATCTACTATTGTCTTTACCGCTTTATCCTTTATTGAGCCTCTCTCTGACTTTTCAATAATTTTATCGTTGAATAGTAGTATGAGATAGCCGCATCTGACACCACTTCTTTACCTCACCTTTACATGTGCGAGATCACATTATGTTGCGGTTGGCGCTGTATATCATGTTGCATACTTCACGGGAGTGTTCAAATCCAAAATGGAAATGTTAAAGTAATAATTAACGGTAAATTTAAGTTCAAAATATCAGCAATCAAATAGTGTTCACAAAATGATGTTTGCACATGCGCAAAGGTTGTGTGGGTGAGATGGAGAGGTGGTGCTAGAATCGGCTATCTTATACTACTGATAATTATTTAGTAATTTTGATAATTTTTTAGTTTAAATTCTTTGTTTATTGAAATGACTATTACTCAGGGTATGTCGCGAACCAACGACTAATGAGGGTCATTTTACACCCTCATGTTACAATACGAGTTTTGAATATTAAGTGACACGTGCGCCTGAAAGTCCGTTATAACCGATAACTAGAAATATGGAGCTTTAACATGAGAACACTAGTCATTAATTATTTGTAGAAACTTTCTAGCAGTTTTTTTGTAATAATAGGTGGAATTGGTGCTGCAAATAATAGTTGATTCTTGATAAGAAAAGTTTAAGATCGAACAACTTCCTAAGAAATTATGATATATCAGAATAGTTAAAAATTAAAAAATTACCAAATACGTGGTGACGTCAAAATCTATATTTTTTGTGATTACTCTAACTTCAGTCATCTCTATGTTATGCTTTATAGTAATGTTTGCTTAAAATTCCACAAAATGTACCTCGAACGAGACAACGGTATTCTCAACGTCCTTTGAATGGCAGTAAGACACTTTGGGAGAGGTCAACGAAACGGAGTTTCTTCAGTTTATTGAGTTAAAGGCACCTGGGGCCTGACTAACTCGCGTGTATGTTACCATTAATACCGAACTTTAATAAAAACTTTCTGTGGCATGGTTGACTGTCTCGCTTTGAATAATAAAGCGATTTCATGGCCTTTCTGGGCATAAACGACTTCACCAGAAACTTGGTAATTTGCATTCAAGTTATACACAGTTCTGAACTGAGCTTTTACCGAAAATTTATGGAAATGCTTTAGTTGAATTGTTACCTGATTATTTCCATGTCCAACTTTCACTAAGTCGTTAATATCAATAATTCGAGACCTAGAAGTTGACGCTTTTAGGATTCATTTCTTTTAACGCTGGCCTTAAAGTGCCGTCAAACGCCTTCCTGTGAAAGTGCCGTTAATCTATATGGCGGCACTTTAGTGTGTTAGGGCAAGGAAAAAGGTTAGAAAAGTTTTTCAAGTAGTAATTTTTAATGGTGCTTTAAAAAAAATTACTGGGCCTGGAACTGACCTTTTGTAGAACTCTATTTTCCCAAAAAAATAGTATCGTTCAAACGAGGATTTGAACCCGAGGCCTGTCTATAGTACGCCACCGGTTTTCCACGGCTCTATCGATTTCGCTAGTCGTTGCGTGTTCGATCTTTGCAGTGTCTCGTTTTTCCGTGATGACATCACTTACGTGTTGCGCGCGCATTAACGGCACTTTAATAGGAAGCCGTTCGACGGCACTTAAGTAGTTTTTTTTTAATGCACAACTAAGGCGCAAGATGTTTGGCTTTAACAATAAGTGTTGGTGATGAGAATTTATAAGATTTTTATTGAAAATAAGAAAAAAATTGTAAGGGAGCGGTTGATCTGGCAACAATTGAAGCGATGGCAATGACTTGCAGTGGAGGAACAGGTGGGGGCAGTATACAGGTGGCGAGGCGTGCCACACCAACTGTCACCAGCTTCAAAGAAAGCGGTAATCTAGAAGGGGTTGTTAAGTATATGCAGGTATTGCAGACTTAACGGAAATATGACTAATTGCAGGAAACGAGTCTAGGTTTAAACGACATTGTGTCCCCTTTGAGCTGTAGTTACTAAAAACAAATAACTATGTTATGATAAACATATCAGCAATGGTCACGCTACAATAATAGCTATAGTAAGTTTTTTCAAGTTGTGACACTGTCCTAACTACATAGTAATGTAAATGTAAAAACCATTGAAGCTAAAATTAGTAAAGGATTTATTTGGTTTATTAACAACTTTTGGATGTAAGAACTAAACGAGTAGTGAAACGGGAAAATGGCCCCGAACTGGAAGGTGGTAGCTTCAAGTTCTGGATCAATTAAAGACACGCGCGTGAACGACTTCCCTTAATTGCCGGCTCCGATTTTGAATGCAACTAAACCAGATTAGCGAGCCCCCGTCTTAATTCCAACCTAACACCGATTCCGTCGTTTATCTTCGGGGCAAGCTACCGGAGGGGGCGCTTTGTCTTTGAGGATTTGGGAAAACCGTCAGTCACCTTGACTGTCGACCATTAATCTAACGAGGGGAGGTGATTTACCCAAGTTCTGAAACAATGTTTATAAATCCGTAATTCTGATCTCCCCCATTCATAACAATGTGACCATACAGACACCATTCATCATTTTGATGGGGCACTTTATTACCATTATAAAGGCAGAAATCTCCCTTCCTTTCACTTACAGTTTTTTGGTCGCGCCATCATTGGTCCGAACCGCGTCCAATTTTCTCGAAAGAAAAGCGGATCACGGGGGGAAATTGAGTCGTAGTTCACGATTTGTTACTTTGATCAATTTATGTAAATTGTTGATGTGGTTAGTAGATGATGATTCTATGTAACAAAATCTTTTATTAAATCACGTTGAGGCTTGAAATGGTAATTGCAATTTGCGTAACTAATCACACAAGTACTCGATCCATTACGTAGTTCCGGGGTTTAATTAAATTTTCTTTACCGCGTCATCCCGTAGAGATACAATGAATTCCCCGATGGGTGAGGGGATGTTTAGCTTGTGTTAACATTTGAGATGGATGAGGAGATGGTGTTTCTATTTACTTGAACTATGAGTAGTGTGTGTTCACCCGTCAGTTGGTTCAGTGCCGGACTAATTAATTTCTTGCCTCAACCACATGTTGTTATTAACAAAAACCACCCCCAATCTCTGCCTACGTTTTAGAAAACGGTTTTACGTTACTAGATTTATCCAGATGTTAAAGTTTACGTTATACAGGGTGCTTACATTAAATGATTAAAAAAACTTTTGTCATCTGCTGAAGACACAATAGAAAGATTTTGGACACTTAGGGCCAGTTGTACAATCTCAAGTTAACCCAGAATCACCTGACTTTGGGTCAGTTGGTAAGGTACAGCCAATCAAATCGTTCATACCTTAGCAACTGACTCAGAGTCAGCTGACTCTGGGTTAACTCGTGATTGTACAACTGGACGGTCCAGTTGTACCAGTCTGGACCTTAAAGTTAAAAAAAATTGACTTAAACGTGCATGTAAAAAAAATGAATAGACTGACACTTATTTCTACACAAAAGCTGACTTGGCCAAAACTGCTTCTGGTTAGTTGTAGATTCTAAAAAATGTTGGGAAATGATTTTTGAAGCCTTCCAGGACCAGTCCAGTCCTGCCCATCCGTTCTTTCAAATGAATCATCCAGTAGGGTAGAGCATGGCGCGTGTCACCAAGTAGTTCCCGTCTTTCCAACAATACGAACGCCAGCTGGCTCACGCGACTCCATTCGGTTAACAGGTATAGCACCACGGTCATTAACAACCCCGAAGATGAGCCTCGAAACTTCCAACAACTCCACCTCTCAATTACAACTTGTACAGCCGCACAGGTTCCTCGCAGGATCGTTTCGTTGTAGTCCAAAGCTCCTGAAATCCGATCGATAAGGATAGCGCGAAGAAGCCGTCCTTCCTATGCAGTTGTATTCTACACCCCCAAGCCCCAAGAAGGGTTCCTCCTGTTGCTCCTGGCGCGTCAGTCGCGCCTCGACCCCTGCGTCGCGTGGTGGGGCGGAATCAGATGTTTAATTCGACCGTGGTGCAATATACAGAGGGAGCAAGCGTAGGGTACATGCGCCCCCTCATCGATTTCATATTGTAGACGCCAGACAGACATGGTCACTGGGCCTAACTGAAATATTATTAACGAATCTCTCGCACATTCCCGGCACTTGTTCAAGTCAGTGTTTTAGTTTATCCCAAAAGAATAGTGTGATGATCCTGCTGACACCGGATCAGGACGTGTCCTTCCACCACCGGGAAACGAGGCGGGAAACTCTTGGTATGATCATGAATGTTCATTGTGCTCGGACTGACGTTTTCCTGTTTATGTTTCGTTAAATATTAATTAGTTGCATATCGGTTTAACCGAAAGTGTTGCGGTGAAACTGATACTTCGGAATAATTAATGGACCAACAGTGATCTACAATTAAGGATTGCGCCCCTTAATCGATTAGTGTTATATTTTTGTTATCAACCAACCACTATGATGGGTAGGTAATGTTTTTTCTTAATGATCGTTTTATTGTTTTGCTTACGGATCCTTGCAATGGAGGCAATTAAGAGCCGGCAGCGCTTTTAATTGTTGTAATACACGTGTAGCCAAAGCACATAACAATAAATAAGGATTTGTTTCTCGAATTGCGCTTCCTTCGCCGTAAATAACGTCTTAAGACACTCCCTTAGGATTAAGGCTATTCATCCAGTTCGTTTCGGTGAAAGCTGAATCTTCAACGTTTTTGGCCAATTCAGTTAATACTTAATCAAGATTAGTCTTACAAAGGAACTTAATGGAAACTGGAGACACTTCCCTATTGTCGCCTTTTCCAATTGTTTCACTGCCAGTTACAAATAATTCACTCGATAGCCAATAACGGCGCCTCAAGAAAATGGCTGAAATAATTCAATAGAAGAAAAGAAATCGGCTACACAATTCCACCACTTAACTGTCTGTTATCTTGTTTATTCAGAGCGTCTCGCATCATCCCCAACTTTTTGATGTTGATAAAGCAGCCCTGTCGTCGGTTAACTTGTACAAATACGTTTGCAGGGGTCGCTCTCTGTTTGAAGATTTCGTTAGGTTTTTCGGTTCCGGCTTGTTTCTTGTTTTGTGTAAATCCTAACTTAATTTCTGGACTTTTCCTGTAATCAACTAGAAACGGGTTGCTGGGGCTAGAGTTGTTCTAGCCAAGTTACAGGAGTTTCAGAGCTTGCTTTACGAGCTTTAACTTTTTATGGCGGTGGAGTTCTACCATTGTTGGATTGGATGACTCACGTCCCACGGGGACACACCTTGAAATTTGGACGGAAAGTTCAACGAGTGGATCTTAAAATTTTAATGTTGATAAAGCTGTAAAGTTAAAAGGAGCATTAAAAATTGAATGCGAGCAGGTATTTTTCTGTGCCAGTTTGCACAATGAAATGGGGACCTTTTCAGGCTGAAGTGTTCACATAAAGTTCTACGTGTATATGCCAGGAACATGTTTACAAGTCCAGTGACTTTCCTGTGCGATTTTATCTCGTTGAACACACTTGTAACTTGTAGATTATCTACAAGTTCATTAATTCACCCTTTCGTTCCCGTGCACGGAAGCATTTCACACAGTGTCTTTACCTTTGTTTAAGAAAATAGAAAATGGTAGCTTCCACTTCGAGTAAATGCGCTAGGTAATTTTGAAAAGCACTTTTCATACTTTACATCCCAAAACCATTTTCCCAAATTACACAAAACGTAAATTATAATTTCCTAAACTCATCATAAGCTCCAATTTGCTCTTCGTCTCACAAGTCTTTTTACAGTAAGAATTACTGGTTGCATACCCCAACCTTTATGTTAGTAATTCGCTAATATTGGAGCACTTCACTTTTCTACAAACAACTGAGGGAGTATAAACCAAGTTTTTTCCCCCAAAAAAAATTCAGGTCTTGCAATTGTTTACAAATAACTTGAAAAGTTATATGAAATTTTAGATAACAACCAAATGTGGCTAAGTCTTCACTCTTCCGTTGGCTTTCTCTTAAAGTGCCATTAATCCATATGACGGCACTTCAGTGTGTTGGGGCAAGGAAAAAGATTAGAAAAGTTCTTTTCAAGTAGTAGTTTTTAATCGTGCTTTTAAAAAAAAATTACTGGGTCCTGAACCCTGAACTGACCTTGCGTAGAACTTCTTTTTCCCAAAAAAAGTATTGTTCGAACGAGGATTTGAACCCGAGGCCTGTCTATTCGTACGCCGCTTGTTCTTCACGTCTCTATCGACCTCGCTAGTCGTTGAGTGTTCGATCTTTGTACTTTCTCGTCTTCCCGTGATGACATCACTTGCCTGTTGCGCGCGCATTAACGGCATCTTAATAGGAAGCCGTTTGACGGCACTTTAAGTGCAGTGTTCAACGTTCAATGAAAATTGAAGAGTGGGTAAAGTAAACAATGACCTTCAATTTCTATATACTTTGTCTTTGTTATATAGGTAATGAATTTGGTGTCGGTGTCAACTTGTGACACAATCTTCTAATGAAAATTGCGTCACAAGTTGAAAGTGATTATTTGCTGTCAACCTTCTTTGGTCTTCATTGTAATGGGGTAGTTTTTTTATCTAAACTATTAATTAATTAATGATATTAACTATTTCTTTAATGACAAGAAGCTAAATATTGATATCTATTCGTGCTGATGGTAAGAATCTTATTATATCGACCCCTTTGTGGGATGGATTCCTTGATGCAAAAAAACTAGATGAGACCATCTGAAGCATCTTGATAAGTTATAGATCATGCATACTTAACATATTTTCGAATTTAGGACCTGCTTTATCACCTATTACGATACATCCACGCTCTTCAGAATTCAGATGAACCTTTAGGTTTGATCTACTTGAAAGGAAGATCTCTCATTAGGAGCAAATTTCAACTTTACTGGCGTTCAAGTGTCACGTTGTGTGATTTCTTAACATGATGTAGTTAAAATAAGAATAGTTATAGAGTAAAACCTTTATTTTTCTACGGGAACAAATATAATGTACATCCCTTGCACTGTCCATCAGAAAATTTAATGAGCATCAAAAAATGTAAGTGAAACCCAAATTATTATACATCAGAAAATGAGAACATCATCACTAAAATAACTATGCTGCGTATTGTTTTACCATTGCTTACATTTTAAATTCCATATGTCTATCAATTTTACTAAATGTTCACCAAATTTAGAACGCTCAAGTTACGCGTCCGTGCTGTACATAATAAATATTCGCGCTATCCATTTATATTTAGTGTTTCTCAAAAAAACTATTTGTGCGTCAAATAATTATTCTATTACTCCAAAAATGAAATATGCTCGCGTATCTCTCTTTGCCGCTTGCGCTTCCAGACAAGAGGCACGCGAAAAAAGTTTTGTACAAGGTTAGTTCAGGGCCCTGGAATTTTTTTTTTAAGCACGATTAGAAATTACCACTAAAAGAAGTTTTACGTTTTACATAATACAAACCAATTACAGCAAAGCATTTATATATTACAGAAATCAATATCTTTTTTTGTGCAAATCACTTCAATTTTTACTCTTATTTTCCTTGTTCTAGCACATCTACATCTATAATTTTGCATAAAATTATTTACCATTTGCACAACATTTTATTGCTTGTGTCTTTTTGATCAACAAATAGTATTTTTAACTGCTAAATAATATAATACACTGTCGAAAATTAAATATCTGGGTATTATGTTAGAATTAAATGCGGAATAAAATTTGGTGAACATTTAGTATTTATGGTCAACAAAAGTTATTTTGGCGAACAAAATATATAAGAGGCCAGCATTATGTCAATATTTGGTTGTCGCTTTAAGATTATGTGTTTTCTTAATTTTGGTGAGCATTTAGTATTTTTGGGAAATGAAAGTATTTTTTTGTATGAAAATATTGGGTAAATTTGGTAGACTGTTAAATACGACCCTTTTTCTATTGGATACTAAAATCTTTGTAACTATGTTTTAAGAAATTACCTCTAACTTGAGGTGGATATCTAAAAACCATTTGCTATATAAACCTGAACAAGAAGCTTTATCGTCTTAAATAAATCAATGAAGACATGGAAGTATCCTTGAAATAAAGACAATCTTTGAAACGATGTCTGACATAGATATCTTTGGCATATAAAATTTGATTGCCATTGAAATCTCTAAAGGACGACATCGCTTTTATTGAAATTTTATAGAACGATCCTTAGGACGATATCGACAGCGATTTGAACGCATAACCCTTATAAGGGACTAGGATGCACGCAACACGTTTTTGCTCCACATTCAAGGAGTGACCCGACCATAAACCCTAATAACAGCGTTTTGTTATTCAAGACGCCAAAATCCAGAGAATTACTTGAAACTTCCAAAATGCAGGCAAAGCAAACTTTCATTTTCCTCAAAATTTACCTTTGAGACTAAAACATCCCTTAAATCTGTAGAGTCATTATTAGTTGATAAGCTTTTTTCTCGAACTTACAATTTCGCTTGGTAAATTGCTTTTAATTGCAGGTCGCCCCGCATTTCCCCCGGCCTCACGGTGTTGACAGAGCAGACTTCCCGACGGGGGCGCGTCGAGGAGCCCCCACCGCCCCCTGCTCCTCGAGTGACGTCGCGGTCATCCCGGAACGGCGTCGCTCTCCAAGACACCAAACATGGCCAATGGAAACGATACACAGACTCCCCAGGAGTTGGCAGTCCTCCACCTCCAGCTCCCGCCCCATCCAGTCCGACCAGCAGTCGAAGGGAACGTCGAAGCAGCCCCCACGGAAACAGCAACAAGGAGAAGAGCTCGTCCAAAGTGAGAGGAGTACCGCAAAGTTTCGGGTACGTCAAAAGGAGCAGCTCCACCACGAACGGTACTAACGGCACTGCCAACGGAACTTCCCAACAAGTCCAAGGTTGGTTTCACTAATTAGTAATTTGCTCTCAGTAGTTTGGTTTTGTTAATAACAATTTGTTGCTCAACTGTGAGACAGTAATTTGAAATCTTACAATTTGGCAATTTTGCAGTTGCACAGAACCAATCAGGGAAAACGGCCTCGGTGTCGGCGGTTCCTAGGACGAAGGTTAAGGTTTCAGGCGGTACCCAAACCTGTTCCAGTGATCTGCAACAATCCCACAGTAAGAATTTGTATTTACTTTTAGTTGAAAAGTGACTTATTGGTCTTGTTTCAGAAGCAAACGCCCCCCAGTTCAAGAGTTATTCATTAACCGGGAACGCTGCCAGCCAGCTCAGTCAGTCGGTTAGAGAGAGATTGATGATGGGATCACAAAGTCTTCCAAAATGTGCTGGTCAAGAATATGGGTTAATTTTACGTCAAGGCAGGCCGAAAGCAAGCGACGGTTCGCTCTCAGACACCCAGGCTATCGAGAACACCAGTCCATACGCCCCCTGGTTACGACACAGGTACTTTTGCGTGATTTCTTTAGAAACTTTTGACAATTATCCCGTTTTTCAGCAATACGTACTCAGTAGCTCCCAGATTATCTGAAACCGACAGCATGGAGAGCTTAACAAGTCTTCCTGGCCATCGGAGCAGCTTAACGCACACGAGACTGCTAAGGGATTCCCCTTCGAGACTCAGTCGAAGCAATAGTATTAGGTAATTGTCAAAGGCGATATTTAACTGAGCTAAAAAAAAAAATTTCTTAAACTACTGGCAATACTGAGTTAATGAAGTTGTAATAACTGTTTGTTTGTAAATAGCTACCTCAGAGAACGGACGTTTCCAAGGTATAAGCGGATGCCAAAAAAAAAACTACAATATACATTTATTACCCATGAGTATTTATAAGGAAAAAAAGGGAACGTTGAGGAGTTGCTGGACCTTATAAATGTTTAGCGGGTAGTATGGCTTTAGCACACTGTTTTGTCCGCTTTCACTGGCTCGCAATAATTGACATAAAACACCGTTTTGCTCTTTGTGATTGTACTTGCTGATATGGTTGGTGTGGTGATGGGGAAGTCATGGCAATTTGTCGCTTGTTTCAGGTCTACGAAATCGGAAAAATTGTACCCTTCTATGCTACATAGAAATACGGAACCAGAGACTGAGCCGTACTATTGCCTTCCCATTGGGGCTCTTAGTCATTGGTCTCAACCGACCAGTCCTGCACCAGGAAGCACCAGGACCTTCCCGCTATCGCCGACGCACTCTTCTACACCTAGGCACAGTCTCCCTAAGAATGATGATGGTAAGAATTGCTGGTTGCATAACTCGACTACCACTTTGATAAACAATTTTAGGTAACTTCAGTAATTAGACTTTCAACTTGCTGTTAATGATAAAAGATAATTGTAAGCAGAAATGTTGGAGGAATTGCCGATCACATTAGTAGAAATGTTTAGAAAATTAGTTGTTACTCTCTAATTTGTAGACGAAATTTAGAGTACGTTTCCACCGTTCTATTTTTTCTTATGGTGTTGTAGGAAAGGAGCGGGTAGTTTTTGATTGTGTTGTTAATGCTGAGAGCACCAAGTAGGGGTGAAAATGAAATGAAGAAAAGGAAAGATTGAAGAACTAAAGAAATGAATAGGAAAAAAGTTAATCAGTGTCGGACAACCGACAACAGTCACTTATTTATATGTCTATGAATGTCTGAACTGATAACATGCGTTAAAAGAACACACCACAAGTAATAGAAATCAAAACGCAAAAGTTATCAGAACATAGAAATGTCTCTAAGGAATGGCCAAACGAAAAATCACAGCTAAACTCTGCAGAAATAATAGATCTAATGCTGAAGAAAATAAAGGAAATAAAAGAAGCAGCAGTGTAAGTTGTCTTCTAATCTTCAATTAAAATAAAGAAATTGGAAAAAAGAAGTCTGGAACAAAGAATCAAAAAATAAGTTTGAGAAATCAATTTTGAACCTAAAAGAACATAAAACACATGAAGTCCAAATTTGAAAACAAGACTAAATGAGGACCGGATTTATCTCAGATCCTATTTGTCTCACATCAACAGGGAAAGAGCTTTATTAAGAAAATCGTTCATGATAAAATCACCGAAAATATTTTTAGTGCTCCATTATTTTTGGGGGATGGTGCAATCGTTATTAAAATAATTTAAATCAATCTGGCTATGTCCTCATAATCACATTTTGGTTTATG
This sequence comes from Schizotus pectinicornis, assembly GCA_951805265.1. Lineage (NCBI taxonomy): Eukaryota > Metazoa > Arthropoda > Insecta > Coleoptera > Pyrochroidae > Schizotus > Schizotus pectinicornis. The sequence continues at coordinate 3,504,241 of OX638202.1, read as the reverse complement.
TCTCCGTTAGTCCTTAAGTTACAGACCTAAGATTTGTTGCATTTTCTTCATCTTTTCATCCTCTTTACGATAATAGTAAAATTTGCTATACGTTCTGATTTGAATTTATTCAAAAATAAAAGAAGAATAAAAAGAAGAAATAAAAAGAAGGAAGCTACTTACTAAAACTGATTGCGGATTTTAAAAGAAGAATGAAATAACGTCTTGATTAGCATTCTCAACAAGAACGATTGAGGTTCTTTAAAAAACGGTTTTCCAAACAAAGATATAACCTATTCTTATTCTTGGAAGGTGTATCTTTGCTCAACAGTTAATGAATTCATTTTATGTAAAATTGAACGAGTTTTCTAATTAGGTGCATTTCCATATACCTTATACCATTTGAAGTTTTTGAGAAAAAGTTTATTTTATGTTATTGCCTTCCAATTGCGCCACCTCCCAAAAACAATTGTGAACTAAAAATATACTCCGTGAAAAATGGGCGATTTTCTTAACGAAGTTTTTTTTCACGTTGATCTGAAATAAATTATGTCCTTATCCTTAAGGATTTCACTCTGTAGAATCCTCAAAATTATAATATTATATGGAAATAATAACAAACCCGAATACTCAATTTAAATACCAAATTTACCCAATATTTTTATACAAAAAAATACTTTCATTTCCCAAAAATACTAAATGCTCACCAAAATTAAGAAAATACATAATCTTAAAGCGACAACCAAATATTGACATAATACTGGCCTCTTATATATTTTGTTCGCTAAAAATAACTTTTGTTGACCATAAATACTAAATGTTCACCAAATTTTATTCCGCATATGATTCTAACATAATACCCAGATATTTAATTTTCAACAGTGTCTTATATTATTTAGCAGTTAAAAATACTATTTGTTGATCAAAAATACACAAGCAATGAAATGTTGTGCAAATGGTAAATAATTTTATGCAAAATTATAGATGTAGATGTGCTAGGGCAAGAAAAATAAGAGTAAAAATAGAAGTGGTTTGCACAAAAAAAGATCTTGATTTCCGTAATATATAAATGCTTTGCTGTAATTATTGGCTCGCATTATGTAAAACGTAAAACTGCTTTTAGTGGTAATTTCTAATCGTGCTTTAAAAAAAAAAATTACAGGGCCTTGAACTGACCTTGTACGAAACTTTTTTCGCGTGCCTCTTGTCTGGAAGCCCAAGCGGCAAGGAGAGATGCGCGAGCATATTTCATTTTTGCAGTAATAGAATAATTATTTGACGCACAAATAGTTTTTTTGAGAAACACTAAATATAAATGGATAGCGCGAATATTTATTATGTACAGCACGGACGCGTAACTTGAGCGTTCTAAATTTGGTGAACATTATTTAGTAAAATTGATAGACATATAGAATTTAAAATGTAAGCAATGGTAAAACAATACGCAGCATAGTTATTTTAGTGGTGATGTTCTCATTTTCTGATGTATAAAAATTTGGGTTTCATTTAGATTTTTTGATGCTCATTAAATTTTCTGGTGGACAGTGCAAGGGATGTATGGTGTAATTTGGTGTACATTATATTTGTTCCCATACTCAATGTACAAAATTCTGTACACTTATGGTAAGAGTGCAGTGTCAAAAGTGGGAAGACCGAGAAGCCTCAGAATTTGAACTACGGACGTTAGACCAGAAAGAAAGACATAAATAAGAGTGTAGAAGAAAGCGCACAAAATCAAGAAATAACAAACAAACAGAAGTTAAATTTGTTTCGATTTGGTTCAGTTTCGAAGCAAAACACCAGTACGTAAAGCTTTCTGATGTTGAGGTGTCTAAACTGCAACTCCGTACAGTAGTTTGTGACACAAGTTTCTGCTCCGTAGATCTATCATCACTGATTCCTAGTGATATATCGGTATTTATACTGAACCTTTGTTAGTTTATTTCCATATCACGTTATAAATTTAATCTTTCTTGCCTTCACCTTCAACGCGATCGCCTCTACAATCTTCTGTTCTGTCACTAGTAGTTCAATCACCATAAATCAATTCTTCATTAAATCCAGTGAAATAAAGAATTAACAGCATCATAGCTTTCTTGACTTCTCACTTCTTCTTGTTATAAATTCAAACGATGGTGCCTAAAGACGTTGCCAAAAAATTTTTTTTCCAATTGAATCAATTGTAATTTTTTAAAGTTTAATTGTTTTTTTTTCAGTGCACGGTTCTTCGATCAGTTTGGTTTCGACAGCTTCAAGTCTATACTCTTCCGCGGAGGAGAAGCAAGCGCACGAAATCAGGAAACTCAGAAGGGAACTGACTGAAGCCCAAGAAAAAGTTCACACCTTGACGTCCCAGCTCAGCACTAATGTAAGTTTTTTTTACCATCGGCAATATTACGTGTCTTCAATCCCTGGTGATATCAGTGGTGCCATCAAGGTACTACCAAATCTATATATTCAGTATTCATAGCGTGTGCATAACTGACTCAAAATTTATACAAAAAAATAATGCGTCCTTAATTAACTAGATAATTTATAACTTGCTGTTTGTGTTGTTTGGTGAGAAACTCTAAAGACTACCTGTTTACGAATTTAACAATATTTTAATTATTTAAATTTGGGTTAAAAAAATGCTTAAATAGTTTGATGTTATCTCCCGTCTACAATACTTTTTAACGTAGGCGTGCTTTTTACACATTCAGTTAATTTTTTATTAAAGACTTGTTTAGATTTTAATCTTCTTCTAATGCGTTACTTCTAAAGTTAAATTAAAACAAATGATAGCAAGGAAATTATTTCAATTTTACATTTAAATTTTAAAGAAATATACTTGTGGATTTGGTCCGACTCGTCGAGATTCCGGTTCGAATGAGGACGCCGGATACAATAAATCCTTCCAACTGAATGAAGTAAGTTAATCCAATATTTTCTTGCTTTAACATTATTGATAGTTCTTTTTTGTCGGAACCGCAGTAATTGTTATTAACGTTAATTCGGGCGACGATAACAAATTGTGAAAATTTCATCCATACCTTAGTATTAATACAGATGGGTAACCTCCTGCTGTGTGAATAATGGAAGTTTATGTTTAAAAAAGCTTTCGCTTTCTGCGCTTCTCACGACAGTCATTTTTAGTTTTGGGGCTTGCGAAACTTTAATTTTCGTCAAATATTAAATTGTTATCCGTCACATCTTTATTGGTAGATTCGCGTTTATCGGATAATTTAAAATGTCGAATTTTCCTTAAAAGCCACAAAAGCGGCAGGGTCTGTGTGGGCTTTAATGGTTGCGTTACGAAATGTAAAGTGGCTTAGCGTTTGAGTTTTAGCCCGCGGCCAAGAGGTGAGTCTAGGTATTACAAAACCGATGATTTTTTACACGCACTAAGGTCAGACCGAGTACGTGATAGAATCGAGGCAAATTAGATGGTCGCAGCATCACAAGAATCATCTCTACCTGCACCGTATTTCCTAACAACTTGGACCAAGACGAGTTTTTGTTTTGTGCCAAGGAAATCATTGCTAACAGCAATAAAGGGGAGAGGGGATTAAACAAACATGGTGGTCGTTAATTTTAATATGCGGCTAAGGCTTTAGACAACAAATTGTTGTTAAGAAATATTTTGCGGTTACTACTTGCAATTAAGCTGTTAGCTCGCACAGGAATGCCGGTCATTAGAACACAACAAGACTACCTCCGATGGAAATCTGAGAATTCAATGGTAAAATTATATTCAAAAGTGATGAGGCTGTGACGTTTTTGGTGCCTTCATGCTAGAAGCAAAAGCAGAGGTCCCCACTGGTTACACTTTACCCCTTGTTTGATTTGGCAAAATTAATATTTGTGTGTACAGCGTGAGTCATTTTAAACCCTTAACTTACCCCAGTTTATGTGACTCAAACGCATGTATTGATCGCAACCAAATTTTGTAAATAATGATCCAGCGCTGGTTCTATTTTCTCTTAATCTTTTTTACCTTCTCATTGCTTATTTATGATGCAAGCAAATATCAGAAATAGTTAAATTAAAGTGTCTTTGAAACTCCCTACACAACGATTTACTATCTAGTTAGTAATAATGGATGACTCAATGCAGAAGAAGGAAAATAAGTCATATCCCTGGAATAATACGTTAACATTGATAACTACCATATTTCCGGTTTAACCGGAAATTCCAAAATGCCGAACACTTTTCGTTCTAAAGGCAAGCAAGAAGTCCAGTTCCTCATCTGGTTTCCTGTTTTTATAAAAAGATCAAAAAAAAATGTCGTGCTCTACCGGAACTGTTCTAAATATTTAGACATTTTTGACCACTATTGATGAGACACAATTCTATTACCAATGAAAATGTGTTAGGTTTGGATCCGAAATTGCTGGAGTAAGTTAATTAGATCTCTTCTATGCGGTGTTAATTAACTGGTGAGTGGGTAGAAACTTCCGTTTTTGATGAATGAACAAATTAGATGCACAACAACAACGACGGTGTTAAAAAAGCAAACCGGATCATTGCCCTACTTCATTTCGATAATATTATGATTGACACCTGAAAATGTAAGTTGTGAAATTAGTTTCAACATCGACATTTTATCCAAAGAAAGGACCAATTCGGTGATGTTTTTATTTAAATTCAAAATAGGGAAGTTAATTATATTTGTTAAAGTTGAACCTTAATCCCAAGGTGTTTAGATTCACGATAACCTCCATCGAAGCGTGAAATACTGATGATTCGACAAAATAACGGATTTGGCAACTTAATCCAATTAGATGACTTCCTAAACTTTTATGTAAATTAGGCTCGACGTTTGAAGGTGGGTCTTTACAAATAATTGATAAAATTTCAAAATTATTTAAGCCGCACTGATTCCCGAGTCACGACACCTGCAGGAACAGAATAAATCAATTACTGGATCTCCAACCGAAACGTTTAAGCAATTCAAACTTGTCTTATCTTTGGAGCGTAAGCTTCATTTAAGTTAACATCGTCTAATGCTCTTTTACCTCCAAGTATCGGTTCTTTCCTTTACTAAATGCTTCATTACCCTTCATTTCTTCTTTTTTTTAATAAAATTGTATTTACCTCGTAAGTTATCCTTCTTTCGCACGAGTGAAGGTACGTGAGACTTAACTCTTGGGGTTATCTAATTTTTACACCTTTTTGGATCTTTATTCTACCTTTAGCTTCTTATAAGTCAATATATACAAGCACAAATTGTCGTTTTTGTCGTAATCGTTTTACATAAGTACAAATGTTATAATTATTATCCCTAGACACTACTGAATGAAGTTTCTCTTTAATTTAGAAATCCTTTTAGTCAGTCCTTAATCACCGAAGCTGAATCCCATAAATTAAGACAATTTTAACTTTAATGCTACCTATTACGATTGTTAGTAGAAGGAGATGAGGGCTTCTGGAACAACCCTCACCACTATTTTGATCCTTGTATATTGCGTTGCCTACCTACTTTTTGTTAGATGTGTTTTTCATGTTCTAAACAACTTTATACAGGTAAAGTTGTAAAGTTTAGGTAGGCAACGCAATATACAAGGATCAAAATAGTGGTGGGGGTTGTTCCAGAAGCCCTCATCGTCTTCTACTATTGTTAATGCCCAAAAGCAAGCATAGTACCTACTCGTACCGACGACCACCGAATTGCCAAATGTTGATATAATGCTCACCATGCTCACCATCTTAAAAGGGTTTTGCACCAAGTTCAAAAATTCTTAGATAGATAGCTCTTTGCCATTGTTTATTAGATCTTCCTCAATTCCTTAAGGACCTGTCTTTAGGTAGCTATTTTTATCATCACCTGCATAATATAGAGCTTTTGCCTTAAGCTCCTAAATAATGTTACATGCATCTTTGTCCAAATAAAATTGTGTAACAAAAATAATTTTATCAAATTTTTTTTCAACTAATCTTTTTATGTCATCTCAAATTAATTTGTAATCACAGTGTTTGCCACATGAACGAATTAATTTTGTTATTGGAGTTTTCGTCTTCTTTAAAATCCTTAAGGTGCTGTAGATAGAAATAAGAATGCAGCAAGTGCATCTTCCGTTTTAATAATGTCAATGAATGTGACACTTTAACGCATAATACCCTTACTCTTTCACATAAAAAATTGTGCAAATAAGATTTTTTTTTAATTGTAACTGCCAAAATTAGTGTTTTGATTATTCACTACAGGAACAGCTGTTGATAGATTTGCGGGGTCAAGAGAAAGGAAAGCCTCTGGTGTTTCGAAAATTGACCCGACCGCTTGTGGATGATTGAGAGATGCGAAGATCGCAACGAACGGTATATCTCGTGCAAAGGAGAATTATGTGATATACCGGACACAAATCTGTCTCATTAGAGCTAATCCACGTTTAGATCTGTTACGTTCGGCAAATAGCGACCGCCAGGTTACTCCTACCGGATAGCATTTGTACTTGTCGGCCAGTTTCTTCTGTTTAAGGAATCAATGTAGACAATCGACTTGAAAATTCCAATCACTGAATACATTTTTGCAGCAAAAACTCGTCGTTTGGCGAACAAAGCGTAACTGTGTGCCAACCAGAAGGGATGTGTGCAGGTTCTTTTTTCTTCGTACTCTATTACCTCATATGATGTATGTGTCATTGGAAAAACTTATGGTCGAACCACTTGGTGGCAACGTGCCGTGTTCTCTCCTGCCTGCCTTCAACTTATCGGTTAACAGAAACACTATCTATCGGCAATATTGAACTCATGACAAAATGCTGCTCGTCGCTGGTTTATGGTAATGCTCTTCAGATAGCAGATGGGCAATAACGCTAGCGTTCCTGGTGTTTCGCCAAAAAGAAACAACCACACCTGAAAACAGAACCTGGGGAAGCAGGTGATAATAATAATAATACGCCAGAAAACTGGAAAAAATAAAAATTATTGGAAGCACTCATACCAATGGTACGTTAATAGTTTTTATTTCTTATCTTTTGAAAAAATTGAAGCGTCTAATGGTAGCAGTAGTTTTCTAGTGCTTGATACAAGCTATTGGTTGAAAAGTCCTGGAAAGTTTTGATGACAACTAACGATGATGAGGCGAATCCTGCTGAAAGAAAAATTACTGGATTTAGGTCTGGACAACGTGGTGGCTTTTAAAATTAGCCAATCAATATATGAGAGCTTTTGAACCTCAAATACGATATCAAGAGAATTTAAGACACATCACCAAATTAGGAGTTTCTTTTTTCATTGCAGTAGTAGTTATATGGAAGTATTTTATGAAGTAAAAGTTAATTAATAGTGAAATATGAAATACGAATGAGAAACAAGAAACTCCAAAGAAATGTTAAATAAGTAAAAGTAGAGAACGTATGTACATAAGTGCAAGTAGCAAATTTAAGGTAGATCTAAGGTAAATGAAACCTTGAATTTCATTTAAATAAGGTAATAGCTTAGAAAAGAAAGCAAAAAGACCAAATACGTTAGTAAGAAGGAAATAAACCGTAACTGCTACTACTACATATTACACAGGTTGAAAATAATAAACTAAAGAAAAGTTGCAAGGGGCACAACGTATTTTTTCCAAATTTTTATACTTATATTTTATATTTCCATTCGCTCTAATGAAGAAGAGTTACTAGCACTTAACTTAAACGCTTCAGCCACGTCTATTAGTTAACAAGACGGACAGCTCATAATTACAGCAATTACGTCTGAAATAGGTATTTAAACAGATGTATATTGTCATTTAGTATTGACATCTCACAATTAAGTGTTGGTCCAAGCGAGTTGTGTTAAGATTAATTAAATTTCTTCCAGAACCGTCCCATAAATTGATTCTCTCCTTGGCTAGATCTTCACCGACCTACACCAAGCCATAAATAAATCATGACTTGAGGGAAACCAGCGACGTGTAGAAAATGTGACAGATGCGAGAGGGTGGGTCACGCACTTGCTTTTCAAAGTAATCCAGCCATTTTTTGTTCTTTTCCACAACCGTAACACGTGGTCTGTAACGAATTGAACCAGCGTCTCAACACTGGCACTTCTCGTTATCTTTTAACCAAGACGGATCTACGCAAAGAAAGTCAGTTTTGAGTCCAGAATATCCGTCATCCCGGTAATTGATAGCGATGCGGTTTGACTGGGTCTAGGTCGTTTCTTTCATTAATTTTTCTTGAAGCGGAAACGCAATTAAAACGTCATCGCCGTGTTGGATTACCAACTCCAACAGGTTTGTTTTTACAAATCTCAAGAAACGTGTCTGTTATGTCGATTTGGGCGTGTTTGTTTGTTCTGGAGGAAGGAACATTGGGTGTTGTTGATGATAAAATGCCAGGCTACTCGCCTCTACACCTGCCAAATAGCAAATTTACTTGTTCCATGTGTTTCTCGAGTGTTTGTTTATGTACCAACGATCCTCTTATGTCAGGGATATTTTTGCAAAAATCTTAATAGAACTAGACTATAAACAACAACGAAGTGTCACAGAAAATTGGTTTAACAAATCGATTTAGAGTTAGCTCTAGTAAATACCTACTCAAAATATGATAAGATTCCCACGCCTACCCAAATACCGCCGAATTATTATCTAATAGGTCAGAAGAACTACCTGCGGGTACAGATACAGATAAGCCCCAAATTTATTTTAATGTGCAGATAACAGTTTTTCGGATTTATTGGAATGCCTCAGGACTCTCAATAATAATTATTGTTTTTATAAAGTTTCTATTTTTTTGGTCGTTCTGTCCCAACTGGATATTTCTCAAGTATCAAGTTTTGGCCAACACTGAATAACCCTATAGTATTAGTTAAAAACTTTGCAGAAGCTCAGCCTCTTACAGAAATGATCCAGTGCGTTATTCTTCTTCAGATCGTAATCGGTTTTGAAATTTTTGTCCAACTTGCACTCTTCGTTATAGAAAATGAAAGATTCTTTCTGAAGTATTTTTTAATATATTAGGTGGGCACACCTATTTATAGAACAAATCGGATGAACTCTCCACTTCGTCACTCCTATGTATAGAAGAAATAAGAACGAGAGGATGCAATCTCTCTAGTTTCTTAACAAATTTGAATGATGACCTTTCACCTAACGTCAATTTTTTTTGTTCTTATGTTGTCCTTTAGGTATAATATGGTTTCCAAGTTTAAAACCTACCCTTGTAGGTAGTACAAATCTAAATTGGATGTGATATTATTATATTATTGTTCTGATTCCCAACCCTTAAGTTTAAGTTAAATATAATTATTGATGATATGATAACTAATACGATGATGATCATGATGATGATTAAAATGATGATATGATATACTAATGATAATGATTGACTGAAACCTTTATTTTCTACTAACTTTTCCCGTTTAGCATTGTTAGCACCAAAACTTTTGAGCATTACGTTATTTTAAAGGTGTTTTACCCTGCGTTTTTACTCAGTGAGGTGTAGGCAATTTTTGTCGGATCAGGTAGGTAGATGTGGTCACAATAGAAACGGAGTAACGTAGCCAATTGGTCAATTGAGCAACATGGTCACAGCACCCAGTCGAATTAAAGGCCCCTTCACGCTTTATCTCTTGGAGCTTTATGACTTCATCACTTTATTGTTGTAAGATTTTTTAATTTTGTCAAAAATCACTAATAATGCAATCGCAATTTGGAAACTGAAAAACTGCAATCAGCAAATTTACATCTTTTAAATCTTTTTTTTTTTCAAAACTTGGTTTTGTCCTGAGTCACACTTAGGTGACAGTTATAACTATTAAAAACTCATCGCTTAATGGTAGTTATTAATGAAACAAATTTCTGTGTGTGGCGAGCTCAAAACTTATTTCTCGTGTCAGTTAACTTCGCACGCCTCTGGCCCAATGTTTTGTTTAGGTAGTTTGTATAGTTGTATAGTAGAATGAACTCCGAAGCTCAAAGCTAAGCTAGTCCATGCTATTCGGTAGTCGGAGTCGGTCGGTCTGTTGGAATCGACCTCGTGTGCTGTAAGAGTGACGTTGGTGTGTATGTTGTCGTGATTGTTCACGTGTTGTTTACATTCTTGAAAGACTGCGAATTAATTTGTTGTTTATGCGAATTGACGTAATTACGTTGTATTGATAAGTGAGTAAATCTTCGATTGTTACGTGACTTAGGAAGTGGAACGTTGCACATTACCGGAAATTGATGGAATACGGAACTGAGCTTTTTGAAAATTTTGCCAAAACAAAAATTACCCAGTTTATTTCTACGATACGCTCTGTATATATTACGGAAATATTAATTACGTTACAATATTGGGGAATAGAAACATATATTTTAGTATTTTTAGTGGACCTTTCTCAATTGTAAGGAAAAATAAGAGAACTTAAAAAACTATGATAGGACGCAGTCAGATAATGATAGATTCGGATAATGAATGTAACAATGTTGTTCTTGTTACTGTACTACACGGAATAGCTGTCCCATATTTTTTATATATTTTTTTAAAAATACATAGAAGTAGTACTGCAAATTTATACAGGTAAAGTGCAATGTAACGACATTGATGGTTTATTGGTTAAATAAGTACACATAATAACATTTGGTTAATAAGACCGCTATGTAGCGGAAAAGGTGCATGTCCTATTATCAGTTAATAATAGGTAACTATGTACTTTACCTGCAGAAAAATGAGGTTGCTTAACTAACGACCAAACAAATCTTTGTACCTGAATTGGAGCACAATAGAAGGAAAAAGACGAAATAATTTTCAAAAGTTAGGCCTGAGACAAAAAAAAAATTTAATAAATTAAAAGTAAATAAGGTTTTTTGGAAATGCGTGCGCCATAAAGAACAAATCTGAAAAGTTTTTCAAGTTGATTACTATTGTTTCACAACTACGTAGAATCTGAGGAACGGCCTTCGCAGACTCTTAATGCGATCAAATTATCATAAATAGTCGAAACAAATTATAACGTGATTTAACTATAATTTTTTTGTAATCATATTTATTGCACTACAACGTGGCTATTAGAGTTAGAGTTAAATTGGATCAAATCAAATTACTATTGCTCAATTGAGTGAAAAGTAAGCCTTTTAAAGCACACGAGTATGCTAATTAAACAATTTTTCAAGAATGCTGGAACAGTAGGCAACGAGTAAAAAATTGTTTCTTCCATAAGTTTTCCTGCTTAAATTTAAGTTATGTGCATTGCCACCGTTGATATATAACCTTTTACGGACTAAAAGCTTTTAATCAACTCACCTCACGTTTAAATGGACATTTCTGAAGCATAACAAGTGAAAAAAAATTAGGACCTGAAGCTACTTCAGCTTTATGACTTTCATATCATGCAACAGTCCCTCATTTTTTTAAATTTAATTTAATTGTGACTATTACATACATTTATCTTCTGTTGCAAGAATCAGTCAAATTTGAAATACAATTCTTAAAGTAGGTTAGGTACTTTAGGGCCGGCTTTATAATCAAATTTAAATTTAAAGCTAATGACAGTATCTAGTCGCAACGCAACGTCTAAGAGTGATCATCGCAATTTTTAAAAATTTTTGAAAATTATGGTTTTGACTAATTTGTTTTAAATTTTATCACCCACCTCACCTATTATTATACTAATTTTTTTTAGCTTTTTACATCAAAAATTTACTTTTGCGACTATAACAAATTGAGAAGGAGCTAATTTAGGAAATTGGTTTGCAAAAAAAAATTACTTGCGTGTAAAGAAATATTATATTGTCAATTTGCAAAAAAAAATATTGGTTCAATTAGAAGTCGTTAAAAGTTGTCGTTAAACAATTCACATCTTTAGATTAAACGGTATTGCCCTTGATATTAAAACTGATGATGACCTTTAAATTTGGAGACCATTAGGTTGCATTTTTACGGTTCCAGGAAGTTTATTTCACTTTGAGGATTATCATGGACGAAAGAGCGGCATCATCACAGCATTCAACAGAACGGACCTTAGTTGTTATCCGGCGAAGAACTTACGACAAGATCTTTATATAATTTTCTGAATGACTTATTACTTTGAATTCAGCGTCTCGGAAATGTGGAAACGCGAATCTCATTACTCACACCAGTAACGCATTAAGTCTTAATACCAAATGATGAATGGCTTCGTGTGGAAGATGCATTCAAGGTTCCGATTAAGTAAAGTTCGAGCACTTTCAAGGCGTAAAAAGCAAGGATGTTTCTCTTTGACGGTTTTGCAACTAACCCGAAGTTATGTGGGAATAATTTGATGCATCACTCTCATTTCTCCCCAAATCTGGAATCAATCGAGCACTGGAAACCGTCGACTTTCAACGAAACGGTCGAATTTCTTTGTTATTTCTAAAACATGTAAATATATGCAAATCTTCTCGTCGATAAAGTAAGACACCTTTAACCTAAAACCGTCGCGTCTTACGTGTTATGTAAATTAATAATTTCAATAACCGATAAATTCCGGGATGCTTAAAACTCAAACAATACCTTAACGTGTATCCGTTAGCGCCTTTCCAGTTAATTCCATTTAAGGAAGTTTATCGGCGATTGTGCACCTCTTCGATATGTTTATCGGGAAGAAGTTCTCCGTCATTTTTCTGAAGAATAATGATAGATTTGTTGCGTTCGGCATCTCGCATTGTTTCACGTTGATTGTCTTCATATGGTTGTATCATGGGCGTTCCTCACCGTTACAATTCCGCCATGGAGCTGCTCGTTTCACTTGAATTTTTAGCAAATTAAATTTCATCTCAAGACAGAATTAACTATGACTGGCTGATTCTAGTACGAGCCACAAATTATTATTATAATCACGAATCAAGGCTTCCTCGTCATAATGAACGTCAGGTGTCCTGTCCGGCCATCGAATTAGCCTCAATTTAGATAAAGTGCGGCACCTCGGGGGACTTGAGTATGCAAAATTCGAAGAATGCGGATTTTTCTTTAAGTGATGTTGAAATATGTAGTCGGCCAGAAACGCGTGATGTAACACCTCAAACTTGACTCTCAACAGTGTCAACTGCGTTGCTTGTAGGGTCTTGGGAATTATTAAATGATCAGGTTACTGTCACTTTTCTGCTTTGGTGAAACAAAATTTGATGCATCTATTATATTCTAGAGTAGGGTAAGATGAGGGGTTCTAGGAACAACTTTACACAGGTTCTAAACAACTTTAACATGAAAAATAGTAAGTTGAGCAAACTGAGTAGGTAGGCAACGCAATATACAATGGGAGGAGGAGGAGTGATCTAGAACCCCCCATCTTACCCTACTTTCTAGTAGCTAGAAAAAGTAGCGTTAAATCGTCAAAAATAAAAAAGTAGTAAATGTAACAATTTTCTGTTGTGCGTCAACGTGTTATTTTTAGTGCTTTTCGTATTTTTCTTTGGAGTGGAAAATAAACATGTAGAATGTTGCCATAATTGGACAAACTGTAAACATTTTTTCAATAGTGCGACTCAATTACCCATATCCATCTGAGTAATGTCGGGACAATGTTAGGAATGCTTTCTATTTTTTTTGGTAATCTGTCTGTGTATATTGGTTCATATGAGAGATTATTTAGATCTTATTGGAAAACGTATAGAATAATGTCGAAAATAAATAAATAATTTTAAAATATAATAAACAATTTATCGAGGGTAAAGTTTCGAATCAATAAATATTTTAGGTGACGAGGAAACAAACAAATGTTTAATTAGATTGCTCTAATCTGTTTTGCCTTTCTTATCCTGCAAGATAATGAAAAGTAAAGTAATAATTGGTCATGATTTCATGAAAATCGAATTTTTTACTGATGTAAAAAGAGAGTTTAATTGATTTGATTAACTTTCCAATTGCTGCAATTGTCCATACCCCTATCAAATTCTAAGATAAATTTGTTGTTTAGTAGACACGAGAACTTAAGAGAAACTAAAGTTAGCTATGATTTTGGCCCAAAATGAAAAATGGTCAAAAGTAGGGTAAGAAGAGGGGTTCTAGATTACTTCTCCTCTTCATATTGTATATTGCGTTGCCTACCTACTCAGTTGGCTTAACTTAGTATTTTTCATGTTCTAAACAACTTTACACAGGTTCTAAACAACTTTGTTTTAAGTTGTTTAGAAGTTGTTTAAAGTTGTTTAGAACCTGTGTAAAGTTGTTTAGAACATGAAAAATACTAAGTTGAGCAAAATGAGTAGGTAGGCAACGCAGTATACAATGGTATGAGGAGTGATCTAGAACCCCTCTTCTTATCCTACTGCCAAACTTGTCATTGTACCAAAAATTGAAGGTTTCTTACTTTTTCTCATTGGCCAAAAATTTTTGCTGTTATGTAGGTAACTATAGTTTTAATTTATCTAACTTCAGACGACTCATGAATAGAGTAAAAGTCAATTGGTTTTATATTACCAGGGTATACTTACCGACTTTGTATCTGATGGTTAGATAAGATGGTTCTTACAATGTTTGATTCACAAAACAGCTTTCTTGTTGACAAATTTCTTTGCAGTTAAATTATGAAGAAATTATTTAAAAAAATAAACGAACCATCGAATTCAATTTTAAACACTTTTTGTAGAAAATCTATCGACGTTTTGTATTGTTAAATTTTTTCATAGCTTATAATAATAGATTGTGGAGGAATGATTACTTAACAGTTTTTTAGAAATTCACCATACTGCATTGCAATTGCTCTTTTGCTCGCAAGTCGGTGTTTCCGGGCTTGGGTATCTAAATGGAGCAACAGCGTAGCTGCTGCGGGTCTTGATGGTTTGGCGGCGATATGTGATTAAAGCCGACAATGAGTTAATAAAGTTACAGCTATTGCTTTTGCCTAAAATATGTGAACAACGGTCCATTAGGCTCCTTATTTGTGTTCTTGGCCAATTATTAACGTATTGGAGAAAACATTTTTGTGTTTAGTTAGTCGTTCGTAATAAGACCCTATACAGGGTGATTCACGTAGCCCGTCCATTAGAAGTTTTTCAACTTCCAGTTGGATTCAAAATTTGAAACTTGGAAGGCAGTCAATATCAGTCATGCTCATTCTATCTAAAATATTTTGAGCTCTCTAGCTATACAGGATGTGCGAAAAGTCGGTATTAACTTTCTTATTTTAAATGGAAACGTACCATTTTTTCTACATGGTCTAATTGGTCTTCCAACTCTGAGTTTTTATAACATTTGTTATGTAAACTTATTTAACAATTTTTGACATTATGTTAATTTATGTGAAAAAAAGGTCGATGTGGTAGCTTACGAAAAAATTCGTATCTGGCAGACGGTTCAGAATTTGTAAAGTGCTTAGTTCAAAGTCCAGACTAACTTCTGATGTCTTAATGGTGGTTCCATCTTGTACCATATGGGCGCAGACAATTTTCAAATATCGCAACCAAAAATGGTCAAGAAGTCATTTTTTTCAAATGGCACCTACAGATTTTTTTTACACCACTCGATAGAAAATTGTATTTTGGGATGAGTTACTTAAGCATTCTCTATACCTAACTTCATCCCCTATCAAATTAAAAACTAAAATCCAGAAATTCCATCAATCTGGTCGAAAGATTTTTTAGTTTTTCAAGTATGCCATGGAAACAATAGGCAATTGCAACAATTTAATAATGAAATGAATATCTTACTAATTTTATAAAACAACAACAACAAAAACTATCAAGAACCATCTTAACAAAATTCTAATGTAAATGTTCAATGTGAGCATCATTTTGATTACTACATTCTATCATTTTATATCATTGTGTAGCTCTTCTTATTTCGTTGGTGTCAAGACTGTCAAATCCTCTTATTATTCTCCCTCTCAATTCGTCTATGTTGCGAAGTGGTGAAGTATAAACTAAATCTTTTATTCGACCCCAAACATAAAAATCTAATGGGGTAAGGTCTGGAGATAATAAGGACATTCGACAGTCTTGGTCACAACGAAATTAAAAGAGGTACACAATCTGTTGAAAATGGATTAATAGAATGTATGTAGTAATCAAAATGCTGCTCACATTGAACACCTACATTAGAATTTTGTTAAGATGGTTCTTGGTAGTTTTTGTTGTTGTTTTTTTTTATAAAATTAGTAACATATTCATTTCATAATTAAAATGTTGCAATTGTCATTTGTTTCCATGGCATACTTGAAAAACTAAAAAAGTCTCTTGGCAGGATTGATGGAATTTCTGGATTTTAATTTTTAATTTGATAGGGGATGAAGTTAGGTATAGGGAATGCTTAAGTGACTCATCCCAAAATACAATTTTCTATCGAATGATGTAAAAAAAATCTGTAGGTGCTATTTGAAAAAAATGACTTCTTAACCATTTTTGGGTGCAATATTTGAAAATTGTCTGCGCTCATAAAAAATGGTACGTTTCCATTTAAAATAAGAAAGTTGATACCGACTTTTCGCACACCCTGTATATCTAGAGAGCTCAAAATATTTTAGATAGAATTAGCATGACTGATAATGACTGTCTTCCAAGTTTCAAATTTTTAATCCAACTGAAAGTTGAAAAACTTCTAATGGACGGGCTACGTGAATCACCCTGTATTTTTGCCCTGTATTTTTTTGTAATTTTAACTTGGATCTTTATATGATGATGCAACTCATCAGCAAGAATTAATATTACATTTTGAGACAACCGTTAATTTTTTTTCTTACTAGATTTTTCCAAATTTTTAATTTTTTTTACTACAAGTATAGCATTTTATTTTAGAATCTTAAGATTCTTAAAAGAAATAGTAATAGTTCTGTTATCAAGTTCTCAATAAGAAAAAAGAATATGATCGACCATTATTACATTTTGCTAAGGTAGATTCTCCTTTCAAAAGTTTTACAAACAATTTTGGTTTTTTATTCGAAACTATGTATTTACTAACAAATGAAAAACATTTTACTTTTCAACTTTTCAGTATTTTTTTAGGTAAAACTGTTGAAAACTTACTCTCCTCTCTTAGGACTCTTCTTTAAAGAACTATAGTTATGTTTCTTTTACTTTTTATATGTTTCAATCTAAGGATTTTGTAGATTCCTGTAGGAACTCACTCAAACAGTTAAGGTTTTTTTCTTGTTCATCCTCAACAACAAAATAGTCAAACATAAACTTTTAGTGGTTTATAATAAAATTTGCTACTGATCTATTATATGATAGAATTTTGTGAAAGCCTAAAAACTTTTTATTTTATTATTTAAACTATCTTGCGTTTTTTTTAAGTTAAAGTAGTACTTTACATTTGTGATTATAAACAATTTGATTATATTTTAAAACTCTCAAATATTCAAATGTCCGGCAAGATTTCTTCAGCAACGGTTTCGGATGTCAGTGGTGTCCTTGTGCGATGCTTCCTCAATCTATCAAATTTTAATGTCGCAAATCTTACCAGTTAAAGCGAGTTTTTTCGCTGTTATCCAAACAAATATTTAATCAATTTCGACACACCACCATGGACGCTTTGACAAAATGACCCAGTTTCAACAATCGCGATTATCACATAGACATCACACTTATCAAAAAGGAAGTCGTAGTGAACTAGTTAGCGCAGAATTGCAAATTTGGTAAAAATTGGAGCGGATAACGGCTGCCGTTAACAGCGCAGGACTCATTAAGGCCAATTAAGATACAATTAAAAGTCTTGTTTGTTTTTGTGATGCTTGTATACGCCAAGAAAGCAACCATCAAGATTACGCAACTGAAAACACTTCTGTATCGGCGATAATTCAAAAGTTAACTAGGTATATCGCCCGAGGGTGAGTTTTAATGTCGCGTAGGTGTAGCCGCAGTTTTTATTTTGAACTATTCGTGATTTATTGCCCAATATCCGACGTTTTCAGTAATTTGACCTATCGATGAATGTCGGCCGGAAAATTGAAATTGGAGTGGTGTCGTAAATCATATTCGCAAAATTTCTTTTTTTAAGCACACATTATCGTTCAGTCCCCCGAACGTAAATTGGCACTCATAATTAAGTACTTTAATAAAAATTTAAAAACTGTGTAGGCCAGATGGAATCTTTATGACCTTAAAAAATACTTTTTTTACATCATTATGACGATAAAAAAATAATTAAGGACCAGGTGAAGATTTGCAAAAATTTCAGACGCCACCACTGACTCTGGTCGTTTATTATGCTGACGTTTCTCTTCTAATCCACTAATGAAAGCTCCTTGAGGCAATAGCGGGCCGCCCTCTCATTAACTCCAGTGTTTCATTATTATTTTTTTTTTATTTTTAGTTCTTAGAGCCCGGTTGACCTATAAGGAAATAGGTGTATCGGTTTCCGCAAGTTCCCCGCCGCCATAGAGTCAATTAATAAAATGATGATTTTTGCCCCATCAGCCGCACCTACGAGCCCATCAAACTAATTGAATAACCGCAAGAGGAACGGCGCAACACCCCGTGCCCCATTACGTTATTAAACGCTAGCGTGAGTCAACAACCAGCCGTACTGTTGAACCTACCAATTTTACGTTACATTGTTGACTTACATCGTTTTTTTCCCAAATGAGGAGCCGAAAAGTAGCGCTTTTCGATGATCCACCGACACGAACAGAGCTATTAAATTGTTTTTGGAAACGCGACTTAACGTTTTTTATTAACACGGCGATAAAGTATCCAAAAGTTGTGTGACGTGACCGAAGATCATCCGTCATTACCGCTCGTTCAGAAGACCATTTTAGCCAAGCTTAGAGTTTATATTTATACCTACCACCGACCGCGCGGCCGCAAATCTCTAGGAATAGACCTATCGCAATGGCCCTTATTTATTGATAGACACTGTACTGACGGTAATAATAAAGAAGCCAAATCTAACAACCGACAAGTCCAAACTCTTTGGCTCAGTCTTGACTGACTACCTAGATTCACGTGACCATTAACTTTATTCTAAAATTACCGAATCTTGACTTATCAGTAAGCGCCGGGCCAGGCAGGAAGCGCCACTCAGCCGAAATGGAGTTCCAAGAGCTTAAAAGCTCCAATTAAATTAAGTGAACGTCACGAACGTAGCTTTGATAATCTGGCTCGCTTCCTTATTCCATCAATCGACCGATTTTCTGGAAGTTCCAGTGCAACCCCGTCCGGTGTGATGTTTTAGTGTGAATGTGTGCGATAATGCCCTGTTCGACGGTGTACGATGGTTTCGCCACCATCCGCCGGCCGCGCGTGGGTCCCCCAAGGGCCCCGCCGCGGCCCCCCTCTTTGGCTAGCGTCCCCGAGGACCCGCTGATGGGGTGCGGCACCCCATCGCCGTTCGGCAATCCCGCCGTGCCCTGGTGGGAATTGGCGACGAGGAGGAGCCGCTACAGGTCTTGCCCCACGCTCGAGTTGCATGTTAGTATTATCTTTTTGCTTTGCCTCTTAGATACATTCAATTTGTTGGAAGGGATTATTACGGTTAATTGTTGTGAGCTTTCACGTGCGTGTCATCGATGATGAGACGAAGTTGCTCTTTTCTGACTTCAAACACGCAAAGGAGTTGTTTGGTGGAACGGCGTTCGCCTTGTGGGGAGTCCATTAGTCATTTTATGACATGCATCAATCATGTTTCTTTGATGTTTATTGCAGGTGTAATTTCATGTTTTACCTAAAATGTTTTGGTTTAATGTTAGATAATTGTTTGGTCGTAAAAGACTTCATGTCGCAGTATGACTCAAGTCCCGGTATTAAATTTATAGTTTTGAGATGCTGGAGGCGGATTTTTTTTTCTGTTGCTCTGCGTCTTAAGGTAGTTAAAACTTATTTATGGTTAATTTGTCGGAAACTAATTAAATGAAATGAATAAAAACGGGACTGTTTGAAAAATGGCAGTCGTTTTGATTTAATGGAGGTAAATGTAGAGTTTTTCACGCAAGTATCTGAAGGAAATCACACTTCAGCGGAATTATTTATTGTTAATGGAATAGCGATGATGAATGTTATTTTTTGTAATTGATATTCACCATACGTTATGTTAATGTGTTACTAAATGAATTCAAACTAACTTTGATAAGTTTGCAGGTGTTTTTGTTTACGACCATCTGCTACTTTTTCCTCTAATGCCGAAGAGATGTAGTCGATGATGTGGTCGGTATTTTTCATTATCTAATAATCAACTATTAATTGTTAAAAAAATTTCTGGAAATTTGGTTGATGCCTAGCTACACTTCTACAAAACATGTCATAGCAATAGGGTCTAAAATAACATTTAAATAAAATACAGCGTGTCCGGAAAAAAGGTTGTCTATAAACGTTGTCGGTATTGAAGGGTACCTGTCTTTTGTAGAAAGTTTTAGATATTTAAAATCTCACTTAGAAAGGTCTGCGCTTAAGACCCCCCCTTTATACATTTTTTGAATTATTTTTATTTTTACTGGTTACATACAAAAATAGTAATGGTTGTGCAAAATTTTATTATTGTAACTAGACTGGTTTTGAAGATATTTACTGCAAACCATTAACAGAGGTTTACCTTTAGAGAGCTCTAGTTTTCTTAGGAAGAATTTTTTGTCTGATGTGTACAAGCAACTTTCTTCAAGTTTTTAATTGTAGAAGCCATCAGCAAAGTATTGCACACTTTTTTCGGGACACCCTGTTTAGTTAAGAAAACATCAACTATGTATTGTATAGTTTTGAATTGCACAGAACTAATTTGGTGTATTATCTTTTCACAATTTTGAACTTTTGGGGAACCTTTCTCGCCTCCATTTGTTAAATGTTTTGAGCAATTAGTGAAGAAGAAATAAATAACTTCGACATATTTTCATTTACTATTTACAACACATAGTTTTACGTGTATTCTTCTCCTCCTACATTTTTGTGGTAAATTGTCGTATTCTTCACCCTTTTCCAACTACTTTCATTCTTTCTCGTTATTTGCTAAGAATGTCTATGTATCTTTTTGTGATTTTTATTTGCATTTGGTAACTAACTTTATCAAACTGTTCTTCTTTTACTGAATACGTGGTTTCTTTTGAACTTTTACTCTATGAACATCAGCTTCTTTTCTGATACATATTTTATTCTTCATTTCTTTGATTTCTTTTCAAAATTTTTCGTTATCTCAAGGCTTTCTTTTTTTTATTTTTTACTTTTTTTGGCTACTTGACCAACATCTCCTCAGCTACGTCAATATGGTTTGTCCTTTCGTTTTCTTTTTACACTATAAATCATCACAATTTATGCTTTTGAGTGCATTTTATTTATCGTATGTACATCCTGTTATTTCTTTGGCATTTTGTAATGAAGATTATTGTTAGCTTAGTAGTCGTTCTAATGTTTTGACATACACTGTCATTTGTATTCTTAAACTTAACTCCATTTGTTTGTTACTATTATTAACTTTCTTTTCTTCTCTTTGTCCTAATTTCCAACTTTCCATACTCTTTTTAAGTATTTTTTTTTTAGTCAGTACTGTAATATATAAAACTTCTTTAAAATCTTATTCTTCCTTTCCTGGAGACACAATAACCAGAAAGGGCTCCAAAATTTTGGCTCATTTTTTTTTAAATTGTGTGGGAAACTTTGTTTTATTTCTTTGTTATTTATCTGTTGACTTTTTTATTGTATTCAATAAAATGTTGGTTTTATATACAGCTTTTCCTCATTATCTACTCTTAATTTTTACCTATTGCCTTTACGTAACTTTTTTCTCTACTTTATATTGAGCTTTCATGTTTTCTTCATTTCTTTTTTAGAGCATTTTTTTTTCTTTATTTTACTTTAACACTTCCACATTATTATTTGCAAGGTGTATTTCTAATTAATTACTTTGTCTTTTAGGCCAGTGAGTAAGTAAAAAATTTAACAAAAATTCTAACATTTTTTAAACTTTGCTGTGTAATGTGTAACAAATCGAAACGGAACTATAAAATTTTGCAACTCGATTAAAGGTCGGCATCATTGTAAAAATCAGAAAAATTTAAATTAAGCGATATCTCGACGAGAAAAAATGTAACATCATTGCAAACTCGATAGAGTTTTCATTCATTACAATATTCAAAATAAAAAGCAAAATTTGCAGAAACTTATGAATTAGGCGTAATAATTAATTATTATTACTAAACATTTTTTCATCTAACTTTCCAGTAAAAATATTAACATGCTTGCAAAACTAGAATCAACTTGCTAAATGCTCTTTACAAGACTCTGCAAATTTGCAACTCTATTCGGTGACGGCATGGTCCATTTTTTATAATTTACAACAAAATTAAGAGTTATTAACATGTACACATTGTTACTTTTGTTTCGAATCGTTTTTACGTAAATAACTTTTGATTTTGTTGTAAATTATAAAAAATGGACCATGCCGTCACCGAATAGAGTTGCAAATTTACAAAGTCTTGTAAGACGATTTTAGCAAGTTGATTCTAGTTTTGCAAGCATGTTAATATTTTTGCTGGAAAGTTAGATAAAAAAATGTTTATTAATGATAATTAATTATTATGCCTAATTCATAAGTACCTGCAAATTTCGCTGTTTATTTTGAATATTGTAATGAAAACTCTATCGAGTTTGCAACAATGTTATAATTTTTTTCGTAGAGATATCGCTGAATTTAAATTTTTCCGATTTACACAATGATGCCGACCTTTAATCGAGTTGCAAAATTTTATAGTTCCGTTTCGATTCGTTACACATTACACAGCAAAGTTTAAAAAATGTTAGAATTTTTGTTAAATTTTTTAGTTATCATGTCTCTATTCACTGGCCTATTTGTTCTTATCGTTTTTTTCTACTTTTTTATTTATTTATCGATTTTTTTCTGGAATTTCTTATCCTGTGCCAATTTGCTTTTCTCCATTTTATTTATAATATGAATTTGAATAATTATTTATTTCAAACGCTTCTCTGACACTTTTATCAATTTTCTTTACTTTCTCTTATTCATAAGTACTTACTTCTATTGTACCCTATTCTATTGGGCGTCTTTTCTTGCATCTTTTCTTTTTTGACAATTTCTCTTTTCTATACTCTGTTTTAGAAAAATAAAATTATGAAATTTATCTCAACTTATCAACTTTACATTGATTTTTGTACATATAAAGTACTTACTTGCCTCATTTTCGTTATTATTAATTTTATCCAAAGATGATTCTCTTGTTCTTTTCTCTTGTAGTGCTACTACTTCTTTTAACTTTTATATAATTTTAGTGAATTTTCTACATAGTTTATCATCTTTCAGACGCTTTGTCTGAAATTCTCTACGTTTCTATATTCTTTAACTTTATTTTACTTATTTTATTCTCCTTTTATGTTGTTTCTGTAGCTTCTTTAATTTCTAATAGTATCATCTACAACTTAAATTTAATAAAAACATAAATTTCTTTAATTTTTTCAAAACTTTTTTAATCCCAAAATGCTCATAACATTTTATCAACACTTCTCCAACAATTTTTTTCTTAAAATTATCGTGGGTTGCTTATTTTTCTATTTTGGCTTTCTCAACTTTCGTACATTATGATTGTCCAATTATTCTTGAAACAACATTGTAAGGTTTTCATTCATCAAATAATATTGTATCGTATAGTTTTATCTTCCCGTTTTTCATCCTCTTTCTTTCATTTTGTGACTTTATATATTTCTTCTAAAACTCCATTCTAATAATAATTTCTTTCTCTTCACTCTGCAGTTCTTTTGACACCTAGTTTTCATTTTTTCTCCATATTTTTGTTCGACTTACCTAAATAATAAATTGTTTTCAGTGTTATTTTTTTATTATTTCTTAATCACGTGTCAATAAAAACTCAATTATTATTTCCTCACCTTGTAATTTACTCTTTACTCGGCAAAATTCTTGACACCGTTCTTCATTTTATCTTCATCACTAATTTTCTGTCCCTTCCCTTTACGTTGATCTATTCTATTTATGATTTTTATGTCAAACTCACCCGTTTCGAGCAAACTTCATAAATAATTTTTTAAAGCAGTTTGCTGGACTAGAACATGATTGATGGTAAATACAACAACATTAATAATAAAATTAATCTTTCGCAAATACATTGTATTCCTCAAAGTAGTATTAATTACTTGAAAGTAGCTGAAAGCTCGCATTACGCAGATGTTACGATGGATTGTGGGAATTGGAATTGCCGTGTTGATTACATGTACATGATCGATCCTAAGTAAGTAAATTAGAACATGCACTACGCGGAAGTAGAAACTATTGTTAATTCGCTCGGGTTTCAGTTTGCCCTCCTATCTTCATGTGGGTATCTTTAGCTGGTACTTACGCTATAAGAGAAAACAAACCCGTTCCAATTTATTGGTATCAAATTATAAAATAGATAATGTGAGAACGCCCAACAGTGTCGAAATGAAATTTGAGTAGGAGCTGTTGGTATATTGTTCTCCTAAACCCGCAAGATAAATTCTGGTGTGGAGAAAATGAAGTAATGGGTGCCATAAAATTAAACTGTTAATAGGCCACAAACCGTTTAGAAACAGCATGTAGTTGTGTCGCCTAATAGATTACTTTGTAGTTTCTGTAGTTTGTTAGTGGAGCAATTCAATCACGTTCCTCATTCCCCACAACCAAACCCCCTAATTTTGTAAAAAATAATACCACAAATAATTAATTTAAGGAATCCGAGTTCGGCCTTATTTTTACTTTATTAGTACCAAACCAAGTAAATTATTAAAAATTTAATTTTAGGAAACCGTTTCTTTATAGATTCCTTCCAGCGGCACCTTCACCACTTTTCCTCAAATGGTAGTGAATTTCTTAGCAGTTCTCTAACTTGATACGAACTCACTAAGGCATCTATTAAAAATTTCAAAAAATAATATTACTGCATACTTACTGCCTAGCAGAGTAGAAACTCAGGAAGTAAAGCATCCACGAGTCATATTTTCTTATTAACCTTATTACCTGCAGAAACCAGTGAAGGATACGTAAAATTGAGAAGGAAGTGCTCTCCATAAATTCCTTCATAATGACAAACTGGAGTCGGTAATAATACATGGGTAGAAAGAGTAGTTAAATTTTTCCTACCATAACTTTTATTACTCAGAGAAGCAGATTTTTATTAATTAAATGTTTTGGTTCAAAATATTAAATATGAATTGTAGTCAGCCTAATCACGAATCAATTACTTTATTAATATGCAAAATATGGTGTAATTGACGCCAATACCGCACTTATCATCAATGTTAGGAGTTTTTCTTTCTATACGTTAGGTCAGTACTCAACGAGCGTGTTTGCTACGTTATTGAAAGGCTTGAGGTAATTTTTTATTTGTTTTATTTGTGTTATTAGTAATTACAAGGATAGTTATTAAAAACAATTAAGTTTGAAGCAGGTATTATACCGAATTGATTGCACGTTTCTATCATTGTTTAGCCTCCAGGTGTGGAACGAGCAAGCAGCTTGCAGCATTAAAATGTATAGAAATTTTATTACATAGAAATTAATATATTAATAAAACGAATTTGATTATTGTTTCATATAAAAATAAACTTAAAGTAAATCGGGGGCAAAAGAATTGATCTCATAATGACTTGTGGACTCAAATGTTGTGTTGCTAAAAGTTTTTTTCGCACTTCTAGTGAAACTTCAGAAATCACAAACACTATGGAGAACACTGCTTTAATACATACATAAAAAAAAATGTAATGTTTTTTGGCCGTTTTAAATTTAAAAGTTAATGGGTCGTAATAAACAGTCTACCAAATTTACCCAATATTTTCATACAAAAAAATACTTTTATTTCCCAAAAATACTAAATGCTAACCAAAATTAAGAAAATACATAATCTTAAAGCGACAACCAAATATTGACATAATGCTGGCTTCTTATATATTTTGTTCGCCAAAATAACTTTTGTTGACCATAAATAATAAATGTTCACCAAATTTTATTCTGCATTTAATTCTAACATAATACCCAGATATTTAATTTTCGACAGTGTCTTATATTGTTTAGAAGTTAAAAATACTAATTGTTGATCAAAAATACACATGCAATAAAATGTTGTGCAAATGGTAAATAATTTTATGCAAAATTATAGATGTAGATGTGCTCAAGGAAAATAAGAGTAAAAATAAAAGTTGTTTGCACAAAAAAAAGATCTTGATTTCCGTAATATATAAATGCTTTGCTGTAATTGGCTCGCATTATGTAAAACGTAAAACTTCTTTTAGTGGTAATTTCTAATCGTGCTTTTAAAAAAAAAAAACAGGGCCCTGAACTGATCTTGTACAAAACTTTTTTCGCGTGCCTCTTGTCAGGAAGCGCAAGCGGCAAGGAGAGATGCGCGAGCATATTTCATTTTTGGAGTAATAGAATAATTATTTGACGCACAAATAGTTTTTCTGAGAAACACTAAATATAAATGGATAGCGCGAATATTTATTACAACACGGACGAGTAAACTTGAGCGTTCTAAATTTGGTGAACATTTAGTAAAATTGATAGACATATAGAATTTAAAATGTAAGCAATGGTAAAACAATACGCAGCATAGTTATTTTAGTGGTGATGTTCTCATTTTCTGATGTATAATAATTTGGGTTTTATTTAGATTTTTTGATGCTCATTAAATTTTCTGATGGACAGTGCAAGGGATGTATGGTTTAATTTGGTGTACATTATATTTGTTCCCAAAGTTAATTTTATCTCTCGGGCTTAGATCAAAAAGGAAACAGAACTGAAGGGAATTCATCATATAAAACTTTTGTCGTGGTGTCAAAAAAGTTGTAACTACCCAACTTTAACCACAATGGCCTGGTCGTTTTATGGGCAATCTGCTAGGGACATGGAACGGAAATAGTTTCATTGTTCAATTTTGCTTTGTACCTTAATAAAACAGTGGGGATAGAGTCTTTTCTGAATAATAAAATAAGACAATGAAACAAACAAGAAACTGTGCATGCACTAGGTACTACTTGCACACTCTCTGTCTACAGCCTTACAGAATTCATTCAAATCAGTTTGAGATATCATCTATCTATAGAAAATGTAGTTACTTACCTACTACTTTTTCGTTTACCGTTTGCAATTTTCTAAACCAAATTAATCACGAAACGTAAACAAATTAATCTTGAGATCAGACCTCTGCACGACCCCCAAATTAATGAACCGCTCGCTGTTCTATCCAAATAATACATTTCCTTTTAGCACAACCAACTCTTAGGTCTCACCTAATAAGTGGTTGCAGTGTAGGTGTAGCCTATTAAGAAACGAATCAAAAATTTCAACAAATCCTTCTAATTATAAAAAAATCTAATTAACTGCCGATTTTTGCGCGTACCACTAATTAAATTGTTAATAAAGAATTTAGAAGGCCGGCGGGTGGTGTTTTTATGGGAGTCGCCCATAAAATTCTTATTTTCTGACGTCCGTGTTGGCAATAAAAGTAAAAAGTACCTACCTACGTCGAAGTTGGTAGCTTTCATCGTCCATTGTTAATGGAGCCATAGAGTTGTCCGGACAGGTAACGTCTTTGTTAATTTGTTGCCGCCGGACAGGAAGTTAAGTTTTCATCCCGATTTCTTCTGCGACGCGGTTCTGAGGAAGGTTCCGAAAAATCAGTAAATAATAAAGATATCATCACCATCCATGTTGTACAGGTATGGACCATAAGTATAATAATCCTCTCAAGCGAAGTACCACATAAAATTTTATTATGAACACAATATTTTTTTTGTGGAGAACGTGCCGCTGCAGCTGGTGCAGGACCGTACGCATCTCAAGTAGGTTCGAAGGTACACAAAAAGATGGCCGAAGAGTTTTTCAATCACTGCAGCCGTTCACCCGGGGCGACGTGATTGCCATGGTCAGTAGACCATTTGCTTCGATAAAACGACCCAGTCGTGTACAGCATCCCATTCAGTACTGAAGCTCTTCTCAGAATTATAAAAATACCGACTAGAACCGAAAACCATTTTTAATCCATGAAAGAACATAAAAGAGATGGAAGGATAAACTATTAAAAAAATTATAAAGGAAATAACTGGTCTAAGAAGAGTTGCTCTAAATTTTTCGTAAACTGTCCAGAGACCAGCTAAAAATTTACCTAAACTTAGATCTGCATACTGCATAAAGCACTCTTTAGATTAGATCTCAAAAACCATTCAACACAGACGGGGTAGCTACAAATGGCAACATTTAGTGAACAGTCTTTTGTCTAACTGTCTACATCTAGAAACCAGATGAAAATCTAAATTAGACACGTATGCATCAGAAGGAAATATTACTATGAAAGAGAAAACTGTAAAAAGATTTAATGATTCACTTAAATTTAGACCTGAATACAGCAGAAGGAGAACTGCAAAAAGATTGATTGTTGAGATCTCGATGGTGAGATGGGTGAGGTTGATGAGTTGAATTATGAGCCTTTTAGAAGTGAGCATAGGTGTTAAATATTGAAAAACAAGTTAAGATCCTTAAAGTTTATAGGTATCTAAGAGTCAATGCTTCTTAAGACGTGTGCCCTGAAGTTATTATCAAATCAGTTGATTGTTATATATCTACTAGATTTATAAAGTAAATAAGAATAAATGATAACCCTAATAAGAACATGGTGTAACAAGAGGCACATTGAGTTTCTTGATGGCTAAGTATCTAGAAGCCAACTGACCTGAAGATCTAAATTGAACCTGCTGGACCTGCATATTACATCTTAAGAAGCATTCAACATATAAACAAAATCAATAAATTTTCCTTAAGATGTAAGATGTAATGATTACCAAATAAACAGGTTTTTCAGTTCTTAATAAACTTTTGAAATAAGTAGATAACAGAAATCTTGAATCCTTTGTCTAACCATCTAGATCTAGACTACATTAGCTTTCAAGGGGTCGTTTGGTTTCTTAGCCTTTCCGACCTGCGACCAGTAAAACCTTTTGTTCAAACCCTGCTTCTAATTATTGGACCAAAAGCAAAGTTTCCAATGTCTTTGGGAGATCTTTTCTTCATTTCAAGTGAGTCTATGGCTTGCTAGGGCGTTACAGTGGCCTAGTATGTGTTCTGAGATTTCCTCATCTAACCTGCATATCTCACTGTCTGTCTTTACTAGTTTTCTGAGATGATATTTTAGTGAGCAGTGTCCAGTGAGAAGACCAGTAATAACTCTCAGTTCGTTCCTTGTCAGTTCAAGAATCCTTATATGGCATTCTTTGGCGAATCGTCTATAAAGTTCTTTGCTTATTTTTGTCTTGGAAGTTGCCTCCAGTCTGCTATTTAATTATTTCCTTACCATCCATGAATGTCGGCTCTTCTGTGTTTTTTGCTTAACTCACATAACGGTTCTGGTGCTAAAGGTGGAGTCTCCATTGGCTAATTTGTCGGCTTCATAGTTTCCCTCTTTACTTTGATGCTCTAGTACCTATATGAAGTTGAGGTTGTTACCTCTTGCCAGTTGCTTTAAAAATTTCTTTGTTGATACTTTCTTGCACAGAAGTCTATGGCAAGCATTTTAGCTTGCATAACTGTAACAATGGTTTCTAACCATCTAGATCTAAAGACCAACTAAGAATTTAAATTGGTTCTACATAGAATAGAGGTATGGATTACTGCTGTAAAACGGAACTGAAGATCTAAATTAGATCTGGGAGTAACAATAGCAATAATGATTTGGAGAAGTTTTGCTGATTCGAAGAAGAAATGAAGTTAAAGTTTTAACTATTTTAACATTAAAGTGAGTGAGGAGTTCTGAAGTAATAATGTGAATTGATCGTGATCGATAAATAAAGAAAACTTTTTATTTTTAGATTCGTAGAAAATACAATTAGACGTAACAATCTTAAGTTCTTAATCAGAAAAATTTAACTAAAGATCTAAATGAGACCGACATAAGATTGACTAAAGTATCTGCATAGGTAGTTAGGTACATTATTGTACATTATTATAACTATAAAAAAGCTGTGGAGGAGACTGGCATCACACCATTGCTGACGGGTAGATAAAAGATTCTTTGATGAGAGGGATCAGAAGCGTTATGTAGGAGTGCAGACGAAGACGTTGTCGCGAGTCTCTGAGGTCAATTTTAACTTACAATCGCTCTTTATGCCACCCAAAGTGTCTTCGCTGAGATACTACAAGAGGACACACCTAATCTCTCTTGACACTGATCAGTTTTCTTTTTTTTGACTTATAGCGTGCCATTTTTCCATAAGTCCTAATAATAAATAATAATAATATTAACTACTCGGTCAATGATTGTTACGAGTTGACCCTCAATAATAAAGCTATTATCGACGTAATTAATGTTCTCGTTCCAGCAATTATCGCCTAATTTGCATGTTTTGACCGCATTTTTCTAAACTCCAACAACCATTTTGACAACCCAAGAACAACAGCGCCTTGCTTCATTTAAAATTCAAATATAACGGCAAGAGGGTTGTCAACTCGAAAGACTGGAATCTTAAAATTAAGTAGGTACGTTGTGAATTATGCTATCAATTCTACAGACAACACCAGTCTTTAAGATACGTTGATAAATAGATAGCTGGAACGTTAAACGTGACGTCCGTCAATTTATTCGCAACAGCACATGTTGCTGCAAAAATAAAAAATAAAAATAACGTTTTTACCAGAAGAGATTGATAACATCCATCTTAAGTAGTTGTTAAAATTCAATATCATAGAGGCATAAGTGCCGTATTGAATGTGTAAAAACATCAATTTTTTTTTCTACAAACTTTCCGGAAAAGGTAAATAATGACGCCGTCGAATCCTTCAGAAGCTGCGATGAATGAAGGCATGGGCACCTGGTGCTAATGATCACCTTCGATCGCTCTTCTTAGATGATTAACGAATTCCTTTCGCCTCTTTATCGCTTTATTCAAATGATCCGATGAGTTTCGAGGAACTGTCATTTGTTTATCTAATTGCCGTTGTTGCGGCACCACAAAGAATGTTTTTGATGTTATTATCGAAAAAAAAAATTTTTTTTTTTTAAAGAAGAAACATTATTTCCGTGATATTAAAATACAATCAGTAGCGTGTAAGTGGAAGACTAAAATAGAGCCACACCTGCTGTAGTAAACAGAACACGCCCCTGTAAGTGCAGGGGTGCATTCGTGATGTTTCTAAATTAACATGCAGGAATGCTTCGTTGGTCGTTGATGACGCATGCAACTTGAAAACTATTAATTACTCACACCATCAGAAGAGTTTGTTAGTATGGGCGACACGCAACAAGTTGCAGGAATTAAATCGGCGGGATTCTCAATTAAAGTCCGTCCCAAGCTTTCATTGAGTTCAAATCGGGATTGATTAGGAATAATTGGTCCGTTAAGAGCGCCTCGAGACTGTTTGCGAAATTTATTGAATCTTAATCATTGATCCTGGTGGTTTTTATTGAAGAAGAAACTGCTGACCGTTGAAGTGTTTACGTATTCAAGTCAGGGGCCAAGTTAATAATATATGTCTCACTTGAGATGATGCATCGCAAGTTAACAGCTAATTGGGTTAAATTTAAATTATCAGGGGTCAACGAGCCTCTGTTTTTTTTTTTTACTTACCGAGTCGCCGAAAAGAACGGGTTTTGGGTGATTGTTTATCTTGTCTAATTAAGTTGTGGTCCAGTTAACTCGACCGTCATTCAAACCATTCAATAGCGCAACAATTAAGATTGTTGTTATAACATAATCGATGTTTGTGAGAAAAACACAATTACACAATGCTGATAAGAAAGTACTAAACTCGGTACTTGATAATTATCGTTAAATTTTATTATTCAATTTAATTGATTTTCAAATTATATGAAGTTAAAAAAAAAATTACATCACTTGTGAAGAATGCAAGATGTTACACGTTAGGTACTTATTTTAGAACGGTTATAAAAGCTGCAAAAGTTATCTTAAAGTTAATGGAAGAATAAAAGAAAAAATGCAGAAAGTAATGAACTTGAAAATGTTGTATTTCGTCCAAAGAGGTGTGAGAGGTGTTCAAAATAACGTTAAAATTGTTTTAGACTTCACATAAATAAATAATTTAATTTTTTTAAATTTTCAAATATTTGGCAATCCAATCAAATGGAATTTTAAACGATGTCGTCATTCACTTTGCTATTAGTTTTCCAAATGGTTATTGTGGATAACAAAATATTTGCTAAACTTTGAAAATCTTCCCAAGCACCAGGGACGACTTTGGATAATATCATTGATATAACTTCAAAATGTTATCATTAGTTTTTATTTGTACTTTATTGCAAATATGCAATATTTGCTCATTTGGACCATGGACTAGCTAGAATAAGTCAGAAGAACTCTGAATTCTATCTTATCGATTTTTGCAGGGGAGATCGAAGGGAAAAAATTTCCTGGGCATACCTGCAAGTTTTAATTATAATCGTTGGGAAAACGATTGGAAACTCGAGAGAGTTGAGATCATGGTTGAACAGTGAGAAAGTACGTGAGTCCCGTGGCACAGTGGTTAGTGCGTCCCGAATTCGAGAGCGGAGGGTGGACGGGCTGTAGGTTCGCACCCCGCCGGTGATTCACATTTTTCTCTGGTTCAAAGGTTCAATTGAAAAGTTCAACATCCTTCCATATTCGATCAACTTCGACAGATAAAACCACGTTGAGCAACTTGTTCGACGAAAGGTGTTGTGGATGGAGTTATTAGTCAATTAGAGCGATCAAAAGCTGCGACATAGTAATGCGTATTTTTACGATCTTATGTCACACATTGTTCTTCCTACATATAAATTAGGTGGGTTACTTCAATTTTGTTAGGTCAATGCTACATCAATTCTTATGTAAGAGGCTGTTTTGAAATTTTAATACAGTCAACAACTGGGACGACGCGCCTTATTAAATTGCAAAGTTATTTAAAACCTATCTTCCGAAGTAGCATCTTTTTACGGCACATATTAAACATCATCGCCCTAAACGCTCATCATCACCTATTTTTATTTTTATAAGTTTTAATCCTGGAAGTATTTATATCCATGAACATCTTCGACGATTTTTTAACGTGTTTTATGGTTAGTAAAATTATAATTTGTGTAGTTAAGCACATGTCAACCAGTAGTAGGTAATGGTGAGATAATATATTACGAAATAATTATGCAGATCTCACCTTGACGGTGAGCGTTTTGTAACGTGTCCACCTACATAGGACCAGAAAAGAAGACCTATAATTGTTGGTACAAGTTGTTTACGAGTACAGGAAGAATGTTAACCAAAATAATAACAAGTGTCGGCTTCGCCCTCTCAATCAAATTCGGCCCTTTTTTTCAAATAATCCAATAACAAACGTCTTGTCGGCAATTTTGAATGAAACAAAAATCGTTTAAATAAACATGTCGCAAGCGTTTACCAGATGGTATATAGGACACTTTTTGATTATTTGTTTTTTTTTCAGGCTCATGTGGTATCGGCGTTCGAGCAGAGTCTGTCGTCGATGACACAGAGGCTTCAGCATCTTACAGCGACGGCTGAAAAGAAGGTTAGTCAACCGATTTGGCCCCTGGCCCCCTGGCAGTAGGCAACCGTGTATTCAAGTAGATATTTTTCTTGAGCTTTTTAATTAGAACTTACAGGTTCAATAATAAGTTTGTTGCTATATCTTCAGCCAATATAGACATCTCGTAAGTGTTAAAACACCAAAGCTATTGATTTTCTACAACAGTTGTTAATTGATGAACTAAAGACAAGCAGTTAGTTATTTATCGAATCATGGAAATTAGCAAGTTTTCTGTTATGGACACTTAACAACCGGAAATTAGTTGTTTAAGTAATTAACTTTACTCTCCGCCTATGCCATTTCTTACATATTAATTTATATGTATTTCTGTAACAAATTGAATTACTTCTAATTAATTTCTGGTTCGATTTTGAGAATTTAACTTAATTAACATTGACTTGATTCTTCATTGTGTTGCTATGAACATATTTAATTACCTGCTATGTGTTATAATTACGTCAACTGGCGTTTTCTGAGATTGAAGCGATAGCCAAGAGGGTGGACTGAGATAGATTAATGTAAAAGTCGAAGTCCACTTTACTTCAACCTCCTTAAACGTTATAGATATACTCTTTGGGTAGCATTATGATGAAGAGAAATAGAAATGGAAGGGCATTGCAGATTTCAAATTTTGCATAAACTGGCATTAATCCTTAATAATTGAGATTTATGTGGTAGAGTCCTCCTACGAGAATCTTTAAAGAATGTCACTGTTGGAACGTTCCAAAATTACATCCAATTTATGGCAACCTCATTAGCAAAACTAATTCGACTTTAATGACTATTTTGCATATTTTATGTAGATTAAGATCTTGTTTATCGAATTTACTAAATTTTTATCTAGAAACCTGCATTCCTAAGTACATACTGAATATAATTAGCGCTACAAAATTGCCTACATAATAGCAGATCAAGAATCAAGATGTGCCAAAAGTTAAAAAAAACTCATAGAAACTTTAACCCGGTGATAAGGTTAAAGAAGACACTATAGCAGGTAATATAATTTTCTGCGAAAAATTACGTGTAATTTTGCACACCCGGCCAGTTAAGTTGTGCACAAGTCGTGCACAAATAATCTACGTTTACCACATTATCATTCAGTATAACGTAGAAAAATTTGACAATTTTTGACCCCCTGTCCTTTTCTAATGTTTCCTACAAATTTTTCTATGTTACACTTGATGATAACGTGAGAAAAGCAAATTATTTGCGCACCCCTTGTGCATTCCTAAATTAGCCGGGTGTACATACAGGGTGGGGCAAATCTATCGGAACACCTGATTTCTGGCTAAATTATAAGATTAAAAAATACCCTTAACAAAAGTTTTTTTTAGTATTTTTATTCTATGCAGTGACGTTCTTTGATTTATAAAAGCTACACACTATTTTGAGATATGACGTCATTGGCGTTTTTCTTAAATGACTTTGTATATTTTTACATTTTCGGATGAACAGTTTTCCATTTATTATAATGATATAAATTTGGGTAGGTGTGCGACTTGTGGTTTTTTAAATATTAAATAAAGTAATATCACAGAATGCTATTCAAAACTCCTTAAAAGTCTTCGTTGATCGATTAGGACATTGTCAGAGTGCTGAAAATTTTCAATTTTATTATGATTTTTTTTACATTCCAAAATGCCCTATATTTTGTAATATGGTTTTTATACACTAATTGTTATTATTTAATACTCTTATTATTATTATTTTATTTAGTCACAAGTCGCGCAATTACCAAACTCTATATTATTATAATAGCTGAAAAAGTGTATCTGAAAATGTAAATATATACTACAGGGTTATTTATTTAAAAAAAAAGTCCTAAAACTAGAACTAGAAAAACTTTAGGTAAGAGTATGTCTTAATTAAACTTATAGTTTAGCCAGAAATCAGGTGTTCTGACATATTTACCCAACCCTGATAAATAAAAAATTGGTCATGTCTTAAAAGAGATAAGTAACCATTACTTAAATAATGTAAACTCACTTTTGACTTATTTTTTTTTGTCTTTAGTTCTTTTTTTATATTTTTTCTTTATGTTTGTCTTTATACTTTTTATAGTCGTGTTATTGTTAATTTAGATTTTTTTTCTATGACTATTCAAATTTTCATAAATTTACCCTTCTCTCTAGACATTTATTTTTTGTGTCGTCAATGTAGTCAGATGATTATAATTTTTATCACTTATTTTTGTGCTTCTTCATAAATAGTTGTTGGTGTTTTTGTTAATTAAGTATCTTGAAGTTTTTCTTTTTGTTGTTTTATATATTAATGATTTTTCTTTAGTTTTTATAATTAGTATCTTAATCCTTTACTTAGGTATTTCTTTCAATATCTTCTTTTACTTCTTTCTCCCCTATTGGTACTTTGTAAATTATTTTATTACTTACTTAATTTTATATCGACATTGATTTCAGTTCTTCTTTAGGTATTCTATTTATCTTTCTTTTTCAAACTTCTTTCAAGATGTTTCAAGATAGGTAGGTATCTCATAATGGCGTTTTTACTTGTGTACATTTTCTTCCCCTATCTAACTTACCCAAAAACTTAATATTATACTAAGATCTGCAAATTCTCATTTATTTTTCTTCTCGAGAAGATACTCCAGCTACTATTTACTCTATATTTTAATTAATTTAACTATGATACTGTCAAAAATAGTGGATATTAATTTTGCAGTCGATTGTATGTACAGCCGAGGAATTAAGTAATGCACAGCGAGTGCGCAAATAATTTACTTCTCTCACCTTGTCAAAAAGGCAAGTGTATAACAAGGAAAGACTTGTAGGAGACATTAGAAAAGCACAGACAACCACGTTATACTGGATGATAATGCTGTAAATGTCGATTATTTGCGCATCTCTTGTGCATTACTTAATTCTCCGGCTGTACATGCTGCGGTTAACTCGCCAACTGTAATTCGTACTGGGTAATGAACATTCGATTATTAGACCATGAGGTTTCATCAGAACCAGTTAGTACCATTAATCACCTTTTTAATTTATTTTTTATTAATTATCTTACATATTCGAAGATATAAAGATAGTAGGTAGCTGTATTAATTCCAAACTTGGAGCTATGCCTTCACCATTGACCTTTAATGTTCTTTGATGACGCCTCAATCATCCACAGTACTATAGAAAATAATTAATTTTCAGGACTCCGAACTATCCGAACTGAAAACCGCGATGGAAGCTTTACGGGCGCAATCCCTCCAAGCGGGAATCGGAACAGGCCTAGCCCGTCAACCCTCTTCGGACAGCGTATCGAGCTTATCATCAGCCTGCAGTCTCGATAAGCACGAAAAGAAAAAGAAAAAAGGATGGGTAAGTGCCGCCTTTTGATCCGAACAAACTCCCAAATATCTAATATCCGACATCTCTTTTGCAGTTACGCAGCTCATTCACGAAAGCCTTTTCGCGAAACGCCAAAGTCACGAAGGTACAATGCCAAAGCGAAGGTGAAAGCGAACGCCAGCACAGTCCTCCACCCCCCGCCCCTACCGATTACGGTCAGGAAGTCGTCGAATTGCAGAAGCAACTCCGCGAAAAAGACCTCGTCCTCACCGACATTCGCCTAGAAGCCTTAAGTTCCGCCCATCAGTTAGAAAGTTTGAAAGATACTGTGATGAAAATGAGGGTAACTAATCACGTTAACGTTATAGATACGTTTCTTTATCGGTTATTTTGCAGAGTGAAATGCTTAGTCTTAAGCAGAATAACGAGAGGTTGCAACGGATGGTTAACGGGGCGACGAACATGCCCTCAGATCTAACGGATACGCGGAGCAGCAATAGCATAGACGCCCTAAGTGACCTGATACC
This sequence comes from Schizotus pectinicornis, assembly GCA_951805265.1. Taxonomy (NCBI): domain Eukaryota; kingdom Metazoa; phylum Arthropoda; class Insecta; order Coleoptera; family Pyrochroidae; genus Schizotus; species Schizotus pectinicornis. The sequence continues at coordinate 3,467,125 of OX638202.1, read as the reverse complement.
CACCGAAGAACCGCCACCCGAAGTGGAGCAGGATGGCAAAAAAGTGGCCATATCCGTTTATCTAGGCCAGCCGCAAAGCTTCGAAAAGTAAGTTCTGCCCCAACTCAGATATTAGAGAGAGCGCTGTGAACCAAAGACTTCAGCTTGGTAATGAAGACATAGTTAGTTTTTATTTAACTTTAATAGACACTACACAGTGGATTTTTTCATTTTATAACATCTGATCTTGGTTCTACAAATATTTTTTTTTTTTATATTTAAGTCTCAAAGCTTAATGGTTTGTTTTTTTCTGCAGATACTACGTAGACCATTACAGTTATGATGGAATAGGCGACAACGCAATCACCGAAATAGCAATAGCTCACACCAACGTAGGTGCTTCTACCTCATGGGCTCAACTCGACAACGCCGTCAGAAGAGCTTTCAAACAACACGTCGCCAGATTGGACCCCGGTGGCGGTCTAGGATTAGGTAATGATAAGTCAAATTTGCAAGAAAACCACTAACGCCGATGTTTTTTCAGGGAGTGACGCGATCGCCAGTTACAAATTGGGCGAAGCCGAACGCAAACCAGATTCAGGCCCTCCTGACCTTTTACCAGTCGGCTATTCAGTGGGAAGAGTTTCAACTTTACATGTAATTTTACAACCAGTCGCTGCCTTAGCTTTCGAAGCCCTAATACCTAAAGGAGTTGCACAGAGACTAGTGTCCTTGCTTTCTGAACATCGACGACTCGTTCTTTGTGGAGCTCCGGGAACTGGAAAAACCCATCTAGCGACACGTCTAGCCGAATTTCACGCACAATCACAAGGGAGAGACCCCGCGGAAGCTGTAGCTACTTTCAAGTGAGTGTAGATACCAAAAACTTTTGATAAAGTACGAAAGTAACTTGTATTGCAAGATATTAACTTGTATTGCAATATAGCAACTTCCATTGCAAGATAGTAACTTGCATTGCAAGATAGCAACTTGCATTGCAAGATAGTAACTTCTATTGCAAGATAGTAACTTGTATTGCAAGATAGTAACTTGTATTTTAAGATAGTAACTTACATAGCAAGATAATAACTTGCATTGCAAGATGGTAACTTGCACTGCAAGATGGTAACTTGCATTGTAAGATAGTAACTTGTATTAAAAGATAGTAACTTGTATTGCAAGACAGTAACTTGTATTGCAAGACAGTAACTTACATTACAAGGTAATAACTTGCATTGCAAAATAGTAACTTGCGATAGTAACTTGTATTGCAAAATAAGTAACATTTATTGCAAGATAGTAACTTTTATTCCAATGTAGTAACTTGTATTTCAAGATAGTAACTTGCATTGCAAGATAGTAAATTACATTGCAAAGTAATAACTTGCATTGCAAAATAGTAACTTGCGGTAATAAATTGCATTGCAAGATAGTAACTTACATTGCAAGATGATAACTTACATTGCAAAGTAATAACTTGCATTGCAAAATAGTAACTTGCAAGATAGTAACTTTTATTGCAAGATAGTAACTTGCGATATTAATTTGTATTGCAAGATAGTAACTTGTATTGCAAGAGAGTAACTTACATTGCAAGATAGTAACTTGCATTGTAAGATAGTAACTTGTATTAAAAGATAGTAACTTGTATTGCAAGACAGTAACTTGTATTGCAAGACAGTAACTTACATTACAAGGTAATAACTTGCATTGCAAAATAGTAACTTGCGATAGTAACTTGTATTGCAAAATAAGTAACATTTATTGCAAGATAGTAACTTTTATTCCAATGTAGTAACTTGTATTTCAAGATAGTAACTTGCATTGCAAGATAGTAAATTACATTGCAAAGTAATAACTTGCATTGCAAAATAGTAACTTGCGGTAATAAATTGCATTGCAAGATAGTAACTTACATTGCAAGATGATAACTTACATTGCAAAGTAATAACTTGCATTGCAAAATAGTAACTTGCAAGATAGTAACTTTTATTGCAAGATAGTAACTTTTATTTCAAGATAGTAACTTGCATTGCAAGATAGTAACTTACATTGCAAGGTAATAACTTGCATTGCAAAAGAGTAACTTGCAAGATAGTTTCTTGTATTTTAAGATAGTAACTTTTATTTTAAGATAGTAACGTGTCTAACATGCTATGCAAGATAGTAACATGCATTGCAAGATAGTAACTTTTATTTTAAGATGATAACTTACATTGCAAAGTAATAACTTGCATTATAAAATAGTAACTTGCAAGATAGTGACTTTTATTTCAAGATAGTAACTTGGATTGCAAGATAGTAACTTACATTGCAAGATAATAACTTATATTGCAAAGTAATAACTTGCATTGCCAAATAGTAACTTGCAAGATAGTAACTTGTATTGCAAAGTAGTAACTTGTATTGCAAGATAGTAACTTTTATTGCAAGTTAGTAACGGCATAGCCTTCCAGCGTTTTCGTGATAAAACTGGCAAAGAAGTTTAACGACTTTACAACAATTTATTTTGTTCTAGCGTTGATAACAAATCTGGTAAAGAACTGAGACAATATTTGTCACATTTGAGCGAACAAGCGGCTGCCGGTGATAACAGCGTGTTGCCTTGCGTCGTGGTGTTGGATAATTTACACAAAGCCGGACCTTTAGCGGACGCTTTAGGTTCATTACCTCGCAATCTGCCCTGTCTTCTGGGAACTATGGCCCAATCAGCGTGTTCAGCGACGAGTCTACAACTGCAGCACGGATTTCGATGGGTCTTGGTCGCGCCCCACATGGAACCGGCCCGAGGCTTACTCGGGAGAGTTCTCCGACGAAGACTGGCCACCCTCGAATTAGAACAAGGTCCCCAGCCTGAACTCGCGGCGATTTTGGGCTGGCTTCCCCGAGTTTGGCAACACCTGAACGCCTTCCTCGAAACCCACAGTTCCGGAGATGTCGCAATCGGTCCTCGTCTCTTCTTAAGTAAGAAACGTTTTTGACGAAAAAGTACGAAACTAACGAAATTGCTTCCGCAGGTTGTCCTCTAGAGTTGGACGCGGCGCGTGCTTGGTTCGCTGATGTTTGGAATTACTCGTTGGCGCCTTACTTGCGAGAAGCGGCTCGAGAAGGTCTTCAACTTTACGGCCGAAGAGCTGCGTGGACGGACCCTTCGCAATTTATTCTAGATACGTATCCGTGGCCCGGGGCGTCTCCTCAAGGATTAACGAATATTTCGGCCAAAGATGTGGGTCTCGAAACGGGCCCAGCTGCACAAGCCGAGAACGACGGAGATCCTCTTCTTAATATGTTGATGCGTTTACAGGAAGCCGCCAACTATTCCAGTCCCCATTCGAACGATTCTGATTGTAATAGTCTCGATTCAAATTTGACGCACGGGAGCAATGTTGGAACCGAAAGTGTTTCTTAACGTTGTTTTTGATACATAATAATCAAAACGTTTTATATAAATTGTTCGGCGAAATTTACAATGTCGCGTGTTTTAAGTACCTAATGATCGTAACACCAGTAATTATAGATGTTGATTAATCAAAAGATAACTGCGCTCGATTCATTTGGACAATTTATATGGAATAGGTTTAGGACTAATTTTACAAGGAGTAACATAAAATAAATAATGACTATAACAAAGTGCTTCACAAATTTTCTCTTGTAACATTGAACGAAATGCTGTTTGTTGTCCTTATTTATTTAAGAAATATACACAAACCTTTGTGTAGAGCGGTTTCTAGAACAGTAAATATGTATATTTCTTAGTTTGTCTGTGTTTTTATGAGTATTTCTGGTCAAATAACCAATGTGTAAATATGTTATTTATATTATACATTTATACAGATATAAAGTTTTCTATGCCTATGTTTTATTGTATTTATAATGTAAAATGTTTTAATAACTTTTATACAAAATTGTATAAATTGCCAATAAATTATTTCAAAAATAGTTATTTTGTTCGTAGTTACGTTATTTATTATACATTAAAAACTAATGAAAGATATCAAATCTATTCTCAGTTTCAACATCTCAGCTATACAATTGTTTCACCAAAACGAACGAATTTCTAGCTGAGTTATTTGAAAACTTGGAAAAAAAACTAAATACTTCTTGAATTGAGGAAAAATCTCTATGCCAGAATTAGTTTCTTACATGTCGAGTGTACAATGAACCTTAGAAATCAGGTACAATATTTGACAACGCCTAGTCCAAAAATTAGAATTTTACTGTGTAAAATGTTTAGACGTAATAACGGTAAAAGTTTCTTAACAAAAATGAAATCTGTAAACTTATTATATCCTTCCATTTTGTTTAAATCGCACCATGCGAATGCTTTTAAAATTATAAGAAGTTGTAGGCTGTAGAGTATGCAGCAGAAGTTGAGACACTCGGTACATACACCGGAATGTGATACTTTTCCACTGAGTGGGATTGAAGAAATGTTGTATACTTAATTTTTCGGAAGTGGAAACGACCAATTCTTTTCAACAATACTCTCCCTATACAGGGTGATTCATAGTGAGTGGTACCTTAGAAGTATCTCGAGAAGGGAAAAAGTTATTGACCAGAAAGTTTGGTCATAGCGTTGATTGAGATCATTGAGAACGGTCATAGTCTTAACGAGGTACGATCTATTCACTGAAAATATTTTCAAAATGGTGGTACTTTCACTTATACCAGAAATTGGCATCAACTTTGTTATTTTAAATAGAATGCCCCAATTTTTAATATTTTTCTAGATTCTATGAACAATTTGAACATCATTTTATTAATAAGTTCCTATACCTAAAATTAGCATTTTTCGAGATATTTAAATTTTCCTGAAAAATCTGACATAAAAGTGATGTAGCTAAAAAATTAAAATCTCAACAACAGTTGACAAAAACACGTTGAATTTTTTATGTAGATGACAAATAATGTTGAAACTTAAGATTGTTTCATAAAATTTCCAAAATATTGAACAGTAAAGTTTTTAATGAACGACATACGTCGACCACACAAAAACAGCTAAAAGTCATTTTTTTTTAATGGCTTGATACCTAATTACGTACATCAATTGGTAGAGAAAAGTAATGCGCTTCTAATGATGTATAATGTTCCTATGCCTAAAATTTATAATTCTTTAGATATTTGGCATTTTTTATTTTATTGAAGGAAGTTCAATAAGACGCAATAAAAATCTGACCTAGGACAAGCTGTGACGTTTTGCTGAACGTCCGTATTTTACCTCCATCAGGATCTTAGAACCGCGAGAAGGTGGTAAAGTCATTTACCCAATTAGCATCCTGGTGGATTCAATTACAACTAGTAAGAATCAATATAGAAACCTGCAATTCATTCTGAGAAAACGTTTCATAGTTATCCATTCTCCGTAAGATGGCGCAACTAGATTTAACCAAAATTGTTTAAAAATTTAGAAGGCTTATTATTCTGTATTCTGTGTTGGCGCTATCTTACGGACAAAATAAGAAGCCTTGATATTATCGTGTCATGTTGTTGAGAAGAAACCTACAATTTTTTCAGGCATTTCTGCTAGTTAAAATTTTCTCCACTTTGACATTTGGTCTCAGTAATTTTCTCGCGTTCCTATGCTCCTGGTCCGAGATAAAGTTTTCAAGCAATAGTTCGTATTCCGAATCCGAGTACTAACTACACTCATTTCCATTTCAAAGTTTAAAAATCTTGCGCCATCTTACGACGAAGTAAAAAAGCTTAATATTACTGCGTGTCATGTTGTTGAGAAGAAACCTATAATTTTTCCAGGCATTTCTATTAGTTCCAATTTTCTCCACATCGACATTTGGTTTCAGTGATCTCCTCGCGTTCCTATGTTCCTGGTCTAAGATCAAGTTTGCGAGCGTTCGTATTCCGAGTACTCACTACACTCATTCCCATTTCGAGAAGTTGTTGAAAATTAAAATTAGTCGAGTTGTCCAACATCAAAAGTCTACGATATAATAATACACATTTGCGATAATTAAAAATGGGTTGTATTTAACAGTCTACCAAAATTACCCAATATTTTCATACAAAAAAATACTTTCATTTCCCAAAAATACTAAATGCTCACCAAAATTAAGAAAATACATAATCTTAAAGCGACTACCAAATATTGACATAATGCTGGCCTCTTATATATTTTGTTCGCCAAAATAACTTTTGTTGACCATAAATACTAAATGTTCACCAAATTTTATTCCGCATTTAATTCTAACATAATACCCAGATATTTAATTTTTGACAGTGTCTTATATTATTTAGGAGTTAAAAATACCATTTGTTGATCAAAAATACACAAGCAATAAAATGTTGTGCAAATGGTAAATAATTTTATGCAAAATTATAGATGTAGATGTGCTAGGGCAATGAAAATAAGAGTAAAAATAGAAGTGGTTTGCACAAAAAAGATATTGATTTCCGTAATATATAAATGCTTTGCTGTAATTGGCTTGCATTATGTAAAACGTAAAACTTCTTGTAGTGGTAATTTCTAATCGTGTTTTAAAAAAAATTACAGAGGGCTGAACTGACCTTGTACAAAACTTTTTTCGCGTGCCTCTTGTCTGGAAGCGCAAGCGGCAAGGAGAGATGCGCGAGCATATTTCATTTTTGGAGTAATAGAATAATTATTTGACGCACAAATAGTTTTTTTGAGAAACACTAAATATAAATGGATAGCGCGAATATTTATTATGTACAGCACGGACGCGTAACTTGAGCGTTCTAAATTTGGTGAACATTTAGTAAAATTGATTGACATATAGAATTTAGAATGTAAGCAATTGTAAAACAATACGAAGCATACTTATTTTAGTGGTGATGTTCTCCTTTTCTGATGTATAATAATTTAGGTTTCATTTAGATTTTTTGATGCTCATTAAATTTTCTGGTGAACAGTGCAAGAGATGTATGGTTTAATTTGGTGTACATTATATTTTTTCCCATTAAAAATTAAGATTACTCATATCGGATCACTGTTTTCATACTCATTAAAAATTAAATTAAATCAAATAATTAAAAATTAATCATTTCTCAAAAGCTTTAAAAAAAATAGCTACACGTGCCTCCTTGCAAGTTGTAATTGATTTCCTCCTGGTCCATTATCTATTACCTACTATTGAAAGTTGAAACTCATGTCATGAGTCGGCCATGATTCTGGCATGGAGACTTTTCCTCAATTCAAGAAGTTGTTTCTCTACGTTTTCCAATAACTCAGCTAAAAATCCGTTCGTTTTGGAAAAACAATTGCATTGGAAATGAAGACCTAAACCAATTTTGAGCAGAAAAGCGATAAGTTTAATAATTTTTGTAATCAAGAAAAACCCCTCTATCAGATAGGGCAATAAAAAAAGATGTGTTTGCATTTAAAAATGAAAAGTTGGTTTACTTCCGGTTCTAACCAGAAGTGCCAGAATTACTTTCTTACACGTCGATCATAGAGATTCTTCCTGAATTTAAGAAGGATTCAGAATTTCTTTTCTACGTCTTTAAATAACTCGTCTAGAAATCCGTCCGCTTTTGGTAGAACACTCTCTATATTTCAGTTGATTCACTTTAGCTGACTCACTCTGTAACACTGGGTACAAATGGAGTTTAATAATGTTATAATTTAAGACAAACAAGTAAGATAATTTGTTAACCACAAAAGATAATAATATATTAACAACGACTTTAGAAACTGCTTGCGTTGTGTTTATATTTTTTTTCAAACTTTTAAATCTAGCGCCACTTCAAAATTTTGGGAGCATGCGCATTGACAGCAAACAAAAGCTAACGTCACTTTTTAAACGTCACTCATGTCACTTTATCTAACCTCAAAAGTTAAGATTTTCGGAACTTTTGCAGTAAAGTCGTTTATAACAAAGCAAAAGACTAGAAGTATTAAGAAATGGTACGGTAACATCCAATTTGTCTAATACGCGTCTTGTAAACATACTTCTTCTTTTCAGTCGGCTCTCTTCAACTTCCAAAGTTTACTGACTGTGGTTTTGTTATTAATATGCACCTGTGCGTATTTACGGTCCCTTTTTCCGAGTATTATGGACAGAAATAAAGTTGGGTACGTTAGAGTATTTAATTATTGATGAAAGATTTTGTATCTATCAACTAAAATAGTCTTGGTGACTGTCAATGCGGAATAATTTCTGGTTCCGCAAACTCGATCCATTGATAAGAGTAAACTTTGATGTAAAGCGAGGATGTTTTCAGGCTAATGGGTACCTTTTGGAAGTGTGCGCGCATTGGAGAAAGGAAGTCGCCGTGGATCGCAGTCAGCTGCTTAATAATGGCTTTTTCAATACTTTTTGTAAGATAAACGAAGGTGGATTCATTTATTTTCTATTTTTGTATGGTAGGTATGTAAATAATTTAAAAATAAACTTTAAAATTTATGTCGCGCTGCTCTTGTGTTGTGGAAAAGGGTAAAAAAATATGAAGAGGCAAATTAAAAATCGAAAGTGTGAAGGATAAAATTTTAATATAAAAGTACATGTAAACATCAGAAAAGAGATAGTATACAGTGATCTAAATACAATTTAAATATTTTAAATCAAAAATTATACTGTTACATTAATTTTATCACCTGAGGAATTTTAGATTTCGATATCACTACTATAAGGACAAACTTATCAAGAAAGCCACTTAAACATACTATAATAATAAAATCGTCCGAACACTGCGGCCTAAATTGTTAACAAACTAAAATTTTCGTTGCGACAATATAATTTTCAATTTAAAACTGCTTACTTTAAGACTAAATAATTTTATATTTTTAATGTAAAAATGTTTTTTTCCATCCATAACAAAATATAGAAAGCACGTAATTTCATAGATACAGGCTTATGTACGATGTATCTAAATACTTTCAGTCAAACTTAATTAACAAGTACTACACTGTTAGCCACAAAAAGTAAGAAATTACGGCTGTTATAAATGCAAATGTGATGTAAAACTCGCACAAATTAAAGTCGAGTCCTCCCTAACATAATTTCACTACAACTTAACCCCGATTGTGACTACGAGTTGAAAGGGTTAAATGAAGGTAATGAGAGAAAACTTTGACACTGTTTCCCAGCTTAACTTATAAGAAACTGTTAATATAATTATTTATCGTGTATCTCGTCTACTTACAATTAGGCAGCCTACTGACTTAGAATTTAATTTAACGACAGTCTTGTAATAAAAAATAATAATACAGTCTAATTTTGATTCTAAGAGCACGTCACATGCTACAAATAAAAATCACTACTAAACAACAACAAAATAATAATAATAATTGGTGGTGTTCTTTAATTACAAAGGACAAGGCGAAACTTATCTAGTTCAACAAATAAATGCTTTAATAATGGTGATCACAAAATCTTCCCAGAGAGTACCCTACTGTTGCAACTAAACATGGTTACTCGAACGTAATTCAAAAAGTTACGAGATTCTATGAATATTTTCAGTTGCAAATCGACACCAGGAAAACAAAACTACTATCTTATCATCTCCAGATATTTTTGTTTGTGTTTGGTCAGCATTTCCGTGACGGTGACTAAAGTTTTAATGTTAGGGCATCCTTTGGCGACGGTTTGCAATTCGGGAAGGTACGTCACGCAGATATGGTGAAGTGTTGCTAGTTCTTTGGCAGTGTCGGGTTTAGTGGTGACGCGCGGCTCTCCCGGATCTCCGGCCATCGAAAGCTGATCGAGGAACACCACCATTCGTTCCTTGTTTTTCAGGATAAACGGGTTTACCACCTCCATGTAGGGCTCCTGGAAAAGCGACTAGTTAGACTTTTAAAAAAAAAAAAATAGAAAATTAATTTATGGAAAAGCGGCTAGTTAGACTTTTCAAAAAAAAAGAATTAATTTAGTTACCTTTCCTCCGAATTCGATTAAATTTGCCAAATTTTGCAAACATTTGGCAACCATAACGAGACTCCTGGTGGCGGCTGGCGACGGTTGTTCGCTCACAAGTCCGAACTGTCGAGGATTCAACAACGACGGGCATAACAATCGAAGGAAAATGAATCCAGACACGACCCGAGTCCGAACGAATCTCTCGTCGGGCCATTTGGCCATAACGGCTTTTTGGAGACAACCACAAATGTACCGCACCGATCTAGGACACGCATCGGGCGACATGAAGATGCTGAGGGTCACCTGAAGATTTCGTTGCGTCAACGTAACGCACAAGAATATACAATTTGTCGCAACTATTCCTGGACATAGGAGAACATTTGAGTGTAGAAAAAAAAAAACTTTGTTTGACAGTAACGGTGAGTCAAAACCAACAGGAACTTCGTTAATTAAGTTTCTAATTCCCTTCAAGAGAAAGCGACTGATCTCGTCGTCATACAAACCGCGTTCACCTATGTCCAGAAATGTCAATGGGGGCCAATATCACACCCACCTGATCCAGGACTTGCAAAAGAAATTCGGCGTTATTGCAGGCGTCGTCCAGGGAATCCATTTTCGTCGGGTTCAGTTCCGCGCTTTGTTTGCTATCCAATAACCTTAAGACGGTTTCTAAAACGGCCGCTTGAAGGAAAGCGCGGCATTCGGCCCGCATGTACAAGTCCATCAAAGTTGTTGCTAGCGACGCAGCTCGGAACAATGTTGAAGTTTCTGTTTCGCGGACAATCTGTAATTGTAATTTTTTTTAAAAAATTGGTTCGACATTTTTTTACGTTCAAACTACTTCTGCCGAGTTCAGTTCTCTCAACAATTCGGTTTCGCGTCCTTCCGCCCTGAAAACTCGCAATAATGCCGTGGCTAAAGGGGCTCGATCTGCATGGCAAATCTCGGCGAAAGTCTTGACCGACGCCAGACCCGGCTCCAGAAGCAACTGTTGAAGAGGACTGTACTCTTCCGCCGGCATCACCAAGTCGTGCAAGTACCTGAAATAAAAATTTTAATAATTAACTCGACGATAAAATGTGTACGTGAAGAGACAGCGAACATTTTGAGTATCGTGTTTAGGGGGTGTTTCCTAAAAAATGCCTCAAGTCGTAATAGCGTTATTTATGATCGGGTTTGAATAAGTAAAAAAAAATTCTAAATTTTTCTTTAAACACTACAAAGTGTATTTTTTAAATGTTATCTTCAATGTCAAGTTAGTAAAGTTCAACTTTTTGTCTAAAAAAAAAATGCTATTTTTAATCGGGTCGTATTTAACAGTCTACCAAAATTTACCCAATATTTTCATACAAAAAAAAAACTTTTATTTCCCAAAAATACTAAATGCTCACCAAAATTAAGAAAATACATAATCTTAAAGCGATAACCAAATATTGACGTAATGCTGGCCTCTTATATATTTTGTTCGCCAAAATAACTTTTGTTGACCATAAATACTAAATGTTCACCAAATTTTATTCCGCATTTAATTCTAACATAATACCCAGATATTTAATTTTCGACAATGTCTTATATTATTTAGCAGTTAAAAATACTATTTGTTGATCAAAAATACACAAGCAATAAAATGTTGTGCAAATGGTAAATAATTGTATGCGAAATTATAGTTGTAGATGTGCTAGGGCAAGGAAAATAAGAGTAAAAATAGAAGTGGTTTGCACAAAAAAATATATTGATTTCCGTAATATATAAATGCTTTGCTGTAATTGGCTTGCTATATGTAAAATGTAAAACTTCTTTTAGTGATAATTTCTAATCGTGCTTTTAAAAGAAAAATTACAAGGCCCTGAACTGACCTTGCACAAAACTTTTTTCGCGTGCCTCTTGTCTGGAAGCGCAAGCGGCAAGGAGAGATGCGCGAGCATATTTCATTGTTGGAGTAATAAAATAATTATTTGACGCTCAAGTAGTTTTTTTGAGAAACACTAAATATAAATGGATAGCGCGAATATTTATTATGTACAGCACGGACGCGTAACTTGAGCGTTCTAAATTTGGTGAACATTTAGTAAAATTGATGGACATATAGAATTTAAAATGTAAGCAATGGTAAAACAATACGCAGCATAATTATTTTAGCGGTGATGTTCTCATTTTCTGATGTATAATAATTTGGGTTTTATTTAGATTTTTTGATGATCATTAAATTTTCTGGTGGACAGTGCAAGGGATGTATGATTTAATTTGGTATACATTATATTTTTTCCCTTTTTAATCTCTAGATGTATACAAATAACTAAAAGAGACTTAAATATTTTTTACCCATTTTTTTTTGTTTCATATTTTCGTTAATATTTGCAAATATTGTTATTCATGACGTATCTGTCCCACATATCTAAGACTCACACCTCTATTGAATGGATTCTCGCTTTGGCTACTATGCTGCGTTGCCATTAGAGCGCGCCACATATCGCAACTCCAGGCGGCGGCTTGAGATTTGAGTGGCGCCATCACATGATCTTTTTTAGTACTACACCACGCCGGGCTATCTACGTCACAAATCTCCCACTTCAGAAATTAAAAAATTAATTCTGGGCGTAATATTTACTTAAAAAATAAAAATTAAAAATAGGGGTCGCCACATTTTATAAAAATTATATTTCCCAAACATGGAAAAAAAAATTAATTGGTTGATTTCAGGCCGGCCAATGCAGTGGCATAAAAATATTCTTACCTTGTTCTTAGCCTAAGTGACCCCCATTCGCCCATGGGCGTTAATCCTCCTAAAGTATACCACTCTTCCCTTTCTTCCCCGTTTCCTAACGAAGACAGATCTACATGAAGTTCGGCAACTTCTGTGTCTTTTCCACGCTTTCCTTTGTTATGTACAGTAAGCGTAAAGGAAACTACATCACATGGCACATCGCTGTAAAACCACAATTAATCAATCAACGAGACAACTTCGAAATAGAACTTGCTTACTCAAAAACGAATTCTTCGTCCCAAACGGGATCGGGACCCGATTTGGTTCTGGTACGCGAAATTCTGACGTAATTATTGAACTGCGTCGTAACGTAAGGTTGTGGCACTAGTTTGTATGGCAGCCTGTGAGCGTCCAAAATGTGCAATGTCAAACACCTCAGCTCTCGCAATTTTGGCACTTTACACGTGGCCCGACTCAGTTGGGGAACACATAGAGGTTTGAGAGCGTTCACCCATCCTTGACAATCCTCGGTCGACGGGGCGGCCAAATGAGTCACCGTCGACAAGCACGGCAGGGCCTTCTCGACGATCTGCAAGCAATGGGGCCGTTCCCACAAACTGTCGTGCACCTGCAAATCACCACAAAACATCAACCACACAACAACAAGTCTCAAGACAAGAACGAAGCTTCAACGAGGAACGCCGCACCTTCCCCTTGCTATTTCACTCAAAGTCCCATTTCTCCCATCGTTCTAGCGAGAACTTTTGGTTCCGTTACACAATTAGTGAAATGCTACAATAACATCGCTCTAAATAAGTTTCTATGAGTATTTCATTTCCTGTTTATAAAGTTCGGTTAATTAAGCGCCATCTGGCGGAGTTCTAGGATAACAGCTATTATTCTATGGCCTTCTGGATGATATCTTGTAATTTAATAACTAAACTGCGACGAAAATATAGAAAAATATTTATTCATTCATTCATTCATTCATTCATTCATTCATTCATTCATTCATTCATTCATTCATTCATTCATTCATTTATTTATTTATTTATTTATTTATTTATTTATTTATTTATTTATTTATTTATTTATTTATTTATTATAGAAAAAAGACCATCTCAGCGGCAGCTGCAACAAAATCTGAAGTTCCAACTCGAAATCGACCCCTTTGATAAAAATTTAAACTTTTGTGTAGGACCATGCGACTCAGTGATGTTGAAACGAAAGTTGTAGGATTACCTGGTACAAGTAGGCGCACGACAAGTCGATGAGACCTTTGGGTTTCGTCCGTTTCGGGTTTTCGTACAGATAAAGATGCGTGTCGGTGCCGTCGACGACCAAAGCGAAATAAAGAAGTTTCCATTTTTTGGTCGCCTTATCCGACTTGCGATGGAGGAAGCCCTGGTGCTTGATACCTCGCATTTTCTTCAAACCCGCCTGATCTCGACATTCCCGTAACGTCGCGTAAATTTTCTCAGCTTCCGACTTAACTTTCGGATTATCGGGAATCCAATCCAGTTGTTTACTTCCGTCAACAACCAACTGCAATAACAACAAAAATAGTTTACAACAATCGATATTTAGAAATAAAATTTTACGGGATGTTGCAACGTGTATCCTTCGACGATTTGTTCCTTTCGATATCTATTAACGACAGCGTCCAAGCATTCGAAAATTCTACCACCCATCAGGTATCTCACGCCCTTCTTCTCTATTCTAAATCGTTGAATTTGGTTGTTGATGTGGAAGAACAAAGAGTAGTCTCCGGGCGAATTGTCGCTGGGTCGAACCAGAAAACTTCCCGGTCCAGCTGTTGAAGAAAAAAAACTTAAAACGTATTTTCGAAAATTGGCATTTTGTACCTTTCACCAGAAGATCGACGGCTTCGTTTTTGGTACAGTTGGGATGGAACCACGGGAAAACCGTGTTGGGATCGATGCTGTCGTCGAGATCTTCGACCAGTTCGGTGAAGATCATTCCTTGTTCTCCGGTTCGATGTGCTGTCACCCACAACCATCCGTTGCCCATGTCGTTGTGGACGAAAAAAATGTCGCCTTTTTTGAAAGTTAACTCGTCGGTGTCGGACATTTTTGTGTACGGAAGTATGGCGACCACCCTCTGAAAGGAGTTCAACTTGTTAACGGGTTAATGGACAAAGGTCATCAATTTAATCGAGTTTTATTGCTGGTACAATTTTTCACGGAACACAACCTAATGACGATTGTTGCTAATTTTGGGACAATTAGGACAAAACCGTGTCTGCACCATCTTCTTCGGTTAATTAACGGCAGCTTCGTAAGGGAACAAATATAATGTACACCAAATTAAACTAGGCATCCCTTGAACTGTCTATCAGAAAATTTAATGAGCATCAAAAAATCTAAATGAAACCCAAATTATTATACATCAGAAAATGAGAACATCACCACTAAAACAACTATGCTCCGTATTGTTTTACCATTGCTTACATTTTAAATTCTATATGTCTATCAATTTTACTAAATGTTCACCAAATTTAGAACGCTCAAGTTACGCGTCCGTGCTGTACATAATAAATATTCGCGCTATCCATTTATATTTAGTGTTTTTCAAAAAAACTATTTGTGCGTCAAATAATTATTCTATTACTTCAAAAATGAAATATGCTCGCGCATCTCTCCTTGCCGCTTGCGCTTCCAGACAAGAGGCACGCAAAAAAAGTTTTGTACAAGGTCAGTTCAGGGCTCTGTAAATTTTTTTTTTAAAGCACGATTAGAAATTATCACTAAAAGAAGTTTTACGTTTTACATAATGCAAGCCAATTACAGCAAAGCATTTATATATTACGGAAATCAATATCTTTTTTTGTGCAAACCACTTCTACTTTTACTCTTATTTTCCTTGCCCTAGCACATCTACATCTATAATTTTGCATAAAATTATTTACCATTTGCACAACATTTTATTGCTTGTGTATTTTTGTTCAACAAATAGTATTTTTAACTGCTAAATAATATAAGACACTGTCGAAAATTAAATATCTGGGTATTATGTTAGAATTAAATGCGGAATAAAATTTGGTGAACATTTAGTATTTATGGTCAACAAAAGTTATTTTGGCAAACAAAATATATAAGAGGCCAGCATTTTGTCAATATTTGGTTGTCGCTTTAAGATTATGTATTTTCTTAATTTTGGTGAGCATTTAGTATTTTTGAGAAATGAAAGTATTTTTTTGTATAAAAATATTGGGTAAATTTGGTAGACTGTTAAATACGACCCGTTTCGTAATACCACCAATCATGTAAGTAACGAATTTAACTGAATGATCCTTGATTTGCAGCGAAGCTTGCGAACCACTCCCTAGTTGCTGCTATTGTTAGAGGGTTTTAATTAAGAATTGTTCCTTAACAATGGCAACACTGTGATTATGTACAGAAAATACACAATTTCAGAACCATGTGAAATTTTTAAAGTAACTATAGATAAGTACCACGCCAGTCTGTGATAACACTGATTAGAGGGTCTTAAAGGAGTCTATCAAACGGTCGCTTGCGCAGTTCAAATGTAACGAAAAAATTCGACTTTTTCTTAAAATTCGTCTACGTTTCAAGTTTCAGCCAATAATATTCTCCAGGTAGACAATCATTTGTCTTGCACCTAATATGGAGCCTGCGAGTTATGAACCGGAAACACCTGCCAAAGTACAACGAACGAAACAAAAGAATGTTGGGAAATTAAACACAGCGACTTTCCTCTAGGTTGTGGTAAATTTCAAGGTTCTGGACGAAACCATCCAAAAATTATTAGTAAAAGTTCCATAAATTGAGTTGACAAGTGGAAATGAGATGATTTGTTTAAATCGCCTTTAGAGTCAATATGAATTGGTTTAATCACTTTAGAAAAGACTTCTAATAGTTATTTATGTGTCAAGAGAATAAAGACCGATTTTAATCCCGAGAATGTAAATAATGCACGAGGCGAAGCCGAGGGTATTTTCATTCGAGGGATTAACTATGTTTCTTCCAGAGATGCATACAAAACTTTTTTCCCAACCGCTTAAGTTAATAATAATAATAAATTAGAGAAGAAATAATTGTTATAATTGACAGATACCTAAATGAAGTTGGCTGACGGTTATTATGGAAACGAGTTTCTTTATGTTATATCGGCATTTGTTTTTACTTTATTCCCGGTTGGGAAGAAAATTATTAATGCCAAAGTGCTCCATTTTTGAGAAATGTCAAATATCGACTTAATGCTTCCAATGGATAATCTATCATTTCAAAAACCTCCTATACAGGGTGAGTCAGCTAGAGTGAAAAATAATCTGTACTGCTTAGGTCAACTAAGTGTTACGAGAGTAGATTGAATTTTCCAACTAAAAGCTTTTCTATAATTTTTTTAAAAAGAGGGTAAAAAATTGGTTAATGGTAGTCAAAATCATGTACCAAAAACAAATAACACATAAAAAAATCATGATGATATAACAAACCATCTGGAAATATCTTGTCCGTCATATTATGCATTCAGATTGAAGGTGCTTCTCGCAATAAAAGAATTGCAACTCCACTACGAAGTTGACCTGACCTGACCTCAGTGTAGGAAGATTTATTAATAATAACGATCGGTTCGTGACTGGCAGCAAAATCGAGAAATATTAATGACACGGCATGTTCGTAACGATCAAACCACAACAGGTCTTACGTAGAAAGCCGAATATTGGCAATATCAAATACTGAAGCATCCATGAATGGGCCTAACATTGGCTCCAAATTCGTGCCATATTCTGCTTATTCGCCAGATCTATAGTCGTGATCACATAGCTTGACGGTTGGTCTTGAGCAAAGATTGCGTTGCAAAGTACTCACGCGCTTCCAGTCAAACAGTGATCCCCAAAGAAATATTTGTACATTTACATCTGAACGGAATAAACTAAAACAGAGATTCTCAAGCAATTCGTACTTAATAAATTTAACAGTTTTTTGAACGTCTGGCTATGTGACTACGACTATAGCTCCAATAGACTTTTTCCTATTACAAAAGTTCTAACAGTTTCGCACGATTTCGGTCATTAGACAGCAGTAACAAAGTATCCTGTAGACCAGTGAGAGACGCTTCATGACATAACTACATCCATCCACATCCAGTAAGTTTAGATTGTTCAGAGATTTAAAAAGAAACTGTTGAAAAATAATGTTAACAAAATTGTAATAAACTTCTGCATCATCTACCGTCGTAGAGACCGTACAAGCTAAGAACGACTTACCACCTCCCGGTACAAAAAGTTGCGCAGTCGCCTTGAACGAGTCCCACTGAGTGTTGACACCCTGAAAGGGGAGGCCGGTACACAATTGCTGCAAGTTTTCTTCTTGCCCCCATTCGAGTTTGTTAAGCTACGCTACTGGCGCAATCCCGCCGCGCACCTCTTGATGACTCAACAGGTCGTTCTTAGCTTTTACGGTCTCTACATTGCTACTCTATTTGTACGACAAATTTCTAATGTCTCTGTCAACTCCTAGTCACTCCTAGAGCCCGTTTTACACAACTTTAAAATCGACGACTTTGCTTCACGAGTCGTGCCTTATTTATTGCCGGCTAGTGTACATACGTAGGTACTCCACCTAGTGGGTAGTAAGTCAACGAAATCAAAACCCAACTGTAAAAATTGACTTTTGTCGACCAGCAACTAATTGTCAGTTATAATAATTACAAACAAACGGAATTAGTGGTGGCAATACAGAAACTCCTCGAACTTGCATACATAACCCTCGTATCTCTTCCACATTGTGTAATCAAATTTAATTTCCTATTTACTTTATTAGGTTGCTCCTGTTGATGGTATTCTCTGAAATAAGTGGCGGAATTTTGATAAAGTCAACATTAAATCCATTACTACGTAGCTAATCACGGAAAAGAGAAAAAAAAATGTAATATAAAATGGGTCGTATTTAACAGTCTACCAAATTTATCCAATATTTTCATACAAAAAAATACTTTCATTCCCAAAAATACTAAATGCTCACCAAAATTAAGAAAATACATAATCTTAAAGCGACAATCAAATATTGACATAATGCTGGCCTCTTATATATTTTGTTCGCCAAAATAACTTTTGTTGACCATAAATACTAAATGTTCACCAAATTTTATTCCGCATTTAATTCTAACATAATACCCAGATATTTAATTTTCGACAGTGTCTTATATTATTTAGCAGTTAAAAATACTATTTGTTGATCAAAAATACACAAGCAATAAAATGTTGTGCAGATGGTAAATGATTTTATGCAAAATTATAGATGTAGATGTGCTAGGGCAAGGAAAATAAGAGTAAAAATAGAAGTGGTTGGCACAAAAAAAGATATTGATTTCCGTAATATATAAATGCTTTGCTGTAATTGGCTTGCATTATGTAAAACGTAAAACTTCTTTTAGTGGTAATTTCTAATCGTGCTTTTAAAGAAAAAATTACAGGGCCCTGAACTGACCTTGTACAAAACTTTTTTCGCGTGTCTCTTGTCTGGAAGCGCAAGCGGCAAGGTAAGATGCGCGAGCATATTTCATTTTTGGAGTAATAGAATAATTATTTGACGCACAAATAGTTTTTTTGAGAATCACTAAATATAAATGGATAGCGCGAATATTTATTATGTACAGCACGGACGCGTAACTTGAGCGTTCTAAATTTGATGAACATTTAGTAAAATTGATAGACATATAGAATTTAAAATGTAAGCAATGGTAAAACAATACGCAGCATAGTTATTTTAGTGGTGATGTTCTCATTTTCTGATGTATAATATTTTGGGTTTCATTTAGATTTTTTGATGCTCATTAAATTTTCTGGTGGACAGTGCAAGGGTTGTATGGTTTAATTTGGTGTACATTATATTTGTTCCCATATAAAATTCATTATAAAATAAAAATTTCAAAATTAGACAGGACAACAGTTTTAGGGATAATGATGACCGGCAAGATTAAGTGACAATACGTAACAAAAGTCTCTGATAAAAAAAACAACGTAAGTGTGTCAATGCGAGCTTCTCGGATTATCAAAAACGTAATTGATCTGGAAAACATTAGTGTCATCGCGTTCGACTCAAGTTCAGTGAGAAAGATAATAAACGACAAAAATAGATTTGCATTCCAAGTAGGAATACACGGAGTAGGATAATAACTAAAGTAAATAATAAATACATAAGTAATTGTGTCAGTGGCCCCTGTGTCTTGAAGAACCACGAAAAGATGTGTAAAATTTTTGTGTCACTGTGACGTATGAGTCGTATTGTAGTAGATGTCGGCTACTTCATCAGAAAACACTAACTTACTCTATATTTAAAAAAAAAAACTGTTCTATCGTGGCAAATTAAAACAAAAATTATGCGTAAAATTGAGAAAACAGTTACGTATCGCATCAAAGCATTTAATGCATGACAACCTTAGCATTTTTTAAAGAAAAGAAGCGGCACCTCGAATCAACAGTATCAAACCGGGGATAGTGTAAAGATTGTTAAATGAAGGAGAAAAAAAAACACGTTTGTTCAATGTCGTCTATGCTCCACAGAGCACCGCATAGTTCAACCTTAAAATTTTCTTTTATAAAACACTAAAATTGTCCAAAAATACTGCTTTTTAATCATTAAAGTCCCCAGTTTACATAGACAAAGTTGTATTGACAAAAATACATGACCCGCATTCTCCACAATCACCAGATTTGGCCTCCTGCGCCTTCACATGTTCTCGAACCTAATGAATTGTGTCGAAAAGACAAAATTTTCTGGATGAACATTCGCCCTAATCGCCAGATTTGGCCCCCTGCGCCCTCATATATTCTCAAGCCCAAGCTAATGTCTTGGAGCCGCGTGAAATTGGCGAGCACACTTGAAGCACTATCACTGAAACATGTCAGGATTGTTAGTGCTTCAATAGTGCTTTCTAGTGCTTCATATTTCACATCAGCGACAACTATCATTGATTTTTTTTATTAAATGCTGGCTCACTTCTTGGTAGCTGGTAAATTATCAGGAATTTAAAAATTAATCATTTAGTGCTTTGTAGTGCAATCATTGAAACACGTCACGGTCTTCAATGCATCGATAGAGCTTTCCGGAGTTTGTTAGATAAATAAGAAGCACCACAAAATCCATTATTGAAGCATTCATGATTCGTAAATGATCTCTTGTCAAAGAAAGGTTTTCCCTTCAAATAAATGAGATCAGGAACTGCGACTGTCAAATGCTGAGGCCCGACAACGTATGTCGCAGCTTCTTTTAAGAAATTTGAACCTCCAAGAAAGGTTCGCAATTGGATGGAGATGATCAACGACGTGCTTCGCGGAGCATACAAATTTGGACCGTTTGTAGTAAAGATTTTTAAAATCAAATTATGCTCATTCCTGCAACTTTTTAAAAATTTAAACAATTGCATTGTGATAGCATTGTTCTTATTTCTAACCTCAAAAAAAACTCTTATTTGGAAAATTAAAAAAAAAATTGATACATTTAATAAAATATCTTTAAACAAACACCCTGTATAATTCAACTAAAAAAAAAATTTCTTTTTCGCGTAGCTTAATAATTATTGGGAACAAATATAATATACACCAAATTAAACCATACATCCCTTGCACTGTCCACCAGAAAATTTAATGAGCATCAAAAAATCTAAATAAAACCCAAATTATTATACATCAGAAAATGAGAACATCACCACTAAAATAACTATGCTGGGTATTGTTTTACCATTGCTTACATTTTAAATTCTATATGTCTATCAATTTTACTAAATGTTCACCAAATTTAGAACGCTCAAGTTACGCGTCCGTGCTGTATACATAATTAATAAATATTTGCGCTATCCATTTATATTTAGTGTTTCTCAAAAAAACTTTTTGTGCGTCAAATAATTATTCTATTACTCCAAAAATGAAATATGCTCGCGCATCTCTCCTTGCCGCTTGCGCTTCCAGACAAGAGGCACGCGAAAAAAGTTTTGTACAAAGTCAGTTCAGGGCCCTGTAATTTTTTTTTTAAAAGCACGATTAGAAATTATCACTAAAAGAAGTTTTACGTTTTACATAATGCAAGCCAATTACAACAAAGCAATTATTTATTACGGAAATCAATGTCTTTTTTTGTGCAAACCACTTCTATTTTTACTCTTATTTTTCTTGCCATAGCACATCTACATCTATAATTTTGCATAAAATTATTTACCATTTCCACAACATTTTACTGCTTGTGTATTTTTGATCAACAAATAGTATTTTTAACTGCTAAATAATATAAGACACTGTCGAAAATTAAATATCTGGGTATTATGTTAGAATTAAATGCGGAATAAAATTTGGTGAACATTTAGTATTTATGGCAACAAAAGTAATTTTGGCGAACAAAATATATAAGAGGCCAGCATTATGTCAATATTTGGTTGTCGCTTTAAGATTATATATTTTCTTAATTTTGGTGAACATTTAGTATTTTTGGGAAATAAAAGTATTTTTTTGTATGAAAATATTGGGTAAATTTTGTAGACTGTTAAATACGACCCATAATTATTCAACAGTCCTTGTACTATTTTTTGGGCCAAATATCATTTGATATTTTTTTTTTTTAATAATAAGGCCCTCAGCAGCTTTCAGTACTGAGCTGCAACATTTTCAATTCACATTTATTTATTTCTTTGTACTGAATTTTTTGGGGAAAATTTTCTATAGAATCCAAACCATAAATCTGTACAATCAAACAAATAAAGCAATAATCTGATTAGTTTAGAAATTCAAGTTCAAGTACTAGACTCCAAATTCTTGACTTCTATACCTAGCAATGTACATAATGTATGTAGGTACGTCATGCTTGACGATGATCTTGTTTTGTTTTTTTATTTCCTTATCACAGAAGCGATGATTAGCAATGATGATTGTTGGACTCTTTCGAATAAAACGGAGGACATTTCCTCAAACGTGCGACAAATAAGGCAAAACCTGTAGCGAGCATCTCATACCTTTGTTGTCCATCTCCTATGATGACTAACTCATCAATTATTTTTAGAATTCCAGATCTAACGGTTTTCCCACTTTCCAAAAATACTAATTGCTTCACCACAACTCGCAGTACTTGGGAACCTCAACTATAAGTACTCGCAGATCTTTCGCCGCCAATTCGTCATAAAATTGTAAAAAACAAACACAAACTCCTTATTTATTTACAATGTTTGTCATTACCGACTCGCAATTAAATTTCTAACGATCCTGAAAATTACATTGAGAAGCTTTCCTTAATTACAGCATTCATTCGTAAGACCCACGTTAACTGCCTCAACCACCGAATACTGACCTTTTTGTCGTTAACGGGTTCAGGAGGAGCCACCGGATGCACCAGTCTTTCCCTCTTCAACAAGTCGCTTCTCTCCGTGTAATATCCAACCAAATCGTTCAAAGAAACAAACTGTCTGCCACCGATATAGAAATCTCCACAAACCGCCGTAATACGAAAATGATTCTTCCCGGTCCTCCCCAAGAACGACAGCACATACGATCCGGGTTTGCGGTCGCTCTCCCTCACCAAATAACTGCCCAATTTGTTGGCGATCCACAATCGCTCCTCGGCCTGGTACCTGTCGAGCCTGCCATGGTACCAAAGGGTCTCTGGGGGGGCGAAAGGGGCCGAGTCTCCCAAGTCGGTTTCGTCGGGCTCGGTTTTGGGCGCCCCTTGGGTGTCCTGCTCATTTCCGTCCTCACTTCCGGTGCTCGGAGATCCCAACTTATCTTTCATTATGCCAGCCCCATGTCCGCTTCCTGTACGTATCAAATCGGCCATTTCGACTGGAACACTCACTAAATCATACCCTGTATTTTTTTTTGTTGTTTCGTTATGTCTGTTCCCATGCGCTTTCGTTATTTCACAACAAACAACGTGAGAACTAACCTAAGCTACACCATTGTTTAAATTATGTTTAAACTTTATTGACGTTTCACGGTCTCTCTTGCTCTGACTGTGTTGTTTCGCCGTCCAGTTTGACAGTTTTATGCACAAGTGATGACTCAGGCGCTGCGGCGTTGCCAGATGTAGAATTTGCAGACAAGATGACGTTTAGGCAGGGATGCTGCAACCAAGAGATTCCAAACATTTGCCTTCATTTCTAAAGCCTCGTTTACATCCACTTAACGTAAGATATTGACGTAGAAAAAGTTAAAATACACGTGATCAAATTCAAGCATTTATATTCATACATAGAAGACGTAAAGAGCGTAACTTAACGCACCAAAAAGTTGATCTAATTTCAACTTAACGTAAGAAAAAATTAAAGGCCGTTCACAACCACTTAGTGTACGTAACGTAACATTAAAACATAACGTAAGAAACATACAAAGTTATTTTAAATTCACAACGACGTAGAAAACATAGGAAACATAAGACTTGCACATGCGCATAGTGTGGATTAACCTCAAATATGACAGATGTGTGACAGGACAGTGACAGTAGCTGTCAGTGTGGGCGTGGTTTGAGGTTAAAGTTAAAAGTTAATCATAGAAAGTTGAAGTTGGCTCAACTTTTCCGTGCGTTATGTTATGTCTATTATGTTTTATGTAATTGTGAATGGATACATCTTAAACCGTGCATTTTAACTTTTCTTACGTTATGTTTTAATGTTATGATACGTATGCTAAGTGGTTGTGAATGGGCTTTTAGTGAGAGAACGTGGACCAATCAGATAAGAAGCAAAACGGCATAGCTTTCTATTATGCTATTTCCCTCTTCGTTACTTTTGAACTCGTAGCGTGTCAAACTGACAAAATTATTACACTGCGCATGCCCAAGTATTAAAGCCCGTTCACAACCACTTAGCGTACGTAACGTAACTTTAAAACATAACGTAAGAAACATACAAAGCTATTTTAAATTCACAACGATGTAGAAAACATGGGAAACATAAGACTTGCACATGCGCATAGTGTGGATTAACCTCAAATATGACAGATGTGTGACAGGACAGTGACAGTAGCTGTCAGTGTGGGCGTAATTTGAGCTTAAAGTTAAAAGTTAACCATAGAATGTTGAAGTTGGCTCAACTTTTCCGTGCGTTATGTTATGTTTATCATGTTTTATGTTGTTGTGAATGGATACATCTAAAACTGTGCATTTTAACTTTTCTTACGTTATGTTTTAATGTTATGATAAGTATGCAAAGTAGTTGTAAATGGGCTTTTAGCGAAAGAAGGTAGACCAATCAGATGAGAAGTAAAACGGCATAGCTTTTTATTATACTATTTCCCTCTTCGTTATTTTTGAACTCGTAGCGTGTCAAACTGACAAAATTATTACACTGCGCATGCCCAAGTATTAAAGCCCGTTTACAACCACTTAGCGTACGTAACGTAACTTTAAAACATAACGTAAGAAACATACAAAGTTATTTTAAATTCACAACGACGTAGAAAACATGGGAAACATAAGACTTGCACATGCGCATAGTGTGGATTAACCTCAAATATGACAGATGTGTGACAGGACAGTGACAGTAGCTGTCAGTGTGGGCGTGGTTTGAGGTTAAAGTTAAAAGTTAATCATAGAAAGTTGAAGTTGGCTCAACTTTTCCGTGCGTTATGTTATGTCTATCATGTTTTATGTTGTTGTGAACGGATACATCTAAAACCGTGCATTTTAACTTTTCTTACGTTATGTTTTAATGTTATGATACGTATGCTAAGTGGTTGTAAATAGGCTTTTAGTGAGAGAACGTGGACCAATCAGATAAGAAGTAAAACGGCATAGCTTTCTATTATGCTATTTCTCTCTTTGTTATTTTTGAACTCGTAGCGTGTCAAACTAACAAAATTATTACACTGCGCATGCCCAAGTATTAAAGCCCGTTCACAACCACTTAGCGTACGTAACGTAACATTAAAACATAACGTAAGAAATATACAAAGTTATTTTAAATTCACAACGACGTAGAAGATATGGGAAACATAAGACTTGCATATACGCATAGTGAAGATTAATCTCAAATATGACAGATGTGTGACAGAACAGTGACAGTAGCTGAAATATGCAGAGAGAAGAACGTTTTACGTTTTACGTACGATAAGTGAAGGTGTATAGAAACCAATGCACAATGTTACGTTACGTTAATTTCTTACGTTAAGTTACTTGCGTTAATTAAGGATCATATTTAAGAGCAGAGCGGGATCAAAAGTAGTTGTAAAATATAATATTTTGTAACCACGTTGTAACATATTTCTTTGGAACTTTACTGCCTAATACAATCTAATTTAAAAAAAAAAATGACAAAAATGAGAGCATTATTATCTATAGAATCAATGTGTCATTTTAATTTCATTAAATTCGTATGGCACTTGCGATAATAATAATCACGTTGTTTTTTTTAGGCCCGGTTTTACAAAAGGAGGTTATTCCAGGCATAACGCTATTCCGGAATAACTTGCGATAAGGGGTGGTTTACATATCTTCGGTCCACAGTTTATACCTGTGTTTATCTTATCCGTCTTTCGTAAAAGCCCATTTAGTTCGGGTTATTCCGGAATAGCGTTATACCTGAAATAACCTCCTTTTGCAAAACCGGCTCTTAAAGAAAGTACAATTTCTATTAAAATGCCCGTTTTTTCTTAAATGCTAATTTTGGAATAGTGGCAACGCCGCATAGATGATCTTGACACCTCGAATTTGACAGCTGATCCCAAATGACGTCTGTCAGTTTACCCTAACCTCACAAAATTGAATGGTGATATTATTTTATAATTTAAAACATGGGAAATGAACAATCACATTTGACCGGCATCGAAATCGAAGAGAAGTCCGTAGAAGTTTCAGATTTTTGGTCCCAACACTCAGCCAGCGTAATCAATTCCGAAAATGTGACCAACCTTTCAGTCCTAATCGGGGAACTTTTCGTCGACGGACCCCTGTGGTCGTCCCAAACACCGCTAGAGAAAAACAACAAGGTTAACGTCAAGTTGAATATTTGCCAAAGTTTATCACTATTGATTTCCAGAATTTAATGATATACAGGCATCCCTGTATCGTCAGGTACATATCGTCCTGGAATAAAGGCTCCAAGTTTTACCTAGCAGTCGAGGAAGTCATGCCTTTGAGTCACGTTTTAGCAACACAGGACACGCTACAAATCTGCATCGGTTTACATTCAATTTTGAAAGCGCTATGTTTTTTGCACGAAAAAGCGTCCGTTTCCCATAACAACATTTGTACCGCTTCAATTTACGTGACGAAGGACGGAAATTGGAAGTTGGGCGGGATGGAGTATCTTTGTAAATTTAGCAATCTAACCCGCGATTATTTGAGGAAATCGAGATCAAACCGGTACAGCAAAGCAATCGATCCCAATGAAGAGGAGTATTTAGACAAAACTACAAGACGCGATATTGTAGATGTTTACGCTTTTGGGGTTTTAGTTTGTGAGGTTTTGAAGGGAAAAACTAACGGTACAAAAACGCAATAATTGTTGCCAAACTTTTATTGGGAAACGTTGCAGATGAAATTCCGTGTTTGGTCGATTTTCGGGACCTGTGCAAAGACGAGCTGCAAAACGTCAGTGCGATATCGAGGCCAAAACTCAGTTCTCTCTTGGACAACGATTTTTTTAACCACGAATTCATAACCATTCACTCGTTCCTCGTCGAGTTGCCTCTAAAGTCAGACGAGGAGAAAACGCGGTTCTTCGAAAATTTAGTTGAACGGTTGAGAGCGTTTCCTGAAACGACCGTTGCCAGTCAGTTCGGCAGTTTGTTGCTCTCCAGGATGGTGCTTTTGAATAAAACCGCCCAACAGGACTTGTTGCCGCACATTCTTTGTCCAAAACTCGGTACGAAATTATCAACAATTGACTCGGTTCTAACTTTTTTGTCGTAGAATCGGAGGAACATTCGGGGAATTTTTTTAGCGAAGAAACCTTCAAGAAGTTTTTGGTGCCAAAGTTATTGGAGATTTTCTGCGTTCGAGACGCCCAAATTCGGTTGCTGCTCCTCGACCACTTCGCGCATTTCATCCACACTTTCACTAGGGAGGAGCTGCAAACGTGCATTTTACCCGAAGTAAATTAATTAATCAAATTATTTAACTAATTTTTTTTTATTAATTTATTTTATTATTTTTATTATACAGGGTGGGGCAATAGTGCGTCCGACTTCGGTAGTTCGAGTTCTATGATAGGTAGAAATTTGATTTAAAGTCACAGATAAACTAGAGAAAGAAGTCTATAACCGGAAATTATTTTTGAGCATACAGGGTGAGCCAATACAATTATACAAGGGCAAGTAACATTTTTTTAAATGGAATTCGGTGTGTAAAAGAAGATTTTTCGGAGCCTTTTAATAGACTTTTTTCAATCCAATATTATTGCTGACTATTTCCAAACCACTTGGATGTAGCGATTTTTTTTGTTCAAATGATGGCATCTGCAGACGCATGTTAAAAAAATCACTACAGTCACAATTATGAGTTCTAAGAAAAAATTATGTAAAGACTAGTTAGGAAACATCTGTGGAATGTCTTTGAATCGTTTTAACTTTTGAAAAATTATACAGGGTGGCTAAATTTAATTTTTTAATTTAGAACTTTTTGAATTTAATTTTCTCCATTTTTTCAAATGGAACACCTGTATATTTTTTAACGACATGATGTAGAAACTAAAAACAAACATTTTTTGTATGTACACCCCTATGACTATTTGTAACCATTTTCGACTTATCGCCCAATAATTACAAAATTCAAGAATAATCCTAAAAAATTAGGTTGTTTTTTAAATTACTCGATAGATAAAATTGTAATAAGTGCTCCAGATGTTTTGTTATAAAAACAGCATAAGTTTTTTTAGTAAGTTTACTTTATGTTTGTATGTTGATCATTTTTTGCATTTTATATTATCCGACAAGAAATATACATTTACCGCAGTTACCTGTCGTCAGTTGTCATTTTTGTGTCAATTTTGAAACATTTGAAGTTTTTTGTCGAGTTATTTGGAAAACGATCTAATTTTTTAGGATTATTCTTCAATTTTGTAATTATTTGGCGATATTTTGAAAATGGTTACAAATGGCCATAGGAGTGTGCATACCAAAAATGTTTGCTTTTAGTTTCTACATCATATCGTTAAAAAATATACAGGGTGTTCCATTTAAAAAAATGGAGAAAATAAAATTCGAAAAGTTCTAAATTAAAAAATTAAATTTAGCCACCCTGTATAATTTTTTAAAAGTTAAAAAGATTCAAAGACTTTCCACAGATGTTTCCTAACTAGTCTTTACCTAATTTTTTTTAGAACTCATAATTGTGACTGTAGTGATTTTTTTAACATACATTTGCAGATGCCATTATTTGAACAAAAAAAATCTACATCCAAGTGGTTTGGAAATAGTCAGCAATAATATTGGATTGAAAAGAGTCTAAAAAAAGGCTTTGAAAAATCTTCTTTTACACACCACATTCCATTTAAAAATATGTCACTTGCCTCTGTATAATTGTCTTGGCTCACCCTGTATGTTCAAAAATAATTTCCGGTTATAGACTTCTTTCTCTAGTTTATCTGTGTTTTTAAATCAAATTTCTACCTATCATAGAACTCGAGCTATCGAAGTCGGACGCACTATTGCCCCACCCTGTATATTTTATTAATTTAATTAATTAATAAGCAATTAATCGTTCCATTAACTCCCGAATTGTTTCAGCTGCTGGTTGGAGTCAAGGACACAAACGACCATTTAGTTTCGGTAACGTTAAGAACTCTAGCCGACTTGGTTCCTATTCTGGGCGCCTCCACCGTCATCGGTGGAAAAAGAGCGAAACTTTTCAACGACGGCCGGCCAATTGTCCATTCCAGTAGGCGATCTCGCAAAAATACGAAACGACAAGAACCGACTCAACCGTCTGTTGTTGACCAACCCCTAATTAATTCCATCCAAGTTAGTCAGATTGTCGATCTCCCGGAACGACCCAGACCAGACGGAGAGGAAGGTGAAACGTCAACGGAAGAAGTGGAACCGTCGGTGGAGGAAGATTTGGATAACTGGGAAGACTGGGATATGAACGAACCTAATTCCGTTGTTGCCGAAAATAGTACGGCAATGAGCACTCTAAGTTTAGGTCTTGATGCGGTTGGGTTGTTGGCTAATAATAATAGTGATGGTGTCGATGTAGGGTCGGTAGTTGATGGTAATGAAGTTACTGCAGCGGTTAGTTCGGTTGTTTCAAAGAGGGCTTTGGTCGATATTGCTGAACTTGATATTAAAAATCAGGCTGGTTCTGACCGGAATAGTGACGATATTGATTTTTTCCAAGATATGGAACCGGTTATTGAAACTTCTTCGAAATATTTGATAATCGAAAATCAAATTAGTACAAATCTTCTAGATATTAATAGCAAGCTTAACGTCAATTTGGGCGAGGACGTAAATGGAGATGGTTGGGTGGATGAAGAGTGGGAATAATTATTGGTGTAAATTTTCTATTGAAACATTGTGTTATATCTAGTTGTGTCCTATGTTATAAACATTACGTTTATTGTAAATAATTTATAAGGACGGCCTTGTTCAATTAAACGCGTATTTTATAAAACTCAAAACTTTTATTATTTGTAACAACTCTTCTTATACAGGTTGTTCCCTATAAAGAACGCCTCAAGCCGTATCCGCTGTTTATTATCCGATCCGATTTAAATAAACAAAGAACTTAACGAAATTATTCTTTATGGGCTACAAAGTGGCGTTATTCGTGATTTTCTTTGGCCAATGTCAAACAATGCTCAACTTTTTTTCAAATAAAAACGTATTTTTTTATGTTTTAGTTTAATGAACTATTTGTTTCTGAATGCATTGATGTCTACAAAGTTTCGGTGTATTTTTTCAACGAAATATTTGTCAAAATTACGTTGAATTTTTTGGTTGTGCTTGGAACCCAAATGTTTTGTTGAATGAATTCAACTTTTTAGATATTGCATTCAGAAAAAAAATACTAAGCCAATTCATCAAAAAAATTTGTTTCTATTTGGAAAAAAAAGTTGAGCATTGTTTGACGTTGAAGTTAGTTTAAAAAAAATCACGATTAGGGCCATTTTGTAGTCTTCAAAAAATGGTTTCGTAGAGTTTTTTGTTCATTAAAATTGAATAATAAATAACGGAGACACGGCTTGAGGCGTTTTTTAGGAAGTATCCTGTATATTATTAAAGGGGATGGATGGTAAAAATCAAAAGTCTAGAACAAAAATGTGTAAGAACCAAATTTCAAACCGTTCATATCTACGACGAATTGTTTTAAGAGCTTAAATAAATAACGCGTGCGACATTACTTCCTTGCAACAATACGAAATTCAAAATGGTTTTGTCCTAATGTCCATAATCGAGCATGTATAACGTATACGTGATTTTTATTATTATTTTTAGATATTTTTTACAATTTTTTAGTACACGTGTTTTTAAAATTCTCGAGAGCTACAATTTTCATTGTGTCCATGGTGCATGCAACGTTTTATTCTACATTGGTGCACTCGTAAGCAATATTTAAGGCACGACCCGTGAAGCGAAATCGGCGATTTTTAAGTTGTGTAAACCGGGCTGTAGGAGTGGTTGTGACAGCAGACCTGACAGTTTGCCCTATTGGGCAAATCCTTATCGCCCAATAGTGCTACGGATAATAAATATTTATTTTCTTTGCTACCCCAACGGTTATCTACCTCCCTTGCCCGGCCGCAAATCACCTGGAAGTGGGTGAGTCGCACTGCCCTTTCCATCTTACCGATTAGAGTTGGTTTACACTGGGAAGAAACACTGTGCCTTAAATATTGCTTGCGAGGGTACTCAAAATTCAAGATTTTTTGTTGAATTAGTGAAGGTGAGATGACCCACTGGTTTCCGATAAATAAACAGAGTAACGTCATCGCTGTGAAATTTTGGAGTGTTTGATATAAATTGTTAGTATCGCTGTGTGCTATATTTTATATGCTACGAACAATCAAGTTCTTTAATAAATAAAGTTTACTAATGCTTCTATGTAACTTTATAGGCCCTAGGGCCAGAAAAGACATATAACGTCCGTTATCGAGGGCTAATAATGATTACAATAGTTATTTACGTATGACGTTCCATACGTCGCGGCAGCGTGGCCGTACCCTAAAGATTGAGCCGCCCAATATTCTGATTTTAATGGTTAATTTATTGCTCACATTCGTATTGATTATTTCGAAATCTTTACTCATAAAATTGCTTTAGTTACATGGAATAAGTTTTGCAGTAAACATTTTGGGCAAAAATAATTTTAAAGTGTTGAAATCAAACACCCTGTATTTCGTATCTCAGTAAGAAGGCACATTTTATCTAGCTGTTTTAAGGTAAATCTTCGTATCTTGTTTCAAAGAATCTCCAGTTAGTTTATTTAATGAAACACATCTTGTGTAAGTATCATTAATTCAGATGGCATCTTTCAAAAACACCTATACAGGGTGTTTCATAATTAAATGTCAATTTTGAAGAAGAAATCTGTGTATGATTTTAAAATAGAAAATCTTTATAAACATAGGCATGTTTTTGAGTTATTTTGAAATACAGGGCGATAAAGATTTTTTTAAATAACTCCGAAATTACATTAAGTTTTTTTCACAAAATTTTTATTAATTTGTTAACAGTCAATTACAATTATATTAACTAATTTAATCAGATATGAGTATAAGATATATTTAACTGCAAACTACGAAATAATTTTTTTGTCAATCTCCACTTAACAGTGCGTACAGAATAATAACTAACCGTTTGCATGTCTGAATCTTTTACTCTTAATATTTAAGAAATTTTTAAATCAACTTGAAGGGCTTTTCCTAGAACATTCTCTTATTGGTATCCTTCCTATTGACTTTTAAGAAATTCGGTTATTGATTTTTTTCTACGTACACCCGAGTTCAAAAGTAATGTCTACCCATTAAACTCGTTTACTTTCCACATTAAACCAAAACAGACAAAAAAATCACTTTTTATTATCTCCAAGACCATTTTCTATTTATCTCCAAAATCACTTTTCATTGATCTCCAAGATCACTTTCCATTGGTCTGCAAGATCACTTTCTATTGATCTCCAAGATCACTTTCCATTGATCTCCAAGATCACTTTAGATTGATCTCCAACATCATTTTCTATTGATCTCCAAGATCACTTTCTATTAATCTGCAAGATCACTTTCCATTGATCTCCAAGATCACTGTCTATTGATCTCAAAGATCACTTTCGATTAATCTCCAAGATCACTCTCTATTGATCTCCAAAATCACTCTCTATTGATCTCCAAGATCACATTTCTTTGATCTCCAAGCTCACTTTTTATTGATCTCCAAGATCACTCTCTATTAATCTCCAAAATCACTCTCTATTGATCTCCAAGATCACTTTCCATTAATCTCCAAGATCACTTTCCATTAATCTCCAAGCTCACTTTTCATTGATCTCCAAGCTCACTTTTCATTGATCTCCAAGATCACTTTTCATTGATCTCCAAGATCACTTTTTATTAATCTCCAAGATCACTTTCCATTGATCTCCAAGATCACTTTTCATTGGTCTCCAAGATCACTGTCTATTGATCTTGAAGATCACTTTCGATTGATCTCCAAGATCACTCTCTATTGATCTCCAAGATCACTTTCCATTGATCTAGAAGATCACTTTCTATTGATCTAGAAGATCACTCTCTATTGATCTCCAAGATCACTCTCTATTGGTCTCCAAGCTCACTTTCCATTGATCTCCAAGCTCACTTTTCATTGATCTTTAACATCACTTTTCATTGATCTTTAACATCACTTTTCATTGATCTTTAACATCACTTTTCATTGATCTTTAACATCACTTTTCATTGATCTTTAACATCACTTTTCATTGATCTTTAACATCACTTTTCATTGATCTTTAACATCACTCTTCATTGATCTTTAACATGACTTTTCATTGACCTTTAACATCACTTTTTATTGACCTTTAACATCACTTTTCATTGATCTTTAACATCACTTTTCATTGATCTTTAACATCACTTTTCATTGATCTTTAACATCACTTTTCATTGATCTTTAACATCACTTTTCATTGATCTTTAACATCACTCTTCATTGATCTTTAACATGACTTTTCATTGACCTTTAACATCACTTTTTATTGACCTTTAACATCACTTTTCATTGTTCTTTAACATCACTTTTTATTGTTCTTTAACATCACCTTTCATTGATCTTTAAGATCACTTTTCATTGATCTTTAACATCACTCTTCATTGATCTTTAACATCACTCTTTATTGATCTTTAACATCACTCTTCATTGATCTTTAACATCACTCTTCATCGATCTTTAATATCACTCTTCATCGATCTTTAACATCACTCTTCATCGAACTTTAATATCACTCTTCATCAATCTTTAATATCACTCTTCATCGATCTTTAATATCACTTTTCATCGATCTTTAACATCACTTTTCATTGTTCTTTAACATAACTTTTCATTGATCCTTAACATCACTTTTTATTGATCTTTAACATCGCTTTTTATTGATCTTTAAAATCACTATTCAATGATCTTTAATATTGCTCTCTATTGATCTTTAAAATCACTTTCTATTGATCTTTAAGATCGCTTTCTAATGTATTTTTGTACTGCATTTAAAGCCGCTGAAACGTAGAAACTGCTTATTAGTTTAAAGTATGCGTATTCAATACCGTTATGGAAAAAATTCTAGTTAATAACTAGCAGTTTCCCGCTAATGAGAAAACGGAAATTGGCAACTGTGAAGGGAGAAAGAAAAAAAATTACCATGTAACTTGTATTACACAATACACCAATTTAAATTATAGAAAAAGTCATAATATTTAAGACTCCGCCTGTCCTTCCTGTGCTTTTTCAATGAAGGACTTTTGCTTCTGAGCCACCCTGTTCTTCCTCTCGGCCAGAGTGAGCTTCCTACGGGTCCATCTCTTCTGAGACTCCGGTTTCTTGGTCTCCGGCTTCTTCTCATGAGTTGGATCGGCCCGGATAGCAGCATGGGCATTTTTGTAAATGCCTTCAACCTAACGAAAAACAATTGATAAGAACTTCAAGAAGAAAAAATTAAACAAACAATCAAATGTAACAGGATTCTTCATCATCATTGACTTTTAAACATCAACAATCAACTCAAGCCATGTATTGATGTTGTCCAACTGCGACACGACAGCCCCAAAACTAGAGTTGCAGTAATTTTAAGTTGGACGTAACTTCGCTAAGCATTAAATAGAAAAAATAATTACCTGGTCCGCATTAATGCCTAACTTGATGTACTGACTGAACTGTCTCTTGAAAGCTTCTGGGTCTTCTTCCTCCAAGGATCGCATGTAGTCAGCAACGTGTTGGCCAAAAATGTGAGAACGGTGCACTTCAGCGTTGAAAGTTTTAGTTTCATCGTCATAACCAGGAAAACGCTTAGTGGAATGGGGAATATTAAGACCGCCATCGACAGCGCCTTTCATGGCGGCAAACACGCGAGCACCAGTGGTGGTACGTTGCAAGCCAATATCCAAGTAGCACCTAAAACCACACTAATTTACCAAAAAACTCTTTCCAAACCTAAATTAAGGGGAAAAGTTTGAAAAGTCTCAGAGACACCTTATAATCATAAAAGCGACAATTTGTTGGCAAACTTCGAAACTTGACGACATAAAACATGCCCCCGAGCCCTCGGAAAACTACAAATTATCGCGTCAGATGACGCGCATGTGTCAAAAAAAATCATCACTGTAACCAACTAGAACTGGAAGAGTAACGAAAACAGTTGTACAAACCTGAAGGCTCCCGGCCCGTTCTCGGCAGCCTCGACGTTGTACTCATCCCCGGTGATTTCAGTGGTGCCTTCATAAAGAGTGTCCAACCCCAACTTCTTCAGTAGACGACGGGCCAGCAACAAACCGGTGCAATAAGCGGCCGCGTAGTTGGTGAGACCGACTTTGACGCCGTACTTGGGCAACTCGTGAGAGTAGGCTGCACAGACGATTTTGTCGCCCTCGATGCGAGAATACGCCACTTGACAGGTGATGTCGCGGTTGGAAAGACGGACAGTCAAACGGTACTTGGGGGTGTTGTACTTGTTTTTGTCCTGGACAATCAAGCGTTTACGGGCGTAGTAATCGGTCTTTCCCTGACGGCGCCTCTTGAACTTAACCTGGTACCTCTTGAAGTATTGCTTGTTCTTCACGACTTTCACGAAACCCTAGAGGAAAAAAAAAAATTTGTTGACATGTGTACCGCCAAGGAAACATAACCTACAAATGTCTTGTGAGCAATTTTTACGCTCAAAAAACGTTAAAAAATTAGCGCTGGGCCTTTATAACGTTGATTTGGGCAAGAATTTGGGAAATGTTGCGTGTTTCGATGTAAAAACACCGCGTGAAATGACAAGAGCAACATGGTTGCAACGAGAGGGTTTTTGAAATCGGCACTCATCTAAAAAATGTGGTTAACATTTTGAATTTAATTTTTAGAAATAAGAAGGAAAATGCCTCAGATGTTGGATAATACGTGTATTTTTGTACGTTCACTCACCATTTTTCGTGATTAAATTAAAATATATACACAAGGGACACTTCGAGGCTAACGTCAACCTCTACGGCCCACTAAAAAAGAACGGCCCACGACGCATGTCCGGAATTGGCCGGATGCGGCGCCCTCTGGCGGCGCCATTTTAATAACAGGAAACAACGAGAAAGCGCTTAATTTGAATGTCACCATTTAAAACGAGTTTCCCAAAATGTTGATACATTATAATAAATGTGTATAATAAAATGTGGGTTTATCCTAATCTTTTGAATAAGCATATAATACTATTTTACAGTTACGGTAACGGTCAAAAGAGTGACATTTGCAAATAAATAATAATAATAAATTAATGGCGTTTAACAACTTTTTAAATTTTGCCGCGTAATCAGTGGTTAGGTCACGTGACTCGAACTTTAGTCAGTAAGATTTTGACGTCTACTACATTTTTCTAACCCAACTTTTTACACGTGCATCTCTTGTTATCAACACAACTTTATTGTAAAACTTATTTTTATCCAGGGCGATGGCCGATTTGCCGGGTTTCGCGAATCCCGATAAAGCCGTGGACGTTCCGGCTGGTACGGAGTTTGTGAAAAAGAAAGGAGGCAAAAAAAGCGGCGGTTTTCAGTCCATGGGACTCACCTTCAACGTTCTTAAGGGTGTCACGAAGCGCGGCTACAAGCAACCCACCCCTATCCAAAGAAAGGTGGGTTTTGAAGGAATTTCGCTAACATCCCAAATTGACTTGTACCGTTTCAGACAATTCCTCTTGTTTTGGAAGGCCGAGATGTGGTGGCGATGGCGCGAACGGGGAGCGGGAAAACCGCTTCCTTCCTGATTCCAATGTTCGAAAAACTCAAAGCCAGAAATACTAAAGCGGGAGCACGAGCCCTGATTTTGTCGCCGACTCGAGAACTGGCTTTACAAGTAATTTACGACGCTGCTCCAGGAAAGTTTTAATTTTTTTTTTTTTGTAGACATTGAAATTTATTAAGGATATAGGGCGTTTTGTGGGTTTGAAATCGGCTGTTATTCTTGGCGGAGATTCAATGGACGAGCAATTTTCGGCTATTCACGGAAACCCCGACATTATTGTAGCCACTCCGGGTCGCTTTTTGCACGTTTGCGTCGAAATGGACCTGAAACTTAACAGTATCGAATATGTGGTTTTTGATGAAGCCGACCGGTTGTTTGAAATGGGTTTCGGGGAACAATTGACTGAGATAGCGGGGAGATTGCCTGATTCGAAACAAACGCTTTTATTTTCTGCCACCCTCCCCAAAGTTTTGGTGGAGTTTGCCAAAGCCGGACTCAGCGATCCTATTTTAATACGGTAATTATCCAGTTGTAAATGTGCTCTCGGCTATTTAATAATTTGCTCTAGTTTGGATGTGGAAACGAAAATTCCTGAAGAGTTGCAGTTGTGGTATATTGCCATCAGACCAGAGGAAAGGATGTCAGCGCTGTTGGTGTTACTAAAAACACATATTGATAACAATCAGCAAACAATTGTTTTTGCCGCCACCAAACATCATGTAGAATATATCCATACGGTAAATATACAGGGTGGGGCAATAGTGCGTCCGACTTTGATAGCTCGAGTTGTATAACAGGTAGAAATCTGATTTAAAAACACAAATAAACTAGAGAAAGAAGTCTATAACCGGAAATTATTTTTGAACATACAGGATGAACCAAGAAAATTATACAGGGGCAAGTGACATTTTTTTAAATGGAATGTGGTGTGTAAAAGAAGATTTTTCGGAGCCTTTTCCTAGACTCTTTTCAATCCAATATTATTGCTGACTATTTCCAAACCACTTGGATGTAGCGATTTTTTTTTTCAAATAATGGCATCTGCAGATGCATGTTAAAAAAATCACTACAGTCACAATTATGAGTTCTAAGAAAAAATTATGTAAAGACTAGTTGGGAAACATCTGTGGAATGTCTTTGAATCGTTTTAACTTTTGAAAAATTATACAGGGTGGCTAGATTTAATTTTTTAATTTAGAACTTTTTAAATTTAATTTTCTCCATTTTTCCAAATGGAATACTCTGTATATTTTTTAACGATATGATTTAGAAACTAAAAACAAACATTTTTGTATGTATATCCCTATGACTAATGGTAACCATTTTCGATTTACATCCAATAATTACAAAATTCAAGAATAATCCTAAAAAATTAGATTGTTTTTCAAATAACTTGACAGATAAAATTGTAATAAATGCTCCAAATGTTTTGTTTATAAAAACAGCATAAGTTTTTTAGTAACTTCACTTTATGTTTGTATCTTGATTATCTTTTGCTTTTTATATTGTCTGACAAGCAATACACATTTATTGCAGTTACCTGTCGTCAGTTTTCATTTTTGTGTCAATTTTGAAACATTTGAAGTTTTTTGTTGAGTTATTTGGAAAACGATCTAATTTTTTAGGATTATTCTTGAATTTTGTAATTATTTGGCGATATTTCGAAAATGGTTACAAATAGCCATAGGGGTGTGCATACAAAAAATGTTCGTTTTTAGTTTCTACATCATATCGTCAAAAAATATAACAAATTGTTTTATTTAAAAAAATGGAAAAATTTAAATTTAAAAAGTTCTAAATTGAAAAATTAAATTTAGCCACCCTGTATAATTTTTCAAAAATTAAAATAAATCAAAGACATTCTACAGATGTTTCCTAAGTAGTCTTTACATATTTTTTACTTAGAACTCATAATTGTGACTATAGTGATTTTTTTAACATGCATCTGCAGATGCCATTATTTGAACAAAAAAAATCGCTACATTCAAGTGGTTTGGAAATAGTCAGCAATAATATTAGATTGAAAAGAGACTAGAAAAAGTCTCTAAGAAATCTTCTTTTACATACCACATTCCATTAAAAAAAAATTATTTGCCCCTGTATAATTGTCTTGGCTCACCCTGTATGTTCAAAAATAATTTCCGGTTATAGACTTCTTTCTCTAGTTTATCTGTGTTTTTAAATCAAATTTATACTTATCATAGAACTTAAGCTATTGAAGTCGGACGCACTATTGCCCCACCCTGTATAGTCTTGAATGATGTTAGCTCTACATTTTGTACAGGACCGAAGCTTTTTGGCTGACAATTGACAATGGCGCAAAATTTAACCCGCGCCATCTTGCAGTTAGCAGCTGAAATTGAGCGCAAGCGATTTGCTCTGCTTCGCCCATTTATGCCAGGCATAAGTCGAGTTGAAATTGAGCCAAATATTAATAGTTTGCATTTTTTTCTTCCACTAATAATTTAAATTAGATATACAGGGTGAGTCAGCTAAAGTGAATCAACCGAAATATCTTTGTTATTTGTTTTTGCATCCTGTGTAGGAGTATGGGAGATGGAGTCAACATCACTACTCTCTCCGATTTGTGCTTGTGCTTTGATTTTTAACGTGGTTCATTATTGTTATTCCTGACCTCACTCCTGATAGGCCTCTGAGTGTTATTTTCACAATTTTCAGGTTTTGGACCGAGTTAACATTAGTAACACTTACATTTACTCGGACCTGGACCCGTCGGCCCGTAAAATCCACGCAGCGAAATTCGGATCCGGCAAAGTTAAAGTTTTAGTCGTCACTGATGTGGCTGCTCGAGGTATCGACATACCCCAATTGGACAACGTTATCAATTTTAATTTTCCGGCAAAATCGAAATTGTTCGTGCATCGAGTTGGTTAGTTTCGTTTTCATTTATTGTTGTTTTGTTAACTCGCTTGTTTTTTTATTTAGGTCGTTGTGCTAGAGCCGGTCGATCCGGAATAGCGTATTCTCTCGTAAGTCCCGACGAGTACGCGTATCTTCTCGATTTGCACTTGTTTTTGGGAAGACCGTTATCTATTGTGACTATCGACAGTAAAGAGGGAACTGTAGGAAGAATTCCACAGGCGTTGTTGGAAGAAGAACAAAGCACTTTGGTTACCCTACAGAAAAATCATAATGAATTGGTAAGAAAAAAAAAATTTTACTTTGTCCAATTTTTGTTGGCCTAAAATTCGTTTTTTTCTTTGTCAGGCGAACCTTTGTCAAGTGGCCGAGAATGGATATCAACAGTATCTTAGGTCACGACCAGCAGCTTCTTCTGACAGCAATAAGAGAATTAAAAAAATGCCGTTCGCCATGTGTTGCGTTCATCCCATTTTCAGGCAATACACCGAACGTTTGGAAGAGGAAAGAGAAGTTTTGTTGGACCAAATGAGGCGATACCGACCTCAAGGTGTAAGTATTCTACAATCTGGGATAAATATACAGGGTGAGTCAGCTAAAGTAAATGAATCTAAATATCTTCGTTATTAGTAAAATTACAGTTGATACAATTAAATAGCTAAAATTATTTCCAGTACATGGATATCTTTAAATTTAATTTAGTTTCATTCAGCTTAAGGGGAACGTCTCCGCTATCAAAAAATACATAATAATTATTAATATTTGGCTCAATTTCAACTCGATTTATGTCTGGCATAAATGGGCGGAGCAGAGCAAATTGCTTGCGCTCAATTTCAGCTGCTAAATGCAAATTGCCGCGGAATAATTTTGGCTATTTAATTGTATAATGTATTAAAGCTGTAATTTTACTAATAACAAAGGTATTTCGGTTGTTTCACTTTAGTTGACTCGCCCTGTATAGTGGTACTAACACATTCCTTAATTTCATCTTTTGTAGTACTATCAAGTTTTTTAACTCACAATATTACAAGTGTTGCTGGTAGTTTGGACAATTTACATTACATCACTATTGTGATGAGTTATCACGGTAACTATAACTTTACGACTAGCGGGTCATAAAACTACTTTCTTTCCACCCGGGAATAAAGTGCCACTTTATTACCGGGGAATAAAGTAAAAAAAATGCCGATATAACATAAAGAAACTCGTTTCCATAATAACCTTCAGCCAACTTTATTTAGGTATCTGTCACTTATAACAATTAATTCTTCTCTAATTTATTATTATTATTATTAACTTAAACGGTTGGGAAGAAAGTTTTGTATGCATCTCTGGAATAAACATTGTTAATCCATCGAATGAAAAGGGTCGTATTTAACAGTCTACCAAATTTACCCAATATTTTCATACAAAAAAAAAATACTTTTATTTCCCAAAAATACTAAATGCTCACCAAAATTAAGAAAATACATAATCTTAAAGCAACAACCAAATATTGACATAATGCTGGTTTCTTATATATTTTGTTCGCCAAAACAACTTTTGTTGACCAAAAGTACTAAATGTGCACCAAATTTTATTCCGCATTTAATTCTAACATAATACCCAGATATTTAATTTTGGACAGTGTCTTATATTATTTAGCAGTTAAAAATACTATTTGTTGATCAAAAATACACAAGCAATAAAATGTTGTGCAAATGGTAAATAATTTTATGCAAAATTATAGATGTAGATGTGCTAGGGCAAGGAAAATAAGAATAAAAATAGAAGTGGTTTGCACAAAAAAAGATATTGATTTTCGTAATATATAAATGCTTTGCTGTAATTGGCTTGCATTATGTAAAACGTAAAACTTCTTTTAGTGGTAATTTCTAATCGTGCTTTTAAAAAAAAATTACAGGGCCCTGAACTGACCCTGTACAAAACTTTTTTCGCGTGCCTCTTGTCTGGAAGCGCAAGCGGCAAGGAGAGATGCGCGAGCATATTTCATTTTTGGAGTAATAGAATAATTATTTGACGCACAAGTAGTTTTTTTGAGAAACACTAAATATAAATGGATAGCGCGAATATTTATTATGTACAGCACGGACGCGTAACTTGAGCGTTCTAAATTTGGTGAACATTTAGTAAAATTGATAGACATATAGAATTTAAAATGTAAGCAATGGTAAAACAATACGCAGCATAATTATTTTAGTGGTGATGTTCTCATTTTCTGATGTATAATAATTTGGGTTTTATTTAGATTTTTTGATACTCATTAAACTTTCTGGTAGACAGTGCAAGGGATGTATGGTTTAATTTG
Organism: Schizotus pectinicornis; assembly: GCA_951805265.1. Taxonomy (NCBI): domain Eukaryota; kingdom Metazoa; phylum Arthropoda; class Insecta; order Coleoptera; family Pyrochroidae; genus Schizotus; species Schizotus pectinicornis. The sequence goes on along the minus strand of OX638202.1, from coordinate 3,425,045 downwards.
GTGAATGAAAATGCCCTCGGCTTCGCCTCGTGCATTACTTAAATTCTCGGGATTAAAATCGGTGTTTATTCCCTTGATACATAAATAACTATTACGCACAACTAGATGAAAGTTTAGTTGTGCATAAAACGTTATACGTATCTCGGGTCAAAGGCAAACGAAACTCTTGGAAGAATAAAGACACGTCGGGCTTCAAACTCGTTCGGGGGCGTAATTGCTTACTTTCGGCCCTCGATTCGTAAGTAACTGTTACGCATTACAACCAATACGGGAACACAATTGGCGGGCCATGAAACTACTTTACCTCTTGGTGGTGTGTAAAGCGTGATATAAGGCCTGCTGATGGCTGAGGTTACTTTGGAGGGAAATTACCACTTAATAACCAACTCTTGAATTTTTCCACGCGTCATCTAATTTTAGCTTGTTTTTAATAAAAAATCAATTACTTAAAACAAACAACGCATTTTCATGCAGTTGTGCGTAAAGTGTACGTACACCCATCTTTAAAAGTATCTGCGTTCGCGCGTATGCTTTTCTTGTTTGAGACGATGCTCACAGCATTAGAGCAAGCGAGCAAAAATATCTGCGCAAACAACAAAAGATTCCGGATTCTTTTAACGATGACTGTACCTGGGGCCTTAAGTAAATTACACCTGTTGCTCGTCAGCTCTCAGGCTTTGTTCGTGGATGTAAAGTTTTGCTTTCGGCCCTCTACAGGGTGTTACAAAGAGAACTGTCGGCGCCTAAAAAACTTTTTGAAGCTTCTGCCTACAAACCGTTGTCTCAAAGCGGCAAGTCTGAAAGGACGATTTTGTATAATTTTTGTGTGTTTTCTCATTGATCCTAGACAATCTTCGAGCTTCACGGAAGCAGCAAGTCTCAGGAGTACCAACTGATGAAGCAGAAGAGAGCTCTCCATCAAGAAGTAATAAAAGCGCATCGAAAAAATATCGAAGAACACGGAGAGTTCCAGGCGATGCCCAAACATGTTGAATCTACATTACCAATAAGTAGTTCAGAGGATATTGAAACTGCGTTCAACAAAGTTATATTGCCCAAGAAACGAAAACTGGAAGATATCTACAAGAAGGAGAAACGACAGAAAATGAGGAACGCAAACTTTATACCTTACGCCCCATCTGACAGACACACAGAGGAAGGGTAACATTTTCAATTTTTTGTTGAAGTTTTGCGATTCTGGAATTTTTTTAGATTGGCCGTAAATAATTTCCAAAACGACGCCAAGAAAGTTCAGTTTGACCTGACCGGAGATTCTGCCGATATGATAAAAAGAAGCACGCAATTGAAGAAGTGGGATCGAAAAAAGAAGAAGTTGGTGACAGTTGTGGTATGTTGAATTTTCCTTAATGAAACTACAGTAAGTAACAAAACGGCAATAATTATTTCCAGGATAAAAGAGTTGGGAAAATTCGAACGGAATCGGGAGCTTGGATCCCGGCTTCCTACAAGGGCAATCGCTATGCCGAATGGAAAGAGAAGTCAAAAATTGGAGCTAACGACGGCAGTGATGACGATGATACTTCAGCTCCAAAAGGTGAGATTTGTGATGATTGTTCAGCAATTTTATTTGTTTTTGCAGCCAACTCTCGAGGCAAACCCAACACACATTGGGCCAGGCATAACGAAAAAGTGAAACAGAAACAAAGAAAATCTGAATTGAAGTCCACCGATCAAATCCTGAAAGCTAGGAAAATGGCGGACAAGAAGAAAAATCGACAAAGGAAAGGGAAAGGGAAGAAGGGCGGAAAGAAGAAATAGTTTGTAAATTGTTATTTAACGCTGAGAAAATTTGGAAATAAAAATCTTTCTTACGCTATTAAAGTGTTATTATTTATTGGGTCGTATTTAACAGTCTACCAAATTTACCCAATATTTTCATACAAAAAAATACTTTCATTTACCAAAAATACTAAATGCTCACCAAAATTAAGAAAACACATAATCTTAAAGCGACAACCAAATATTGACATAATGCTGGCCTCTTATATATTTTGTTCGCCAAAATAACTTTTGTTGACCATAAATACTAAATGTTCACCCAATTTTATTCCGCATTTAATTCTAACATAATACCCAGATATTTAATTTTCGACAGTGTATTATATTATTTAGCAGTTAAAAATACTATTTGTTCATCAAAAATACACAAGCAATAAAATGTTGTGCAAATGGTAAATAATTTTATACAAAATTATAGATGTAGATGTGCTAGGGCAAGGAAAATAAGAGTAAAAATAGAAGTGGTTTGTTAAAAAAAAAATATTGATTTCCGCAATATATAAATGCTTTGCTGTAATTGGCTTGCATTATGTAAAACGTAAAACTTCTTTTAGAAGTAATTTCTAATCGTGCTTTTAAAAAAAAATTACAGGGCCCTGAACTGACCTGGTACAAAACTTTTTTCGCGTGCCTCTTGTCTGGAAGCGCAAGCGGCAAGGAGAGAGGTGCGAGCATATTTAATTTTTGGAGTAATAGAATAATTATTTGACGCATAAATAGTTTTTTTGAGAAACACTAAATATAAATGAATAGCGCGAATATTTATTATGTACAGCACGGACGCGTAACTTGAGCGTTCTAAATTTGGTGAACATTTAGTAAAATTGATAGATATATAGAATTTAAAATATAAGCAATGGTAAAATAATACGCAGCATAGTTATTTTAGTGGTGATGTTCTCATTTTTTGATGTATAATAATTTGGGTTTCATTTAGATTTTTTGATGCTCATTAAAATTTCTGGTGGACAGTGCAAGGGATGTATGGTTTAATTTGGTGTACATTATATTTGTTCCCTTATTTATTAAACTTAAGTTGGAGCATATCAGCCCATGAAGCACTTTGAACTTGTACAAATCCGTTGCAAGACACGAATAAATGTCTACAATCTTCTGTTAAAGGTTTTAAGTACAAAGTATCGCCATTTTTGGTAATAAGTGATTTAATCCTTTCATCTGTTGAGAACTTTTCAGCTATTATTTTAATTGCATTCCTTTCTTGACACTCTTCTGATAATCTTAAGGTCAAATCTCCATTTTTAACGTCAATTCTTGAATCGCCCAGTATTTGGGCAACTTGAACATCACCATTGCCATTTTCTATTGAAGCTTCTAGAGTTCCATCTAATCCAGCTATTTGGAGATTTTGAATTAATCAGGAAATTTAGAACATTTCAAACTTACTCAACGTTAAGTTTCCTCGTTTAATATCAATTTTAGTATTTTTGTGAATATTGCTTAAACTCAAGTCACCGCTCTCGGTTGAGAAGCGACCTTGGTCACAGTATGAAGATTCAACTGCTATACTTCCCTTTTTTGTTTTTAGTTCTGTAGATAAACCCTGCAACCGCTTCGTTGTTATTGACTGAAAACAATTAGTTATTAACTAATTCTGGAACGTAATTTTAATCATACTCCATTCTCGAGAACAGTTGCCCTTATTTTGGAAGCTACCACAGTTCCGTTTAAAGTAATACCGCCGTTCTCTGTAGTTAAATCGATTTCGTTGCCTTGATACTTATCCACAACAATGTTGCTGTTGATGGACTTCAACATTAGTTGAGACCCATTAAAACCACCCGCTGTTATGCTCCCTTTTGCAACAACATGTAAATCTATAAAGTTAATATTTGTTTGGTGGTACAAATTACGTGCTTTGCTTAAACTTGCTTGCTTTAATTGGAACTTTAATACTGCACGTTAACCCATTGTCGTATTCTTCCTCTTTACTAAAGATCTTGATTGTGTTTCCACTCTGCGAATAGTTGATTAACTGTTCATTTTCGGCTCCGCCAATTAACTTAATTTTCAGTTTATCACAGTTGTGGTACTTATGGACGTCCAAGGGTCTAATAACTACATTAAAGGGCAGATGAACTTGGACATCACAGAAAGTTGGAACGTTCAATTCGTGTTTGTAACCTTTTGATGCAATGTAGTGGCTAATTTGAGCAAATTTTAGTAAACAATGGGGTTTTCTGGTAAAAATTTGCATTTTTACAATAAATAAAAGCAATTTTTGGGATATGCCGGGGCCCAAAAAGTTAGGTTAGGAGTCCTGTCAAATCTGACAGCAAACTCAACGCTTGCAGTGGGGGATCTTCGAACTACAATTGGTGGAGGGAAATTTGAAATTGTTATTGTCAACATTTAAAACTTTTATTTATCTCATCTTGCCGAAACTGCAGTATAAAAATATAGAATATAAAACTATTTACAGGATTAATTTATTGTATAAAAATACGCATTAGAAATACCTATTGGTTTTACAAACGTGTTGAGATCATTGATGTGTTTAGTAAGAATAACATTAAGCTAGCAAATATTGAGGAAGATGTTGGATAAAGTCTTCAACTTTAAAAGGTCAAGTCAGAAATCTCGCAAAATTTTGTCGAAAAAACAAAACATTTGCTTGCTCAATCTTACGCTACAGTTGAATCGAATCTAAAATCTAGTTTACACAAGACCGCAGGTATTGGATACCAACACAGAAGTTACGAGTAAACCCACAGCTGATGTAGTTTATTTACAAATAGTCAAAATTTTCAGTAACCACAGAAATTTCACTAAATTCAGTCTTCTTCGTAAGCTTGGCAACATTGAATGTTGGTATTTTGCATGGTGATCTAAATTAAGGCCGGACCTCCAGAGATGCACACTCTTAATCAATAAATAAGGAACTTTTGATTGTTTAAATAGCTAATTGTCGTTACTCATATACTAAGTGACGGTCTCTTTTTGCGATCGCCTTTAGAATTTTTTCCAAATATATTTCCTAAAACTTTCGATACACTGTTGACACCAAGTTTTCGTCGGATCGGCAACGCTTTCAGTAACTGCACAGATCTGGCTTCTCGCAGCAAGGACTGGAAGGCCAAGGAAACGCCGGCGAAGTTCTCGGCAGCACTCACCTCGTAGAACTGACAACCGTACTGGAGGGACAACTCTTGGCCATCATCCACACATATTTGTCTGCAACAAAAAGCGCAATTAGTCATTCACCAGAACCACCTAAGACTAAGACATTAGTTGCCTCCAAGATGTAGTAATACTAAATTGGAAAACAAAGGGGTGAATTGCTATTAGAGGTGCAAGATACGTGATTTCGGAAAATAGTAACTAAATTTCTTAAAATATAAATTGAAGTCTTCAACAGGAACACATTTTTGAAATTCTAATTTAAGAATAAGATGAACATAGACTGTTCTTCGTTCTGAACGTTGACAACTTGTTTTCTCATTTGAGAACAATAGCGATACCTATACATTGTCAAATATGATGCACATCCACAATAAAGGGAGAGACCCAGGTAGATAGGTAGCCTACATCAACGAAGAAAATGAACTTTTCTGTTTATTTCGAAACTATTAAGGGGAAAAACGAAAGAAAAACAGAATTAGAATCATAGTGATAACGTGCAGAGTTGCTGGCTCTCAATTTTTTGATAACACAATTTGCTTCAAGATTACGTTTTTTTTTCTCCGAAACTTGACCAAAAATTAAAAAAGTCACACGTTGGCGCAAATTCTATGTGTTTTATAAATACAATACATTTTTCAAAATCGGTTTATGTCATCTAGTTTTGCAGAAAATAGCTATGTAAATTCAGCGCCATCTACTGAGACAGAAACACACCAAGACGTCATCCTGTCATCTTAAGTCATCCTAAGGCTAATGCCTTAATAGTAAAAACAAGTAAGAAATGGCTATAACAATGACGTCACGATTTTTGTCTCGTCGTAAGAGGAAACCAAGTGTTGTCTGAGAGCCGGACCACAGACGTAGAAAAATAAATAAGTAATTACAAATTTTAACTTCAAATTAGACTGGTAATTCCTCACCAGTTAACTTGAAAGTGAAGGTATCAGAAGTCTGATGATTAAGCTAACATGATAACATCTCTTAACATTGACTCTTATTAAAGAATAATAAGTACATAAAGACTTTCCAACTTGCTGTAGGGGGTCCGGATACGGGTCCTCGTTTGCAGTTTGTTTACCCACAACCTACACGTTTTATTTATTTTTTTGTTAACTTTTTACCTTTCCGAAAATTGTTATTGCAATATTTTTTCCAGAAGTGCCTACACCAGTTTCACTGGTGTTTCTTCACTGAAACTTTTTCTAATGAGTACTCAATGATTGATTGGAAATTTCCTCGTTATGTAGGTAGGCCAGTAATGTTGCCTACCTTTATTTTTTACTGTTCTTGCAAGAATCTTTTCGCTGCTTAAACGCCATTTAAATTAATTGTTAATTATTTCTCGTACCCGTCTTAAAACTATAAAATGTCATGATGTATTGGCCGCGTCCTGGACAAAAACGATGCATTTCACTTTCCAATCCTGCTTATATTAAGTATAAGTACCTACACATGAATCTGGGCGTTGCAAGGCGTAGGTACCTATTATTCGTTTCAACTAACGCCTATCCATCTAACAAACTTCGTTATTTTTTTGCTTGATTAAATAATTGTTTGAAAATGTTCCAAACTTGCGAAAGTGCAAAAATTGGGTGCAACTGCCACACAATTTGACAATCGACTCGATGAGACACGACCGGAAGAGTGACAGGAAAATGTAGGTATGGTTTCGCTGGATGTCATCACGATTTTTTATTGCACAATACGGGCACTGATCATTGTTTCGTGCAAGATCTTTATTGTGATAGTGCGAGTGCATCAATCATACCCATCTTGAAGCGTTGTGAACTTTTAAGTTGTTGCGCGATAACAATAATTCATAAATAAAAAACAATGGTCCATGAATTACGAGACTTGTCGATTTAATTAGGTATGCAAGCGGTGCAACTTTGACATGCAATATTTATCATTTTCAGATGCCCAACATGACCGGAAGCTGTAGCTAGCTAAGCCCGAGACCAGAGGGAAGACCATAAGTGACTCAACTTGCGCAATCGAAAGTGAATACCAGAGATGGCGTGTTCTGGTATTTATTGGATTAAATCTTATGTATGTGCAAGATAACAATGCTTTAAAAGGGTTTATGGGGCAAAGGAAAATGCGGAATTATGGAAGTTTTGTGGCCAAACGAGTGACATAATAAAAGAAAGGATGTTGTGCCATCGGCTATCCGACGTTTGTTGTTGGTCAAACGTTGCTACCCTTCAAACTGTTAATCGTTCAAGTAAAGTCATGATCATTTCTACACTTCCAAGGTTTGAAGGTTTTTCTCATCTTGACAACATCCTTTAACAGGAGCATAGTCATCTGCAGAGTCCTGTAGCTAAATAGGTATATACAATTAAAAATGGGTCGTTATTAACAGTCTACCAAATTTACTCAATATTTTCATACAAAAAAATACTTTCATTTCCCAAAAATACTAAATGCTCACCAAAATTAAGAAAATACATAATCTTAAAGCGACAACCAAATATTGACATAATGCTGGCCTCTTATATATTTTGTTCGCCAAAATAACTTTTGTTGACCATAAATACTAAATGTTCACCAAATTTTATTCCGCATTTAATTCTAACATAATACCCAGATATTTAATTTTCGACAGTGTCTTATATTATTTAGCAGTTAAAAATACTATTTGTTGATCAAAAATACACAAGCAATAAAATGTTGTGCAAATGGTAAATAATTTTATGCAAAATTATAGATGTAGATGTGCTAGGGCAAGGAAAATAAAAGTAAAAATAGAAGTGGTTTGCACAAAAAAAGATATTGATTTCCGTAATATATAAATGCTTTGCTGCAATTGGTTTGCATTATGTAAAACGTAAAACTTCTTCTAGTGGTAATTTCTAATCGTGCTTTTAAAAAAAATTACAGGGCCCTGAACTGACCTTGTACAAAACTTTTTTCGCGTGCCTCTTGTCTGGAAGCGCAAGCGGCAAGGAGAGATGCGCGAGCATATTTTATTTTTGGAGTAATAGAATAATTATTTGACGCACAAATAGTTTTTTTGAGAAACACTAAATATATATGGATAACGCGAATATTTATTATGTACAGCACGGACGCGTAACTTGAGCGTTCTAAATTTGGTGAACATTCAGTAAAATTGATAGACATATAGAATTTAAAATGTAAACAATGATAAAACAATACGCAGCATAGTTATTTTAGTGGTGATGTTCTCATTTTCTGATGTATAATAATTTGGGTTTCATTTAGATTTTTTGATGCTCATTAAATTTTCTGGTGGACAGTGCAAGGGATGTATGGTTTAATTTAGTGTACATTATATTTGTCTCCAATAAGAATATTGTATTCTTGAGTTTTAAAAATGTGTTACCCAAATTCGATTATAAAATATTTCTTGTCATAAACTAGGAAGCTACTATCATCTTCTGTTGTACACCTGGATGATCTATAAATGAGACTCTTGAATTGCTGGTTTGGCTGATTTGGCAACATTGTAGAGTGGTCTGGTAAGATCGAAGGTACCGAACCGACCCGAACGCTGGGCAAAGTCGGTTCGGTGCCTTCGATCTTACAATGTTGCCAAAACAGCCAAACCAGCGATTTAAGAGTCTCATTTACAGATCATCCGGATGTACTTACACTAGTCTTGCTCTTAAACTCTGTTTGTTTTGTTTGGAAAACTTTTTCGTTATTCTTCTACTTTTATCTTTGCATTTTTTTCTCTAAGGTCTAATTTAGGAGTTGATGCAGAAGACTCATTACCTTATTCTAGTTTGTATAATACTTTTGAGTAGGTGCAGGACTAAACTTTTTAGAAAACGATAAACTATTTATTGCCGTAAATAGACAAGTTTAGGGGGAGGCAAGATTCCCCATCGTCCTTTTGATGAAAATATTTTTTACGTTAGTTGTCTGCTGATGTTCTTATTGTGGAATGGCATTTATGTAACACGATTAGGTTTATTATTAAATTATTCATATTGGGTAGGTATTTGAGCCTCGTCGTATCGATATCTTCAGCAATCTGAACATATCGGATTTTACGCGGCTTGTCGACCACAATATGTGTCTTTTTTTCAATAGAAAATTCCGACAGAATATTTTGTAATGGCTCTTGTAACTATTGATCTGATATGTCCAGTTGGAAACGATAACAATCAGCGGCACTATTCACTGAAGCATTTGGAGCAAAACAAATTGGAAATTACCCCCGTAACAAATTTCGTGTTGAATGTGAGAAACTCCTGATGAATTCGACAATATAGCCGTATTGACCGTAGGTGCACGACTACAATAATGGCTTTATTACGCCGATGCTTATCTGGGTTTGATCTATCTAAGTATGCCGTTTAGGTGCTCTACCTAGATTATGCAATCTTCTTCTCGATACGACGTTACGAGGATATGAACTATTATTGTATAACTATAAAAGGGGGGCAATATTCGGTAAATAATTAATAAACACGATCAGATGTCAATTGTAATTTAGAAAAGTGAAAAGTCATAGTTCTACGACAAGTCTTCAGAAGAAGTGCCGCCCCACTGGTTGGGTCGACCCACAAACACCTCTTTTTCTACCATTCTCATACCATACCTGAAGCTGTCCTATAATAATTATCCCAATAACCTAACCACGTGTTATCTGATACAATATTCTTTACTTTTCTACTCTTGCTCTTAGGTTATTGTTCTGATAAATCTGAGTTTTTTTATCAGTGTGATAGGTACTTTACCCTTAAATTTAAAACGATAAATTTGTGGTTCCACTACTCAGTGTTGGTAGCTTTTCAAAAGAACGAGAGCTTCATCTGAAAACTCATATACATAATATAAATATACTTGTACAGGATGTTGCAAAAAGAGTGTGCAATAGTTACTTACGACTTCTACGATAAAGAGAAAGAAGGTCTATAAACATAGAGCTCTTAGGAAAAATTTTTCGCCAAATGTTTATAAATAGATCCATTTTCTCTTTTCTTGTCGTAGAAGCTATAGGTGAAGTACTGCACACTTTTTTCGGGACAGCCTGTATAGAAAATAATAAAAGGTAGGAACTGATGTACTTATCTTAATTTGAGGTTTCTAAGTTTCCAATTGACTTTAAAAAACTGGACGAGAAATAGGGTGGATGCAGAAAAAACCAAAGCCAAATCACATCTTTTGATATGATTTGGAATGAAAAAAAATAATGAGATAATTAATTGCCAAGCGTCTAAAAAGAGTAGAAAAAATAACAGAAAATGAGTAATAAATTGGAGAAAAAATTAAGCCTTCTTAATTTTTTTCCAATTTACTCCAATTCACTACTGATTTTCTGTTGTTGTTGTACAAAATCTTCTCTGGTTTCTTTCTAAATTTTGATAAATTCTCTGTTTTAAAAAAAATATTAACAAAAACAATATGGAAAAGAGAAGTAAAAGCGCAAAAAACATAGAAACGAATATAAAATAGTAATTAATTAACGACTGAAAAGCGGAAAGGTAATGGTCGTGTAAAATATGAATAAAAGAAAGTAACATATGTATAATATGAATTAATTAGATAAACGAAGAGGAGTACCTAAAGCGTTGAAAGGAGTTGAAATTGTGATAACTTTATCGTTGTAAAAAATCAATAAATAAACGAGAAATAGAGAAACATTATATTGAAAAATAATATTGTCTGAGACAACAAAAAACGAGTAACGGTTATTGTTAATAAAAATAGAATCATCATAAAGAAAAGAGGTGAAGTAAACAAATTGGAATAAAAGATATTAATTTACAAATGTGACTGAATAAACGAAAATTTTTAAATTTGTATAGTACAGCCGGAGAATTAAGTAATGTACCAAGAGTAAGCAAATAGTTTACTTTTACCACGTTAATATCAAGTGTAACGTAGAAGACGTTAGAAAAGCACAGGAGGATCACAAATCGTCGAAAAAAGATTATTTGCGCAACTCCTGTGCATTACTTAAGGGAACAAATATAATGTATAATATAATTTAATGAGCATCAAAAAATCTAAATAAAACCCAAATTATTATACTTCAGAAAATGAGAACATCACCACTAAAATAATAACTATGCTGCGTATTGTTTTACCATTGCTTACATTTTAAATTCTATATGTCTATCAATTTTACTAAATGTTCACCAAATTTAGAACGCTCAAGTTACGCATCCGTGCTGTACATAATAAATATTCGCGCTATCCATTTATATTTAGTGTTTCTCAAAAAAACTATTTGTGCGTCAAATAATTATTCTATTACTCCAAAAATTAAATATGCTCGCGCATCTCTCCTTGCCGCTTGCGCTTCCAGACAAGAGGCACGCGAAAAAAGTTTTGTACTAGGTCAGTTCAGGGCCCTGTAATTTTTTTTTAAAGCACGATTAGAAATTACCACTAAAAGAAGTTTTACGTTTTACATAATGCAAGCCAATTACAGCAAAGCATTTATATATTATGGAAATCAATGCCTTTTTTTGTGCAAACCACTTCTATTTTTACTCTTATTTTCCTTGCCCTAGCACATCTACATCTATAATTTTGCATAAAATTATTTACTATTTGCACAACGATTTATAGCTTGTATATTTTTGATCAACAAATAGTATTTTTAACTGCTAAATAATATAAGACACTGTCGAAAATTAAATATCTGGGTATTATGTTAGAATTAAATGCGGAATAAAATTTGGTGAACATTTAGTATTTATGATCAACAAAAGTTATTTTGGCGAACAAAATATATAAGAGCCAGCATTATGTCAATATTTGGTTGTCGCTTTAAGATTATGTATTTTCTTAATTTTGGTGAGCATTTAGTATTTTTGGGAAATGAAAGTATTTTTTTGTATGAAAATATTAGGTAAATTTAGAAGACTATTAAATACGACCCATTACTTAATTCCCCGGCTGTACATATTTTTTTATAAGTAGAAAAATTTCTAGTTTAACTGATGACGCAACTTTTTGAAGTTATTTTTGTGTTTCTAGCAACATTTTTTTCTGGCCTAGACAAGCAACTTGCTGAAAGTCTCATAACATAAGCGTAAATTTTTATTTCTACTACAGTGGACATTTGAGTGAATATGAACACTTTCGTAAGAGACTGGACGCAATAATAATAATAAAACAGTTAGCAATAGAAATAAGTAATTAAAAATTTAGAATTAGTTTGTTACAAATAATATAACGATTGCAATGGTTGAGAAAAAAAATTCTGAAAAAAAACTTACAGCAAAAATTAATAACGCTGTAAATTATAAAAAGTAGACACAATAGAGACGGCAAGAAATAAGAACAATTAAAAAAAAATTGATAAGTTATGGAAAAAAGTTAAGAAGAAAACTTAGAAATAATTGAGCTTAGAAAACAAAACTTTAGATAAAATAATAACACAATAAAAGTTAAATTCCTCAGCACCCAAAAGAAGACTTAATTGACCAATTGTAAATAGGTACTTATTTGGTGCGAAGTTAAGAGAGGTAACAGAAAAAGTGAAACTTTTTCAAAATTATTTTACTAGTGTTCTACTTTTGGATAATAAAGAATAGCCATTGTCCTCGAATGAGGGCAGTACTTGAGTCAGTACCTCCCACAAAGTCAGTTACAAGATGCAGTTTTTACTTTATGCCAAGTGCCTGAACAAGTTTCAGTTGTTTGTTAATGTGACATAATATCCAGATGAAAAGAATTCCATGTAAAGTTGTTCAGTAACGGGACAATAGTAACTTAAAAAAATAAAAATAAATTTAATCAAAGATTGATAATTATAGCAAGTCCGCGTGAACATACAACGATAAAATTTAATTAACAGGAGTCTTCACAGGATCAGAAATATTTAAGTAGTTGATCGCTGTGCCGCAAGTATGTAAGGATTAAGGAAGTACCTAAGCAGTTCCCGGAGGTAATCAATTGACTTTATCTCAGTTCCAGCGCTCAAGAATACCTGGCTTGCTATAATTATTAAGCCTATTGCATAAGCGGAGATGTTCCAGTCATTTAACCATTATCTAAATGCCATCTATGACGGCCTTTCATAATTGTATGACTTAAATAGCTTGTTAGTCCAAACTGTTCATTAGAAAAGGCAGCAACAATAATTATTTAATTAAACGTTAATTGCCGGCTATCGATAGGTCCAATTAATTTGAAAGTTTCACGTGCATCTAAGCAGACATAAGTAGAGAGACAGACCTGGAATGATCTAAATCCCTTTTGTTTCCCAACAAGAGACTGGTGTAGTAGGATGGCAGCTTCAACTTGGTCAATTGACTTAAAATTTCTTGAGCTTCATGAAAACTGTGCCTGTCGCTCACCGAGTATACGATCACGAAAGCTTCACCCCATCGAAGATGCTCGTACAGACAACCATTTTTCTGAAAAGAAAAAAAAATAATTGTAATAAACAAGAATGGTTGATTGCATTTTGCATTCGCTTTCGTGCGTTCGCCAAATAAATTAACCGAGAGATGACAAGTGACAACAATTTCGAACTTTCTTGTTGGTTGAATTACTCTGGGAGAAGGAAGGTCCATCATTGTGTTGTGTTATCCCCAGCCGGTTTTGCGAAAGAGCCCCGGAATGCGTGGGTCGCGATTTACCAATTTAATTGGTGTTATCTGACCTGGCCCGGGTTATCGCCGTTTTCGCCAGTAAAAGTTTTATAGAGACTTTCATTACGTGTTCGCTTCATTCTTCATTGCTTCCCACTGACGGATGTTGAAGTATGACAGTGGCGGGTTAAGGTTTGAACAAAGGCGGATGGGTAGTGGCGTTTCGCGGGTGTCGTAAATCCTTCTTTTATTGCATTCTTTGAAGGAACGTAAAAATAAATTGAAAATCGGTTCATCTCGAAAAGTTGCGACCTATATTATAAATCCGTTTCGAACGCGACAATTGGCGTCTCCGTGATTAGGGGTGGGTTGCCAGCCCCTATCGAGTTTAACGAGTTTGTAAACGATATGAATGCTTGAGTAAGGGTAGATTTAAAAAAAAATCTCTAGTTAAATTAATTAGTAAAAATATCATAGCGAATTTAAACGACTAAAATTTTGGCGCCTTAGAGTCGCTGTTTAATTGGTGTGACGTCTAAACCCCTGTCGCCAATCGGCGTTGTTGCCCGGTAGGCGTAACCATTGTTTGTTTCTGCGCTGCGAAACGAGAAAACGCGACACCGTTGAAACCGTCGTTCTTTCTTCCTCCTTAGCCACAAGTGATAGGACGTACGTCGACAGCAGCTCAGCTACTAACGGTGCGACGCGCGACGCTGTCATCGAGTAATCTCGACTGTTCATTGGTCGTGGGGTGTCTGACGTCATGTAGCGCGGAATTTGACTGGCGTTTAAACTCTATTGCATTTTCGTTCAATTTTGTGATTTTTTTAAAAATAGATAATGGCTGAAACATTGTAGAAAAAATTACGAGTCACTTTATTTTTGCTAAAGAACCGAATTAGAGTAAAAAAAAATTAACTGTAAATCCTTATTGTTTGTAACGAGATATATTTTAGCTTGCAAGAACTGGTTAACCTCAACAATTAGAACCGAAGCTTTCGCAGACCGCCAAGTCTCCTGACCGCAGAGCTTTAGGTTATTAAACAAGGATGTTTCATTGTTAAGCGCTAGAAGCAAAATAAATAAACAACCAGGACCAAAGTATCTACTAGTAACGCGTATCCGTTAAAATTTTATAGTGACGCTCTCTAATGGTCTAAAAATTCTAAAACAATGGCTAGGCCGGCAGTCGTTTTTTAATTGGGTCCACTTGAGCTTAACCGCCCACGCGGCAACAAAGCATTACACTTTTCCAATTTAATAGCATCGACTCCGGTATGGTCCGGTGTTATTTTTTTTTTTGTGTGTACGCGATCTTATCTGTACTACACATCCGAGTCAATTAAGGTTTAACAAGATAATGCTGTTTACACATGTGAAAAGACAATATCGCTTACATGAACATTCGAATTTAAAAATCCCGCAACGAAAATAGAACAACAACGGGATGTCTGCGAGCGTTGTGGATTTTTTCTTTTGCAGCAAACGCAAAACGAAGAAGAAATACAATAAACACAATAAACTTCCACGATTGCCACGAGCTACTTGGACGTAATATTGGATCGCGGTTACGGTAACTTCGTGTCAAATAGAAATAGAAATTAGACTTAGAACTAGCAGTTAATCATAGAGATACGTATTTATAATATCAGGAAGCAGAAAACGAAACAATGACGTTGATCCTGAAACGGTTTTATTATGTGCAACCTCACCAACAATAGCAACATTGCCATAACAGTAAGTTGCGCACAAAAAATCATTGCTGCCTGCAATTATAATGATTTAAAAAAAAATTATTTGTGCTTCAGTTGGGATTTTCAAATTCAACAATAATTTGCAGAAAAAGCAGGATAAAAGCTCTTCAACAAAAGATACGGGTACATTAAGATTTGGGTCGTATTTAACAGTCTACCAAATTTACCCAATATTTTCATACAAAAAAGTATTTTCATTTCCCAAAAATACTAAATGCTCACCAAAATTAAGAAAATACATAAGCTTAAAGCGACAATTAAATATTGACATAATGCTGGCCTTTTATATATTTTGTTCGCCAAAATAACTTTTGTTGACCATAAATACTAAATGTTCACCAAATTTTATTCCGCATTTAATTCTAACATAATACCCAGATATTTAATTTTTGACAGTGTCTTATATTATTTAGCAGTTAAAAATACTATTTGTTGATCAAAAATACACAAGCAATAAAATGTTGTGCAAATGGTAAATAATTTTATGCAAAATTTTAGATGTAGATGTGCTAGGTCAAGAAAAATAAGAGTAAAAATAGAAGTGGTTTGCACAAAAAAAGATATTGATTTCCGTAATATATAAATGCTTTGCTTTAATTGGTTTGCATTATGTAAAACGTAAAACTTCTTTTAGAGGTAATTTCTAATCGTGCTTTTAAAAAAAATTACAGGGCCCTGAACTGACCTTGTACAAAACTTTTTTCGTGTGCCTCTTGTCTGGAAGCACAAGCGGCAAGGATAGATGCGCAAGCATATTTCATTTTTGACGCACAAATAATTTTTTTGAGAAATACTAAATATAAATGGATAGCGCGAATATTTATTATGTACAGCACGGACGCGTAACTTGAGCATTCTAAATTTGGTGAAAATTTAATAAAATTGATAGACATATAGAATTTAAAATGTAAGCAATGGTAAAACAATACGCAGCATAGTTATTTTAGTGGTGATGTTCTCATTTTCTGATGTATAATAATTTGGGTTTCATTTAGATTTTTTGATGCTCATTAAATTTTCTGGTGAACAGTGCAAGGGATGTATGGTTTAATTTGGTGTAATTTTTTTGGTGTATTTGTTCCCATTTTTATATCTGACGGGCTGAATTAGCAAAGAACGGTTGTCCTATTGTGGTGGATTGTTGGTTGCCTATAGTCCCCCTTTTAGAACGACTGAACTCAAGTTCTGCAATAAAAATAAAAGCTAAACACTAAACACAAACTGACAGGCATTATCGTATTCAACATGTCACATGTCTGATGTTATTCTTGTAAATTTTACCTATTGCTCACACAATCCACATGGTGTTATCTAATGACACATGTATGTCTTATCTTAGCAAGAGTGAACAAAATCAAACATACCTAATGAAAGTCTTTACATAGTTGTGCTTGTAAGTAGTTTAAAACTCTGATTTCTTGGAGAAACGATGCAAATTTATAATTTGACATTTCAACTTGATTAAGCACTTTACAGCACCGCACTAAAAGATTTAAACTAAAACGCTTCCGTTATTTTCTTTATAGATTAATTTCCTTATCATTTTTAGCATCATTTAGTTAATATTCAAACAAAAACGAGACAAATTTATGGTGAAGGTACTGAGACTTGAGTTCAGAAAGCTTCGGCCCCCAAGCGGTAATTAATAATGACATCGACTAATTTCATTAAATTTCTACCACCTATCAATTCTTTGAGAGAAAATTCCGAGACTCGCCGTGACTTGCATCCCTTCAGCCCTGGAGCTATACACAATCACTTAGAAGTGAACCGCGCGTATACCCGAGTTAATAGGTTATTTGTAATTAGACAACATTAAGATTTCACACGTAGGTATAGTTTTGGAATAATTAAATTAGAGTGCGAATTTCTTGGTCGTTGATGTTCGTTGCTTTTGGCTGACTGACAGTGAAAGTGGGTAGGAAAATTTGCAATCTGATGATGGTGGATATACTGACAATAATAACTCTTACAATTAATCGATGTTCTCGTTTGAATGTCGGCATCCGCTGGGGTGAGTAAATTAATAATGTCAGATGAAAGATTAGCGTGTCATTGTGTTTTACACTTTCCTATCGGTGAGACAAGAATAAATGACGAGTGTTCGGCATGTTATTGAAATCTTTATTCTTCGCGGAGCGCTGCTACTGAGCTTCAGGGCGAATAGATGAAATGCACTGATGGAGATTCACTACACACCAACTTATACCTTTAATTATCCAATGCACTCCATTTTGATGGTCATTTAATTCCCCATTACAACATTACCCATCCTTATCTCTCTCAGGTAGAATAATTTTACAACACATGAAGCTCTGGTCAATTCTCAAAAAATTGTTTGAAACTTTGGACTCACACTATGGCCCGTATTTATAGACAGGACTTAAGATCCACCGTCGTCTTGAGACCAAGCTGAACCTTGGACGGCGAGACTTTAGTATCATTTTTCGCAAAAGTGAGACGAAAGTCTCATCGTCTAAGGTCCAACTTGGTCTCAAAACGAAAGTTGATCTTAAGTCCTGTCTAGAAATACGGGCCTAAGTGACTTGTTTTATCTGTCATATTTATAATAGAAACAAGAACAACCTGTATGAGATGTTATTAATAATGTGTTAATAATTATGCACAATTATGCAGAAAGGAACCTTTTAAAGGCATAAAACTTGGACAATTATATAGTTAGAAGGTAACAAGAAAATTAAAGTTAGAGATGTGGTCAAAAATGTAGTAAGAATAGTACATCTTTCTTGATTGGAACTTTAATATTTGTTTTAATAATAATAATTGGGCATTATATTAGTTACTAACTGCCTGGATGGCAGTAGATAAGTACTTGACGAAAGATAAAAGTACAAAAAATGTAATATGAAACAAGATACCACGTGAAAGAGATATAAGCAGATTTTTTTGAAGAAAAGAGAGATAAAGTTTTAATCATAAGCTTACAGTTTATGTATTTAGGAATTTTAGAAACGCGGAAGAAAATGTTAAAATGGGCGCAACCTATAGAGAGGTTGTAGGGAAGAAGAAAGTATATGTAGCTTATACGGATGACATGGTGATGCTGAAAACTATAAAACAAATGATGAAAAATACACATAAAGATGGGGTGGGGGTGGGGGGTTGTTAAGCTTCAGGGTAAACGTAGAGAAAACCAAAATCTCGGTATTTACAAGAGGAATAACTAGAAGTAGAGCAAGAACCAACTATAGAAGATGACCAAAAGTTGAAACATCTCGGTCATGTGTTCAGTGTGAATAGAAGCAAGAAAGGAAAAAATTTGGGTATGGCTTCAGGAGACGTCAAATACTGTTTCAGAGTTTGGTAAAGACTAACTATAATGTTTTAGAAAGCAAAGATCTTAAAAGGGCAGAAAAAAGATAAAAGAAGCGGTAAGGAAGATATATTTAAATGGATATTAGTAGTAGATAAGAAGACATTATGGGATATAGTTATAGAGTAGTAAGAGCAGTAAGAAAGACAAGTTGAAAGAAAACGAAAATGGAGGAGTCGCGAGTACAAAGAAGGGAAGAGAGCAGTATTCTACTTTAATCCTCTGGCTAAATATGTAGTGAAAGAAGTAAAGATACTCAGCCAAAAAGCGAGAAAAATTCAAGAAATTTGATAACTTTTGATAATTTATGGATTTTAATTTTTTTTTTGGTTATTTGATATTTGGAATCAAGTAAGTAAAAAACATGAATACGGTGCTTTAGAACATTAGTAACTTTTTGGAAGTTTAGATTGTAATACTCTAACAAGTTTTTGTTATACATTTTTCCACTTTAGTTCTATAATAAAGTTATTACGCCACCCAAAACGGTGCTGTACCAGCTTTTATTCGCAATCATATAGGTAATATATCCATTTCTAACCTTTTAAGAAATGCGGAAGTTAATCATTCCTGACAATCCATTTCTGACCTTACTTTCCTACTCTAGGTTAGGAAAGGGCCCATTCCTAACCTACTGTGAGTACGAAAATAGCTCGGTAGATGGCGCAGAGCAAAACTTCAAAAAACTAATTTTCGTTTATGTGCCAAAAATAAATGATTGCGAATAAAATAGTATACAAACCTCGGTGTAAATTTCCTTCTGTCTCGAACATTAGCTCACCTCGGCCCTACAGGCCTCGGTAAGCTATCTTAGCTCTCGACAGAAATAAAACATTTTTCACCTCGGTGTTTAATCTGCTATTCTTCCCAACCGGGAAGAAAGTGGTACTTTATTCCCTCATATTGAGGAAATAAAATGCCAGTTTATTCCCGGGGAATAAAGTAAAAAAAATGCCGATATAACATAAAGAAACTCGTTTCCATAACAACCGTCAGCCAACTTTATTTAGGTATCTGTCAATTATAACAATTATTTCTTCTCTAATTTATTATTATTATTAACTTAAACGGTTGGGAAGAAAGTTTTGTATGCATTTCTGGAATAAACATCGTTAATCCCTCGAATGAAAATGCCCTCGGCTTCGCCTCGTGCATTACTTACATTCTCAGGATTAAAATCGGTGTTTATTCCCTTGATACATAAATAACTATTTTTGCATTCACTCTCAGTAGTTTACGCTTGCAATTTTTTTGACAGACAGTTTTCTAAAGCATACTTCTATGGTTCAGTGACAAATCAAATTTGTGTATGAATACAAACAAACAGCTGATAACAGCTGACTTAAGAAATTCTAAAAAAACTTGTATTACATTTTGACTACGTTCTGAAAATCAATTTGAAATTTTGAAACATGCAAATAACCATTTTCTAGATGTTTTGTCTTTGAGCGTATGTTGATGGACTAGTTCTGTGACAATTTCTCTTTTGTATTGTTGTTTCGTTTTTAGCAACTTCCGAAATATGGCAACTTTTGAAATTTATTAATATTTTCATTAATTTCTGCTGATTATCTTACCAGATTTTTTGCTTATTATAAATTTATGTTGTTTTTAATGCTCAATAATTTTAAATTTTTGACACAAATAATTTTGAGTTACGACTAAAAGCCAGAGTATTCAAAAAAATTGATCAAAGATTTTTTGCAACTTAAGGATTATTGTGTGGCTTTTGCCGTTAACAAATTATTATTTTGCAGTCAAAACTCAAGACCCACAAGATATTGTAAAATGTTAATTATAAGGCCTGAAAATTATAGTAGTTAAAACTCCAGCCAATTCTTTGACCTACTAAACACCACTCATCTACATCACTGTCAGTCTATGGAAATAATATTTTTCTTGGGCAAAACCCCAATTTCTTCATTAATTATAAAATCAAAACGAAACACCTACTCCGCATTCTGAAACGTGTGCAAGGTGAGGGACATACTGAACATTGTTATACATTATTAACTGGCAAATAGGCGGACACTGCGGACAGGGATCGGCGATATAATGTCTGACACTTACAAAGACCCAACCAAATCATGCTCGTATGGTGCGCACTGAATCTGGTACTGCACTTTGAGTACGATAAGTTACCATGCTCCGTAACTTCAACTAGAATCAAGTTAATGAAAAACCAAAACTTAAGCCGCTAATATATTATCTCGTATATTTCTATGCACTTCAATACAAAATCAATTTATTTTATTAATTTAAATTTATTAATTTATTTTTGACCGTAATGAAGTTAGGACTTGGTACTGGTTGTAAGCAAATAGTAATAAGAGCAAGTTTGTCCCAATATGGCAAAGAAACCGACAAATTGGTGAAGAACGACGCACCAGATTTGCGTACCACTACAAACTTTGGGATACATACAAATATGTATTAAAAAATTATAAATAACACCCGATATAACATGTTACCAATAGTTGTATCTAAATTTTTCATATCCTGGATTTTAGTTTTTTACTTATATTTTCTATACTTTTTCCTTTATATTTACGTGTAGGTAATTTTCTATGGGTCGTATTTAACAGTCTACCAAATTTACCCAATATTTTCATACAAAAAAATACTTTCATTTCCCAAAAATACTAAATGCTCACCAAAATTAAGAAAATACATAATCTTAAAGCGACAACCAAATATTGACATAATGCTGGTCTCTTATATATTTTGTTCGCCAAAATAACTTTTGTTGACCATAAATACTAAATGTTCACCAAATTTTATTCCGCATTTAATTCTAACATAATACCCAGATATTTAATTTTCGACAGTGTCTTATATTATTTAGCAGTTAAAAATACTATTTGTTGATCAAAAATACACAAGCAATAAAATGTTGTGCAAATGGTAAATAATTTTATGCAAAATTATAGATGTAGATGTGCTAGGGCAAGGAAAATAAGAATAAAAATAGAAGTGGTTTGCACAAAAAAAGATATTGATTTCCGCAATATATAAATGCTTTGCTGTAATTGGCTTGCATTATGTAAAACGTAAAACTTCTTTTAATGGTAACTTATAATCGTGCTTTAAAAAAAAAATTACAGGGCCCTGAACTGACCTAGTACAAAACTTTTTTCGCGTGCTTCTTGTGTGGAAGCCCAAGCGGCAAAGAGAGATGCGTGAGCATATTTCATTTTTGGAGTAATAGAATAATTATTTGACGCACAAATAGTTTTTTTGAGAAACACTAAATATAAATGGATAGCGCGAATATTTATTATGTACAGCACGGACGCGTAACTTGAGCGTTCTAAATTTGGTGAACATTTAGTAAAATTGATGGACATATAGAATTTAAAATGTAAGCGATGGTAAAACAATACGCAGCATAGTTATTTTAGTGGTGATGTTCTCATTTTCTGATGTATAATAATTTGGGTTTCATTTAGATTTTTTGATGCTCATTAAATTTTCTGGTGGACAGTGCAAGGGATGTATGGTTTAATTTGGTGTACATTATATTTGTTTCCATTTTTTATTCCAATCATTAATGGCCGTTTAAAGACTGGCATACTGAGGACGGTGTTTTCAAGACCAAAAAATCTAAGAAAATCCGCATCTCCCCTTTGTTAACTGCGAAAAAAATATTTATAATTTTTGTACTGGATCCGTGGGCGGGTAGTTGCAGAAAAATCGGCGAGATAAAGACGTCTGACGGAAGTTGAAATCACTTTTTGCCAATTTGATTAACAGTCAATAAAAAATCGTTTGAGCAGCAGAGAAGTGTCTATAAACAATAAACCGTAATGATGACGACAGCTGTGACAGTCTAATTGCAATTATGTACGAATGCAAGTTTTTGCAGTGTCAGGCCGCCATAAACAAGGGTCGAAGTTCGCATAAACTGATTTAAGCACGAGGAAGTACCTAAATCATGAACAAGAACAACCGTCAAGTAGAGTTCGTATTTATTACCTCGCAGTCCCATAATGATCGCAATGCTTATCACTATCTTTACTCAGCATGTAAATATTCACGTACTGGCTGCACTTTTCGTCCATTTACTAGACTTACGAGCCAGTAAATGCTTTGTATGGTGTCAGTACGTGACCACACTTCTAGTTCTTTGTCTCCGACTCTTTATGGTAATGATATATGGTACAAATGCTGCGTTATCACCAAATGCAAAATTACTTTAGAACTTATAACGTATTGAATTGCTAATATTAATAGTATGCGGCTGGAAAGTGCGAAGATCACGACTCGATTTTATCAGCGCCTTACCCGAATCCATTTAAATGTTAAACTTTGTCATTCGCCACAAAGCTAATCCACGCTCCGTGATATTATTTACCGCTCTCGACGTTTGAATCACTCTGAATGTCACAAGTTCAGAAACACTAACAAAGGATAAGTTTGCAACATGAACCGCTTGCCAATCTCCACAAGCGATCTTCGCAAACATAATCTCCCTTTAAATTGGAAAATATTTCATCGCGTTTGGCCACCTTTTAGGCATAACGAACGCCGCCTACTAATCCTTCAAGAAATGTTGATTTACGATTATTGTTTTATAACCAGACAGTGCTTCAAGTAATCAAACTATCACCAGGAATAAGTGTTATTCTTTACTGCTGGACCCCCTAGGAGTACCAACCATTGCCCGTTTGTCTCGTTAGATTCAAATTGAATTCGTCTCGTAAAGCACGTGCAGCCAATCCCATCAATCAACCAAAAACAATATTTGTTCTCTCATCCAAAATTGGTGGCAATTGCGCAAAAAGTAACCAACTTAATTGGAGCGTACAGGAGGAAAGTCAACATGGTTGTGGGTTTGTCCAGAGGAAGTTTACGTTCATCCGGATAAATAGCTTGTGATTCCACATAATGGATGATTAAGTAGTGGTTGGTGATTGCGTTGTTTGACTAATGGTATTCATTGTTTGAGTAATCAAGTTACTATAAAACATTTGACGATAAGGAGAAAGTCCATAATAGTACCTGGGTGCTTATTCAATATGTTCGATGGGCCTTGCTCAACAACCGAACCCCGTTCATTGATATAAATGGACAACATATATTTTCCTTCTGAAGTGGCTTTAAAACGATAATGGATAGACTGTGGCGTGTGCAGTCATATATTATCATTACAGTGATGCAACAATCAACAATCGGCCGTGGTTTAGGAAACAATTTATTTTTAAAATTCAACTTCGACTGTTTATTAGGTACCAATTTTTGGAAAATTTTAGATTATGTTGTGACCTAAGAGGAAATATCTTTCTGGCCCTCTTGACCTTAAAATACTTTTTCTAAATGGGGTACTTGCCTCATGTTTGGGAAATATAATATTTAGAAAATGTAGGCGATTTCATTAGACCCGTATTTTTTTATTTGGTTCTAGGGTTCATATTTCGCTCAGAAATAATTTTTTAATTTTTGGAGTGAGAGATTTGTGACGTAGGCGATCCCAGCTCGACGTAGTTCTCAAAAAAATCGTATGATGGCGCTTTACTCAGATTCCTTATAAATCGAATGACAAATTGCTGTACACATGTGGCGCCCTCTACTAGCAGCGCAGCATAGTAGCCAAAAACAAGAGTCTATTCAATATAGGTGTGAGTCTTGGATACGGGGATCCAATACGTCATCAAAAACAAAAATTGCAAATATTTACAAAAATATGAAATAAAAAAATGGGAAAAAAATATTGAAGCCTCTTTTAGTTATTTGCATGCATCTAGAGAATAAAAAGTGCAATATTTTTTTAGGCAAGTACCCCATTGCTACTCAATGCCAGAGGGATGCCAGTTTCAAAGCAGTAACTGCTAGAATTTAAAAAAGTAAAAGACTTGCAATTGTTATAACTCTTGAAACTCTTGTTCAGGACAAGATTTTAAAGTGCGGACTCTTTTTAATTGGTTTACAGCACAAAACAATATTATATATAGATTACAAAAATTCATAAATTTTTATAAAAAAGTAAAATAATTTTTGCTGCGTGAAAGAGTAGAGAAAAAAGGGCGGTTTTGGAACTTTTACCTTTACCTCATGTATATTATGTTGCATATCTCGAAGGATAAAAAAGTGAGGTTATATCTCAAAGGATAAAAAAGTGAGGTTTCAGATCCAAAATGGAGATGTCCAGTTGGCGATAAATTTAAAATCACAGTGTATTTCACATTAAACGTGCTATATCTGTCGTTTTGACGTTACCATTTTAACACCCCCATTTTGGATTTTGAATTTAATGTTCAATGTACTTACACCTCCATTTTAGATTTGAAATGTTGCCACTTTTTTATCCTTCGAGGTAACCAACATAATATACATCAGGTGGAAGTGAAGGCTCGAAAGTTCATTGATGAGTTCACTAAAATCAAGTTTCCGGAACAAATCACTTTCAATAATGATAAAGATCAATATAACAGGGCATTTTATGTGATTGTTGTCAAAACTGTATTTTTTATTTTCCAAAATACACATAAAGAGTTTGTGGAAGCCCCTGTTGCCTTGCAAATTTCTAATATGCCCGGTTTTTCAAACGATAATTAAAGTTAATTTATTGTTAGCGGCATGACGAGATTTGATGTAGAACCCTTAGCAACGGATCAACAAAATCAATATCGATATTCTGGCTGGTACGAACTTAAATAAATCATTAATGGTTTATCAACGCCTTATCATCTTAATTGATGGTCCGTTGATGAATGATTTACGTTTGTGCAACCCAAAATATCGATATTGATTTTGTTGATCCGTTGCTAAGGGTTGTACGTCAAATCTTGGCACGCCGCTGACAATAAATTAACTTTAATCATCACTCTCAAAGTAATAATAGCAATCAAGAAAAATCACAAATAGTAATCCAGCAGAGTTGTCAATATATTGAGTACAATTCAATTTTTAGCAGTTGACATGAAATCTGCAATGGTCAAAATATGAATCCTAAAGACAAATAATAAAAAACTATAAAAAAATCAGAACAACGAAGAACCTCTAAAATGATAAAAATGAAAACTAAAAATTAGTTAATGAAGAAAGTCAATTTATTTATTGGGTAAGAACAGGCAATATTAGAAAATCAAAGAAAACACTGCAAAGCGAAAAAGCACAAAAGGTAAATTTGATAAAAAATGAAAAAGTAAAAATTGAGACTGTGACTGAAAATCGGAGATTTCGGAAAAATGGAGAAAGGTAATTAAGTGTGAAGCAAATTCTGAAGTCTAAAAGACCCGGGCGGCAAGATTATTAAGGCAAAGAAAAATTCCTACAAAGAATGTTGAAAATGATCGATGTTTGAAAATTCCACAGAAGCAAAATCACCTAACATTCTGAAACTCAAAACTCTTTCCTCAACTCAAAATGATAATAATAAAGAGAACGAAACATTCAAGCAGTCAGGAAAGAGGACAATAAGATCAAAGAATAAAATTATGGAGAAAAGTTCACTTATGCATTATTAATTAACAAAGAATACGTATTCCAAAATTATTTGAAATTAAAAGATTATTTGGTTAAAGTTCAGTTAAAAAGTGTAAAATGTGAAAAAAAAGTTTATAAAAAATTAAAAAAATAAATATAATTTATACGTATTCTAAAATTATATGAAATTAAGAGATTATTTGGTTAAAGTTCAGTTAAAAAAGATTAAAAAAAAGTTTAAAAAAATTAAAAAATTAAATATAATTTTTTAATATCAAATAAGGGGTTAAGGTAATGAAATCAACAATTGTCTTGAATATTATAAAAAGAGTAAATGAGATTTTAGAGGTCTAATGCGTTCTATCTGGTCTAAAATGTCCAAAACCGCGATAAACTAATCAGATTGTAATAGAATGTTGTTCACTTCTTTAAGGGCCGGTTTTACAAAAGGACGTTATTCCAGATATAACGCTATTCCGGAATAACTTGTGATAAGGGGTGATTTACATATCCTCGGTCCACAGTTTATACCTGCGTTTATTCTATCCGCCTATCGTAAAAGCCCATTTAGGTCGAGTTATTCCGGAATAGCGTTATACTTGGAATATTCCGTGTTTGTCAAACCGGGCTTAAGTAAACTAAAATACCAAATAAAAACTCCTAAACTATCTATTTATTTATAGAATTTGTTTTCATATAGACTTTTTATCAGACTTGCCATCTCATAAATTTTAGAAATTATGTGTAGTCATGTTTATCGGCAACTCTCATGCAATTGCATTTCTTATGATTTTAAAACGCCAGTATGGTCACCGTAAACATGACATTTAGACAGGTAAAACAGCATAATTACTTAATATATATGGTCCATCAAACGCCGTTAGATGTTTGCGCCGTTCACTATAAATTTAAAGAACTTTCTGGGTGTCGAGCGCTGTTGCAGTGTAAAAACGTAGGTGGGCTTGGACAGGAGGTTAAACTTTTACTAGGTGCTTCATAATTCTTGAATAAATCAAAGTAAATTTGATTGCGGCTTTGCAGATTTTTCAACAAAAACTAAAATAGTTTTAGTGATAAATATCTACTCATTCTTATTATTACTTATTATTATTACGTTATCTTCCGATAATGTAAATACAGTTTGGATGTAACAATTAAATACAGATTTCAGAGAACAACCCATCATCCAAAGCATCTAAGTGAGAAGACTGCACACCATCAATCCCCAGGACAAACTCGTAGAATGGTAGTGAAGATTTCATCATCTTCAGAGCTAATTGTCTACTTAATTAATATAGTTTTTCCTCGACTTCTATCAGTTTTCTAGACTTAATTTATATTCACTATTTTTTAACGGGTCGTATTTAACAGTCTACCAAATTTACCCAATATTTTCATACAAAAAAGTACTTACATTTCCCAAAAATACTAAATGCTCACCAAA
Source organism: Schizotus pectinicornis (assembly GCA_951805265.1). Classification (NCBI taxonomy): domain Eukaryota; kingdom Metazoa; phylum Arthropoda; class Insecta; order Coleoptera; family Pyrochroidae; genus Schizotus; species Schizotus pectinicornis. The sequence continues at coordinate 3,397,622 of OX638202.1, read as the reverse complement.
AATTAAAAAAATACGTAATCTTAAAGCGACAACCAAATATTGACATAATACTGGTTTCTTATATATTTTGTTCGCCAAAATAACTTTTGTTGACCATAAATACTAAATGTTCACCAAATCTTATTCCGCATTTAATTCTAACATAATACCCAGATATTTAATTTTCGACAGTGTTTTATATTATTTAGCAGTTAAAAATACTATTTGTTGATCAAAAATACACAAGCACTAAAATGTTGTGCAAATGGTAAATAATTTTATGCAAAATTATAGATGTAGATGTGCTAGGGCAAGGAAAATAAGAGTAAAAATAGAAGTGGTTTGCACAAAAAAGATATTGATTTCCGTAATATATAAATGCTTTGCTGTAATTGGCTTGTATTATGTAAAACGTAAAACTTCTTTTAGTGGTAATTTCTAATCGTGCTTTTCAAAAAAAATTACAGGGCCCTGAACTGACCTTGTACAAAACTTTTTTCGCGTGCCTCTTGTCTGGAAGCGCAAGCGGCAAGGAGAGATGCGCGAGCATATTTTATTTTTGGAGTAATAGAATAATTATTTGACGCACAAATAGTTTTTTTGAGAAACACTTAATATAAATGGATAGCGCAAATATTTATTATGTACAGCACGGACGCGTAACTTGAGCGTTCTAAATTTGGTGAACATTTAGTAAAATTGATAGACATATAGAATTTAAAATGTAAGCAATGGTAAAACAATATGCAGCATAGTTATTTTAGTGGTGATGTTCTCATTTTCTGATGTATAATAATTTGGGTTTTATTTAGATTTTTTGATGCTTATTAAATTTTCTGGTGGACAGTGCAAGGGATGTACGGTTTAATTTGGTGTACATTATATTTGTTCCCTTTTTTAACTTGTATCATTAGGTAACGCACCCGTTAGTTCATTTGGGTGACAGAGGACACTATTGTAACAAACGCTGGCCTTAAAGTGCCATTAAACGGCTTCCTGTCAAAGTGCTGTTAATCCATACGGCTGTATTTCAGTATGTTAGGGCAAGGAAAAAGATTAGAAAAGTCTTTTCAAGTAATAATTATTAATGGTGCTTTTAAAAAAAAATTACAGGGCCCTGAACTGACCTTGCGTAGAACTTCTTTTTCCCAAAATAAAGTATCGTTCGAACAAGGATTTGAACTCGAGGCCTGTCTATAGTATGCCACCGGTTTTCCACGGCTCTATCGACCTCGCTAGTCGTTGCGTGTTCGATCTTTGTAGTCAAGCGTCTTTCCGTGAAACTTTCGTGTTGCGCGCGCATTGACGGCACTTTAATGGGAAGCCGTTCGACGGCACTTTAAGTACAGTGTATAACGAAACCTGAAGTTATGTGAAAATTTCTAGTTAAATCCTGGAGAAGTTATAGAGACTTAAAAATTGGAATTCCAAGATAAAAATTGAATTTACACAAAAAGTTGGAAGAATTAACCGTTATCGGGAGTAATTTCCACGCCTTGCAGGTATTGAGTCGCTTGTTTTAACACAATCTATGGTAGATCGGCTTCTGTTCGGCAAAAAATATCAAGTGGTCAGTTTTCTGTCCGAGCCAGTAGTAGTACCTACCGGCTTTAATCGGGCTCATTAACCAAGGGGAGGAATGCCACTGACAATAGCCTTGCTGATAAATAACCACGAGATTGTGGTCGTTCCCCGGCTCATTACCATTCGCATTCATCCGTCTCTCCTGCAAGGTGTTGGCTCTAAAACCGCTCTCCGTGTACCAGAATAAATAGCGCGATATTTTGCGAAATAAATTTGCGTTCGGAATAAATTTATTGGCCACGATAAAACGTACACGTATTTATATCGGCGTGTAACTCCGGAGAGCGGTATGTTAATTAGAAATCCGACACTGCCAACCGTCCGTACCACCGGATCTCAATGAAACACGACCCGCTTAAATATTCATAACTTAATGTACAATTATGTGATAATGCAAGCGCCAGTCATAAGCGCTCCCGAGTGACAGGTGGTAAACCGACAAAAATCGCATGCAAGCGCATAATTTGACGTGCGGTCACAACGCCGTACCGTATGGGGGCACGTTGCTCCACGCATTCATATATGGAAGTGGCTCAAAGAAATCTCCGGTTGACGTGCATCTTGCGCAATCAAGCGGCTTGCAGATGGAGTGAGTCGTACGAGGATGTCTTCTTGTCTCGGCTCGACAACATGTTGCAAATTAAAATTTATTTCTAAAGTTGACAGCGCGAAAAATTGCGAGTTGCACATTGTTCTGCTTTCCTCCGTTATTCCACCATTCTCTCCTGCAACGGCTATAGGTCAATACGTCCTGTTGCTAGTCATTTGCACGCCCCTCGCCTGGACTTGCGTGAGTTTTAAGTGTCTTTGACGTTTAGTCTGAAGAATCCGGTTATTTTAATAAAATATTTTTTTTAGAAAATATTTTTTATGATATAGGTAAGTAAGAATAATAATTTAAACAATTAAAAATATAAAAAATTATTAAAAAATAAAAAGTGGATTCAGTAGAATTATGTAGAAATAGGTATAACTATTGCTTATTACTTAACGCCACTTATCTTACCAACAGGGAGCCAGATTTCAACAACACCATCGATTTCAAATTCTTCCTCAAATTTTGAACTCGAACATCTATAACACAGTCAACAACACCATGAATTTATCGAGTGCATAGTTCGGCGACTGTAAAAACTCGCTACTTATTTCTTTTTTCTTTAAGAAAATCGAGTTTGCAACGAGCCCAACCCGGCCACCGGCTGGACTTTGCTAAGTGGTCCAGTTGTAAAAACCGTTGAGCGACGAATTTGCCCTAAAGACGAAAACGTTTATCTTGACTCCTGACCGACGAACAAGGTGTTTGGGAAGTGCGGTCTCGTCCTTAACGAACGACAACAGTGCACTTGAGAACAAGTTAACAATTTAAATTCCTCAAGGCTGCGAAGATAATTTGCCAGTGCGTGGATCAGTTAAATTCGCAAGTACCTTCTTTGGTGTTAAATAAAGCATCGTCGTTCCGAGAAAAATTACCACCAAGAGACTCCGGTCCGGTCGGACGTCTCTCCAGTCTCCACTGCCGGTTCTTCTAACGATTTATTCACAGTTGAAAATTTTTATCAATGCCTCCGGTAGGTACCCTGTGATTTCACAATCGAATCGGTGGGATCTCGAATCGGTGATGCATTAGTTACATAAACATATGTGATTAAAGTGGCTTTGGAGGTCGAAACCCGACGTGTGGTGTGTGTTTAGAAGAATATACGGTAGTGTTTCTTTTATGGGCGGACGCGGGAGTGCGTCAAAAGGAGAGATGTAAAGATATGAATTGGAATATTAATGCAGACTCTCGTAAACCTGCACAATGGTATTATTTTACACTTTCCTATAAACATACAACGTAAATAGTTTCAAGTACCTAGAAACAATAAATAAACCAATAAGAATTTGCGTACCTATATCAAGTTACAGCTTCAGAGAATTTTGCCATATTTTCCACGCCTAACGAGACCGACCAGCCGCATCATCCTTTTGTCTTCGAAATTGCCCATAACTTCCTTGTCGTTATTGGAGACACTGTCAAGACATTATCGTAACACTAGAGATTGGTCTAATTGAAACCGTGATAATTTATGTTAATTGCGGCAATAGTGTTTTGAAACAAAGCTACTTTCATTCGTACTCAATAACACGTGTTTCTTCAATTTCTGTTAGAGGAGTCAAGTGTCCAGACAAGTGGGTGATTATTTCGCGAACTAGGGCACGAAAAGAAGGGTGAAAGTAAAAATTAATGGACCACAATACAATCGAAATTAAATAAAAATTAAAAGGGGGAAATGCGGAAGAAACTTAGAAATTAAAAGGAAAGAGTGACAATACTTAATTTTGTAATTAACGTTATGGCAGTTTGGAATGAAGACGTTGGTACTAGGGCAAAAGCTAAATTGGTACTACACGTTCCTATGTTACGACCAACGGGAAATCAGCAATTACTTCTTAAATAATTTAATTACTTTCTGCACGTGATAAAACCAGAAATAAATTTCACTTTTATCCTTTTCACCAATTCCATTGAAAAACGATCAAATTTTTTAAGATTATTTTTAAATTTTGTAATTATTGGTCAATACATAAATTGAAAATGCGATTATAAATAGCCATAAAGGTGTATAAACAAAAAATGTTCGTTTTAAGTTTCTACATCATATAAAATGAGAAAATTAAATTCAAAAACTTCTTAATTAAAAAATTAAGTTTAGCCACCCTGTATAAATTTTCAAAAGTAAAAATGACATTCCATGGGTGTTTCCTAACTAATACTTACATAATTTTTTTTTTAAAACTCGTAATTGTGACGGTAGTGTTTTTTTAGTACGCATCTGCGCATCTAAAAAAATCACTACATCCAAGTGGTTTGGAAATAGTCAGTAAATTGGAGTAAAAAAAGTCCAGGAAAAGGCTCCAAAAAAATTTATTTTACACAACCATTTAAAAAAAAATCACTTGGACCTGTATATGTAATCGTTTTGGCTCACCCTCTATGTTCAAAAATAATTTACGGTTATAGATTTTTTTTCTAGTTTATTTGTGTTTTTAAATCAAATTTCTAGCTATCACAGAACTCAAGCTATGGAAGTCGGATGCACTACTGGCCCACCCTGTATACCTATATTTTCAAAGCATTCAAAGCTCCATTCTTCTTCATAAAAGGATATATGAGAGTTCCTTGAAACTTTACCTGCTAACCTAGATCTCACCAATTTGGATCATTACAGTAAACTCTCAATAAGACGAATTTGAAGGAACCAAAAAATTGGTAATAATCGAGTTCGTGGTAGATATACATAAAGATCTTAAAAAAGGTTTTACAAGAATTATTTTTTTAGTATTACCTAATCGAGTATTAAGCGAGTTCGTCTTTTCGAGGGTGTACTGTATTCCTATTAATTAATGTAATTTTTCATAAAAGAATCAGATACAGGTTGTGCTACTGGGCTGCAGATAAAGCATCTTTAATCAACTCTTCTTTTGTTTTCATATTTATTTTGCTTTCGGGAGCTTAACATTCCTCAGGCAATATAAACTTAGTTATTATCACTTCTGTGCATGTGGTGGATAGTTGTCATAGTATGACTTAAAAGAGTAATTTTGAAAAATAACATAAATCCCTTTTTAGAACCTATGTTATTTTTCAAAATTACTTTCGGTGTTATGTTTTTCGTTTCTGTTTTACAAAATAGGCACAAAACAAAAAGATTCACTCTTCACTTATATCTTCATATAGATATATCTTCTAGAGTTTTACTTTTTTTCTCCCTTTGGTCCACTGGTCGAATTATTTTGTCCCCATTCATTCCATTTTATTGTCAAAAAAATATAATTCTATACAGGCTGTTCCAAATCTACTGCATTACCTTAAAAGTGCGTTACCTAGGATTAGTGTAGACGTAGAGTATTAAATTAGATTATAGAGAGGTCGTTTGGCTTTCTAGCCTTTCTGAGTTGCGACCAATGAGATCTTTTGTTCAAACCCTGCCTCTAATTTTCAGTCCAAAGGCATAAACTCTTTGCAAAGTTTGCAATGATCTTGGGAGACTTTTCCTCCACTTCGTCAGGTAATAGACTCACACTGCCAAAGTGAGTTAGTCTACGGCTTGCGAAGGCGTCACAGTAACATAATATCTTTTTTGACGTTTATTCTTCCGATCCACATAATCTGCATAGCTCACTGTCCGTCTTTCCCATTTTCTTGAGATGGTAAGTACCTCAGTAGGCAGTGTTCAGTGAGGAGACTGTTAACAAGTCTCATTGCGTTCCTTGTCAGGTCGAGAAGGTTTGTGGCCTTCTCTGACAAATAGTCTATAAACTTTTTCGTCTGTCTTTGTCGTGGAATTTGTTTCCAGTATGCTATTTTAGCAATTCTTTCCCACCTATGGATTTTAGCCTTACATGAAGATGTAACGAGGTCAAGTCTAACATTGCCTCTAAGGCCGCTGTTTTGGTAGTGCACATAGCCCCTCTGATTCCCAGACACGCAAGTCTTTGTAGCTTTTGCAGCTGTCCTTGCGCGGTTTTCTGCAGAGTTTTCGTCCACCATACAAGAGAAGCGTATGTGACGATGAGTCTTACTACCACCTTGTACGACCAGTAAGTCATCTTCGATTGTAGTTCACATGTTTTTCCATACAGCTTTTTACAGGCCCATAAGTCCATCCTAGCTTTGGAAAGAACTTTATCAACATGAGCGTTCCAGCTAGACAGCAAAATGAGCTGGAACGCTTATGTCGACAAAGTTCTTTCCAAAGCTAGGATGGCCTTATGGGTAAAAATTTTTACACAACTTTCCAGCGTTCTACTACAATTATACGCACCTTCAGGGTGGTGCAGTACTTTACACCTGTATAGGTATTAATTTACCAAGTAACAAAATTTTTAAACTGAATAAGTTTATACCTCAGGAGTATTTTATTATAATTTCGTTTCTAACGTCCCATCCAGCCTCACACACTTTAGTTTATTCTAGAAAACTCAGCAGCTATCTTACACTTGCATTCCGTTAGCAGAGACATAATTATACAGTTTTATCGTTTTGCAAATCTAAGTAATTAATTATTACAAGTTATGTGATAAATACCGGTAAATTTATAGCCCTCGCAACCTGTATTAACTTACTGAAGCCACCTGTAATAATTTTGATTACATTCTAAATCGCGTTAGTAGATGTAATCACATTATATTGAGACAAATTTGAAAACAAAGTTTTAACACTTAATAAAATTTCTCCGGAAAATTTGACCGTAACTATTAAACGAATTGTGGCACCACAATAAATACCTACATGTCGGCACGAGAATTTCTATGGAGGTGTAAAAATAAGTAAGTTCGTGTTAACTGTTGACGATCTTGGTGATAGTTTCTTTTTTTAAAACGTCGTAAGTAACATCTGAGTTTCTGAAGAGCAATTCACCATTTTCGTAACGCCATAAAACATTCACGTACGTCCTTAATAACCTCCCTAATGACGGCAATTACTTCATCGTAAACATTGTCCGCTTTCTTAACATACAAAATAATACTGTTTTGATAAACGAGGGGCGGACACCTACATTACGAAATGACAATGATCAACTCCTCAGTTTAAATTAAGCTCTAACCAACCGAGAAAAGCGACTTCGTGACCAATGAAAACGCAATCAACCCATTATAATAATTTAATTAAGCACACCGAGGAAAATCAGTAAATAAAGCCATTAATGCAATATAGCATAATGGCAATAATTATGCACCTGGTGGAATGGTATTCCAAAGAAAGAAATTAACGACTCGTAAGGTGTTGGAGCATTATAATCTTCCCATTATTATTGCCTCCGCAAATTATTGTCGTTTGCTTACTACCTATAAGCGTTAACGCCAGTAACCGCTAATAGTCATAAAATTGTTATCAAGACAAGTTGGACATGTCGTCTGATTTTTGCATAAGTTCCGTTTGCAAAACGAATATTCTGCCAATATTACGTTGGTCTTAAACCAATATATCTACAGCGTTCATATGCTTATTTTGCGATGGTTGTGTTGTCTGATGGCAAGTTTCTCTTCACGACTATTGATTTTAGATGGGGTTAATATTGATGTTTGAACAATGCAGTGTTTTTTATCACAAGTTGGACTTGGTTGGTGTTCTTAAAATGGTCTTTTTGGAAAAGAAATTGTTTATTCTTTGCTTTTTCTCTCCCCTCGTTACTTCTATACTTACTGGTCGTACAGACCCATCGTCACATATGCTCCCCTTGTATGGTGGACGAAAACCGCGCAAAGACAACTGCAGAAGCTACAAAAACTTGCGTGTCTGGGAATCACAAGGGCTATGTGCACTACCCTTAGAGCGCCCTTAGAGGCAATACTAGACTTGACCCCGTTACATCTTCATGTAAGTACAAGGGATTGCACTGCAAGATGCCATGAAGCTGTCCCAAACGATAAACCTAAAACTAGGAGACTTCAAAGCCTATTTAAAGATCCTGGATGTTCTAAAGCCGGGATTTTTAAGCAAACCGCTAGATGGCATACCGGTTGTGTTTGACTTTGAGACGCCGTACTGAGTAGTCATCGACGGCGCAGAGAACAATAACACAACTGAGCAAACATTCATCCGTCTAGTACACAGATGGATCAAAAAGCGATTAAGGGACAGGCATAGAAATTTGTGGGCCTGGGTATAAAAAAAACCATAGCCCTAGGCAGTGTTCCTACAGTTATGCAAGCTGAGATGCTTGCCATAGATTTCTGCGCAAGAGAGTGCTGACAAAGGAACCTCAAAAGAGCGGAAATATATATTCTACCAGATAGCCAGGCAGCAATTAAAGCTCTAAAAGCCTACAGCTTTGAGTCCAAAACTGCCTGGAAATGCAAACAATCCTTGGAGCAACTTTTTGATTGTTTCTACTGACTAGGTAGGTAGGTCTCTTCATTTTTGAGCCTTGACTAAGATTTAGGGTGGAATTCATAGTCACCACTTGAGATTTATTTACACTTAACTTCAACTTTCCTTACGTATTTGGTATTCACAGTTGTTTTCCCCCACTTTTTTTAGAGAAAGTTGAGAGAATCTTTAGTAATATTTGAGGGTTGATGGTGGGGCACTTACGGTTCACCACGCGGTTCTCTTAGTGCTTGCGCTTGCGTGGTGTGCTTGTTGTTGTTGAGAATTGGAAAAGTTGGAAATTTAAAGACTGTAATATTATGGATAATCACATTGATATCTTGGATTACCACTTTTGGGAGTTTCACGATTATGTTGAGAATGAACCCTATTTAACTGTTCCAAGGTAAAAAATATTTTGTTTTTAAGCTAGGTACTACTATTTATTGGAAACAAATTAAACCATACATCCCTTGCACCTTGCACTGTCCACCAGAAAATTTAATGAGCATCAAAAAATCTAAATAAAACCCAAATTATTATACATCAGAAAATGAGATCATCACCACTAAAATAACTATGCTGCGTATTGTTTTACCATTGCTTAACTTTTAAATTCTATATGTCTAACAATTTTACTAAATGTTCACCAAATTTAGAACGCTCAAGTTACGCGTCCGTGCTGTACATAATAAATATTCGCGTTATCCATTTATATTTAGTGTTTCTCAAAAAAACTATTTGTGCGTCAAATAATTATTCTATTACTCCAAAAATAAAATATGCTCGCGCATCTCTCCTTGCCGCTTGCGCTTCCAGACAAGAGGCACGCGAAAAAAGTTTTGTACAAGGTCAGTTCAGGGCCCTGTAATTTTTTTCTTAAAAGCACGATTAGAAATTACCACTAAAAAAAGTTTTACGTTTTACATAATGCAAGCCAATTACAGCAAATCATTTATATATTACGGAAATCAATATTTTTTTTTGTGCAAACCACTTCTATTTTTACTCTTATTGTTCTTGCCCAAGCGCATCTACATCTATAATTTTGCATAAAATTATTTACCATTTGCACAACATTTTATTGCTTGTGTATTTTTGATCAACAAATAGTATTTTTAACTGCTAAATAATATAAGACACTGTCGAAAATTAAATATCTGGGTATTATGTTAGAATTAAATGCGGAATAAAATTTGGTGAACATTTAGTATTTATGGTCAACAAAAGTTATTTTGGCGAACAAAATATATAAGAGGCCAGCATTATGTCAATATTTGGTTGTCGCTTTAAGATTATGTATTTTCTTAATTTTGGTGAGCATTTAGTATTTTTGGGAAATGAAAGTATTTTTGTTGTATGAAAATATTGGGTGAATTTGGTAGACTGTTAAATACGACCCCTATTTATTTACAAGTTTAGTTCGCCTGGCCTCCGTGCCGTGGTCGTGTAATCCTACATTTTACGAGGAAAATTCAAATTCTACCAATAGGCGTTGAATACGAGTAAGGTAAATGTAAACTTTACTTTAAGTAAAGTTAAGTGGACCCTTGCCTTACAATTGTCTATGAATACCAACTTAAAAAAAATTCTGACTTGAGAAATTTTTACACTTTCCTTAAGTAAAGGTAAAGTAAAATTTAAGGAATGATTATGAATTCCACCCTTATCTTTGATCTTGTAAACACAATATGTACTTCTATATTCTTCCCTTGCTGGAAGATTAGAATTCTTTAAATATTAATGCTCTATTTTATTATATTCCAATCAGTAGGGATTTTGCCTTTCAACGATCCTGGTTGTTGTCCTTTGATCGTTCAATTATTATCTATATTATCTATGGAAAAGGTTCGAAAATAAATCCGAAGCCTAAGCACGACACCATGGGTTTTGCAAGCCCGACTTCCGGTGATGACCTCTACAAGTCGCCGGACCACTGATTAAACATTGGTCAAATATTCTGGGCCACCATCAAAGAATGTACATAAAAGCTCGAGATACAATCACCGCCATTACTTTTTATTGACAGTGAAATGGGGTTCATAAATTTTGTTGCATTATAATCGAAGGCGCTATACTTCTATGTTGCAGAGCCGTGTGTTAAATTTTCGGAACCTAGAGTTAGCCTCTTCGGTTCATCTATAATTTAAGACCGTGAAGCTTTTATTAATACCATAACTCACGCGTGGGTGAACCAGGAATTTGAATTGCAAAATATTTTTTAGTGTGAAACTAAAATCATAGACGTAATAAAAAAAAAATCCATGTAACACGACAATGTTGCGTTTTGGACGTAAAACCATTAAATTTCCATAATAAAGCCCGGAATAAATTAACTTGAGAACCAAAGTTATTGTGGGTTGGAACACCTCAACGCAACCTAGAACAGGTGTTTATTATAGACACACTTACATAATATCGGTGTGGAATTACGGAAATCGAGTCGTTTTGCGTAAATGCAACTCAAAACCAGAACAATCTTTGTTGTTGCAATGGAAAATGTTTAATGATAATCGTCGTTCTTGTCGATGTGCCTCATTAGTTTTCCGGACTGATTTACAACACGAATCTCGACTTTTGCCACTGTCTTAGTTATTTGATCATTACCCTTTCACCCGGGCTCTAAGCTCCGATGTTTATTTATAACTTGACGCGATGCGAAATGCAGTTATTCAAGAAATATTATTAATTAGCTACTTTCATGCGATATTATACCTACGTTGATGTTGCAGGGTAACGTCCGTTACGTTATAACTAAAGACAAGATAGGTGGCAAAAACGTAATGGCGTCAAGGAGATTTGACAATATAATAATGAGATAACGTCTAGTTGCTTAACAAATATCAGTGACGTTTCGACGTTTTCAACAGCGATAATAAGTAGAAGTTTCAGTGGTCAAAATAATTTGCATAATGAATGAAATGGCGCCGCGCGCATGCAGTGAGTACGCAGCTGGTCCACAGTGGTACGCTCAGCCTTAATCCAGTATCGTATTCACCAGGTTACTGTTTACTGTATTTTGTTTATACACTGCTCAAAAGAATTAGGGGAACACTTCTTGTTGATCCCATAAATTTTAAAATAGGAACGCCATTAAAGTAAACTTTCGAAATTCTGAAAGATACGCATTTCTTCATGAGAAAGTGGCTTCAGCAACATTCAACAAATCTGTTACTCTAAAGACTTAAATTAAAAACGAAAAAAGCAACAAAAATTAAATTGAATCTGCTAAGATTTTACACATAAAACAATGCTCCATTAGCCCCCATTTTAAAATCAATAACATGTGTGTCCTCCACCAGCAACAATAATCGCCTGGCATCTACGTGACATACCCCTAATTATTCTTTTTAAATCTTTTTGAGGAATTTTCTCCTATTCTTTGATTGTTGCTTCTTCTAGCTGCTGAAGAGTTGGAGGTGCATTGAGACGCCTGCAAATGGTTCTTTCTAGCTTATTCTATACTGGCTCTATTAGCTTTAGGTCAGGACTCATTCACGACTCATTGCTGGTCATGCCATGGTTTTAATATGCAGGTCTTAAAGAAGTCCATAATAATGCGTGCAGTATAAAGTCTCGCATTATCCTGCATTAAAATGAAATTTGGAACCAAACCATATGCAGCAGGCACAACATGATCTCCTAGCACTATATCGATGCAATTCTGAGCATTTAGATTTCCGCGGATTACCACAAGATCAGCTCTTCTGTTAAGACTGATTCCCCTTCAAACCATAACAGAACCTACTCCAAATTTTTGAACTTTGCATATCGCAGACTGGGAATAGAGTTTACCTAGACGTCTGTACTCACGTACTCAACCTTCACAACGTGTGAGACGGAATCTTGACTCATCAGTCAAGAGTATAGGTCTGCGATGTCAAAGTTGAAAATTAACGTGTTCACGGACAAAATTTAAACGGTATCTTTTGTGCCGCCGGGTCAAGATTGCTTTTTGCACGGGTCTTCTGGACCTGACGTCCAGAAGACTGGCTTCTCTAAATCGGTTTCTTATGGTTTGACCTGAAACTTCCAGTTTGTAGGTTATCCTGAGTGAATTTTTGTTATCTTTTGCTGTTGAGATGCGATTACGCATGGAAGAAAGGACTAAAAATCGGTCTTGATTTGAAGTAGTTTTTCTCATACAACCTTGTCCGTGGCGTTTTTAATAAAGACCAGATGCTCTATAACAATTCCACAAACGCTGGATGATGGATAGGCTCCTCCCAACATCTTCTGCAACTTGCCGAATCGAAGTCCCATTTTCACGTAGAGCAACAGCACATGCAACTTCTACCTCACTGAGATACCTCATTTTGATTCTGATAACTGGTTAAATGACATTTAGTGTTAGTTTTCACTAAGACAATGGAAAATTGTTAATTTAATCAATAAAAAGTTGCATCACATTTACTTTGATTTTTGTAGTTTTTTTCATTTTTTGTTCAAGTCTTTAGAATAAAAAATTGGTTGAAGGTTACTGAAGTCACTTTCTCATGAAAAGATATGCATCTTTCAGAATTTCGAAACCCCATCTTAATGACGCTACTATTTTAAAAGTAATGCCGTCAACAAAAAGTGTTCCCCTAATTCTTTTGAGCAGTGTATTAACGTACATGTTAACTTTCGTCAAAGTATTCAGCGCTGGAGTCTCTATCGTTACGTATCAGATCTTAAAAACAAAGTTCAGATATTTTTAATTTGTACGGAGCTTTCTTGGAAAAACGAAATGCATTTCCTCTCTTTTCAATACGCGCCCCTGCTAATATAAACAATCACGTCAAAGCATTTTGCTGACGTTCTACAATCACAAATGGTACAGGGGAGATGTTCCTCTTAAACTTTAAGTTTGAAGTTTGCTGTGTCCCTTACAGAGATGACTGCTACAACTGAAAACAAGATTATTTTAATTTAAGAACACATTAAAAGTAAGAAACTACCTTTGCCGTATTCTTAAATTAAAACAGGCCGTTAACTACCATCCAATCTCAGGATTATCACCAATTTTAAAAATTGCGCAAATTAACTTGCCATCCAAGCATCTTGTTTGACATTTATCTACTTCGAGAAAGTATTTTTAAAAATGATCCCTATATTCCTCACACATCCACGATCTTGATTAAGCAGTCTCGCGCCCTATTTTCTCTTTTTAAACCGCAAGTTCAGCGTGTGATTAAGAAAAGTATCCGTATAAATTTAGCCATCAACGAATTTAACGACTGACGTTTACACCATTACCTACGCAAAACGTATTATCAGGTTCGGGAGATTTCTAACGACTAAATTTCGATTTTTTCGGTAGCCCAACGCTTAATGCTAACGATAAATCCGTCGTTATTAGTAGGCCATTATCAATATTGGTAAAACTGTCACCATAAAATAAATTGCTTTTATTCATTCCTTATAATGGCACTTTATAACCCCTCGTTTTATTAACGAGTTAGCGAGACCGTCTCCATATTACTTTGTAGGTACTGCACGCACCAAAGAGTGTCTTCTTACCGCATAAATACTCTAGTAGAGGAAAATAACCATTTGCGATATCCCATTACCCGGGTGATTTGTTGTGGGTCCGTTAAAAAAATTAAATAAGGCCATTTGTTTATGGGGAGACGGTGGTGGTAATTTGCTAGAAATTGCTTGGGCGACCGCCACATCGCTAATTAAACGCGTGCTTCGGTGTTATCGAATTGGAACAACGCGAAATGGATTATATATAGCGAGACATATTTACATTGAATGAGAGCACTTGTAACGGGACGTCCCTAGAAAGACTTGCTGATAGATAGGAGATTTTTCTATCGAATCCGGTCGAATGCTGCGTAAACGTCAACGATATGGGAACAGGTCAATAGCAAATTATATGTATGTAAGGCACACCGTTTCGCGGTATTTTTCGGAGAAATGTGAGCAAATTCAAAGTTTTAACGGCATCAGAAGACACCGTCGTAAATTTCACATTGACTTTTATTTTCATTAACGTTTAATTGTTGAATAATTAACGTCGTTAAATCTTTTACCGATGTAAATCACAAAATTAAAGGCGAAGCATCGCAAGAAAAAAACAACGCGTAAAGGCTCATTAACGCTGCAATTAATAAAAAATACTTAACCTCCATTTTTGCTTAACGGTATGTAAAAAATATTGTTTCACAACAAGCTTTCTAGATAGCAGTGTTTTAAAATTGAAGACAATCTATTTGTGGGACCTCTTAATTTTATCTGTTAGAAGGTCAAAACCTGTACGTATGAGGGTAAATTGAAAATTTCTAAAAAAACGCATAAGCAGTTGGCTTATGAGAATTTATTTTATTTTCTCCTGATCCCCAAATATTTCTACAACTTTCTCAATTCTCAGAGAGTAATACTGGTTCACTTAACCTTAGAAAAATAATTGCAGTACTGCTCTCTCTACATCCAATCGTTTAATTTTTTTCTACCTTGTCATTTATGAAAAATATTCTTGTTAATCAATATTATACCTACCCCTAGCTACGTAACAAAACAAAAATTTACTAAAGAAGAAGACGAAAAAAGAACACTAATTACTAACCATAGTAACTTACCGCACATTTAGATGTGTCTAGAATTTCTACCTCTGTTGTAACATTGTCAAAGGTAACGTTGTGGCGGTAAAGAAAATCTGAAAAAAAACACAATTTTAGTTTGGTTCTATGCAATTGAAATTTTTTTACATGTTAAGTTTACCAGCAAAATGTAGAAAATTTTAAAACAAGTTAGAAATATATTTGGGAAGTAAGAGAAAAGCTTATGCAAAAGAGAAAGAACAAAGTTATTAATAAAGTATTGAGAAACGTATCAATAAAGGTATAGAACCTATACAGGGTTAGTCAAAAGTGTGTTATCAAGTTTTTCCAGCCTAAACTGTTAAACTTAGAGAAAAATAAAAACTTTTCGTCAAATGACTAATTTCAGGGCATATTAGAGCACATTTTCCAGTTTTATTTAAGGAAACTATTTTTTAATGACAACGTAGTAATACAGGTTGCATAGTATGCAACCTAACAACAATTACGAGAAATTCACTTGGATGGCTTAAAATGCTCTGATTGGTCAAATTAAGATGTTTTTTTTTTTAATATCGATTCAAGTTAGAAAATTTTTTCTCAGAGATTATTTGTTTGTCCTTTTAGGAGATTTCTCCTGTTTTCTCTGGGGCGCGATTTCTGGGATTTCTGTATATCCATTTACCCCCACGTAGAAAATTATTTTCGACACCAACGTAAAATAATTTTTTTACATCAAATCGCTTATTCTTCAATAAATAAAAAAAAATTGCGTTTTAAATACCTAAGTAAATGTGACAATTTGATCCCAAGCTCCACCCACCCCCAAGTTACCTGAGAAGCAGTGCCATTCTCTACGTCGGGGTAAATTAAAATATTACTAAGTTTCCATTAAAAAAAAATTTACCGGCGCCATTAAGATTTTTTTTTTTAAATATGTTCTAATATGTCCTGAAATTAGTCATTTGACAAAGAGTCCTTATTCTTTCTCTAAGACTATAGTTTAGGTAGCAGAAGCTTGGTTTCACACTTTTACTTTTGACTAAACCTGTATAAGTAATAAGAATAAACAAGAAATCTGAGTGAGTATATCTAATACTAATTAAAAAAACACAGAAAAAGATAAAGTTGAACCAAAGAACAGATCGAGGAGGATTGATTCTTAGATAACGTAAATTCAAGGTGGTGCGGACCTTTTGGGCCACCCTTTATACAAACCAGCTAGGCATATAAAGTTTAAAACCAACTCAAAGCATGAAAACATAATGAAATAAAAATTTATAATAGCAACAAAATATGAAAGAAATCTGAATTTAGGAAAAATATGATATTAAGATATATTTTCTAATTTCTCTTTACATTACTGTAAATGTTTCAATTTTTTAAAGAGGATGTTTTTGTTTGTATTAGTTTTTTTTTTGAATCGTTGTAGTTTATAGCCTTTTCTTTGAATAGTTGTTCCACATTACCATTCTTGCCTTCAACAATCAGTTGTGGTTAATGTAAAAATTACATTACTTTCTCTTCTTTAGGTAAGTTTTCATGTTAGAGGTGAACAATAAATTTTATTTAGCTATTACTCAAAATACTTTTAAACTTTCAAACTTAGGTAAAGATGTTAGTGACAAGATGCTCGGAGATCTAAAGAACGTTTTTCTTAAAAAATAAATATTTTTCATTAAATTTTTTTCAAATAATTAATTATTTTAAAGAAAGTGAAGTTTTACTGTTTTATTGCTTTGCATGACAATTTTATTAAAAATGCAACTTATGTAAAAATTAATTGTTAAAGTATTGTACACACTAACGAGACCTAAGTATGTTTTCCGGTTCGATATAATGTGCCTTCAAAACATCAATAAAATTGATATAATATACATATTTTAACTTTCATAAAAATTAATAAATATAATACACTTTAGCAAAAAGAGAAAAGTAAAAAAAAATTTAGGAAAAAAACAGCAATTTAGCATAATATGATAGATATTTGACTTCACATAGAACAACTTCGGTGTTGAAAGGTGAAAGTATAACAATAAATAAACATAAGATGAGAAAAATGTAAACAACGTCACGGTGAAAGTGTAGTGTTGTTTTTCACTAAATTTAAAAGCAGCAGGAAAAAAAAGTTGGGATAAAAGAAAGAATAATATATAATAGGTACTTATAGGTAACAGCCTCTAGATAGTGTTGAGATCGAACACAGCGCCATCTACCGAGAGAGCTTCCTGACGAACGCGAACGTTATTTGTGAACTTGTGAACCCTTGTTTTATACTTCGATATATTTTAGAGATTAGTAACATTAAACTAGTTAGACTTCGGCGCTGTCTCATTTCGACCCCCACGGGACACAACAGATACATAAAAACATGTTGAAAAAAAATAAAGTACCTATGAATGAGATAACAGGTGGTAGAAACATGTGCTGAAAAGATGAAGTGTCAAAAATCGGACCAAAAAATCATTATAATTTACATCATACTTTTTATTCATCTTTTCTTAAAGTTTTGTTGTTTTCGCAATAAATTCTAAATTATATTGTAAATCAATTAAATTCAAAATTTTGAGGCTCACACTAGTAAAAGATACCTATGGAAAAATATATTGTCTATATGGTTGAGTTTATTATAATTTGTACAGGTGAAATACGTACAGATTTAGGTACATTGGTGTAATCTTAAACTTAAATTTAAGTAATAAATAGAGACCAGAAAAATTAACCAAAAACAGCAGTTAAGCATTTGTTATTTTGCATTTAATCTTCTTGCTTTGCCTTAGTTGTTACATAACAGATAACACTAACATTCAATTGCTCATTCAACAATGTACTCGTTAATCGCAATAATCCCTCTTCCTTTATTGTACCACTTAGAATAGTGAACTAACGATATCAGCTGTTAAGTACCTATTCTGTAAAATAAATAACAGTTAATTTCAAAACTTTCATTCAGTCCATTTATTTATTGCATCATTAACGGTAATTTATAAATTATCAAGAGATGGTGGAAGACAACCCTTTAGTGGCAGCTATTAAAATAAAAGGTTTAAAGAAGCGCGATAAAAGTTGCTTGACTGCGGCTAGGAAGCCTTCTTATTATCTTTTAACGGCGTTGAACTGGGAAAAAAGCGACGTTCAAGTGTTTTAATTCATTTGTATAACATTAATTACGACATTCGTGCCTCTAGAACCCCTTAAACTAAAAAACGATAAGTAATGATCGAAATACCTGTAGCGACACATTAAATATATTAGTTCCTACCCGGTCAGTAAAAATCTCGTATTGCAGTTTGTTCTTTACTTGAACTTTTTCTACGTTGATTTTTCTGCACAGAAGTGGTTTTCACGTTTTAGCATTTTTTCTCTCTAATCACAAGAATAATGAAATTAGTGGCTACTTCGAAGTCAGCATCATACCTGAGCGGTTAAGTTTTGCTGATGGAACAAGACGTCGACATTATCTTCACCATTCATCGTTCCAAAACGTTTTGCGGTTGACCTCAAGCAGTAAACGCCACCTATACAATAGTATATGCCTAATGCCCACGCTCCACATAATTTGTCAGCAAATTTTTGTTCAAGTTCAAGGAACTGCTGACATAGGAAAGAAACAATTCTTTGTTACCTTTTCAGCGACTGTTTGCTCATTTAAACTTTTTCAATTGCGCAACTTAGGAAAATGATGATTAACCGCTTGAGACAAATAACCAATAATTCCTTAGGTTAGCTCTTTCAAAATTGTCACTTTCATAAATATTTCGTTCTTGATTCACTTTCTTTAGTCCTCTGGAAGGACGCTTAGGTGTTGACTAATCACTAATGAGTTCCGGTTGAAAAACCCTAAAACTTCGGGACGATTACGGTTCAGTATAAGGTTGATTAACTGTTTAAGACAAATAACAATAATTTTTCAGGTCTTTGAAAATTGTGTCAAAATCAACACTTCCACAAATATTGCGTTCTTGATTCAATTTTTCATTTCTCTAGAAGAACACTTAACGTTGAATTAATCACTGTTTCGGGTGGAAAAACCCTAAAACTGTGGGTGGCACTTTTCTGCATTCGTTAATTGCTGTCGGTTTAAAAAATCTACGAGTCAAGTTTGCTGTCGCAAGCTCGCTCTTGCTAAACGCTCGATAAAGATTGGACCACCTACTGTGCAGTAGAGTAAAAGCCTCTTTCACAAGATAATGGTTAAAATGGCAAGGAATGACACATCACGGATAACCGTCTCCTTCACGCTGCACGCGTTCTTCCACAAGTCGGCGGGCGCCATGAACAAGAAAGAACAAACAAACGTTTCGAGGTGCCACGGAGGCGAAACGGCTCCGGTTTAAAAATGGGGACACGCCGGAACTTCCTCGCTTGAATAACTGGACCAACGGGTATACGGGAGAATCCACCAACAGGATCTCTCGAAGACTCTTGCTTTCGTTTAGCGACGAGGAAAATAAAATAACACAAGGCGATCACGGTGCAAAATTCTATTGTTGAACAACAATTCAACAACCCCTATAACAACATATGTACTACACATGTCATATTCCCATAATATTCATGAATGATGCAACCTCAAGGTCGAAGATAAAGCCCACCCCTTCATAATGGTTGCCTATTTATGAATGAACCAGTGCACGTGGCGACCAATCAGAATCCTGGTCATATAAGTACTATAGTAGTAAAATTGTATAGTAGTGTCTAAGTGCGTAAAAGCTCTAAGCCAGTGGTGTAGATAAATTGAGCCCTTGGGCATTTACAATACATTTTTGTAATGCTAATAATAATGACTAACAACAATAGTAAAAGAACTTCCCTGAAATATCGATATCTTTTAATTAAAATTTGCATTTTTTAAATTGCAACAAAGCTAGTTAATGGTCTCGTACCGATTATTTATCTCTTGTCAAAAACATATTTTTTTTCTATAATAAAGCTATTACGACACCCAATACAGTGCTGTAATAGGTTTTTGAGTTTCGTAATAACGCCAGTGCAATTTGCCTTTTCAGGTTGGTAGTTGTGAGTTTAATTGTCATTAATGTCATTACGAGTAAAATTGGATCTGGTATTTAACTAACCTTGGTGGTACACTGGCGAGCAATAAATAGGGCACAATTCGTAAAGCAAAATTCGGCGATTTGTGAAGTGGTGTAAAACGGGCTGTAGAAGTGGCTGTGTCAGCGTGACAGCCTGTAGAAAATAGAAATTTCACCTACGAGTTTATACCTACCTCAACGATTTGCGCACCCCCCTCGCCTCAGCACAAATCACTTGGAAATGAGTGAGTCGCAATGCCCTCTACCTCCTACTGAACGGAGTTGGTTTACAGTGGGAGTAAATACCGTGCCCTGTTTATTGCTAGCCAGGGTACCACACTACGACCTGATTTGCCAAATTTTAAAATTGCAAATTTCTATTTAAAATTAGTTTTAAAAAATAGCATAAAAAACTCGTATAAGGCAATTGTGGCACTGGTTCATAACAAAAATCGCTGCTGCGCGGCTCGTTTTCTGAGAAAGAAGAGCAATAAAAATTAAAGTAATTGCAGGTAAAATTGTTCAAAGTAACTCAATTCATTCTAATAAATAATGATTATTGAATTAATTAATTAATTACTAATATGTACATACAAGGAAAATATGATCATGAAAAAATGATAATTGTTCTATTAAGCTTGAACTCGTGCCATAAAATGTGCTTTATGTCACTTGTTCTTTAATGTACCTACTATTATGGAAGTAATTTATTTAATTTCATTATTTTAAGTGTTTTTTTTAATTACAACAAGTTTGTCTTCATTCTTTTTATAACATCCTTTAATCTTCCTGGTAGATTATTATCTTTCTTAACTGATTTTTTACCAAGATCTTTATTTCCAAACTTTCATGAGTCTTCCTTCTAATTGCTATATTCTACCTTTACCTACCCTACAGACTTCTTTAATGGTTGTATTTAACAGTCTCCCAAATTTACCCAATATTTTCATACAAAAAAATACTTTCATTTCCCAAAAATACTAAATGCTCACCAAAATTAAGAAAATACATAATCTTAAAGCGACAACCAAATATTGACATAATGCTGGCCTCTTATATATTTTGTTCGCCAAAATAACTTTTGTTGACCATAAATACTAAATGTGCACCAAATTTTATTCCGCATTTAATTCTAACATAATACCCAGATATTTAATTTTTGACAGTGTCTTATATTATTTAGCAGTTAAAAATACTATTTGTTGATCAAAAATACACAAGCAATAAAATGTTGTGCAAATGGTAAATAATTTTATGCAAAATTATAGATGTAGATGTGCTAGGGCAAGGAAAATAAGAGTAAAAATAGAAGTGGTTTGCACAAAAAAAGATATTGATTTCCGTAATATATAAATGCTTTGCTGTAATTGGCTTGCATTATGTAAAACGTAAAACTTCTTTTAGTGGTAATTTCTAATCGTGCTTTAAAAAATTACAGGGCCCTGAACTGATCTTGTACAAAACTTTTTTCTCGTGCCTCTTGTCTGGAAGCGCAAGCGGCAAGGAAAGATGCGCGAGCATATTTCATTTTTGGAGTAATAGAATAATTATTTGACGCACAAATAGTTTTTTTTGAGAAACACTAAATATAAATGAATAGCGCGAACATTTATTATGTACAGCACAGACGTGTAACTTGAGCGTTCTAAATTTGGTGAACATTTAGTAAAATTGATAGACATATAGAATTTAAAATGTAAGCAATGGTAAAACAATACGCAGCATAGTTATTTTAGTGGTGATGTTCCATTTTCTGATGTATAATAATTTAGGTTTCATTTAGATTTTTTGATGCTCATTAAATTTTCTGGTGGACAGTGCAAGGGATGTATGGTTTAATTTGATGTACATTATATTTGTTCCTCTTCTTTAATATATTTCTTCTACCTTCTTCACATTTAATCACACTGATACAAAATAATTAATAAATCAACCTAGTTTTAACTCTTCTTAAAAAAAATTCTTACAACAGGACCATAAACCATTTTACCAGGAAGAGATGTTACAAGAATAGCGTAAGTACGACATAAATATGCCATAAATATACCATACGTACGATACTTATGCTATAAACCATGAGATGGTTTCGGGTCAGGATTGACCTCGCAGTTTCCAATTTGTCATAACTTTTTTGATTATTTCTTTTTTTTTGACAGTATAACTTCACTATTTCCCTTCTACTTTAAAAAGTACAATCCAACTTGAAATTTCGTACATTTGTGACATCAACGGAACGTCAGGAAGAAAGGGTAGGAGTGTATTAAATTTCGAAAAACTTACCACTTGTAGAACTGTACTCTCCTATGTAGCGTTTGGTGAGGTATCGAACTGTGACAGCTGCAACAAAAGAACAATAAATTCCTTTTTGGAAGCGAGCTTTAGGTTTCAGTAAATCTCAATAGCTAAAGACAGTGCGAAATCCAGTGATCGATGCAACAACATTAAGGATTCAATATTGAGATGTCATTGAGACTTTTATTTGTAAAAACTGGTTCTTTGGCGTTGCCACAGATTCCTGTAGAACATCGATATTCACTCGCCTAAACCCATCCATCCTCTCCCATTGAGATTTTTCCCTTGCAACATACCGACGTCGAACATTTCTCACGGCCCGAAATCAATGTCTTCACATGTTGGTTGGCGACGTTACAAGACGTGGTAGTAGATGTCGGCAGTTAAAACGAATGGCGGCCTTTATATTGCCGCTGACAAATAATTAGACAAGTGAATCAACATTCGCATCAAAAATTACGAGCTGCTCGTAAATTGACGATGGTAGATGAAGAAGGAATCCGAGATTGTAAGATAGTCGCTACCTACATGAGCTACTTGTCTATGTTAGGCAACAGAAAACAATCGCTACTACTTTATGACGGTTTACAGGGTGGTCGAAGAAAACTCCCAACCACGTTGCGGCGCCACCTGCTGTGCGATATTTAGGTGAATTATGAATGTTGGGTCAGGTCACCGGTTCGTTGTACAACTTTTTAGAAATTGAAAAAAAAAGTGCCGACCCGTGCAATTAATTTTGTTTCCAGAAACGGTTAAGAGCCACTGAAAACGGAACTGCTAATTAAGCCGAATGTTATCTCCAATTAATCGCGTCCTGGAGTGATAGTTTCTGTAAGAAATCGCGTATTTCGTAACTGTATAGGTGAAGTCGAGCGATTGGGGCTGACAACAACGAATAATGTGAGCAGGAAGAGAACTGGAATCGGAACAAACACGAATAAATCTTAAATATTATATAGCACTAATAAACAAAAAGGCAAACACGCTCTAGCGCCCCTGAATAAATATTGTTAATTTTACGAAAGCAGAAGTTGTGTAATTATGATTTCTACTCTTATTTCAGTCATAATCGTAGGCATATTGCCGAGGAATTTTAATTAAGCCAAAGTGCATCGTAACAAAAACAACTCGAGTTAGAAGCACAAAAAATATTGCCTATTAAAGCAGTGTCGAGCTTACGCAATTTCAGATTAGACCAGACCAATTTTTTCGAGCACCTTTAACTTATTTGCTTAATGAAAATTAACTCGGCTCCTTTTATAGTTATCCTCATCGGTTTTTAAAAGTGCGTGTAACGCGTAATCTATTGGCGTGTTCAGTTCATTGTTCACGTTACAATAAAACAAGAGTAATTGGCCATTAGAACGTTTCAAGTGTCAGTATTGCTGTATTAAATCGGTCTACGTCTCTAGGACTCATTAATGCTGTCATAAATTAGGTCTAATGACTATTATTAGTAATAAATTGCATTCTGGCCGTTCCTAATGCCTTCATTTATTAAATTATATCGTCTCAAACGCGTGTGTGCTGCGTGTGAAGGCGCAGCCCGTAGGGCCCTTTGCAATGTCGTTCACAAACTGCACATACATTTTTAAGAAATAGGCATTTTTCAGAAGTAAAGTTTTCCAAAGCTATCTGAGGAGCATCTACCAAGATAATTGTAAATGAGAACAAATATAATGTACACCAAATTAAACTATACATCCCTTGCACTGTCCACCAGAAAATTTAATGAGCATCAAAAAATCTAAATAAAACCCAAATTTATATACATCAGAAAATAAGAACATCAACACTAAAATAACTATGCTGCGTATTGTTTTACCATTGCTTACATTTTAAATTCTATATGCCTATCAATTTTACTAAATGTTCACCAAATTTAGAACGCTCAAGTTACGCGTCCGTGCTGTACATAATAAATATTCGCGTTATCCATTTATATTTAGTGTTTCTCAAAAAAACTATTTCTGCGTCAAATAATTATTCTATTACTTCAAAAATAAAATATGCTCGCGCATCTCTCCTTGCCGCTTGCACTTCCAGACAAGAGGCACGCAAAAAAAGTTTTGTACAAGGTCAGTTCAGGGCCCTGTAATTTTTTTTTAAAGCACGATTAGAAATTACCACTAAAAGAAGTTTTACGTTTTACATAATGCAAGTCAATTACAGCAAAGCATTTATATATTACGGAAATCAATATCTTTTTTTGTGCAAACCACTTCTATTTTTACTCTTATTTTCCTTGCCCTAGCACATCTACATCTATAATTTTGCATAAAATTATTTATTATTTGCACAACATTTTATTGCTTGTGTATTTTTGATCAACAAATAGTATTTTTAACTGCTAAATAATATAAGACACTGTCGAAAATTAAATATTTGGGTATTATGTTAGAATTAAATGCGGAATAAAATTTGGTGAACATTTAGTATTTATGGTCAACAAAAGTTATTTTGGCGAACAAAATATATAAGAGGCCAGCATTATGTCAATATTTGGTTGTCGCTTTAAGATTATGTATTTTCTTAATTTTGGTGAGCATTTAGTATTTTTGGAAAATAAAAGTATTTTTTGTATAAAAATATTGGGTAAATTTGGTAGACTGTTAAATACGACCCTTTTAAAATTGACCGAAGCTATACAGGGTGATTCATAATGAGTGGTATCTTAGAAGTATCTCGAGAAGGAAAAAAGTTACTGACCTGAAAGTTTGGTCATAGTCCTAACAAGGTAGTATCTATTCACTGAAAATATTTTCAAGATGCTTACACCAGAAGTTGACACTTGGCAAATTTTTCAGGAAAATTTCGTAAAATACTGATTTTAGGTATAGGGACTTATTAACAAAATGATGTTGAAATTGTTTATAGAATCCAGAAAAAAATTAAAAATAGGGGCATTCCATTAAAAATAACAAAGTTGATGTCAACTTCCGGTATAAGCAAAAGTGCCGCCATTTTAAAAATATTTGAATAGATCCTATCTCGCTAGAATTATGAACAAACTTTCAGGTCAGTAACTTTTTTCCTTCTCGAGATACTTCTAAGGTACCACTCATGATGAATCATCCTGTATAGAGAAGTTGGAGTTGTAACTTGTTATTCTTCTTATAATTTTCTTATTCTTATTAATTTTGATAACTTTTTCGAGTAACATTTTATCTGTCAATTTAACCCGGTTAAAAATTTAATCTTTCTTAAATCCAAATGTAAGTAGTGTATAAAACCTAGAAAATCTTTATTTCGTTACTTTGTGTAGAGCTGTTTAGCTTCAAAGTTTTATATCCAAAGCTGTGTAAGCTACAAAATCAGTGTAAGCTCCGAAAGATGCACACCCTACAGAAAGCTATTAAAAAAAAAATAAAAAAAGAAATAAATTTGATTTTAATAAAGAAAACCGGGAAATAGTCTTTTAGAAATTTGTAACACTTGGAACGGAAGACTGTAAAACGTCTCTCCATACAAAGGAGCCGAACCAAATTTTTTCGTGATTAACTGCTTGAATCTTACCGAGGACCATGTTTGCTGTCAATATGAAATGGCTGGGTCACGACCTATCCGACGCATCAATAACATTAATAAACGCAAAATTGATCACAATTGCAAATTAATGGCAACTAAATGATTTATCGGATTACTTCCCCGATACACAGCAATACTCACAAATCTTCGGCGATGACCTTCGTTGATTGATTTAACGACATGATCGATGTCTGCGGGTAATTTTCGCAAATAAGCAGACGCATAAATCCAGACCTTAAGCCTAGTTTATACTTTTCTTGTTCTCAATAACGTTTATTGCTGAAACTGGTCAATTACAAAGTCTTGCTGTAATATAAAATGTGGCGAGTCGAATAATTGGCCACTTAGACGCATATCAATTTTCATTTTAATAATGAAGACCATATAAAGCGCAATTAATTATAGACTCGCCGTTCTGATTCATTAAGAATTTTTTTAAAGAAAATCCATAATTAAGGCGACATTTACCACGCAAATTTTGCCAGCATTCCAAAAATCTGAAAAGAAATTTTAGACTGATGTTCGTAATTTCGTTTGATTTAAAGAGTTCATATCTACCAACAACCAATTAAATAATTAAAAACACAACTGACGGTTGTGTGTAATAATTAGCTGTATCTTGTTAATTACAAATGTTCCTAATGTTAAGAGAGAGTTTTTAGAATTCCGCAGATACTTGTGGCTCCAAGGAGAATTTTAGAAATTAAGAGGAAGCAACGTTGTCTTATCTATCTAGATCAGGTAATAAAGTACCCATTTATTTACAACGATTTTTTAAAAGTTCGACACTCCTCGATACGTCATGAGCAGGTTCTTTTAGAAAAAGATGCTCCGGGACCAAGAGTTACGTTGCTAATTACCGTTTATTGAGCGTAATAATTTTTTCTCAGGGTTTCAGACAATGTTTAATTTGTCCTTTCTTTAAGACGTAGGTACAGTGTCTATCAATAAATAAGGCACGGTCCTTTTTCCAGTGTAAACCAAAATGTACCTATCAAATTTCTGTAAAAGAATTTCCGACTGCTGCTTCTGACATACGCACGCGTCTTTGGCGCCTATAAATAAATAGTATTGCAACCATCATTACATGAAATTAATAACAAAGCTTTAGAACCACGATAAAGATAGGTACACTATTATTTGCTAATCGATAACGAGTGGTACCTATCTTAGGCTCGGTCTTGGTGCTGTTGTGTCCTGCGGTGGCGCGCGAATCCGCAGGAATCTTTTTCTGCATCTAAGCTTACAGCCTCCTATCGTGTTCCGGCTGCAAGTGTATTACACAATAGCAGACGAGAAATTGGTAGGCGGCTGTTTTGATCTTCTAATCAGTCATTTTAATTTGAAACGTGACACACGCTACGAGTTCGTCGTCTAATCTCCCGTTGATATCGCCGTGTAGGTTTTGCCGAAGAATGCAAAACGGGCACCGTAAATGACGCGTAATATTTTCTAATTGAGCGATTCGGGATACGCGGATGGCACCACGCCAAAGACCGATTAACGACGGACATTTTTATGAGCAGTAACGTGACCGGAAAAATGGAAATCACCCACGAACTTAAACGTTCCAACGACGACGAAAGTAGATTACGGTGAATTAGGGTTTTACTACTTTGTAACCGATAATAAAAGAATGGGTCAATTGATGGACGGACCTACATACTTTCGTTAATTAAGAGAATGAAAATGTAAGTAAATCGAGAACGGACTAGTTTTAGTTGTCGTGAAAATAACAATCGATGGAAGTGGCAGGGATTATTGACTCAAAATTAGCTCGCTGCTGCTAAAGCAAGCCCTCCTGCACCGTTACATCTTCATGTACACCCGAATTATTTGAAAATGAAACACTTAAATCGTTTGACTGATTTGGCAACATTGTAGACTGCGTAGGTCATTTAGTGCCGTCGTTCGGATCGGTTCGGTAAAGCTCGGTGCCTTCGATCTTACCAGACCTTCCTATGCAGTCTACAAATATGAGCAACTATGTACATTACAAAAAATAAGACTTTCCAGACTTGACTAATAAATAAAAAATGTTTGTCTGGTTATGAAAAATATTGACACAAGTATCTTTATCTTTAATAAGAAATTGAAAAGAGTAGAGGAACCTTCCATAAAGATACTGTTATAATCGTGGGTTAGACGATTGGAAAATCGAGTGAGTTGAGACCGAAATTGAATACAAGGAAAGTACGTGAGTCCCGTAGCTCAGGGGTGAGAGCAGCCCGAATTCGTGGAGGGTGGGTCGGACCGGTGTAGGTTTGCAGCCCGTAGCGGTGATTCACATTTTTTTCTGGTTCAAAGGTCGTTATCAATACATACATCAACAAAATAACATAATAGATAATAATAATAGAATAAACAAAACATAGAAAGAGTACAGATGATGATACCAGAAGATATGGACTTGAGAAGGGACGGACCAACCTACGCTAAAAATAATATTAACGTACGCTACTTAATACGTAAGCAGGTTATGAAATTTAGCGCGAAGTCATGTCATTCAGTTAGGATGCAAATAGGAGACGCACAGTTCTGGTATTACATAAAGTAACTCGATATAGAGCTCTAAACGGAGCATCGAGTTACTCATGTAAGAAGGAAGATTTAAAAAACCAAGAGAAAGATTAAGGCTGCCGTAAAGAGTTGACTAGGTCAGTTTCCGCCCAGATTTTAAATTAGTTAGATCACCAAACATACAGGAAATTGGCGCCACAATGTCTGGATGAACCACAGCCTAACGAACATTTGAAACCGAAAACAAAATTTTATAGCCAATTAACTTGACCGAGACGTGACTGAAAATCATAACAAATTCAAAGTCTCATAAACAGATGGTCGTCAGCGCTTGTGTAGCGGTTTCGATATTGTGGCGAAAGAGCTCGATAAGTTGCCAAAAATTTTCTTTAGTAGAAAAATACGAAAAAAATTTTGAACTACCAGAATCTCGTTTTATGACTTTTTTTGGTGGTACCAAAAAAATTTGTGGGCCCTTTAATCTGAAAAATCGCTATTTCCAAAGAGCGCGCGGCTTCAGAAACACAATATTTTTTTCCTCTGGCCTCAAGTAACGCACAGCGTGGATTTTCATTTTGCTCGAAAAAGCAATAATTGGAGAATCAATATCCTTTTTATGATACGAAAGAATATACACAATTAAATCCTATATGCACTATTTTGTTAGTCACATATATTAAAATCAGTAAAGTTTCATGTTCAAATAGGTGTTATTTCATTTTTGACGATATGGATTTGATTCTTTTTTATGTAGATCGATAGCCTCAAGTATTAAGATGATATGATCTCGTATAACCCTTAGTCGCGTTTCAAAAATAAAGTTTCTAGAACAAGAAATGTAAGACGCGGTTAATTACGGTTTGGCAAGTTGTGTGAACGCGACGGAGATGGCATATACGGTAAACGTAGGCACTGAACAAAGAGAGCAACACAGCATTTTTAATGACTGGAAAAATTGTGGTAAGAGGAAAAAATGGTCAAATTATCATAAATAATTTATTTTTCAAATCAATATCATAAAGAGCTGATAACAAGTGATCAAATAAATTCGTCAAAATAGTAGGTTATGAAAAATTACTATTATTTTATTTCATCACATTTATATTGTTGTCTTCTATTTTATGGTTCTAAAATAAAAAAATTACGATGTAAATGAAAAATAACTTGCCTTCTTTGTCTTTATCTACCGCCTTCCCACTCGTAATAGCAACGTTTTAATAAAATAATAAAAAAAATGTAAGAGGAAAGATTGTCGGTGTTTGCCATTAATCCCATTGAAACTGATATCGCAGACAGGTTAGACGTAGAGGAATTAATTAGTGAGTTTTCTTTATTGAAAGTGCGAAAAGTGCTCATGTAAATGAATTTTAAACAGAAGTAGCCATTATTATTTCATTAGATATACCTACTTATACAAATTATTACAGGAGTTTTTCTTGCTATACATTTTTGTCCTAATATTCGAATAATGTACACATCTCACATTTTCTCACATTTTTAGTTTTTAAATTACAGACAAAAATTTCATTCAAGCTTTAATTTTTTTAAGTAAAAACCATTAGTGTTAGACTTTTTAACGCAGCATTGTCAAGGCACTTTTTACAATAAATCTAAATCTGCCATTCATCCAACTTTGGTTTTTCTTATGGGCGTCATATTGGATTTTAGCATTTTTTGATTGAATTTTATTTTTTGATTGCAACACAATACTTTTTTACATTTATGCCTAATTTTTAAAATTTTCAATGGTGAGAAAAATTTTCATTCACATTAATATTCAGTATAAAAATGCGCAACTTTGCCCTAATTTAACCGACTTTGTATCTCTGAGATTAAGCGAGCTCTCGAAAAACGGACACCCTGTATAATATGTTAATAAAGATCAATTCATATAGTATAAATTTATTTATTGTTTTATTTATTTTATTAAATATATAATGAAATGTGAATATTACTGATATAGTTTGAAAAATACATACTACATATTCTACATTTTTGGGCGGCAGTTGCTATTTTGCACAGTGCACACACCTTGGCACATACCTCTAGATTTCCTACAGCCGGGCCTGTAGGTACTTTATATTATTTATGTTAATTTGAAAGGGCTTTTATTATTAACATTTGTCAGTCTTCTTCATACCGCTACATCATCCGACAATTAAAGATTGCTGCACGCGATAATTAGCAAGATCCCTTGGATATTGTTTACTAATTATATGGTCGGCCTTATCACATTCCACACTTTTCTCCATGTACAAAGACTTGGAACGAGAAGGAATAAATACGTGATGACTAGGGCAACGTCAGAACTACTTAGTTATATTTAGCTCTTTATCACGGGATCGGAAATAAAACCCGAGACCGATTTCAAAATCTCAAATATAAACAACACGATGCACGCTGGAATCGCAAAATTCTTGTAGAACAGCGCCAAAACGCGCATATGGGAAAACCCCTCAAATACATAATGGTTTTACGTATAGTTTACTGCCGCGATCGGGCGGAATCGTCGAGAGGATCTATTTGGTAGCCCTCCACGAGTTCATGGGGTTAGCAAAAACGGGAAGGCCTAACTCACTTCTGTTTTCAGGATTATAAAGCTGAAGAATTGACCTTTCAGCTAAAAGAAATATGAAAGCAGTAAAAAAAAAATTCCTACGTAATACGTGGCTTCAAAGTTGCCGAACTTTGAAGGGTTGTTACTTTATAACGAAAAAAATAATGTGATTAAAAATTACTTTAGCCAAATCTTTGATGTTTTGTCATTACGTGGGTCAAAGGAGAACTTGATTGTATCATTAGGTTGCTCTAACGCCATGAACTACGAAAGCGTGTTTTGCCGTTTTCTCGCCCGTTTCTTACGGCAGCCTTAAAATGAGAAAGAGTTGATGGCTGAGAGAGCTGTCAGAAACTAAGTTGCTGCAGATTTAAACAAATCTGAAAGGATCATACAATAAAAGAGAGCCAGTTAGAAATTTAAAAAAATTTGTGTTATTGTTATAATAATTCAAAGAAATTATGATAGTAACAAAATAATTTCTAACAGCTCTCTCACCCATCAACTCTTTCTTATTTTAGTTTTCCTTTTAATTTTTTTTTAACTTTCCTTCTTTATTGCCAGCAATCGTTTGACTGCATAGATTTACTTAGTTGTAAATATGAAGTTATTCTTTCTGACAATGTAGTAATTAGCAAAACCAACGTTGCTTTGAAAAAAAATTGTTTATGGTCGTGGTTGAAATTTTGCAAGGTTATGATTTTCACGTAGCAAATGTTTTTTGGCGCCTTCGCGTTTGGAAGTTCATTACCTAAGAGATTGGCAACTGCTCGCTAAACTAGTTAATGATAGTTTCGGTGTAAAAGTATATGATTAAATTTGGTACAAAAAAACGACAAACATCTGAAAGGTACAATTCAGGAATTAAAACGGACATGGTCCGAAGATTACATATCGGCATTCCTCAGGAATGTAACCTTACATTTTCCTTTATGTGATTCCGAAGATACATGGCGGCCATAAAACGCATTATCATAAATATAAGTGGTGCCAAATGGCAAGAAATAAGAAACAAAATTGGCACAACAGCGGATGTCTAGACCTGAATGCGATCATAAATTTCTCGCGTTATTTAGTAAGTGAAGTTTTGTATTTATTTGGGATCGAGCAAATTAAAGTCCGGGGATTACTACGTAATAAGCTTCCACTTTTTTTCTTTCCATTTAAATCGAATTTCCACCATTAATTCACACGGCCGGCGTGCAGTGTCATTGCGCTGAATTTATGCGACTTCTTATAATGGGCACTATGGGCTTAACTTTGTAATCATGGCCATTAACTACTTGCGGCATTCAAAAAAACGACACGGCGTAACAGACGCGATCCCCGTCTCCTCGTAAACCAGAAGCACTGCCCGTTCCGCAAGAAGCTCGAATTTAGGTACAGTTAACAGAAAAAAAAAAATGTCCCTTTACTGATTTTTCCGTGTGTAAATCAGGTTCCGGGTTCGCCGCGGTCACAATCTTCAACATTACAAGAAGGCTTACAATAAAGAAAAATCTGTTACGCGCCATATCCTAAAAAAATTTTAAAGAGATTGAACAACTTCTGGTAATAGAATAAAACTTGAACAAAATTAGTATCAATAAATAAGATTTTCCAAAAAGTGTAACTTAAAAAAAAAAAATGTTAATGAATTAAAACACATGAACCATAACTAAAGATTCGGAATTAATCAGCAAATTATTAAGTAAAAATAAAATATAGAGTATGAAAAAGTTATTACTTATTCTCAAAAATACAAAATTGAAGAATAATATAAAAAGTTAAAAAAAACTAGCGCAAAATTCATCAATCTCATTTGAAAAATTATTATTTCGGAAAGAAATCTTAAAGACGCCCAAATTTTCTGATGAGCGAAAAGCAACAATCAGTACTAAAATACTAAAATTATATTCTAATGACAACTAAGTAAAAGAAAGAATAAAGCTTCAGGGCAAAAGTTGGATAATCTATGTCACAAAGCTCAAAATTTGGTGTTCAGATTAATTAGAAACGTATCTAAATTGGCTATAACTACGTGCTAGTCCTATAAAACTAGATGTGAAACTTAATACAACTAATCAGTTAATAATAAAGTAATTACTAAATTTATAACTATCATCGAATCATTTCTTATTTTCATTATCACGAAAAAATCCCAGACTCTTTTTTACAACTGCAAGAAGCTCTCGCCATAGGCCACAATTAGAAAATAATTAACTGTCTCGAATTTAAAAAAAAAAGTTTCGTTATGGAACTCAAAGAAACAATCATTAATTTTCTTTTAATTTCATTTTTAGCATTGAATCGTTTTAAAATTGATTGGCCGTTCTATCCTGAAGCGCAGTCCCAATTTGCAGTTAATTAGCCTCAAATGAAGTTGTATATTTACGGTATTTGTCCAATCGTTTAAAACTTATTTGGAAAAAAATTTACGGCACCGGTTACTCCTTAATTGAGTTCCTTGGAGATAGGATCGCATTCGAGGATTCGGGTACTCCGCACCGAGGAACCCCTTTCACTATGACGCAATGATAATTGCGACATTTGCCTCATCGACATGATTTAGAGACTTAGTTGTTGGAATCGTTCCTCCAGAAGGAAATCAACGTTAAGCAACCTCCCTCAATTTCGAAATTTGCCGGATTGCACGTTGGCGAGGTCTTGAAAGTTGGCGTTTTCTTGGAGACCAACGAGCACCTGCCGGCTCATCGCCTAGGCGTTTCCAGCACGCAGGGTTGAAGGCAAACCAGTGCAATGGACTCTTCAACACGTTATTAAAATCCCGACACTGCTGGAGTTCAGATGGGTTTTATTGGCAAAACATTGACCTTTCTTGGGTATTTAAGAGAATGCAAGCAATCCGGCCGCGACCTTCCAAGTTTGCTGTTATAGACTGGCACTGATTTTGAAGGCCGCACACCAGTTTAAACAAGGGAGTAGGTCAGTGTTACAAATTGACTTGTTATTGTTCAGATGGACAGTGTTCTTGTTGCACTTTTATTAATTTTATGTTATTCACCTTTTATTGCTCGCTAAGACGTTTGCGTCCAGTTGGACGAGTCCAAGCAATAAATTATTTTTTACGATTTAATTGACGCTGATCGGTCGCTCTGTTATCTTTTCGGAACGCAACGAAAGCCGGAAGCGAGATGACATCAACTGATCGCTTTACCTAATGCAAATTATGCAGTTTAATGTGCATTTCGATAAAACTTTGAGTCGTTAAACGCATTTACATCATCTCCACCAGTGGCGAATTGAAAATTCTAGAACAACCCGGAACCGACAATTACGCCATCATTCAAAGATGCGAGTAACAAAATTGACAATAATTCGATTAGTAGCTGAAGAACCGGGTTATAAAGATGAAATACACATGAAGAAGTGTGAAAAGTTCCCGACTTGATATAATTGAGTAAGTCGTGTTATGATCTTGAAAATTAAGTAACCTAGCTATTAAATCTGTTGAAGTTGAAGGATTTGTTGATTCAAGTTCGAGTTTAAAGAAAGCACGATTCCAAAAACAAACATCGCGAATCAAGGATAATTACATGGAACGTTACTTGGCGTCGTCCCGGGCGCCTGCTTGCATACCTGCGAGCTTTAATTGCAGTGCTTCGTGTGGAATTAGGACTCGCCATTGAAGAAAGCTGCGTTGCAAACCCCAGGCAACCGTCAATGTGTTAACATATTCCTGCCCAACACTTGTATAGAAAATAAAATACAATCCAGACCACGATCTTAGTCTTGCAAAAAGACCTGAAAAGGTCACAAAGTAAGGTTTGCTGTTCAATATTTACCTAGAAAATGTTGATGGAAAAGAATTGGAAAATATATGCTACAACTGCCAGGATGGTTCTCGTCCAGTGAATTGCTCTTACTAATAACATCTACAATTAAATATAACTTCTAAAAAATTTAAAATAGATTTCTGGTTAATTGTTCTTTTTGCCTCATTTTGTTATATGATCATTAATATAACAAGTAATTGTTGCAAACATTTCTTGTGGAATAAACTAAAGTTTACAACAAAAGTAAAAAGTGAAAATTATACTATCACAATTTCATCATATTGTAAAATTATTAGAAAAGTTCAAAAACTGAGTGTAGAATCTTATCGGGATGTAACAATTCAAATTTAAGTAGAAAAATGTTAAAAATTAAATAAACAACACAAACTTTAATTTACACTTTCACCAAATTAATTAGATGTTAGATAAAAAAAGTAGAACCTTATTCTTCTCAGGTCAACTGCTTATAGCAGTTGTAATTCTGAGAATAACTTATGCTTGACTTGTAAAGAAAAAAAAAAGAACATTAAATTTACATGAAAATTCAGAAATAGTATATTGCGAGTGCAGCGAGTTAGGTGAGACAAGAGAAATCCCTTTTACTCAGAATAGCAAAAATTTTTTTTCAAGCATAGAAAATGGCAAAATCAAGGTCTCAGGAAAAAACTTCTCTTTTCAAATAATATGGAAAAACCGAGGCAAAAACCTAGTTATGCCAATTAAGATTATCAATTCCAATTAGATTTATTTTTACATAACAAATACGGCTTAGGAGTTTTTTTTTGCAAGTTATCTTGTTAGAACTTGCTCTTATGTCGGAACAAGAAATGTTACATATGTCTGAAGTTGCCTAAGCGGCATAGACTGTAATTCTGAACGTGCTGCCACCTGTCAGACAGCATCTATAAAGCAGCTTAAGAAAATAATTAATACGGACTTCGGCTCCGAGCAATAAAGGTAAAAAAACTTGTAAAGAAGAAAAGTGACACTTCTACCCTGCAAATCAAGTCGTACGACATATTTTTATGACGTTAAATTTGTATCTAGATTACATCTTTACGCCTTAGACATCTTCTAACATACCTATGTTGTCGAAGTTGGTATTGGTGATATGATAACAACTTTTGTCCAGAGAAAAATGTGAATCACCGAGCGAGGTGCGCACCTACAGCTCGTCAGCCCTCCGCTCCGAATTCGGGGTGTACTAACCATTGTGCCACGGGACTCACGTACTTTCGCTCTGTTCAACCCTGCTCTCAATCGTCTACCCAACGATTGGTAACTTCTTGAAGCGGCTTATAGAACTATATAATTTTTCTCTCAAATATTAAATAAAATAGCAACTTTTTGTGAATGTAAGAAAGTAACAAACGCTTCTACATTGTAAGTCAAGTTACAGAAGGTCATAGTTACATAACGTTCTAAGAAAAATAAATATATCAATGTCAATCACTAGAAATTTTATAGCCTTTTAAGTGCTTGCTCAATTCTCGGCAATAATAGTCTAGACTCTAGACTGTAGACAGTACCACACACGTAAGTCGTTAATAATGAGAAGAACAGAAGACCAAATTCTAAATTTTCAAAAGTACCTACCTACTAAAGTTGTTGAAATGAAAGCATTTACGAGGAAATTAGAAAAAATAACTACTTTATTATGACGGCAGCAAATGACAAAGTAGCAATTTAATTGTCAATTATTGACGGGTTTGATTTGTTTAAAGTTTGAACAATTTCTGTGCATTATTCGTTATATTGTGCGTGAGATGAATTTATGAATTTCACCCGGCACCTTCATCCTTTGTCAAAGGTCTCATTTTTTTTTTTACAAAAACTCCTTCAATTTTCATCCACTTTTATTTTTCATTTTTTTGAGAAAAAACTGGTTACTAAAGCAAAATAAGTAAAATTTGCGTCAGCATTAATACTCTGAAGTATTTTTTTACTAAATGCGTGAGCATTAAACAATTTTGACTTATTGATGGATTGATTCCAAGTTTATGTGGAAGAGAAAATACATAAAAAAATCTTAAGTTCTGAATTAGCCATCACAGTGAAATGGTTCCAACCTGTCTGGAAAGATCTAATCGTAGTCTTTCTACAAAAAAATTACCATATTTGTAACTTTATTTGTTATCTTTTTATGAATTTTTTAATTATGAATTTCACCCGGCACCTTCACCATTTGTCAACGGTTTATTGATTGCCTCTCTCTCAATGTTCGTGTGGAAAGAATACCTAAAGAAAACCATTTGTTCTAAATTGCATATCACACTGAAATAGTTTTGACCTGTCTGGAAAGAACTAATCGTAGTCTTTTTAGTTTTAATTATAAATTCACCCGGCACCTCCACCATTTGTCATCACCGAGCAATTTGTGTTTTTTCTTAACTATTTAATAATGCAATATATAAGCGAAATTAACATTTACTTTGTAATATTTTTTAACAAAACATGTGAGCAGTAAACAATTTGACTTATTGATGAATTGTCTCCAAGTTTATGTGGAAGAGAAAATACATAAAAAAATCTTAAGTTTTGAATTAACCATCACACTAAAATGGTTCTAACCTGTCTGGAAAGAACTAATCGTAGTCTTTCTACAAAAAAATTACCATATTCGTAACTTTATTTGTCATCTTTTTATGAATTTTTTAATTATGAATTCACCCGGCACCTCCACCATTTGTCAACGACTGTACGGTTTGCAGAATTTCTAAATATTTTTTTTAACCGGTTAATGAAAGAAAATAAACTAAACTCACGTCGACATAAATACTTTGAGGTGTTTCCTAACGAAATACATGAA
The DNA here is from genome assembly GCA_951805265.1 of Schizotus pectinicornis. Lineage (NCBI taxonomy): Eukaryota > Metazoa > Arthropoda > Insecta > Coleoptera > Pyrochroidae > Schizotus > Schizotus pectinicornis. Next base: position 3,360,158 of record OX638202.1, on the reverse strand, counting down.
AAGTAAACAATTTTGACTTATTGATAAACCCTCTCGAAGTTTGTTCGGATAATAAAATACATTAAAAAACATAAGTTCTGAATCGAACATCACACTAAAATAGTTCTGACCTTTCTGGAAAGAACTAATCGTTATCTTTTTAGAAGATAAATATCACTTTTATAACTTTATTTGTTATGATTTTATAAATCTTTTAATTATGAATTCACCCGGCACCTCCACCATTTGTGAGCCGAAGTACGGTTGGAGGATATCGTTCATTTTCTTTTTTTTTAAACCGGTTAATAAAGCAAAATAAGTAAAAGTTACGTCAGCATTAATACTCTCTAAAGTATTTTTTTACTAAATGCGTGCGCACTAAACAATTTTGACTTATTGATAGACTTTCTTCAAGTTTATATGGAAGAGAAAATACACAAAAAAAGTTTAAGTTTTGAATTAACCATCACATTGAAGTGGTTCCAGCCTGTCTGGAAAGAACGAATCGTAGTCTTTCTAGAAAAAAATTACCATATTCGTAACTTTATTTGTTATTTTTTTATGAATTTTTTAATTATGAATTCACCCGGCACCTCCACCATTTGTCAAAGGGTGTACGGTTTGCAGAATTTCTAAATATTTTTTTTAAACCGATTAATGAAAGAAAATAAACGAAACTCACGTCGACATTAATATTTCGTGGTATTTCCTAACTAAATACATGAGCAGTAAACAATTTTGACTTATTGATAGACCCTCTCAAATTTGTTCGGATAATAAAATACATTAAAAAACGTAAGTGTTGAATTGAACATCGTACTGAAATAGTTCTGACCTGTCTGGAAAGAACTAATCGTAGTCTTTCTACAAAAAAATTACCATATTCGTAACTTTATTTGCTATCTTTTTATGAATTTTTTTAATTATGAATTCACCCGGCACCTCCACCATTTGTCAACGGGTGTACGGTTTGCAAAATTTCTAAAATGTTTTTTAAACCGTTTAATGAAAGAAAATAAACAAAACTCACGTCGACATTAATACTTCGAGGTATTTCCTAACTAAATACATAAGCAGTAAACAATTTTGACTTATTGATAGACCCTCTCAAAGTTTGCTCGGATTATAAAATACCTAAACAAATCATAACTTCTGAATTGCATATCACACTAAAATAGTTCTGACCTGTCTGGAAAGAACTAATCGTAATCTTTTTAGAAGAAAAATATCACCTTTATAACTTTATTTGTTATCATTTTATAATTATTTTTTTTAATTATAAATTAACCTGGCACCTCCACCATTTGTCATCGGAGCAGGTACGGTTGGCGGATACCGTTTATTTTCTTTTTTAAAAACCGGTTAATAAAGCAAGATAAGCTAATTTCACTTTGACATTAATACTTTAAGGTCTCTTCTAAGTATCTGCAATCTGCACAGTAAACCATTTTAACCTATTAACGGACTCTTTCAATGTTTATGCGGAGAGAATACCTATAGTTCAGAATTGCATGTCACTCTGAAATAGTTCTGACCTGCCTAGAAAAGAACTAACCTGAGTATCACTTATAATCTGTGTCTATGTGTAATCAGGAGATCAATTTTACTTTAAAAATGTGACTTCCTAGTAAAAGTCCTCCTGTAAATACTAGATTGCTATTGAACTATATGTAACGTCACACTATAATCGTAGGTCATTGCGAGTTTGGAAATAATTACTTCGAACTTTAATTGAGGCTTTTATTTATTGTAACTGATTGTAATTTAATAGGCGTAGATCGAAGTGAGCAATCCCACAACGCCAATATTTGACAAGCGCTGTGTTAGGTGAAAATGAAAATATTTGACAATGAGCAGAATTCGTATGCCTCCAACTACAGATGTTATTAAAACGACCGCGACGTGCAACTTTGTAATATCATTACAATAACAATTATTTCTTTCTAACGTAATAAAAGAATCAAATAATACTAATCAGAGTATAGATGGACCGAAGATGACTCGTTCCGCAGGTCCCCAGCTACAAACATGACAGGTATAGTTATTAATTTAAAAATTAATTAGTCCAATATTAAAAAAGTTATTAACTGGCTCCTGATGCAAAACACCTCCGAATGCCGTCGCAGGAATGTTTTTGAAGCTGTACAGAACAATATAATAAAGACACACGTTACTATTGAGGCGGCAGTTTGTGGTATTTCATAGAAAGGCTTTTATTATGCCAAGATTACTTGGTGGTACCAGAAGCTTTGTTGGTGAGATACAAATTGAGGCAGCTGCGATGACTGTCGTTGTGTTGTTCTTAACGTCAATTATGAACCGCAAGTAAACTCGCCTTGAGGATTTCAACACTTGATGGCATCGTAATTAAGCGTATCGTCTGCTGCAAGAATACTACAATTGCGGCGCCGCGAGGATAATTGCTGTTTCTCTTACCGCTTCGACGAAAAGCACTGTGTCCAATAAGTTAACAAACTTTTGCCACGTCTGTTCCAAAAAAAATAAGTAGCGCCTTGGACCATTGCTTAAAAATATAACGAGTCGCCAAGGCTGTTTCAATAAGATTAATTCAACAGTTGGTTCGAAGCTCATTGAAAGGTTTTAGGTCGGTGTACAAAGGTCTCGTCACTCCTGTCGCAAACCCAAAAACAAATCAATTAACAAACAATCTACTTTTCAACGTTGAGGAAATGACCGGACTGCGAAAAAAACTGTAATCTCGAAGATAACGGTTGATAATACGCCAGCATCATTTCATACGACGCGGCCAGGTACTCGATCATGGTTCGGTGTTTTTCTTTTTCGATTGTTGCTGAATTTAAAGTGTGTTTATTCAGCACGAACTTCATTAATTGCGAGATGGTAATTGATATTTAACTGGCGTGTAAATTCTAAACTTATGGCGATAGTCGCGTTAAGACGGACAGAATTTTTAATTATGAATGTCATTATGGAACGTTAATGTTTTCATATTACTTAAGCTCACGTTATTTTTAATTCTTGCACAGAATCTCTCTCTCGTAATTTTGGGGACACGGGAAGGTGCTTCCACTGACACACTTTATGATAGCCCGAGACGTGCATAACCAGTAGTTCGTTTTGATCATGCAAGATCAAAGTTATAAGACTTGTCGACGCAATGGTCAGCTAACCAATTACCAGAAAAGGTGTAGACACTTTAACCGGGAGATGTAATTAGGAGGTGAATTTTTTTCTTCAGCTTTTGTCATATCTGACGTAATTTATCTTTTGCAAGAACCAAGACGCTGGCCATATTAAATATTGAGAACAAATATAATGTACACCAAATTAAACTATACATACCTTGCACTGTCCACCAGAAAATTTAATGAGCATCAAAAAATCTAAATAAAACCCAAATTATTATACATCAGAAAATGAGAACATCACCACTAAAATAACTATGCTGCGTATTGTTTTACCATTGCTTATATTTTAAATTTTATATGGTTATCAATTTTACTAAATGTTCACCAAATTTAGAACGCTCAAGTTACGCGTCCGTGCTGTACATAATAAATATTCGCGCTATCCATTTATATTTAGTGTTTCTCAAAAAAACTATTTGTGCGTCAAATAATTATTCTATTACTCCAAAAATGAAATATGCTTGCGCATCTCTCCTTGCCGCTTGCTCTTCCAGACAAGAGGCACGCAAAAAAAGTTTTGTACCAGGTCAGTTCAGGGCACTGTAATTTTTTTTAAAAGCACGATTAGAAATTACCAGTAAAATAAGTTTTACGTTTTACATAATGCAAGCCAATTACAACAAAGCATTTATATGTTACGGAAATCAATATCTTTTTTTGTGCAAACCACTTCTATTTTTACTCTTATTTTCCTTGCCCTAGCACATCTACATCTATAATTTTGCATAAAATTATTTACTATTTGCACAACATTTTATTGCTTGTGTATTTTTGAGCAACAAATAGTATTTTTAACTGCTAAATAATATAAGACACTGTCAAAAATTAAATATCAGGGTATTTTGTTAGAATTAAATTCGGAATAAAATTTGGTGAACATTTAGTATTTATGGTCAACAAAAGTTATTTTGGCGAACAAAATATAGAGGCCAGCATTATGTCAATATTTAGTTGTCGCTTTAAGATTATGTATTTTCTTAATTTTGGTGAGCATTTAGTATTTTTGGGAAATGAAAGTATTTTTTTGTATGAAAATATTGGGTATATTTGGTAGACTGTTAAATACGACCCTTAAACATTTATTTGTGAAGCTGACAACAATTATATATTTGCAAACTATTTTTCTTATGATTACCACAAGTCCTTGAATTGTCAGAAACAAGAACAAAATAACTTATTACAAAAAACCCGATTGGAAAAGCCTTTTGCACGAATCGTATCTTCTCCGAGTCCCGAATCAACAATATTGTTGATCAATAACAATCAGAAACAATACTTTGCATTTGAATGTTCACGAATTTGGTCGCATTTAGCAAAATATATTGCTTTAATTGTATAAAAACGTAAATCTTCTTTATTTGGAATGATTTATGTTAGTAACCCATTAAATTGAGCTAGAATGATTATGATTAGTTATTATAGTGTCACAAGTGTGCCCTGTTTGCACCAACACCTTTTAACCTTGGTCGACGTGAAAGTTAAACAGCAAATGCCAAACATGAAACTCGAAATCATAATGATGATTAGATTGCTATTAAAACAATACCTTGCTTTATCGTTGTCAAGACAATGTCAGTCAGCAGTCGACAAATCTGCATTTTCTACAGCAGTCGTAAAAATTATGGTCGTCTTTATCACTTGTTTATTTTAAAGTAGGTACCTACCTAATTTCTTGCTAAATAATAAAGCCAAATATTTTTTGACGTTAAATTTTTTTGGGTCGTATTTAACAGTCTACTAAATTTACTCAATATTTTCATACAAAAAAATACTTAATTACATTAAAATACATAATTTTAAAGCGACAACCAAATATTGACATAATGCTGGCCTCTTATATATTTTTGTTCGCCAAAATAACTTTTGTTGACCATAAATACTGAATGTTCACCAAATTTTATTCCGAATTTAATTCTAACATAGTAATACCCAATTATTTAATTTTTGACAGTGTTTTATATTATTTAGCAGTTAAAAATACTATTTGTTGATCAAAAATACACAAGCAATAAAATGTTGTGCAAATGGTAAATAATTTTATGCAAAATTATAGATGTAGATGTGCTAGGGCAAGGAAAATAAGAGTAAAAATAGAAGTGGTTTGCACAAAAAAAAGATATTGATTTCCGTAATATATAAATGCTTTGCTGTCATTGGCTTGCATTATGTAAAACGTAAAACTTCTTTTAGTGATAATTTCTAATCGTGCTTTAAAAAAAAATTACAGGGCCCTGAACTAATCTTGTACAAAACTTTTTTCGCGTGCCTCTTGTTTGGAAGCGCAAGCGGCAAGGAGAGATGCGCGAGCATATTTCATTTTTGGAGTAATAGAATAATTATCTGACGCACAAATAGTTTTTTTGAGAAACACGAAATATAAATGGATAGCGCGAATATTTATTATGTACAGCACGGACACGTACCTTGAGCGTTCTAAATTTGATGAACATTTAGTAAAATTGATAGACATATAGAATTTAAAATGTAAGCAATGTTAAAACAATACGCAGCATAGTTATTTTAGTGGTAATGTTCTCATTTTCTGATGTATAATAATTTGGGTTTCAGTTAGATTTTTTGATGCTCATTAAATTTTCTAGTGGACAGTGCAAGGGATGTATGGTTTAATTTGGTGTACATTATATTTGTTCCCAATTTTTTCATCAATTCGATAATTTTTTGTTATTATTGCAAAGTAGGTAATATTCAACCAATAAATACGTTGTTGCTACAATCATGATTATTGATTAGCTTATGTTAAAAGACGTAACATAAAAGTTTCTTGTAAAAGCTCTGCTTCTTCACTGTGTTCAATCTTCCCAAATTTCCGACATGTAAAAGGTATGGCTACTCTTGCCTAACTCTCCGTTTCGAATTTTGGCTTTGAAACCTCTGACACTTTTTGATTCGGTCTGAAATCAATAGGCTGAAAAATGCGGAACATTGAAAAGGTGTACTAAGTGGGATGTGTTCAATCAAGATAAAAATCTCGAGAAGCGCTCGTGGACAAGGAATAAGGCAAACGCAGTAATTCAAATACGTATCGAGTGTTCGAAACTGCATGAATAAATAAATACGTACCCAACTTGCACGGTTTCACTGCTAAAGGTTAAAACAATTTATTGTCCAATTTCACTCTTTGAAAAGGAACCCATGCAAATAGTAAACTGCAATTGAACCACGACGTGCCAAACCCTCGGGCCCCACCATTGACAAGTACACCAAGTGGGTGGTAAATTTTTAAATTGCCAGATTTATTGTCCATCTAAGGCTTTGACTGCAAAATTAATAAATTCTTTAGCTTCTAGAACCTCCTCCATTGTGGGAAGTGTGTTGCAAAACGTAACGAAACTGCTTTGACAAATTCGCTGTCACATTTTATCATTTCATTAACATTAGCAACATTTAACAATGGTTTAATGCGCAGTTCTCGCTGAACACTCGACCATTTATCTCCCGATTTTTCGTGTCCAATTTATTATCGGTTGTTGAAAGTTGATAGATAGCATATTCTAATATTCTTGACACGGCACCAATAATTAAGTACCCGATAAAAATTGATATTGAGGTTAGATAGCGTCGCAATAATAACAGGGTGGTTCGTTTATAAAAATTACTGTAATTTCGCAAAAAATTTCGCGAATTCTTTTCAAATCCTAAGTAATTAGTGGTTCGATGTTGCAATCTGAAATCAATGGAGATCAAGTGCAAATTCTTGTCTTCTAAAAACCACGATCTCGTCGTAAAATTGCCATCAGATAACTGCTGAAGGAGTTGATGACCCATAAAATGGTTACCTGATAATAAACGCGATTTATCTCCGCCATTCCCAATCTAAAACAAATACCAACGAGTCGCGATAAGAAATTCTCGACAGAAGGTCTTAAAACTCCAGGAAATGTCCTTTGTTGCCTCCTTGCGCCCAACCTTTCGTCATCAGTTTCATTTTCAGCTGCAATATGATTAAAATTGCGGAATAATTGTCTATTTTGATCAAATTTTGACCCGCAAAGTTACTCTTTGGCTTTACTGGCGTCATCTTGTTCCTGTGTTAGCGACAAAGACGCAAAACTTATTTTTTTGAACTTGCGTGACTCATGCGAGTCTAAATCTATTTGAAAGTGGTCAGCGCGGTTCTCAAATTGTGGGGCACGTTGTTCTGTCAAGTGGAATTCTGACGGCACTAAATCCGGTGAATATTTGATACCAATTTAAGACTGCCCTAGAAACCACAGATGTGTGACACTGCTAACAACCACCTTCTGGAATCTTGACTTGGCGATCACCCAGAATCAGACTGAAGATAAAATCGAAGCTTTTGCAGTGGTATCAAGTTCCTTTTGTGCTTAAATTTAGTTGCTCATTTGTAGATGCGATATCTTAAAAATGTTTATCTTGTGTTTTGGTGTAAAACAAATTTTTTTTTCTGTAAAGATAAGAGTTAGAAGAATTTTGCAAAATAATCGCATTTTTGTAGGTTAATAGGCTTCTACTTAAAAACTGACACTATTTGGAACATTGACAGGAAACTTTAGAGAGAACCGAAGGATAATAACAGCAAGGGAAGGAAAAACGCAAAATACATCAGGTAATGTAAAATCGATGTTAAATTTAATATATCTGAGCTTGAATGAGATATGTAGTAAATTGAGTAACTAGTACAAAAATCTTAAAAATTCTTAGAATCTTAACTTTGTCAAAAAATATCGAAATAATTCTGCAAAATAAACAAATAATGGAAAAACTATGTGGAAATCAAAATATAAAATTTTACAAAAAAGTTAGGAAGTTAGGAAAATTGTGATTCTTTTCTCACAAAGATTGTGATTATATAGCTATTAACATACCGATAAATGACATTTATTACAGTTGCAGATGTCAGGTTGAAATCCAAGCTCAAAGAGCGAGGATTTTAAGACATCCAAAGCTGTAATATGTCATAACATCGAGATTTGTTCAATATTTTATCGGTTTCAGGCGACCATCTCCGCATATTGATGAATTATTATGACTGCGTTAATAAATCAAAAATTCATTTGCAAGTTTTTCCGTAAAAATCAAAGTCGTTTTATAAATTGGTTGCTAGGTAGTCACAAAGATGTTTATTTGTCGACAAATATTTTATTTTTTAAAAATTCGATAATTTGTAAAATAAGTGACGCTAATTTGCCTGAAAACGTGCTAGAAAGTGCTAAGGAAGCTTTGCAAGCATTTATTCCAACCAAATCGAAAGTGAGATACGAAAAATGCTATACTGAGTTCAAACAGTGGCAGCAAATTAATAATTGTATTGCAAAAATATAACATTACCAATATATCATTTTCACATTACCGATATGTCATTTATACATTCCTAGTACAGTTATAAGGTACATTACAAACCAACTTTTGTGAACGTTAAGGACCTTAATACAGCCTAAAACCGATAAACGTTTTAAATACCTATTGTTACTTTATAACTTGAGAAACTATGATGCTTTTAAATTCTATGCCAAATCAAAGAACTTGGATCACTTTTGAAAAGATATAAAATTTTGAAAACAGACAGTTTACAAAATTACTTATGCCGTTTCAAACTACATACTAAAAAATATAAAATATGGTTGGGCCTACTCGGTTAGAGTGCAATCAGCATAGGTACCGTGAAAAAAAAAGTAAATTATCACATAAACTTTTTTGGACTCAATCTAATTTTGGTATCGAGCTTTTTAATAATGGTTGGGGTGTTAAGTGTCATTTTGAATGAGGGTTCTGAAATACTTAATTTTTTTGGAATATGAGTTAAGTTTCGATAAGAGAAAGGTAGAATTTACATCTCTTGAACAAATCTAAAAAAAAATTCACAAATTTCTGAATTCAATTGAAATTGAAAGAAAATATAATATTAACATTTCAAAAAAAAAATACTTTTTTTAGGTTGCAATTACCCAAAATGTGGCAGGCACCTTATTATGTTAAAATGACAGGTGAAAGCTTCTGCATAATTTTTTCAAATTTATTACAATTAAAACGGAGCTTCATAAACTTCTTGCTTAATGCAGAATGCTTATAGTTATTGCGCTAAAGAAGTTCAAAAAAGCGGAAAAATTGGAAACATGTAAGTACTTTCCCTTTCTAAAACGCTATCTATTTAGTAACTGAAACGTAAAACAGACACTTATTAATAGGTATCATAGGATAGGCGACGTTCTCGAAGCAAATCCTCGCTTATTGTTTAGATATTATTTGTGTGGAGAGTAGGCAGCAGACATGGACAGTGCAATTAGTTACGTACGCAATTCTCTTTGGATTTCTTTCTAACCTCCGCATCGCCGGTAATAACTGCAATAAAACCCGCATTTACGGCGCGGTACACGATCTAATTACATCCCACAGTCCTATTTGATTTTATTTGCTCGCCCCGATTTTTCTCTATCCTTGGGATTTATCGCGAGATTCCCAACGGCTCATCCCAACAGGTCGTTTGCCACAATAACTCACGGAAAAAAAAAGACGAAGCAAATGATACGCAATTTTTACGTCTATGTGCAAGTCTTACACAACGGCGTGCAGGTAGATTGCAACCAAGATTGCAGACTTGGCGTTGTGATAAATGCGAAATTACATGGAGTCGAACGCGCCGCCAACTCCACCTGACCCCACTGCTAGTTGCCCTTACGCCAATAACTAATAATTAATCTAATGCCATTTATTTAGTTATTCATAACAACGACACGCGTTCAGTCAGGACCGGTCAGATAAAAGCGCAGTTTCGTAACGATCCGATCATTATTTTAATTGCGAACCATTTAAAAAACATCAATATAAATAATAGCGGCCAACACAAGGGAATTAGCCGCAGTTTGCATAATTGCTGTGGGGAATTTTCTAATAATAAATAAATCCTTCAATTACACGGGCTAAAAATGACGCCCACCATGTCGACGAAAATAAATTAGATTAAATGATTAGGGAGCTCGCGGCGAAATGAAAACGAGTTAAGCACAGTAGGTAAATTACTTGACTTCTCCACCATAATGGAATACTAATCCCACGGCCGGTTTAGCTCATTGATGCGCCATGGGACAACATTAATCAATGATGACAACAACCATTAACTTATCCCGAAATGTTTGCAACATTAATTTCCATTCGGTTAACACTAACGATTCGGCGATAACCTGTTCACCTCCAATTTGGTGGAAATTTGTCAGGAGTTCGTTCCGGACTGTCAAAAATTTTTCCTCTCAGCTTCGAATTTTTTTTTCAAATATCGTCCAGATTTTAACGGATTAGGATACAGGTTGGGCAAATGTGTCAAAAGACTTGAAGTTATTTTGAAAAATAACCAAAATTTTTAATTTCAGAAAGCTCCCTATTGTGCCTACATTGGAGTATTTAAAAATATGTAAAAAAACAAAAGTTAATTTTAATGTCCAAAATGAGGAATACATCTCGTGGAAGATTTTGGCGTATTGAACCTAAACCTCAAAAAACTAGTTATACCCCTAAGAAGGTAATAACTGATCTCTACAGTTCATGTGAATTATCACTAAACACAATTTTGGTGAAGAGGATTTAAAATTGAGGCTGAAAAGCCTTCTACATGAGATATACCTACAGCTGATTTTTTGAATTATAGCTTTGAGAACTACAGGGTGGGGCAATAGTGCGTCCAACTTCGGTAGCTCGAGTTCTATGATAGGTAAAAATTTGATTTAAGAACACAGATAAACTAGAGAAATAAATCTATAACCGGAAATTATACAGGGTGAGCCCAGACAATTATACAGCGGCAAGTGACAATTTTTTAAATGGAATGTGGTATGTAAAAGAAGATTTTTCAGAGCCTTTTTTTAGACTCTTTTCAATCCAATATTATTGCGTACTATTTTCAAATTACTTGTATGTAGCGATTTTTTTTGTTCAAATAATGGCATCTGGAGATGCATGTTAAAAAAATCACTACAGTCACAATTATGAGTTCTAAGAGAAAATTATTTAAAGACTAGTTAGGAAACGTCTGTAGAATGTCTTTGATCAATTTACATTTTTGAAAAAATATACAGGGTGGCTAAATTAAATTTTTTAATTAAGAACTTTTTTAATTTAATTTTTTCCATTTTTTTAAATGGAACACGCTGTATATTTTTTAACGATATGATGTAGAAACTAAAAACGAAAATTTTTTGTATGCACACCCCTATATGGCTATTTGTAACCATTTTCGAAATATCGCCAAATAATTACAAAATTCAAGAATAATCCTTAAAAATTAGATCGTTTTCCAAATAACTCGACAAAAAACTTCAAATGTTTCAAAATTGACACAAAAATGACAAATGACGACAGGTAACTGCGATAAATGTGTATTTTTTGTCGAATAATATAAAATGCAAAAAATGATCAAGATACAAACATAAAGTGAACTTACTAAAAACTTATGCTGGTTTTATAAACAAAACATCTGGAGCACTTATTACAATTTTATCTGTCGAGTAATTTGAAAAACAATCTAATTTTTTAGGATTATTCTTGAATTTTCTAATTATTGGGCGATAAATCAAAAATGGTTACAAATAGCCATAGGGGTGTACATACAAAAAATGTTCGTTTTTAGTTTCTACATCACACCGCTAAAAAATATACAGAGTGTTCCATTTGAAAAAATGGAGAAAATTAAATTCAAAAAGTTCTAAATTGAAAAATTAAATTTAGCCACCCTGTTTAATTTTTCAAAAGTTAAAACAATTCAAAGACATTGTACAGATGTTTCCTAACTTGTCTTTAAATAATCTTTTCTTAGAACTCATAATTGTGACTGTAGTGATTTTTTTAACATGCATCTGCAGATGTTATTATTTGAACAACAAAAAAATCGCTACATCCAAGTGGTTTGGAAATAGTCAGCAATAATATTGGATTGAACAGAGTCTAAAAAAAGGCTCCAAAAAATCTTCTTTTACACACCACATTCTATTTAAAAAAATGTCATTTGTCCCTGTATAATTGTCTTGGCTCACCCTGTATGTTCAAAAATAATTTCCGGTTATAGACTTCTTTCTCTAGTTTATTTGTGTTTTTAAATCAAATTTCTACCTATCATAGAACTCGAACTATCGAAGTCGGACGCACTATTGCCCCACCCTGTATAACTAATTTTTGTGAGGCAGCACCAGCGAAAATCATTTGTTTTTATTTTGATACACTCTAATTTAAATAACATACTACGGTTGATATAGGGAAAAAAAGCTTTTCACAGTAATTAGATACTTACACACTGTTGGTTACAAACTTGGACGGCCTGGCTACAAAAATGCCACAACTGCAGGATTTGTTAATCCCGTGCAAAAGCTAAAATGCAAATATTTCATAACTAACTAATTCCGTTACGGCCTGATTTTTATGTCCCCTTAATCCAACATTTTAGATTATGCAAAACAGATAAGCCTGCTTGCAGCCGTAAAATAAATTTTCATTACTTTTATATGTTCATTTTCCTAATGGGGCATATCAATTCAGTATAATAATTATTGGATTAAGTTCCTCACTCGGACAAGTACTGTTACTATCTGTGAAAAAATCTAAACGTTACATAGAGAGTAATAGTATTCTTCGCAACAAGAGCATCAAACGGATCACCTTACGACCTCAAGATCACCGATTCAAATCAAATTTCGATACGAATTAGAAGAGCACGATGAGACAAACACGAGACCAAAGTCAAACTTTCTTAAGTTACAACATTTTGAAACTGGGCCAACAATTAGTTTTTGAGTTAGAAACTTATTACTACTGGGATTATAGACAAAGCGTTTCGATCGCGTTTAGGGAGGGTTTTTCGAAAGAACCACGGCAGGAAACACGTGACTATTTAGAGAGAACGCTAACCCTTGGAGGGAGGCTAGCCGGGAATCTTCTTGTGCAGACTCAAGCAAATAATTTCGGGCTAGCCTCCCTCCAAGGGTTCAAAATAAACCAACAGGAAAATCCGGACAGTCGCCCAACTTAATCGTGCAGTCCGCAACGCCTCTCGATACGACATTAATTTCTCGGCAAGCTGTACATTTGAAATAAAATTAATATTTAAAAAAATTACAAGACAATGCTCCTCTGTCTTGTGAGCTCTGTCACTTGACTCGCTCGCAAATTTGGGTCTGTTGTCTATGTTTGCGTATATCTTTAATCTATGTCTGAATCCACCATGACACATCGTCATTAATTGTGAGGTTAAGATATGAAAAACTTACCTTTTACGCTAACGTTTATGAAAAATGAGGAAAATTCAGGATCTCTATAAAAATGCTTGCTATAATGCTAGCAAAGAATTCTCAAAAAAACAAAGATCTATTTTTAACATATAGCCAGGCAGCGATTAAAGCTCTAAAAGCTTACAAATTTGAATCTAAACTTTCTGAAAACAACCCTTAAAGTAACTAGGAAAAGGTAACATAGTCAACCACATGTGAGATTCAAAACACCAAGACATATAGAGAAACATAAAACAGTCAATAAACAATAGCTAAAAGGGGCACGGAGGCTCCACCTACAGAACCAATACTGGGATCCCCGACAAAGCGTTTCGATCGCATCGCTTTCATTTCGATCGCGTCGCTTCTCATAGGAACCAAAAAGCTTCAATGTCGACCGAGTTGACTTGTATTTCTATCGGTTAAACAGAGAGTTCCGAGAAACTATAGCTTTTTTTGGTGTTTCGAGGGTGCATCCCTATGAATGGCATTGGTAGATGACGGCTTAGGGGTCGGATTTTCAAATATTTTTACGTACAAGTAAAAGGGTTATAGCCTCCGGCACCCAAGTTTACCTGATTTTGGTAGAAATCGTTTCTACAACTCGAAAAGTGCTGCTTTAAAGACGATTTTTCAGGAAATTGCATATTTATCGTTATTTGGAGATTACCAAGGGGTTTTTAAATAATCTTTATCTTTTTGTTCATAATATGTACCAATATTAACGATCTCTTGGTTATTTGAATTTCTCCTTCAAAACGTGCTTGCAAATTTTACAAAAAATTTAATCTCGACAAACATTTTAATTATTTCCTTGAATGAACGTTATATCCCAGTCAACTTGTTAGACATTTCTAATTGCATTCAGAAAATATCTGTAAACTGTAAACCAAAGTCCTAATTACAATAAAGTATGTTAATACCAAAATAATATCCTCCACAAAACTTTGTTACATTCATAATATACAGTAGCTATATTTTAACTCTGTCTACTTTTTAAAGTAATAATAATTATTGTGTGTTGTAATTTTTTTTAAATACTTATTTTACATCAAACGAGTGTTCAAAAAGTTACAATTTACTTCAGAAATAACCACTTATAGGGTAGCCCCATATTAGCAATCTTTTTGCCGAGGGTAAGGTTTTTTGTGTTGCCGACTGCTACCGACCAGACTCGAAAGAGCTTAACATGGCACGAAACTGACAAATTTTCTTTCTCTCTTACTGTAGCCCTTTCTCTAAATAGTCACGTGGTCACTGTCGTGATTAGTTCAGCATTTTTTAAAAGATGCTCCCCTAAACTCCTTCCCTCAAAAGCGACCGACATCGAAAAGAAAGCGAAGCGATCGAAATGCTTTGTCGGGGATCCCGCTACACAATCGTTTTGTGGGCTAAACAAAAGCCAGAGTGACAGAAGAGTCAAAATCCAGAGGTGGGAAAAAAATGCTAAAATAGCATACTGAAAGCAACTTTCAGGACAAAGACAGGCGAAAAAGTTTATAGACTTCTCGTCAAACTCTCAAACTGGCGAAGAACAAACTGAAGCTTATTATTGGTCTCCTCACTAGACACTATTCCACTGAGATAGCATCTCAAGAAACTGGGAAAGACCGTCAGTGAGATATGCAGACTATGTGAATTGAAAGAAGAAATTTCAGAAAACATACTGCCACTGTGACGTCCTAGCAACCCGTAAACTAACACATTTTTGCAAAGTAAATTTATTGCCTGACCAAGTGAAGAAAAAATCCCCCAAAGACATTGTGCACGTTGCTAAATGTTTATTCTTTTGTCTCTTTCTCAACAAAAGTGGGGCGCAGTGTTACCTTGACATGTCGCCCCTGCCTCTTTCCTTCGGTTTCCTTAGAACGTCCGCATGGTGAAAAGGCTGCAAGGATCGTGACCGGACGTGCTAAAAATGCCGTTTGGCGTTCAGTTCCGCACGGCTATGCATGTGTGCGCGTCCTGCAAATGCAAGCTCGCTAATACCACTGCAAATTGCAGGTTAGTAGCACACGCGATTCGGCAGATAGGTGGAAGAACGAACGAACGAACGGTGCATATCTTCGGGCCGATCATCCAACCATCATTTAATTAACCGTGGAAAGGACGCATTTTTCCCGACGTATATTACAGGGGTCCACCGTTTATTTGCACATTAAATAACGTAAATTGATTCGCAAGAGATGAAGTAACCGCAATCTGCACCGGCCATCGTGTCGATGGCGCTCTTCTTCGCGCGTCGCACCTCCTGAAAAGTTTTCTCGAGGCAGATCGCGGCGCTTTCACGTCGTCGCATGTGCGGCCGTTAGTTTTACCAACATTGACCCAAATATCGTCTAATCGATACACCCCGACGATAATTATTGTACTTTGACGGAAACAATTCTATTATCGTGCCGACGAAAGCTGGATGAATTAAATCTGTAATAAACGTGCAACACCGGAGGGTGTGACGTTTTCGAAACAAGTCCAACAATGGACGGGATGGGTGAATTCCCACGCAATTTCATTATCTCTCCTTTTGATTTCACCTACTGCACCCGAAAGTACTTTCCGCGTTTTTGGACTTCAATATTGAGTTATTTTTCCTTGGGTCGTATTTAACAGTCTACCAAATTTACCCAATATTTTCATAAAAAAAAAATACTTTCATTTCCCAAAAATACTAAATGCTCACCAAAATTAAGAAAATACATAATCTTAAAACGACAACCAAATGTTGACATAATGCTGGTCTCTTATATATTTTGTTCGCCAAAATAACTTTTGTTGACCATAAATACTAAATATTCACCAAATTTTATTCCGCATTTAATTCTAACATAATAGGTACCCAGATATTTAATTTTCGACAGTGTCTTATATTATTTAGCAGTTAAAAATACTATTTGTTGATCAAAAATACACAAGCAATAAAATGTTGTGCAAATGGTAAATAATTTTATGCAAAATTATAGATGTAGATGTGCTAGGGCAAGGAAAATAAGAGTAAAAATAGAAGTGATTTGCACAAAAAAAGATTTTGATTTCCGTAATATATAAATGCTTTGCTGTAATTGGCTTGCATTATGTAAAACGTAAAATTTCTTTTAATGGTAATTTCTAATCGTGTTTAAAAAAAAATTACAGGGCCCTGAACTGACCTTGTACAAAACTTTTTTCGCGTGCCTCTTGTCTGGAAGCGCAAGCGGCAAGGAGAGATGCGCGAGCATATTTCATTTTTGGAGTAATAGAATAATTATTTGATGCACAAATAGTTTTTTTGAGAGACACTAAATATAAATGGATAGCGCGAATATTTATTATGTACAGCACGGACGCGTAACTTGAGCGTTCTAAATTTGGTGAACCTTTAGTAAAATTAATAGACATATAGAATTTAAAATGTAAGCAATGGTAAAACAATACGCAGCATAGTTATTTTAGTGGTGATGTTCTCATTTTCTGATGTATAATAATTTGGGTTTCATTTAGAATTTTTAATGGTCATTAAATTTTCTGGTGACCAGTGCAAGGGATGTATGGTTTAATTTGGTGTACATTATATTTGTTCCCTATTTCGTTTTAGTGTTTCTGTCTTCATATTTTCTTCTTCATCTAAAATCTGGTCAATAGTGTGATAACATTTTTGGTCCATTTGTTACGCCTAATTCAATTTTGGTTTTATAATTTTTTTTCTTGTATCACTTTCAATTTTTCCAAGTTTTAAATACTAAATATACAATGTTGTTTCGAAATATGTAGTGTCAAAAATTTTTAGGCATATAAATCAATTCAAATAATGAAAAAAGCTTTGGTAATATATTTTTATTAAATGCTCCCCTAAAGAAGATGCAGTTCTTCGACTGTGGGTCTCAATTGCCAGGACCCACAGTCAAGGGGTTGCATCTTCTCTACTGTCCACTTACCGAAAAAATGTTACTGAAGTTTTTTTTATTATTTGACCTGATTTACATCCTTTTAAATTTTGAACACCTATTTCGAAAACACCTTGTATATTTCATTCTTTTCACACTGTTTTTACCTTTAATTTTCTTTATCATATTATTTAAAATATAGTAAGAAATAAATATTTCCTACTGTTATACTACTACCTTCCTGAAGATAATATTGGTGTCACATATATAAACTTTACAACTAATCTTGTGTTTCATTATTTATCTCTTGTACTTTTAATAGTTAGCCTTTTATTGTTTTCTAAAAATTATTTTCGTCAACTAAAAGTAATAATAATTAGTTTTCGGCAGATTATAATTTTCAAACGTTGCATCTTATTTAAAAATTGAGAAACTAAGGGAGACAAATAGAACGTTGGTCATTAAAATAAAAAAAATAACGCAGAACTACCGAAACCAAAAGTTAAATAACCAATGCATATTTTGACTTTTAAAAGAAAGTAATTTAAATAAAAATGTCTAGAAAAACTTACCACGATGTCTTAGAAGTTCAATTGGCGGAAATAAAAAGCGAGTTACGTAGGAGTTATTCTTATCGTAGAATTTTGTCCACAAAAAAGATTTTCATTCACTTTCTTCAGTAAATATGCTTACTATAAAAAATATATTTACACTTTCTTCTTAAAACCCATTCAAATTTCTCTAAAATTTTAAGGCGATAAAACCGCCAATAATTTGTAATCACCGTTGTCCCTCAGTTATTATTGTAAAGCTGTGCTTCTAGAACATAGAACGTATTAGGTTGTGAAAGTTAAGTTGTCCTCGCCCAGGTCCTGGTCGATATTTTCATAGAATTTGAATTTCATGATTGTCCCATTAAAATTGTTGAATTAACATGGCTGGTTAGGTGCGCAATCGTGGGCAGCGATAGGAATATTTCTTGTAATTCAGTAGCATGTGTGAACATGAAGATTTGCATCATTATCATTCTCGTAATGCATAAAACCAACACCGAACGTTTACTCAAAGTTTTATTGCATGCCGCTGCGAATTGAAGCCTTGGGATATCTGTGATGGTTTAATTATCTCGATTTGATCAAAGCACATTTATTTGGAAAAGAAAAAACTAAATATATTGCTGGAAGGTCGTTCTGAGCGATTCAAAGATTAAATAATATCTGTTACATTTATCTTGCTTTCTACAAAAGTTGTGAATGTCTTCTAACAGTGAACGTGTTTCACAATTTAGTGCTGTTGTTAAAAAAAAAACAATGTAGCGAGAACCTACTATTATTTGTTCTCAACGACTAGATGGAGTGTTTGCAAATTTATACCTGTCAAAATTTTTCTCAAGTTGTTTATTTAGTGCAGCATCGCCGAGAATGTTATGAATCCAAATCTAACAGATGTCGGATCTCCGACACTCACCAAGTTATTAACAACCCAGTTTTGTGTGGGCAAGTTTTTGTCAATCAATTTTTTTTTCAAATTACTTAATTTCGCATCTGTCCGGTTCGACCACCTGTCGTTTGCAATTTTATTATTGCCAAAAAGAGCATTGAAAGCAATCCTTTGAAAGACTGGCTGTTATTTAACGAATCGCAACAAGGCAAAGATCTCTTTAGATTCTTCAGATCATCGCCGGTCTCCTCGAAAGATTTTGATAAAACAAAGCACCGAGAGAGTGAGTCACAATCTCAACTGCATACCTGTGGACATGACGTAGCAGCATCACCCAGCAAAACTTGTTCAATTGGGGAAAATAAAAGAATGCAGACCAATCGCGGAATTCCTGAGGGTCGCATTTTCGAAACGAAAGTTTCGACTAAATTACGATTTCAGTTAATTTCGAAGTGCAGATAAAAACGTAAAATATTGGCGCATTTGTTGTGGTGTTGCTGAGAGTGGAGCTTTCCAAATTTTCGGCCGCAGCCAGGACCGGCCTAGACCCACGTCCACCTCTCGTGACTTTAATGAGACAAACAATTGAGCGATTAAGGTGTTTTCTCACCTTGCTGGTTCAGTTTTAGTGCGACAATGAGACTACATTTATTATAAGATCATGTGACAATGTGACAAAGCATACCTATATTAGTTGGTATGTTGGGTAAGTACACTTTTAAGGTCCCGCATTAGAATCTATAAGTAATTTTGATGCAAAAATAAAATTGTCAGCACACCTAAAAATTATATTAATTTATATTTGTAATAATCCGGCTCTGCTGCAGATATTTCCAACAACTGTTGCAATGTAAACTTATCTCAGTCACGTTTTTAGTTGCGATGTTAAAACAGAGTGGTTAAGTTGACGGACAATATACAGGTGATAACTATATAACTATAAACTATAAATAACTGTAACTATAAATTAAGTTAAGAACGCTTATGAATTTATCTGAAAGTTGTTGTAAAAAAACAAGAAAGAGTTGATGCGATTCATAACGTTTATGTTTGTTTGCAATATTTTTCTCAAACTTTAGAATTTGTATAATTCTATAATTAAAAGTATTTCCAAAATAAACTGTAATTGATTTTAATTATAACCTTTTCTCAAGTCATGCACGATATTAACTACGAACCTAAACTGACAATAAAGTATCTTGGAGACCTAATTATTCATTAATATTCCACAAAAAAATATTATGCCTACCTACGAGTTGGATTCTTAAATTATGTTTGAACTTAACTGAAAATTGTAGAATTAATAATGTTAAAACCAATGACGCACAACAAGACTTTAGATTTTAATAAGGTCCTTGTTATTATCCACACTACTTTATCAATTGAACTCGATTGTACTAATTAAATTACCAATTTAACTAGCAATTACAAATATCGGTATGGTTCCAAAAATAACTCACCACATTATTTTTAAAGTAAAACTTAAATTACTAAATATACTAAGTCCAATAAACCAGGTATGATAATATTTTTTCAATATAAAAATGTTGAAAAACTTGTGTGTATTTTATCAGAAATTGCAATATACTTCCGATATTAATAAAATAAATACCAAACTGTTGTTTTAGATAAAAGTGTCGATTTTTAGCCTCTTTTGATTAAAAATTTAATTTTTTAAACCGTTATGTATAGTTTCTCACCATATTACTGTCCAAAACCAAAAATATTGTTTATTTGCTTTCCCCCAAATTGTAGTAGAAAGTAAAAAAAATATTTCAATTAATCCCGTTAGTCGTAAATCAAAAAATATAGCAAAAACGAAACCATAATAGTAGATTATACATTAAGGGAGAGAAATGCATTATTATTCCAGAGGTGCAATTTGGGGCACAAGGGAAAAATTGCATTTCTCTCCCGAAGTGTATATGTATACAACTTTTTTCACAGCCTTTGTAAAATGAAACCAAAATTGAATTTGAAAAAAAAATAATTTGACAAGTACCAAACTGAATCTCAACGTCTTGATAACGGTAAAAAAAAATCAACAAATTTGTGTTTAAAAGTTTAACGCGTTCAACTGTGCTTGAAAAGACCGCAAAAAATTGTCGAAGCGGCTGTTGTACATCCGATTGCTTAAATTTATCATTAAATACAATAAATTTAAATAGTTCCATCGGGACCAAACCTCGCCTCAGGGGCGACATTACTTCATGCAAAGACTGTACTATAGTTGGCAATTCGTTGCCCAAGAAGTCACAGAAATTATATGATCTGGCATTACAAAAACTTCAAAGTTTGGTGTACGGAAAAAAATGTAGAAACTGTTACCGAGAACGTTTTGCTGGTATTCTATGACCAAGGCTTGTATAGCTATCTACAAAATGTTGACATTAACAAATTTTCCAAAATTAGTCGCTTTTTTAAAAAGAAATTCGGAAGTTTATTTACCAAAAAAATCAAAAGTATTGTCAAGAGAAAATGTGGAGAATTATTATTAACTCAAGCTGACGATAAAGAACATCTTATGATAAAGGTAAAAATTTAGATAATTAGGAGAATAGTAATAAATTCACCTTTTCACCTATTTTTTTTCACTTTTCTGAATTTTCTCTATAAATAAATCTACCACTTCACTGTAATCTATTTTTCGCGATTTGTTTCTAATTCTTTACATCCTATTTAATTTAAAATCTACTTTTCCATTTATGTTTGTAAATTTTCTACTCTTTTAAAATACTGAAAATACTTCTAATTCGTATAATCTATTTTTGTTTTTTTTTACCAAAAATTTGTTTCCTGTCCTGTTCAAAATCTTTACTTTCTTCTAATATTATTTCGTTACAACTTTCTCTGTTGGTAACCATTTAAACGTGCTTGATTTGCTCCTTAGTTCAAATTAGTCTCTCAATTCACAAATTTTAGCGTTGTATTTGTAAGATTTTGTACCTTTATTTCTATTTTTTAAAGTATCAATTCAAACTTGCTTCCTTTGCGAAATTTCCAAGTTCACAACGCATCAACTGTACAAACTCCACTTTCTTTTTTCTTTCTTATATTTCTCGCTTACTCTATCACTTCCTGCATTATCCTTAAGACTAAGTTGAATCTGTTGTTACTTTAAAAGGTGGAAACTTTGCATTTCCCAGACCTTGCTAGCTACAGTAATGATTCTCCCGGCGCCTCCACCATTTCTGCCACTGGAAATCCGTGTGGTCTGTGTTTGTTATTCATACACTGAGAAAGTTCAAACGCAACACCATTAATATTTTCTAAGTTTATAACAACCCTAATAATATTAATTAATGGTTAATTAATTAATTATTCTACTTCACAATACTTTTGAAAGTTTCTTAAGCGCTCAATTTGCTCCTGAAAATCTCTCAATCGCAAGTGCAAAATGGTGATAAATAGTTAAAAAATTGTCATCAGTTAATTTTCTTACCACTGAAATATTCTTATCTTCAACCAGGTCCTACTAAATAATTTTTTTTTCAGAGAGTCGTTTGGCTTCCTAGTCTTTTGGAAGTGCGACCAATAAGATCTTTTGTTGAAAATAAATTATAGTGAAGCATATTATAAATTTCCAAAAAATTTCAAAGGGTCTCGTAACTTTCGAAAATGGATTTTTATTAGAAGTTTTACAAATTATCGTGAATATAAATCAAACGTCCGAGTCAGTGTCGCTCAAAGCAATAAATGAAGAATTTTTATCAACACTAATAGACGCAACAGAAAAGACCCGATGGTCTTTAACTATTCAATCTCTTTTTTTTTCGAATAATTTTTAGGCGTCTCACACGACTTTTGGTAAAAATATCTGATCGTTCGCTATCTGACCCACAACTTTATCCGAAACCACAATCGAATGGAAAGTTATTTCCAGTAACAACTGTAAGAACAATTTAATCTCGACGCGTTGTATGGGCACATTCCGTTTCTTAAGATCTGAACAACTTAATTGTCGGTTATATTTATGGATTACCGCTATCTACTATAATAATTGTAACAACACATTGTTGTATGTGTGGCGGTTCAAAGGCATGTAAATTCCCGGAGGGCTGTCTAGATGTTCAGCAAAGCCAATGACATGGAACAGTGAAAGTAACAACCGGCGATTGTTATCACAGAATGATGATACTGCAAGTCATTTACACGGAAACACGTGTTATAATGTGTCCATACTGAACTTACACCATTACCGTTCCGAGATGCGTCCATTCACAACCGTTTACAGGAAGTACCTGTCGTTCCCGGTATCAAGTGTCGGCGGTTAACAAAAAATTTTAGCGTCTATTCAAGAAAAAATTGCTTGCGATAATCAAGTCATTCACCAATGACATTGTTCAAGACTTTGGCAAGTTTCTCGAGCTTCAAGCGGGGAAATCTGCAGTTGGCGCATTTTTGAAAAATTCCAATATCCAACAATAATCGTTATTATAATTATTGATGTTATTTCCTGCTTCATTCAATGATTGCAATTAATTATTGGGTGTGCAAGCAGGTAAGTGTTAGGTAGGTAATGCGGATTTTTTTCTTAACAACAAGGCAGTATTTATGTCTAGACTGGAGACAGTCATTTTTTCAAAATTTGTCCTAATTTGCAATAATTACAACACATTTTGACTAGCAAGTTTTCATTTAACGCTAATTAGAAATATTCTTGAAAAATGTTTTAGCGTTATATGGAGCAAGTTTTTATAACATCTGGTCAAGATGTGCTTCTTCATCATGACAAAGCACCAATTCAAAGATCATCAGTTGTAACATCCACGTACGAGTTGCTACCGCATCCACCTTACTCGCCAGATTTGACCCACTGTGACTCTCATAAAATTGAAACCTGAGGAAGCTAAAAAATGCCAATTTCAAGGTTGTCTAGTCATAACCTAAATAACTTAATTCTTTTTTTACTACCATTAATTTTTTTATATTAAAAATTATAGAATTTGTGCAAAAAGAAACATAATTTTGTGTTTTGTCACTTGGGATGTAGAATGACTGCGACTGACGAGACGAAGTCTCGAATGGCTCATCAGATTCCTGCGTTATGGGATTAAATTCCCGAAATACCTGCGGTCAGTGGCTTGGACGATAGTATCGGGTCAACTTTTTGCAGATACATATTGCGCTTAGCTGGAGTACAATTCTTAAATTTGAGCTTCATTAAGTATGCCGATAATATCTAAAGAATTTAAAGTTGTACGTTCCGTTTGTCTTCAGCAACAATAGCGCTTTATCATTGCTGTTTCACCCCTCCTATTCAATTAATAGTAATTTTACATTCCTCCACTTATCACAGTTGTCACGTCGGGCCTCTCATTGAATCACATATCTCATTAAATTAAAGTTTTTCATCATTAACTTTTTGCCACGCTATTAGTATTTAATAATAATTAATAATTTAAGGGTCGTATTTAACAGTCTACCAAATTTACCCAATATTTTCATACAAAAAAATACTTTCATTTCCCAAAAATACTAAATGCTCACCAAAAGTAAGAAAATACATAATCTTAAAACGACAACCAAATATTGACATAATGCTAGCCTCTTCTATATTTTGTTGACCAAAATCACTTTTGTTGACTATAAATACTAAATGTTCACCAAATTAAACTATACATCCCTTGCACTGTCCACCAGAAAATTTAATGAGCATCAAAAAATCTAAATGAAACCCAAATTATTATACATCAGAAAATGAGAACATTACCACTAAAATAACTATGCTGCGTATTGTTTTACCATTGCTTACATTTTAAATTCTATATGTCTATCAATTTTACTAAATGTTCACCAAATTTAGAACGCTCAAGTTACGCGTCCGTGCTGTACGTAATAAATATTTGCGCTATCCATTTATATTTAGTGTTTCTCAAAAAAACTATTTGTGCGTCAAATAATTATTCTATTACTCCAAAAATGAAATATGCTCGCGCATCTCTCCTTGCCGCTTGCGCTTCCAGACAAGAAGCACGCGAAAAAAGTTTTGTACAAGGTCATTCAGGACCCTGAAATTTTTTTTTAAAGCACGTTTATAAATTATCACTAAAAGAAGTTTTACGTTTTACATAATGCAAGCCAATTACAGCAAAGCATTTATATTTTACGGAAATCAATATATTTTTTTTAAAACCACTTCTATTTTTACTCTTATTTTTCTTGGCTAGCACATCTACATCTATAATTTTGCATAAAATTATTTACCATTTGCACAACATTTTATCGCTTGTGTATTTTTGATCAACAAATAGTATTTTTAACTGCTAAATAATATAAGAAAATGTCGAAAATTAAATATCTGGGTACCTATTATGTTAGAATTAAATGCGGAATATGGTGAACATTTAGTATTTATGGTCAACAAAAGTTATTTTGGCGAACAAAATATATAAGAGGCTAGTATTATGTCAATATTTGGTTGTCGCTTTAAGATTATGTATTTTCTTAATTTTGGTGAGCATTTAGTAGTATTTTTGGGAAATAAAAGTTTTTTTTTTATGAAAATATTGAGTAAATTTGGTAGACTGTTAAATACGACCCTTTTTCTACTGGATACTAAAATCTTTGTAACTTTGTAACTTTGTAACTTTAATAATTTAATAATAATATTTCATATTTTAATCATTTTCTATTCTTCGACATAGAAGAAAATTTGTTTGGTTGGCTCACTTTGGACAATTTTCTGTCATTTTCTTGCATCCCGGCGAAGACAAAAGTAGCCATCAAGAAGCAAAAAAATTGATCATACATTCTTGAGAATTTAATTGAAAAAAATTAAAGAGAACCACACAACAAAAAAAAAACCCAAATCCTACTCAGAAATTGGTAAAAACTATTCATAGAAAAATAAATGAGAAGAAAAGACACTAAAGATGGGATAAAATAAGAGAGAAAATGAGTGACAAAAATAGCAAGAAAAAAAGACAGTGGGAGTTAAAACCAGAGGAAGAAATGAAATAACAAAAATCACAAAATGGATATAAATAAATAAAAAAATATGAGATAGAAAAAGACTGGGAAAAAAGGGGGTGCAGAAGGGGATACAAAAAAGTTAGAAAGGAAGAAGGAAATGTAAACTGAACAAAATTATTAAAAAAAATTGAAGTGAAACAATTGCATACTTGTATTTATTATAAAAAATGAAAAATTTGGCAACAAATTATAATAACAAATTAATTTAGACTAAATTAACAATCATCATCCAAATACATGCGACATGGACTCGTACTATCTAGTCTTTTAATAAAATAAAAGTTAAAGAGAGTAGAAAGTGCCCAAAAATTCTGATTAATGATCACAAACTATCTTTCAAAATTTTCTATGTATAGATCCAAAATGTGCAAAAGAAGAAACCTTTTACGTAATAACAACCAAAAAATCAGAATAAGAAAGATTAACAAATTTTGAGCTTTTGTTAACGAAGTCATATTCATAATTCATATCATTTCCTTTTGTTCCAGTGTGGCGCAAACCAGACACATTAATAACGTCATGTTGTAAGAACTTTTATTATCGAGAACAATGTTCCAAGTGTCCACCTATATTTACGCACAACGCGCTAATTTGATCGACATCGGAATGGCAACAATTCCATTTGGATCATTACGTAGGCTTCCAACTAGATACAAAATAATAATAATTGTAGTTCAAGTAAAACACAGCTTCCTGTCAACTATCTAATCTTTGAGTATGAAAACAATTTATCATCAATGAACGACACGAAACAAAGCCTCGTGATACTACCACCTAACTCAATACTTACGTAATTAAACCAGCAGAGTATGATATGTGTGTGTGTGTGTGGGGCAAGCATTGTTGCAATTGAATATTAATGGTCGGTAATAAATAATATTTATTTCCTAAACTTTAGCTCAATGCATTTGCGGTACTCTGACACCGTTAAAAAAAAAGAACTTTGAAGATCGAAATCGTTTATACATAGCAACTAATTATTTACACCTTTCAGGTGCTTATCATCGTGTTCCAACAGATCTTAGTTAAGAAAAGCAAAAACTTTATGGTTATCTTCGCTTTCTATTCAGCTTTGTTTGCCATTGTCAAGATACATAGATATTTTATGGACGGTCATAAAAATAGTTAGTGCTTGGTCGCATCAGCAAGTGGATGGATTAATAATTTTTAAATGATGAAACTCCAATAAAAATAATCCTAAATTTCATATTTGTGACGAGGCCTTAATACAACAATTTCTTTTGTCACGGGTACCTTCAAATTTAGATACGTAAAATTTAAATTATCTACAAGTACCACCGGAAGATTGTAAGATGAGTAGGGGTTGAAATGCCTACCAAAACCACAAGCATCGACGAAAGTGAAACTGCTGAATGACATTTTAGCTTTAGCAATAACAACGGACGTCGTGTAAATTGGGGTCTAAAGGAAAAAAAAAAGAATTTGAAAGGATCTCTCCTGGTAGCTAGAAGGAAACACTATGTATTTGTTTTTGAAAGTATTGATGACTTCTAAAAACAAATTCTTTTCTTATAATTGACAGAAAACGTCTTTTAAAAAAATATATCAAATATACAAATATAAAAGAACGAATATAATGTACACCAAATTAAACCATACATCCCTTGCACTGTCCACAAAAAATT
This sequence comes from Schizotus pectinicornis, assembly GCA_951805265.1. Taxonomy (NCBI): domain Eukaryota; kingdom Metazoa; phylum Arthropoda; class Insecta; order Coleoptera; family Pyrochroidae; genus Schizotus; species Schizotus pectinicornis. The sequence goes on along the minus strand of OX638202.1, from coordinate 3,332,859 downwards.
TAATGAGCATCAAAAAATCTAAATGAAACCCAAATTATTATACATCAGAAAATGAGAACATCACCACTACAATAACTATGCTGCGTATTATTTTACCATTGCTTATATTTTAAATTCTATATGTCTATCAATTTTACTAAATGTTCATCAAATTTAGAACGCTCAAGTTACGCGTCCGTGCTGTACATAATAAAGGTTCGCGCTATCCATTTATATTTAGTGTTTCTCAAAAAAAAATACTTGTGCGTTAAATAATTATTCTATTACTCCAAAAATGAAATATGCTCGCGCATCTCTCCTTGCCGCTTGCGCTTCCAGACAAAAAGCCTGCGAAAAAAGTTTTTTTACAAGGTCAGTTCAGGGACCTGTAATTTTTTTTAAAGCACGATTAGAAATTACCACTAAAAGAAGTTTTATGTTTTACATAATGCAAGCCAATTACAGCAAAGCATTTATATATTACGGAAATCAATATCTTTTTTTATGCAAACCACTTCTATTTTTACTCTTATTTTCCTTGCTCTAGAACATCTACATCTATAATTTTGCATTAAATTAATTACCATTTACACAACATTTTATTGCTTGTGTATTTTTGATCAACAAATAGTATTTTTAACTGCTAAATAATATAATACACTGTCGAAAATTAAATATAAATGGGTATTATGTTAGAATTAAATGCGGAATAAAATTTGGTGAACATTTAGTATTTATGGTCAACAAAAGTTATTTTGGCGAACAAAATATATAAGAGGCCAGCATTATGTCAATATTTGGTTGTCGCTTTAAGATTATGTATTTTCTTAATTTTGGTGAACATTTAGTATTTTTGGGAAATAAAAGTATTTTTTTGTATAAAAATATTGGGTAAATTTGGTAGAAATACGACCCCAAATATAATATTCACATATCGAACTAAAAAAAAATATGTAAAAAGTATTATTTTTTCGTTTTGTTTTAATTTAGTTGATCGCCCCCTTCAGTGTCCTTACTTGTCAAAATTAGCCGAATGCGCGCAGTAATAAATTACAGTAACAAGTGAACAATGCAAGAAGAGTTAAAAAAGTCGCGTGGTAATTATCATCGGCGGTTACGATCGTTGATGAAGTGGAATGTTCAATTGAACTGATAAAACGGGCTCCTTTGTTTAGCTTTAACGTTTCACTACCTCATTTCTCCGCATTTAATCTCCTCTATCGCGTGAACTGAAGAGTTCAAGTACTTTTGTTCAAGAGAACCAAGATACTGCAAAATCTGGAACAAAACTCGGGGGGGCTAAAACTAATAATTTTTTACTCTACCGGCACAGAGAGATAAATTATCTAGAAGCATAGTTTCTTTTAGTTGAGTTGCGTATTGATTGTCAAATTGCTCTTGTATCGACTAAGCTCGAACGCGTTGCTTGCTATCAAAATTGAATTGACATTAATTACAATTATGAGAAGCCAATCAAGTCTGGGTTGATTTTTACGAGATGCGAAGCGATAATATCAGCTTCTCCGCACCGCAGCAATAACCTACTTTAGAAATTTCAATAAAATTCGTTCGAGGCAATATTGTTTCGATTAATTGTGTGTAGGCAAATAAATAATGGCTGGTGGGCATTAATTATCGTGGGTATGGTTTTACCTGCAAGAAAATCATCACCATCAGCAGTACCCTCAATTCACAAAATCTGACAAGGAATAATGGCTAATCGACGAAGAAACTGTCACAATATTCAAGTAATCTAGAGTCTATTTTCCATTACTAATAATGGTATCATCATCATTTTTAATGCTAATGGGTCATAGTTTGGGTTAGATGTCATGTTCATAAAAACTGCATATTTCTAGAACGTATGCAAATACAAGACATGGTAATGACAACTATGTATTGTGCTCATTGCTCACTTAAGGTGAAAGTCTAAAAAATTCACCAACGCCACAATTATTAACAAATGGCATAGACAAATAACTTCCATGATAATAATGAATAGAACTGGATTATTTAGGGCCCACTGGTAACGGAAGTTCTTGTAAGATCACTTGCACTGGCTATTCAATCTACAAAGCAAAAAGAGTCGTTGACAGTTAATTAGAAATACAATAAAGTGATGAATAATGAAGTTAAATGTGGGCAAAAGTGCAAAAGAAACTATAGATACTTAAAGTTTTAACGAGAGTAACAAGTAGGAAAGATGAGTGACGTATCGTAACTATCAATAGAGATTAGTATTGAGTCATTGAGAAAAGAGAGGAAAAAGACAATTAATGTGTATAGTTGGAAAGTGATGCAAGCTGAGATGCTTGCCAGAGATTTCTGCGCAAGAGAGTTCCGGCAAAGGAACCTCAAAAGAGCGGAAATCTATATTCTAACAAATAGCTAGGCAGCAATTAAGGCTCTAAAAACCTTGACAGAAATGCTATGGAAATACGAAATTAAAAAATGAAATAGAAGAGACAAGAAAATAAAAAAAAAATGCGATTCTGCCAATTTGGAAAATTAAAATGAAAAAACAGAACTGTCCAAAATATTAGAAAGAATAGCGTTAGAGGTTGTAATATATCAATTATTGACAATACAAAAAATTATGGGTAAAAGTGTGGATGTTCATGACAAGAAAAAGCATTAAATATTCAATCATCAATCATAAAAACTAATGCACTTTACCAGAAAAAGAAGAAGCTAACAAACTAGTAGAGATACTTTAAACAAGAAAAATATTGAAAAAAATAAATACAACAAAAAAAAGAAAAGACCAAACAAAAGTACATATATAAGGGAACAAATATAATGTACACCAAATTAAACTATACATCCCTTGCACTGTCCACCAGAAAATTTAATGAGCATCAAAAAATCTAAATAAAACCCAAATTATTATACATCAGAAAATGAGAACATCACCACTAAAATAACTATGCTGCGTATTGTTTTACCATTGCTTACATTTTAAATTATATATGTCTATCAATTTTACTAAATGTTCACCAAATTTAGAACGCTCAAGTTACGCGTCCGTGCTGTACATAATAAATATTCGCGCTATCCATTTATATTTAGTGTTTCTCAAAAAAACTATTTGTGCGTCAAATAACTTTTCTATTACTCCAAAAATGAAATATGCTCGCGCATCTCTCCTTGCCGCTTGCGCTTCCAGACAAGAGGCACGCGAAAAAAGTTTTGTACAAGGTCAGTTCAGGGCCCTGTAATTTTTTTTTTAAAGCACGATTAGAAATTACCACTAGAAAAAATTTTACGTTTTACATAATGCAAGCCAATTACAGCAAAGCATTTATATATTACGGAAATCAATATCTTTTTTTGGGCAAACCACTTCTATTTTTACTCTTATTTTCTTTGCCCTAGCACATCTACATCTATAATTATTTACCATTTGCACAACATTTTATTGCTTGTGTATTTTTGATCAACAAATAGTATTTTTAACTGCTAAATAATATAAGACACTGTCGAAAATTAAATATCTGGGTATTATGTTAGAATTAAATGCGGAATAAAATTTGGTGAACATTTAGTATTTATGGTCAACAAAAGTTATTTTGGCGAACAAAATATATAAGAGGCAGCATTATGTCAATATTTGGTTGTCGCTTTAAGATTATGTATTTTCTTAATTTTGGTGAGCATTTAGTATTTTTAAGAAATGAAAGTATTTTTTTGTATGAAAATATTGGGTAAATTTAGTAGACTGTTAAATACGACCCATTACTTAATTCCCCGGCTGTACATATTTTTTTATAAGTAGAAAAATTTTTAGTCTAACTGATGACGCAACTTTTTGAAGTTATTTTTGTGTTTCTAGCATAATTTTTTTCTGGCCTAGATAAGCAACTTGCCGAAAGTTTCATAACACAAGCGTAAATTTTTGTTCCTACTACAGTGGACCTTTGAGTGAATATGAACACTTTCGTAGGAGACTGTACGCCAAAATAATAATAAAACAGTTAGCAATAGAAATAATTAATTAAAAATTTAGAATTAGTTTATTACAAATAATATAACGATTGTAATGGTTGAGAAAAAAAATTCTGAAAAAAAACTTACAGCAAAAAATTAATAACGCTGTAAATTATAAAAAGTAGACACAATAGAGACCTCAAGAAATAAGAACAATTAAAAAAAAATTGATAAGTAATGGAAAAAAGTTAAGAAAAAAAATTTGAAATAATTGAGCTTAGAAAACAAAACTTTAGATAAAATAATGACACAATAAAAGTTAAATTCCCAGCACCCAAAAAAAGACTTAATTGACAGATTGTAAATAGGTAGTTATTTGGTGCAAAGTTAAGAGAGGTAAGAGAAAAAGTGAAATAATATAAGACACTGTCAAAAATTAAATATCTGGGTATTATGTTAGAATTAAATGCGGAATAAAATTTGGTAAACATTTAGTATTTATGGTCAACAAAAGTTATTTTGGCAAACAAAATATATAAGAGGCCAGCATTATGTCAATATTTGGTTGTTGCTTTAAAATTATGTATTTTCTTAATTTTGGTGAACATTTAGTATTTTTGGAAAATATGAAAATATTGGGTAAATTTAGTAGACTGTTAAATACGACCCCATATATAATGTGGAAACAAGTCAAATTTAAAGATAACTGTTTAATTACAAAAGGGTTCTAAATAAACTGGAAAAAGGGTGCAGAGTGCAGATTTATTAGAAAAGATGGCACTTGTGAGAATTACATGACGGGAAAAAAATTCTTTAAATATTTTGTAATTCTTTAATAAATTGTAAACTAAAAATTGCTTTATTAAGATTGCAGCTAATAGTTTGCAGTGTTTAATTATTTCATCAAACCACTTCTTCTGTCTGACCCGCCACAATAATAAACAACTTTTCAATGCGGCAAAAGTCCGCACATCAATATGCAACTCAGCTGACGTTCCACTTTCAACTTTCAACATAGCCGATGATGATAACATCTTCGTTGTAAATGCGACAAAATTTCGGATAACTACTGACGTTCCTCCGCCAACCAAAGAACGAAAGAAAAAAACGGAATACATAGATAAGTCGGCGACACGGTCAATAAATCGAAACACTTTCACAGTCCTGGTCGATTCTCATTATTCGCGTGTCCTTTTTTGCCACCGACCACGGCGAATTTAACAACGTACGCATTAAACGCGTCATAAAGTCGGAGATAAGCGAGGCTTTAAAATTTAAATGACAAATTAAATTCACGGTGTACTTTATCGTCAAAAGCCATTGAAGGGAGGCATCGTTTAAAAATTAAAGTCGAGCACGATATAACGTCCGTCGCACTTAAAACACCATAAAATTCGGGGCTTGTTTTATACCTCTGGAAATAATTGAGAATTAGGGCCCGTCTGGGAACATCGATGCCACGATGACTCAGCGGCGCATATGGCCGGTGAAAGAAAGATGCCGCGTGGAGATTACATCAAAATCTTCATTAAATTAGGGCGTTATATATGGCTACCACTGGTAGAGGAAGGTCGAGATTTTGTCGCATCATGATTGATTTTGGAAATTTGTGGGTCGGGCGTAGGTGCCGCGTTTCCGGACGGGTTGTTAGTCAAACTGACTCTAATAAATCGAAGACTACATGCAATCAATTAGATTCTAAATTGGTACAGATCTCCGGCCAGTATTAACGTAAAATTAACCCATTTTCGACCATCCAAAATTTTTTAGAAAAGAACCCATGCGGCTTCAGAACTTCTTCAGTTGGTAAGTAACTGGAACTAGGAAGGACATGTATTATGATTGGAGAAGGAGGAATGGAAGCATCGGACTTGGTGGAAATTTTCATTGGTGCTTTTGAATTGAGCTAAGGTGAAGACTTTACTGCACAGATTTAATTCCTGCTATACTTGTGCCTTATAGAAATAGTTTTATCAACAACTTTGATTAAATTATTTACTGTAAGCAATTGGACATAAAATTTGTTATCAATTGATGCTAATTACAAATCATGAATTGCCATAAGCGTTAACATTCTCTTTTCATGAAGTTCTTAGATTCAGTCACGCAATGCAAACGCCGTAATATCTTGATTGACTTTAACTGACCTGAAGGTTCGTTCTTCCTTTAATGTTGCTTCTTATTACCTACTTTGAATTTTTAGAAGCTAAGAGAATGATATGGTTTAACAACTTTCTTCTTTCAATCTACCCGAGTAGCTTACTGGTTATATTATTTAAAAACTATAATGCTGTACACACCACTTAATAAACATATTTTATAGATTACAAACAATTTAGCAAGTATTATCTAAAATGTTCGTAAAACCAAAACAATAATAATTTTAAAGGAAAAAAGAAACTAATGATAGATAATGATAGTAAATAATGATTTATTCCCAACAAACAATATTGGCAAATTACAACAATCTTCTAGTACCACACCGAAGGATCAGAAACTTGGTAGCAACTAGAAACCTTTTTGCCCAATACTTCTTGCATTTTAGTGCAACTTACTATATTTTACTTGTGTTTCAAATGGTGACTTCAAATGTTAACCGCTTAATACAACAGAAATGTAAAAAATATTTTGCTGTTGAATCAAAGTATTGTCGTAGATCAAATATTTAAAGAAAAATGTTTGAAGATTGCTACACTTTTGCAATGTGCATATTGAATATTTGCTCTAAAGACTGAAGAAGTAAAATATGCCTTCGTACAGGGTACTTATTAGTGTCCTCAAAGAAGCGACAGAAACTACTAGGACTGTAAATTATATTTATATACTAAATGGGAAGAAAAAAAAAATAAAAATAACAAAATAACTTGTAATTAGAATTTTTATGAAATTCGATGAAAATCAAATTTCTATTGAATCCTGTAATTTCTCAAATTTTCAATAATAGTTTGTGATTTCAAGATAATTACTATTTTGACTTTTTTCATCTTCTTAAATGTTTCAAGAATAAAGTGAAAACTTTTATCTAGGACTAAGAACTCCATACTATAGATTATAATTTTAGGATATTTGTTTTTTCAATTTATTCTTAACTCTACAAAGATATTTATAGGCAATACAAAATTATCCATAATTCATTCAAAATTTCTAAAATGACTGGTATGGACTTCAAAAATTCAAAAACTATCTACATGTGATAATAAACATATTTATTTATTTTTATTTATTTTCAATAATTACTAGAACTGTGACACCAAAATCTAACGATATTAATTTATCAATTTAGCCCTTAACAAGAATAAATTTCAAAATTTTTTCAAAATTTTTCAAAAATAATCCAAATATTTAATCTACTTAAGATTCCACCTTGAAACAATTATTTTAAGGCAAAGAATTTTGATTAAATGGTAGTGAAAGCATTTATTTAACATGACATCTCTAAAGAAGGTGATAAAATCTATGCTCGTAACGTAAGAAAGATAATATTTTTATGGTTTTCGTATATTGAAACAATAAAGCAAGACAAGGAAAATCATTTTGACTTGATTCTTTAATTGAAATCCCCTTTGGTTTATTGAACTTTTGTTACTCTTGACTTTCTTTAGAAAACAACTACTTCAAAATTTAAATTTAAATTAATATGTCAATTTTAATGATCTAATTCACTGCTGGTCAGTTTTTCAGTTACTTGACCTTTTCTTTCGAGTGTCAAAACGCAAACAATTATTAGACAATAAATATTTTAAATCATGCATCAAATTCAAAATAAATAAAAAAACAGTGGCGTAGCGTGCAAAAGTAGGCTAAGAAGCGGGCGTGCCGTTCTTCCCAGTCTTCTGAGGTAGGTAACACTTAAGGCATACCGTAATTAATGTCTGGGCACTCATGCATTGTTAAATATACTGAAGGCAAATTTAATGGGAATTACGAAAATTAAGAAACCGCATTATAGCAACAAAATAAAATTGAATAAAACCATATTGTAACTTTACAAAGGTACATATTTATAACAATTCTATAGATTAATTTCAAAAAATTTTTTTTCAATTTTTTCCTAACTCTAGAGAGATATTTACAACCAACACCAAACACATCATTTTCTTAAAATTTATTGAATCTTTATACGAAGATATTATTTATATTTATTCCAAAGGTTGCAATCATACCTTCTTAAGTAAAAAAATATTTACTTAAAACAAATTAGGTAATTAAGTAATTAATGTCAGCGGCCTGAGAGACCACATCAAAGTCTCTGCAGAAAAAGTGACAAAATTAATTTAAATACCTACTGCTAGTAAAATAGTAAAAATTGTTTTGGGTTTCTCTTAGCAAAACCATTGAGAAGTTATTAGTGTCTCAATTATGACAATCAAAATACTTTCTATATATTTTGGAACTGCAGAAGATTTATCTGGACCGTAAGTGATTACGCAAACATTTTACATGGACATTAATTAATCACTTTCGTTGCTCGCCATTTTTTACAGTTACTTGACCTTTTCTCTCAAGTGCAAAAATGCAAACAATTAAAGTTTAACTTTATCTTAATAACTTATTCTTAAATTATACGTGGAACTGAAGACAAAAAGAAATTGGCAGAGACAGCACAAGACACGAAGAAATGCCGTTCCTCTCAGCCACCTGGCAGCACTGGAGGCTTATGGTGTTAAACCCTCGAGTCATGTGATTAAAGTACAATTAATTTGGCCTGCACGCTCCTTAATTCTTTTAAATACAGTAAAATGCCGAAGTTTTGAAGATTAAGAAATTGCAGGATGGTGGAGCTTTACGGAGCATTCTAGAAAATCGTCTGAAGAGATTTAGATAAACGAGATAAAGTTTTAAGCCCCGGGACATCTTTTGGTCGTCAACTCGCTCCCTTTTAAAAAACTGTAGTTCCAACGGTTAACAACGTTATATTAAATAATATTAATTAGCCACTTTTATTTTTAGCAATTTTTTAGATTTATTTGCCCAAACACTTTTCTTGTGTATTAATAACACTAATATGTTTTAAATTATACTTCAAAGTCGTAACAAAAAAAAAAAAAAACTACAACTAACAGTGGCAACACAAGGTAAGAAGCGGAAGCTCTCGTACCTCCAGCCTCTTGGCGGCACTTCAGGCATATTGGATTGAACATTTAAGTCAAGCTATAATTATAAGGCACAATTTGGTCTAATTCTTAAATGTAATAAAGTCAAGATAATTAAATAATAGTTTAGAAAATTAACAAAACGGGGGAGTTCTAATAAACCGTTTTACCCATAAAGTTTAGAAAGCTTTTTACAACTTTGTTCGGATAAATTGGTAACAAATACTTGCGAGTCACATTAATTAAGCACAATTTTGTTAAAAAAAACTTTATAGCCAAAAAAAAAATTTTAGTAACAAAAAAATGCGTTGTTTGTTTTAATAAACTTACAAATTAAACAACCTTCAAACCTTAATTCATAAATAATTCTAAAAATTTTCATACCTCAGACTATAACGAGGACTATAATCATTACTATTGTCAATAATTATTTCTAACCATAAAGAGCGTTTGTGCAGTTTGTCGTAGAAACAAATTAAGTGAAGAGCTTTCGAAAATAATTTCTCAAAGACAACCGAGACACTTGTCACTGAATTGGCCATCCTGCTATTGCTTAGAGGGCTTTTATAAAAAATTTAATTTTGGTGTTAAATTAAATTAAATTAAGGCAGTGATATTCGGAAGCAGTAACTAACATAACAAAAAAAAAAATTACGTAAGAAGTTAAAGGTTGTTGAATAACTGTGCGCATATGAAACGTTCCTGGTTTAAAAACTATTTTTGCTATTAAGTAACTTTGGTTATTATTATAGTTTTAGGTCTAGAATTGTATTAAAATTATTATTAATTGTATCAAAGAAATGTAAAAAAGGGAGGGATTTGCAAGTTTCGAGGAGATCTCGATCATTGCGTAGAAGAGAAATTTTGGCATATTTCCAGCGACAAATCATTATTGTCATTTATCTGTGGCAATTAGTCGGTAGGATGATGATGATAATAATAAAATAGTGAAATCTGCCTCCATCAATTAGAACAAGTCTCAGTAATAAAATAGTGAAATCCCAAACGCGACTTAGCATAGACACAAAAGTCGTCGATTTATCAACATAATTACAACAAATTACTGCGTTAATTGAAAGTAATTGCTATTCCGCCAGCTATTCCTCACCTGATTTTCCAACTCTCGAACTTCCTAGGACAACAACTCTGATCCTGTTGACATTGGTCATGTTTGTAGATTTGCAACATATCACACCAAGAAACTATGTAAACATCGTAAATAATGGCACTGGTAATATGGGGGTCAATGGCAAGGTCGCTGAACTATTTAATTAATCGATTTGCAACACAAGGGAGTCCTCTTCCTCTTGATGGCTCTCCGAAAAGGTCAGCGACATACACCGTAATTAGTTATGGCAATAGAGTTGCACGTGCTGCGGTTAATTTGCAATCAAGATTCTCGATAAGAGTTTCTATTGTTTATGCACCGTAGGAGGACCCGGACGGCGATGACAACAACAACAACAAAACTATTTTTTTAATAACAATCCTTCAAATTTATTTAACTCGACACTCAAGTAAATCGCGATCGCGATCGGGATTCATTCAAAGAACTGCTCTTACTTTCGCGTGCCGACAGACTGGCGACTCGACTGGAGACTTCAACGCGTGTGGAAGGACTGGCGTGAGTTCTTGAGCTGCTACACGACCAGCTTCGTGCTCGCAAATGATGCTCTCTTATGTCTGCATGTTAACTGACGGTATTCCGTATCATATAACTTCACCCCACTTTTTTTTCCTTCGATGCTATACATGCACGACAATGAATGATTGCTTTCAGAAGGTTTAATAATATCCGCGGAGAGACCTGCAACGGACCGATCCGCGAAGAAGGCAATTAAGTCGACTTTTTCGACGGGTTTTTGTTCGGCCACTTTTTATCTCGGCTCTAAGCCGCTGAAAAAACGATTTCATCTCACCCGAAGACATTGCGAAAGGATCCAGGACGAAAACGGAATGTGGAGACATTATTTTCGTCTTCCGAGATAATTCGACTCTGTTACGCCAAAAATTATTATTTGGAGATATTATGGTAGAAATTTTACGTTTACGAGAGTAACTTGATCATCTCTAAACTGTTAAGTAGATTAATCATTCGCAAAAATAAAAAAGAAATAGAAATTGTGTTGTTTTACACAAAGAAGGCCTAAACAAGTTTATCTATAAAAATATGAAGTTCTGAAGATTTGAAACCTCCATACTCCAAGAGTCAAAAAAGGTTTACAAGCTGTCCCACTCTACGAAACCGTTGCGAGATGATTTTTAAAAGTATATCTAGATTTATTTTTTATTCACCGGTTTTGACTCCAGCAGACTTCCACAAGGTTTTTTAAAAGTTGAAGAACAGTTTTTTTTGCGAAATCTTTTTACTGCTAATTTTTTGTGAAACGGCAACCAGAACTATTGCTATAAATAATTTAACCAATTAAAGGAAATTACGCAGTTTGTAGTGGTATTTTAATAACGTGCGGCGTCAGTGGCGTTTATTTAGTTTTCGAAATATTTCTTCCCGAACCGTAATTACTATCATCTCTATGTTTGTAAAGTGGAAATATTTCTTACTAATCGAATCCGATAATCACATATGAATACGTTTGTAAAGACCATGACCTTATCGTAGCGACTGCTATCAAATTAAATTAAGTTTTATAGGTTAACGCCAACAAACCTATAATTTAACCTGTGATTATCTAGTTATTTGCCGCTTAAGTATTTTACATATTATGTACTTCATTCGAATGTATGGAAATATTCAACTAAGAATTCTGTAATATGTAATAATCCAAGCGTAATAAAGAAAAGCTTTGTAATAAGGAAACTGTAGAATCTAGACATGGTTTAACATGAAGTACAACTGCTTTTCAACTATTAAAGTTTGCAATAATCAACACATAATGTGTCCCTTTATTTTTTCTCAATTTTTAATAAAAGTAAAATAATTCTTTAAAAAAATAATCAGAAATAAAAATAAAAAAAGGAATTATGGATATTACAACTCTCAAAAATGTTAATAAAAGAAATCAAAAATTGCAAACAAAATATGACCAATAAATCATTCGATTAAAGAAAATACCTAGTTAAAAACATATACCTACCTAATTATTTCAATTATTTTAGATCAATAATAGGTCTTGACAGAAATTTACGAATCTGATAAAAAATTAAAGATTATTCTAAAACTTATGATGATGATGATGATGAAAAATTTATGATAAAAAGTTTCCAAAATAACGTAGATAAAGGTAAATCTTAAATCTGGAAAGAAAATCAATCTTTTCAAAAACTATTTACATTTGTTTTCAAATTCTAATTTTTAGAAAGTAACGTAAGTAAGGCCAGTAAGGACTTAAAATCCATCGTCTTCTTGAGACCAACTTGGAGGTTAGAACGTTCTCTATAGTCGCAAAAGTGAGACAAAAGTCTCACCGTCTAAGGTCCAACTTGATCTCAAGACGTTGGTGAAAGTTAAGTCCTGTCTATAAATACGGGCCTAAGTTACGTAACAATTCTCAACTTATTATGTAACAATTGTTCCATGATTTTTAGTAAAACTGAGAGTTTGATGTTGTCTTCCAGAAGGATGGAGAAGCTTTTCCAGTCTGAGTATATTGTATTGTCCGTCGGTTGTCAAATCACAATAAAAATCTTAAAAGTAATCTTTCGAACGTGTATTCACTATACAGGGTGGTGCAATAGTGCGTTCGACTTCGATAGCTCGAGTTCTATGATAGTCAGAAATTTGATTTAAGAACACAAATAAGGTAGAAAAAAAATTTATAACCGGAAATTATTTTTGAACATACAGGATGAGCCAAGACAATTATACAGGGGCCAAGTAATTTTTTTTTAAATAGAATGTTGTTTGTAGAACAAAACTTTTTGAAGCCATTTTCTAGACTCTTTTCACACCAATATTATTACTGACTACTGCCAAACCCCTTAGATGTAGTGTTTTTTTTTTGTTCAAATAATGGCATTTACAGATGCATGTTAAATAAATCACTACAATCACAATTACAAGTTTTAAGAAAAAATTATGTAAGTACTAGTTAGGAAACATCTGTGGAATGTCTTTGAATCGTTTTTAATTTTAAAAAATTATACTAAACATAATTTTTCAATTTTGAACCTTTTGAATTTAATTTTCTCAATTTGTTTCAAACAGAACAATTGTATATTTTTTAACGATATAATGTAGAAACTAAAAACGAACATTTTTTGTATGTTTACTTCTATGGCTATTTGTATCCATTTTCGATTTATTGACCAATAATTACAAAATTCAAGGATAATCCTAAAAAATTAAATTATTTTTAAAATAATTCCACAGATAAAATTGTAATAAGTGCTCTAGATGTTTTGCATATAAAAATAGCATGAGTTTGTTTAGTGAGCTCACTTTATGTTTGTATCTTAATTATTTTTTGCTTTTTATGTTATCCGACCATCAGTACACAATTATCGCAGTTACTTGTCGTTAGTTGTCATTTGTGTCAATTTTGAAACATTTGAAATTTATTTGAAGTTTGCTGCTACTTAACTAATAATATTTGCCATATATTTGCTTAAGCATTAACATTAACATAAATCAGTAGCAAATGAAGAAAAACTTACTCATTCAATGTGCATGATTCACTTATTAATAGATATTTGGTAGGTACACTACAAGTATTATTTTATTATTGGAAATAGTATTATTTTATTATTGCAAATTATATAAGAAACGGCAATCTATAAGTAGGTACTTATCTACGGCTAATGGCTTCAAAAAATTTAATTCTTAATTAAAAGAAAAGCTTGTGCTTTGAAAGAGTAATTTTAGCTGCCCCTTATATGTATAGTGAAGAATTAAAACAACTCACCGCAAATCTTCAATCGACTGTAGAAGTAAAGGGTGTTATGCTCACCATCAATCCTTCTCCTTCGCCATTGTAGTTGGGACTTACTGAAATCAACATTAGACAAGCTAGTTGCAATCCTCAATTCTTTGAAATAAATTGGATAATAAAACTTGGGTGGAATTCATAGTCATCACTTAAGTTTTACTTTACCTCAAGTAAAGTGTAAGAATTTCGCAAATAAGAAATATGGTGGTATTTATAGACCTTCCTTGGGGCTTCCTTACCTTTAAGGATTCCTTAAGGATCCTTTAGTTTTTTTAGTATTAAGGCCTTTCTAAGTCTTTTTAAGTTCACGACGACACACGTGACCGTGAAGTAAACAAACTTTCAACCTCGCTTAAAAACAAAATAGTTCTATGAACGTCAGTGTTTCAACTGCCACAAAAGCAAATTCCCTAAGATTTAGTTACTTTCCTCAAATTTCACGTGGTTTTACTTTCTTCGCCGAGGAAAGCCGAAGATGCGTTTATAAAACATACGACCAAGGTTCTGCTTGAGGAGTCTTTAAGTAAGGAATCCTTAAGGACCCACTCAAGGAAGAACTATAAATACCTACATTAGTTGTAGTAAGTAAATCTCAAGTGGTGAATTTTACCCTTACACTTAATAAGTAAAAAACATATTACCCTTAGTGGCAACACCTGTCGCAGTCGTCTACCATTAGTCACTTTACTACACAGCGCCCTTACTACATTGCAAGTTTTTTATTCCTGCAACAATAGAGCAAAGATGCTCAAGTACGCGATAATAATTCTTTATTTGTAATGTGCAGTCCTAGCGCCCACCGCGATCGAACTAAGTAGTTTTATAATCGTAAATCCTTATCGCTAAATTATACAAAAAGTGTTTATATTTTTTTTACAGAACTAATACGTAACAACATTATCGAGTGGAATCATGCCGGGTGCCAAGACCGGTCTCCACACTAGATATGACCAGACATCATTGTTGAATTCAGAAAGAAAATCCCTGTTTTATAGAAAAAAATTGTAGTGTTTATTTGAAATTCTAAAAGTTCTAAATTGAAAAATTAAGTTTACCCACCCTGCATGATTTTTCAAAAGTTAAAACAATTCAAAGACACACAAAATTATGGCAAGCCGTTTTGCTATTTATTCTCTATAGGTATCAATGTGTCATTTTAATTCCATCTTATTTTCATTTCACTTGCGATAATTAAAATTACGCTATTTCCCTTAAGGAAAATACAATTTCCATTCTAAATTAAATATTAAATACATATTTTCATTTTAAATTAAAAGTTAAATACATAAGACCCATTGTCCCTTTGAAAAATTTTGATATTTTCCTTAACAGAAATACAATTATCCTTAAGGAAAAATGAATTTAACTTTTAAATTAACATGAAAATGGGTTTATAAATTACTGTTTCGGTACCGATGTGAATTTTTATTTCAATTTGGAACTAATGGCAAATTTTGAACACTTGTGAAATGAAAAAGAAAATGAATTTATATTTTAAATTAAAATTTTAATACACAAGTTATTTGAAAACAGGGTTTACCTATTTTTGGTTGTTATTTAGAATTTTAATTCAGTTTCCCTTAAGGAAAATTGATTTTATTTTTTAAATTAAAAGTTGAATGCATTTAGATATTTCAATTTCATTTGCTTATTCGGCTGCTTACATTTTTATGGGAAAAATGTCTGCTTTAAAAACGTGGTTTTGTCGTGTCAATTTCCATTGCACATGAATTTCTATGGCATTGAAGATCTTCTTGCGGTGTTTTTATTCGAATTCGTTGTGTATTTTTCTTGCAATTGAATTCTAATGTCATTTGAATTTGTCATGACATAGATGTATTTTTATTTTAAATTAAAATTTTAATTCGTTTGCTATTTCGCTTCAATGTGAATTTCTATGGCATTTAAGATCTTCTTGCGGTGTTTTTATTCGAATTCGTTGTGTATTTTTCTTGCAATTGAATTTCAATGTCATTTGAATTTGTCATGACATAGATGTATTTTTATTTTAAATTAAAATTAAAATTAAAATAATTTTTTCTTAAAACTCCTGATTTTTTTAACATGCAACTGGAAATGCCATTATTTAAACAAACAAAAAATCACTACATCCAAGTGGTTTGAAAATAGTAAGTAATAATGTTAGAGTGAAAAAAGTCGAGGAAAAGACTCCAAAAAATCTTTTTTACAAACAACATTCTTTTTAAAAAAAGATCACTTGTCCCTGTATAATTGTCTTGGCTCACTCTGTATGTTTAAAAATAATTTCAGGTTATAAATTTTTTTTCTAGCTTATTTGTGTTCTTAAATCAAATTTCTAACGATTATTGATAATCAGCTATTCGCAAGGAAGTTTTAAACTTTGTTTTCACTTCCCGGTTAGACCACAATAACACTTTTGCTTTTCAAATGTACTCTACAATTTTTTCTACAAAATAGGGATTCTCTTTCTCAACTCAACGATGTTGTCCAGTTATACCTAGTGTGGAGACCGGCCCTGCCAACCGGCACGGAGTTCACTCGATAATGTTGTTAGGTATTAGTTTCGTAAAAAATGTAAACACTTTTTTTTATAATTTAGCGATAAGGATTTACGGTTACAAAATTACTTAGTTCGATGGCGGCGGCCGCTAGGACTGCACATTACAAATAAAGAATTATCATTACGTACTTGAGCATCTTTGCTCTATTGTTGCAGAAATAAAGAACTTGCAATGTAGTAAAAATGCTGTGTAGTGAAGTGACTAATGGTAGACGACTGCGACAAGTGTTTATTTATTATTTATTTATTAAATCTTAGTTTATCATCCAATTTATTTCAAAGAATTGAGAATTGAGAAGGATGGATGGTGAGCATAACATCTTTTACTTCTACAGTCGATTGAAGATTCGCGGTGATTCGTTTCAATTCTTCACTATACATATAAGGGGCAGCTAAAACTACTCTTTCAAAGCACAAGCTTCTCTTTTAATTAAGAATTAAATTTTTCGAAGCCATTAGCCGTAGATATAAACCTATACTTATAGATGGCCGTTTCTTATATTATTTCCAATAATAAAATAATACTTATGGTACACCTACCCTATATATATTAATAAGTCAATTATGCAATGCTACTATGGAAGAACATTGTGAATGAATAAGTTTTTCATCATTTGTGTTTGTTTGTTAATGCTGATAAAAATATATAGCAAATATTATTAGTTAAATAGCAACAAATTTTTGTATAATAAATTTCAAATGTTTCAAAATTGACACAAATAACAACTGACGGCAGGAACTGCGATAAATGTATTGCTTGTCGGATAACATAAAAAGCAAAGAATGATTTCTAATCATTGGTCAATAAATCGAAAATGGTTACAAATAGCCATAGAAGTGTACATACAAAAAAAATGTTTATTTTTAGTTTCTACATCATACCGTTAAAAAATATACAAGGTGTTCTATTTGAAAAATTAAGTTTAGCCGCTCTGTATAATTTTTCAAAAGTAAAAACAATTTAAAGACATCTTACAGATGTTTCCTAACTAATATTTACATAATTTTTTCTGCCATTATTTGAACAAAAAAAAAATCACTACATCCAAGTGGTTTGAACATAGTAATAATATTGGAATGAAAAGAGTCTAAGAAAAAGGCTCCAAAAAATCTTCTTACACAAACAACATTTCATTTAAAAAATGTCACTTGCCCTTGTACAATCGTCTTGACTCACCCTGTATGGCGTGACAATTTCACGTAAACGCGTAAACTCGACGTGACGTTCTCTACTCATGCGAAGAAGAGTAGGGATCTCCAATCTTGTGCTGCAGTCAAAAAATTATGTTGAAAATATTTTATGATTCATAGTATATTTTATAAAGTAGTATGTATTCTTAAAACTGTAACATTATTTGTTTTAAAGTTTTACATTTCTGGACTCTGACATACTATAGTAAACAATTAACATTGACCAGTCACGTTTTGTTTTTCAATGAAAGTTTCTTTCTAAAATATGTAGAACTTGAATGAATGAATAGTGTACTGTAAATTGACAATTTTACGTGCGTGCGTAGTAAACCGGTGAAGAATATCGTTAAAGAAAAAGAGTTTTCAGCAAATTCAGCAAACGCCCTTTTAAATCGTACTACAGTTGCAGAACGTAATTGACAACATCAGTATACGTCCAGGATTTGCATCATCATCTAAAACTGACTCTTCCGCTTAAAAGTTGCATATACCTGATAAACAAATTGTGCACGTTCACCATTTATACGTTGGGAATGCAACAGCGGCGCCTGTTGCAAATAGCCGGCGCCAAGTTATGCGTTCACACGGGCGCTCTTTGATACAAGGTTCGCAAGGTTTTTCTTTTTCTCTCATTTTGCTGCACTAATCGGCTCGCTTGCAAAACCTTCTCCTAACCGTCTTTAACCATTCGATAATGTGAGTCCGGGGCCTTAAACAGTCGAAATATGGTTTTGTCGCATTTGAAATTTAATTAAACGCCGTAAGAAGGAGGTCAATGAATTAATAAGGAATTAATAATTTCATGGCGTTTCTTGCAGTCTAATTAGAGAATACGTTGGTCCCCTTGTGCCGGATATGTCTCTCGTTTTCGTTGCTTTGACTAGTGATTGGATTTAATTTGTTAACTGTCATTTTAAATTCGAAAATTTAAATCAATCCATTGATCTCGCCTACCCATCTTCGAGCATGTGCCAGTCTTCATTTGCTCGAGGCTATCTGCATTTCTTACCAGGTTCTCGTCTCTAAATAGTCCTAATTTGCGCACGTGAAAATAGTTAAATCAATGCTGATGAGTACCCACGCTGGGCAAAAAAATTCCAAGATGTGACGGATATGGATCACAAAAATTAATCACAAAGACATTCAGCTTCAACAGTTTACTTATTTATTTACAACTAAATTAACTAAAAGACTAAATTCAAATTTTATATATTTTTTTTCAATAAATAAATTTATTACCTATACCATTAAATTAAAAGTACTTACACAATTTACGGGTCTGTTAACGAGTGGAGATTGATGGGGGTAAATAGGGAGGGTAAGGTGGAAAATTAAAGGGCTATTATTTTTAAATGCGAGAAATAGAAAATAAAGAGCAGCTCAACCGATTTGCGCTACTCCGTCAAGTGGAGTTGAAATTGAGCCATCACCCTGTAGTGAATAGATTAAAATTTTTAACCAGTGGCATCCCAATTAATGTCGCTTTGATTATTTTAAATTAAAAAATAATACGCCACTATTTTTTCCATAAACAAAAATTATTTATTAGTAAAAAAATAATGAACAGTTATTTGTATGTCCCTAAACTAAAACCAGGATATTAAAATTCTCTGTATAGTAGGCTGTGATTGTTGAATTATTTTACGGAAGTATGTTAATTAAGACTTTTTGTCTTAAAATTATGCACAAATTAACAAATTAACCCCCTTCAATATTGACTTAGTAAGTCCACATGGTCCAATGTGCTACGTATAAATAATTAGATAATTATTTTCTTGTTAGCAGTATAACAATACATGTAATGCTCTTTATCTACAATCAACAAGATGAAGAGTGAAATACATTTAAATTTTCTTAAATGGATTTTTTTTATAGTTTACAAAAGTTTGCGCTTTTTTAAAGATTAATTCAATTAAATATTTTTTTTATAATACTACAGGCCGAAAAAGATTTTTTGCTTAATAACTCCGAAACTACATTAGATATTTTTATTAAGCTTGGTGGATGTAAACTATGTGTAGAGACACAACTTTTGTGAAACAACGAATTTTTAGTTTTAACCAGTGGCATCCCAATTAATGTTACCTTGATTATTTTGAATAAAAAAAATGATACGCCACTATTTTCTTCGTAAACAAAAATTATTTTATTAATCGTGCTTTATTTTGTAATAAAAAAGATCTCTTGAATATTTTTCGTATCTTGAAGTGATTATCAGTAAAAAAATAAAAACAGTTATTTGTATGTCTCTTCTAAATTAAAAGCAGGATATTAAAATTCTATACAATTCTCTGGGCAACCTACGGCCCGCGGGCCGTATGCGGCCTTCGACAAATATATTTATGGCCCGCCAAAATTCTTCAAAAATACATTACTACCGGCCCGCCGGCCTTTTGAAATAAATAAATAGTAAATAAAAAATATAATTTACATTTTAAATTTTATTAATAATTTTTTTTAAACCCCAAGTAATTCAAGAAAATAAATACGCGCCACTGTCGCTTACATACCTATAAGCATTTTTGTATGATGTGTCAACGAAACAATACTAAATTTTTTCGAAGATTTGTTGATTTTAGATCACACGAAACTAATTTCCAAATTTTTAGAATTCCTTTGGTACTAATGAAAATGAAGTTCCTATGGAATTTCAAATGGAACTAATTGAATTACAATCAAATGACGGCCTTAAAAGAAAATTTAACAAATGCAGTTTGTAAGAATTTTACATTAAGTATTTTGCAGCTGGAGAAACTAGTAATTTTTCCATTTTTATTTGTAAAATGATGGCATTATTCGGAAGCACGTATTGCTGTAAGCAATTTTCTTCTCAAATAAATTTTACTAAATCGAAAAATAGATTGAGACTAACCGATAATAATTTGAAAAATAAATAGTTTGCGAATTGCAGTTGCTTCCGATTCACTCGCACCTAACTTTGCTATATTAACTAAAAACTGCCATCAGTCTCAAATATCACACTAACAACAGCAATAATAAAATATCGTAAAATATTGTTATGGATATAGGTAGGTATGGATTGTTTTGCCTTTTTATTTCAATTTGTTAAATTTTTTCTTTATTTTCCTTTTTTATGTTTTATTTTGTTCCCCTCCACATACATCTTATTATAATTATATCATTATTAACAGGAGTTAATTTTATTTTTTATTATTTTACTTTTTCTATATAAAAATAAAAAAAATTAAGTAGAAATACAATACATATTTAAAAAAAATATATGTATTCACAAGACCTAATTTTTGAAGATTCAATAATTGCATCTAAAATTCGTGACCTTCGTTTTAAGACCATTTGACCTTAAAAAATCAAAAAAATTTTAGGGATGAATCAAGGTCAGTTGGGCCGCACAGCTTTTAAAAATTTTGGATCTGGCCCTCACTTAAAAAAGGTTGCCCATGCCTGCTGTAGAGGAAACGGTCATAACAACCGGTGAAAAAGTTTGAAGTAATATTTTTAATAGAAGGTTTAGGTAACTTGTAGAGAGTCCACATAATTATGGTTTACGTGGAGGAGACCGTGGCTTTGTTAAGAGACACCTATCCTATACCTATCTGATGGAAATCCACTGCCAAGAGTGGTGACTTCCACTTCATATAGTTCGTTCTGAATTGCCCACGCAATTCAAGATACAAGATAGCAGCCACTCCACAGCGAACAGGTAGCACTACGAACTCTTGCAACACCTAACCAGCACCTAGCACCACGTCTTCCTGCTTATCGTGTAGTTGTCTTCGAAGTCCGACGGTCTAGTCTAGTTCTAGTTTAGTCCGGCTGGATTACGTTGCGTAGGTCCAGCTTAAAAAGTGGAAATACAACAGTCCGTTGCGTGTGTAGGCTTGCACGCCATTACTGAATATCAAAGTGCAATCTTGTAGTGCACCGTTGCCATAGATCTTGTGTCGTGTTGATGTATTTAATTACACGTCTGGCAGGGAAGAGGCGAAACCCAGTCGACTATGAGGACAACTTTTCGTTCTGTAACGCACCAGCGCCTCTTGCACTGCAGGGGTTTTCCGGCAATGGTGACCCCTCGATTAGAGAAGTGTCCATCACGGGAGCACTTTCAACAAATAAAAGTTTTTTCCACCATCAGCATCTTCACAGCTGGCGCTGATAACCGATGCATTAACCCCCTGCGTTAACACTCTTGAAATTGAACAAATTGATGATGGATCAGAAAATCCCCAAACCCTACTGAGCCTCGGTTCTTGAACTCTTTTTTTTGTTGCTATTTTAAACAATGACAACGGTCATCACAGGATTAGAACAGCAACTCTTGCTTAGTCACTTAATTAAATAACTTGTCTATATTTCGTTAGCAATTTCTAAACAGACTCGAGTTCACTAACATTGTTGTGTTAACCCGGAGTCATTTAGCGTCTTCAGTTAAAGGATTGAGATGCTGCAGCGCAGACTGCTTACCTATTTAACAGACAGATTGAGTCGCCACTATATTGATTTAAATACACACCACATTTGTAACTCATCTGCAATTTATTCCGAGCATGCAAATGCATAATGACCAATGATAATTAGACCATTAACAATTTAAATATTGGCGATTTATTTCAGTTCGGGCTGGTTAATTGGCCAATAATTTAGTTTCGTCGCTTTATTTTTTCTTGTAGATTACCGCTTTATCTTTAACTGTTGTCATTTTTAACGTGGAACATTTTAAGTCGTAGAGGATTTTAAAATTGGTTAATTAAGCACGCGAAAGTTTCATAACGTGATTTGAATGCACAACGTGCAGATGAGAATGTCTGCCGAGATTCTTGCTGCCCAAGTTGTTCGAGAGATTATGATCCAATTAGAATTATAGCTATAGGTATTGTTAGAGACTCTTCTCTACTTCCACAAGAACAACCGTTTGATTTTTCTCAATTAGTTCTGTTTAACTTTTTGTTTGTGTATTTCCTTTTTTTTAATTCTTGCATTTTTTTTAATTCTGCTTTCAAATGTTAATTTCTTGATACTTTTTTTGTTTCTCGAATTGGATTAGGAGCAAATTACAATAATTGGCATCCAAGATTAGTGATGGATCCTCACTTTTTTCAATGTTAATATCTCTTCAATCTATGCTACAGGTGCCAATCAAATTAACCATGCGGGTTTTATAACTTGTCGATTTGCTGCATAAAGCTCACTGAAATAAGCTTCAGTACAAAAATTTACACAGAGAAAATTTTTTCAATATACTCTCTTGTTCGCGCAATATTCGGATATCTTCTTCTATGCACAGTAATTTTGATACGTTGGGAGTTTCTTTATAACTAAATAATTTAATAAATTAGTTTATAGATAAAACGGAGTATTTTTTGGCAAATCTGACGAAAAGCAAAGAGACTGGAACAATTAATAAAAGGTCACAAAAGTTTAGAGATTTGAATACATCATTAACCAGTCACACATTGTCACATTTTATTTATTTATGGTTAAATTATGTAAAAATTTCTCTGAAAAGAACGTTGTGTAGATGTTATAAACACCTTTTAGTTTCCTCCCTTGTTTTTATCAACATTCACTAACCTATTTTTAAGCGTGACCATTTCCTGAAATTTAATTAACAAAGTTTTACCAATTTCCTGCGTGTGGTCCGTGAAAAATGCTTAACTTCTGCTTAATTTCAATAACATAGTGCGTCAATTGCCATTATTTATCCATCATCATTTCGAAACTTTGTTGCTTCATAAACAATCGAATAAAAAAAAGGCGCATTCAATTCACGTTTCAGTGAATTTTTATTGAAATTATTCCGCTAAATCAACTCTTCACACATCAACACCATAGAGATCTCAGTGCACACGTAGATGGGTGGCCGTCTGACGGAATAATTTGACTGACAAGAACTAATTGATCAGAATTGTTCCTCAGCCAGGAGCGTCCTAAGTTGACCTTTATTTTCGCCACAATGAGCTGGATGAATCCAGACGAGAGGTATCTGCGTGCTTGATCACCATATGAACGTGCCTGTTGCACGCTGCATGTACCAGTATTAGCATTGACCTATGCGTCGCTTTATTGCAGAGGTCGGAGGTCGCATCATTAACCCCGGCGAGCACCACCCTTTTTATTACTTTCGCATTACAGATATCAGTCCAATTAATATGCGGCAATCAGAACCAGTCAGCCACACTAATCTCTGTCACAGATTTTTAATGTAAGCACATCTGCAAAATGTTGTTTTGAAGATTCTACTACCTAATTGGAAAAGACTCGGTATGGGGAAAAAAGAAAAAATATAAAAAAAATTATGTAAATAGAGAACAGAAATGGAAAATAGGAAATAGGGAATAATGAGTGAGGAATAGGTAATAGAGAATAGGGAATAGAGAATAGAGAATAGAAAATAAAAAATAGACAATAGAGATTAGAGAACAGGGAATGGAAAATAAAAAATAGAGAATAGGAAATGCTAAATAAAAAATAATAATAATAATAGTGAATAAAGAAAAGAGAATAAAAAATAAAGAATAGAGACTCGAGAATAAAGAATAGAAAATAAGAAATAAAGAATAAAAAATAGGAAATAGAAAACCTCAAATGGTTATTAGGGAATGGAGATTAGAGAATAGAGAATAGAAAATATAAAATAGAGTATAGAGAGTAGAAAATATGGAATAGAAAATAGAGAATAAGGGGCGGTTTTACAAAAAGACGTTATTTCAGGTATAACGCTATTCCGGAATAACTCGAGATAAATGCGCTTTTACGAAAGTCTAATAGGATAAACGGAGGTATAAACTGTGGACCGAAGGTATGTAAACCGCCTCTTATCGCAAGTTATTCCGGTATAGCATTATTCCAGGCATATACTCCTTTTGTCAAACCGGCCCTAAAGGAATGGGGAATAAGGAATGGAAAATAGAGAATAGAGATTAAAGAAAAAAAAATAAGGAATAAGAAATACGAAATGGAGAGTAGAGAATAGAAAATACAGAAAAGAGTATAGAGATTGGAGAATGGGGGATAGAGATTAGAATAGGGAATATAGAATAAAAAACAGATAATAAAGGCCTGTTTTACAAGACGTTATTCCAGGTATAGCGACATTCCGAAACAACTTAAAACAAATGCACTTTTACAAAAATCGGATAGGATAAACGCAGGAACCAAAGATATGTGAACCGCCCCTTATCACAACTTAATCCGGTATATACTCCTTCTGTAAAACTGGCCTTAAAAAATGGGGAATAGAGAATGGGAAATGGAAATAAAAAACAGAGAATGAAAAAGAAACCTGAGAATAAATAATAAAAAATATGGAATAGAAAATAGATAATTAAGGCCGGTTTTACAAAAAGACGTTATTCCAGGTATAACGCTATTCCGGAATAACTCGAGATAAATGCGCTTTTACGAAAGTCTAATAGGATAAACGGAGGTATAAACTGTGGACCGAAGGTATCTAAACCGCCTCTTATCGCAAGTTATTCCGGAATAGCATTATTCCAGGCATATACTCCTTTTGTCAAACCGGCCCTAAAGGAATGGGGAATAAGGAATGGAAAATAGAGAATAGAGATTAAAGAAAAAAAATAGGGAATAAGAAATACGAAATGGAGAGTAGAGAATAGAAAATACAGAAAAGAGAATAGAGATTGAAGAATGGGGGATAGAAATTAGAATAGGGAATATAGAATAAAAAACAGATAATAAAGGCCTGTTTTACAAGACGTTATTCCAGGTATAGCGACATTCCGAAACAACTTAAAACAAATGCACTTTTACAAAAATCGGATAGGATAAACGCAGGAACCAAAGATATGTGAACCGCCCCTTATCACAACTTAATCCGGTATATACTCCTTCTGTAAAACTGGCCTTAAAAAATGGGGAATAGAGAATGGGAAATGGAAATAAAAAACAGAGAATGGAAAAGAAACCTGAGAATAAATAATAAAAAATATGGAATAGAAAATAGATAATTAAAACCGGTTTTACAAAAAGACGTTATTCCAGGTATAACGCTATTCCGGAATAACTCGAGATAAATGCGCTTTTACGAAAGTCTAATAGGATAAACGGAGGTATAAACTGTGGACCGAAGGTATGTAAACCGCCTCTTATCGCAAGTTATTCCGGAATAGCATTATTCCAGACATATACTCCTTTTGTCAAACCGGCCCTAAAGAAATGGAGAATAAGGAATGGAAAATAGAGAATAGAGATTAAAGAAAAAAAATAGGGAATAAAAAATACGAAATGGAGAGTAGAGAATAGAAAATACAGAAAAGAGAATAGAGATTGAAGAATGGGGATAGAAATTAGAATAGGGAATATAGAATAAAAAACAGATAATAAAGGCCTGTTTTACAAGACGTTATTCCAGGTATAGCGACATTCCGAAACACCTTAAAACAAATGCGCTTTTACAAAAATCGGATAGGATAAACGCAGGAACCAAAGATATGTGAACCGCCCCTTATCACAACTTAATCCGGTATATACTCCTTCTGTAAAACTGGCCTTAAAAAATGGGGAATAGAGAATGGGAAATGGAAATAAGAAATAGAGAATGAAAAAGAAACCTGAGAATAAATAATAAAAAATATGGAATAGAAAATAGATAATTAAGGCCGGTTTTACAAAAAGACGTTATTCCAGGTATAACGCTATTCCGGAATAACTCGAGATAAATGCGCTTTTACGAAAGTCTAATAGGATAAACGGAGGTATAAACTGTGGACCGAAGCTATGTAAACCGCCGCTTCTCACAACTTATTTCCAGGCATATACTGTTTTTGTAAAATCGTCCCTAGAAGAAGGGAAATATAGAATGAAAAATAAAGAATGGAGAATAAAAAATTGAGAATAGAAAACAGAGAATACAAAATAGAAAATAGAAAATGGAGAATAGAGAATAAAGATAAAGAAAGAGAATAGAGAATAGTGAATAAAGAATACAGTATAGGAAATAGAAAATAGGCAATAGAAAATAGAGAATCAAGAATAGAGAATAGAGACCCGAATTAAAAATGGGGAATAGAGAATAAGAAGTCTAGAATAAGCAAAAGGAAATAGATAATAAAGTATAGAAAATAGAGAATAGAGAAGAGAGAATGAAGAATAGAGAATAGAAAATAGAGAATAGAGTATATAGGTAGGATAGAAAATACAAAATAAAAAATACAGAATAGGAAATAAAGATTAGAGAATGGGGAATAAAGATTACAAAGAAAATAGAGAATACCGGCTAGCTTTTACAAACAGACGTTATTCCAGACGTAACGCTATTTCGAAATAACTCATGATAAATGCACTTTTACGAAAGTCTGATAGGATAAACGCAGGTATAAACTTTGGACCAAATGTATGTAAATCGTTTTTATCACAAGATATTCCGGAATAGCATTATACCAGGCATATACTCCTTTTGTAAAACCGACCCTAAGGGAATGGAAAATATGGAATAATAACGAATAGGAAATAGAAAATAGGGAATAGCGAATAGAGAATAAATAACTGAGAAACATTGAAAAAAAAATCATGTTAAACTACAGTTGGCTCGTCCATTTATAATTGTATCTTTATCTGGATAAAAAATAGTTGATGTACGACAATCCCCAAAAACTGAATCAAGAACTATTCTTGCAATTTTTGATTAGAATATTTTCTAGCCGTTAAAGAACCGTAATGCTTTTATGTCAAATGACGATGCTTTATTTCTGCAGACAAACTTCACAACAACATGGTCCAAGAAATCAATACGCTTTTCAAATTAGCGAACTGATACACCCAAAGTTTGTTGGACTAGTTATGAAACACTTCTATCTTTACTTATAATGCCATGTAAAGTTATATTTTCTAAAAAAATCTATTGTTTTCTCTATAAAAAATTACGAAGGCCTTATCAAAAATTTGACGTAGGGACCTGCCAATCCTAGTTATGCCATTAAAGTCACACACGACATAGGGCGTTCTAAAAATGTTTTTACTTGCTGTCACCATTTGAAACTATAGAAAAACAGTTATCTTCCAGTTTTTCCAAAATGAATGTCGTATATCTACAGACTTTGTTTTCTTGCTATTTTAAGCACAAGTGCTTAGCTGTTGTCAGAAATTGAACTTTTCTTCCCTCTTATCATTTTATTTGTCGTGTCGCGCGTTATTTCCTTTTCGAACACACTAATTGGACACGGCATAAATCCAATATTCAAAATAGGCCAGAACGCAACTTTCACGTACCTATCTAACTCAGATTTTATTTAACTTAATTAACGTTTGCTTCCCACAAGACGGTAAAACAAGCGCAATTCTAAAAAAGGTCCTTTGAATGTAAAAGGATAGCACACATAAATCTCGCTAGAATGCACACATGGCTTTAATTGAAATTACCCGAGACCCTCCCATTAGTACGTCATTTTCAACATTGACCCGCGTAGGTACACATGTTTACCTAATAATAGTGTTAGTTCCCCGTATTATTCAAGAGTAATGAATAGTCATAGACAGGTCGTTAATTGATACAAATCTGAATTAATGGCGATCTTAGATTATTTCGTGTCTTGAGGACTGAGAGCTGGAAATCATCGATGTGGTGATTTATGACAGTGAAAATTACTTGCACACATACCTAGGATGGTAAATTATACCGTCGGTACTATCTATTAATAGATATGCAGTACAAATTAGAGGATTGTTTCATTATACCTGCTAACAGTTCGACTTAATGTAGCTACTCGTCGTGTGTAAAACCAATAACAATGTATGTCAACAAAGAGAAACCACCCGGGGGTTGACAAGCTCGCCGGGGTACCTCCTAGTAAGCCGTCCGACTTTTTTTCTCTACTCACAAGAACTGTTTTATGTAATCAAATTGATCTTGATTAATCTATAATCATGATGACGTGTACAAATCGATGAAACGAAACGCTGCCCAAATTGGTTGCGTGGACCAAGGGGCTGGAACGAGTAGGAAACTACGTAGGTTAGTTTTTGTAAATTTGAATCAATGAATTTTAAATCTATAATCGATGCATTCTTCCAGGGAAACGCAATTAATTATTAATTTATCTTATCTCCTCCTTATCCTCCCCCTTGTTAATTTACATGTGAGAAACAATGAATAATGTTTAGGCATCATAATCCTAAACAATGAAACCAAAAAGACAAGTCTGCATGTTGATAAGTGAAATATTTATAGATTTATACAACCGTACCACGTAAGGAAGAGAAGCATACTAAGTTACGCTAATTCGGGGTAAATTATGGTAAATTGAGGCTAAATTATCTATTTATTTGAACACTTGGAATATGTTAAATTTATATTTGACTGAAAACTTTAAGATTTAAAGAAAATTACTAAAAAAATAATTTTTATGAAGAACTTCTAATGACAGTAAGTGATTTGGGGACATAATATGGAAGAATAAGAACTAAAAAGGAATAGAAGGGAGTAGAAGTAAAGATAGAGAAAGATTATTGGATCCTTCCAATCTTATTAACTATAGATCTCTAATAATTTGACGGCGGAACAAAAGTTCCATGAGTTTTTTGATGAGCATTAGAAAAAAGAAAAATACGAATCAGTAGTGACTAAAAGAAAATAGTAAGTTGTGGCCGGAAGAAAAATATAACGATTAAGAAAATAAGATCTAAATGGACCACCACAGGGAGAAATGTAATAAGAAATAGCCAATAAATTGGAGAAAATTAACAAAAACACAAAAAACCATTAAGCTAACGAAATATTACATTAAGAAAAACGGTAAAAAGAAACAATTAAAAAAAGAATAAGGAAAATAAAATAAAGACAGAGATAAACATCAAGACAATAAGAAATTATTATAATGTCTATTAATTCCGTCAAACAAATATAATGAGAAAAGCGGAAGAAAAAGACAAAAACAAAGGTAAAAGAAAAATGAAATAAAATAAAAATAAAATATAATAAAAGTAAAATTAGAAAATAGTGGTTAGTCAAAAGTGTGAAATCAAGTTTCTTCTACCTAAACTATTAGACTTACAGAAAAAATGACTAATTTTACATTTGCAATTATAGAAAGATGCTAACCTATAAAAGAATAAAATAAACAAAAAACAACCAGATGCAACCTTTTCAAAGCGTTAGGCTGTACGCGTGTAAAAAAACTAGTTAAACAATTTTTAATAGTGCATAAAAGTGCAACACATTCTGAGTGCAATACATGTCTTTTCTTCTAATATTTTTGGTAATGAGGTGTCAGTGTCACGTGACGCTGGCACCCCTGCTTTAATATTTAAAGGTCTATTTAATAGCTTTTACAACAAAAAAAAATTTCTATTGTGTGGTGCGGACTTTAAATTAATAAAAAATTTAATTTCGATTTTTTTTTTAATTTTAATTAAGACTAGGGTGCGCTAATTAGACGATTCAAAAGTTAATTTTGTTGGTGCATAAGAATGCAAGACATCCTTAAGGCGATACGTGTTTTTTTCCTCATATTTTTGTTAATGAGGTGCCAGTGTCCTCATTTATTTGTTTAAATAAATAGCATATCGCTTGCGGTGCAAAAATTTTAATTGTTGGTGGGTACCGGCGTATGAAGAGTACAATATGATGATAAAGCTTTTTTTAATCAAAAACTTTGTGTGTTGGGGCTCAATCAAAATTTTCAAAAAGCCCCCGAGCCGACGCTCGTTCTTTAATTTTTAAAGCACGTAAGAGAACAAAATTCTACCGTTTGCCACAAATTTTCTTAGAAAATTTTATGGGAGGGGAGGGGGCTAAAACAAATTTTTTTAAAAGGCCTCCGAGCCGAGACGCGTACCTTAATTTTTGGAGCGCATATAATAGCACATCCAAAAGACTATTGTTTGACACCAATTTTGTTAAAATAAAAGGAAAAATTGTCAAAAAGCGTTAGGTTAGCCCCCCCCCCCCCACATACATAATTGCTAATAACTCTTTCGTTTTAATAGCACATACGTTATTTTCTGGAGCGCTTAAGAAAACATTACGAGTGCATAATTTCTAAAAATTTTATTTAAAAAAAAAAAAACCAGTGAAGAACTTAACACACCCGTTAATTTGATATTTTAATGAGATTTACTATCACAACTACACAACTACCAACCTGAAAGAAGTAAATTGTACTAGCGCCATTACGAAACCCAAAAAGCTATTATAGCACTGTTTTGGGTGTCCTAATAGCTTTGTTGTAGAACCAAAGTAGAAAAACAAAGTTAAAAACAGAAGAGGTGGCAAAGAATCATGGAGAGACAAACAGTTGAAGTGCAAGAGAAGAAGTACCATAAAAATGAGAAATAAAGTAAAAAAGAAGGAAAATTGGAAAATATTGTAAAACGTCATGAAAAGAAGATTTGAGACAATCCATTTAATGGCAGGCAATGCTAAAGGTAAAGAGCCTCTGCCTGCCTCTACTTTTTTTCACGAGGAAAAATAAAAATAAAATTAGCTCCATTGAAGTTATGATTTGGTAGCACATTATTTACAAAATTGTTTCATTTTTGTTGTGGAGCTGAAATGCTTCTTTTTAATGGATTTATCTTCATCTATTTAACCAAAAATTCACAAGACCAAACTGGCTCATTTTTTTTAACTTTAGCCTAATGCTCTATTTTTTTTAACGTAAATGTAGCAGGATATAGCAGGCAAAACACTTTAAGTGAAAATACAACAACTTGGAGCAATAATTTGTTTCAGTGCTTCTGAGAAAGCTCTTTGATCGGCACAGATTTAAAAAAAAATATTTGTTAATATAAAGTACTTGAGATTTTCAGTCTGCGTTCACTCTATCTTAAAAACTATAATTATTGTAAAAAGCGATATTTTCAGATTACAATAATTTGGAAGTGAAATTGGTTCGGTCCGGAGCACAGAATTGGCGTAAAACCCGCTAATACTCGTAATCATTGCAAAATGCGACCCGTTAGAGTAGGCAGATAGAAAGCATTATTCATTTCGTGTGTACTTTCCATGCACTTCTCCGGTACTATCAATTATCGATATTTTTCAGCACACTTTGTTCTAGGATGTCGTGCAAAAATGCGGCGAGCGCGCACGTTGGCTGCGTTTCGTTGTAAAGGCAATTAGAGAGAATAAGTTTGAAAATCAGATGTGCCTCAAGTGTTGATGTTCGCCAGCACAATTGTTGCCTGTCTTCTTTCTTTCACTACTGCAGTTTCTAATCCACCTACGCAACAGCACGGACTCTCAGAATCCGGATTAGAGGAACAACTTCATCCATCTGCGTTGCGTTGTGGTGGTTGGTGTTCTCTCAAGAGTCGCCGGTGTCTGCACGGACTTCCTTACAAGATTAGATAGCGCCCGCGACTTGGATTTCTTTTTCTTCATTAGTCAAACGTCAAAATTACAAAGTGCGACACGCCAGGCTGCGCCCCACAACAAACACCTTCTGACAACTGTCTGCCCGGAGAACAACTGGAAAACGTGTTTCGAATAAGAAGCAATATTCAATTTCTTTTACTCCTCGCCATAGCAATTCTAGATCAAAACTAAACTTATTTTCATTTATTGAAACATCTCCCTCTTGCTTTAAGTGAGTTAGTTTAAATAATTTAGGTTGTCCACTGTCAAATTTGGCAACTCCTATAAGTGACGATGTTGCTCGATGGCGTCACGTAATTTAATTCCAATTTTTAGTTTTGGTTAAATACAGTACAGGTTACTTCAGAAATGAAGAGAAAATTAATCAGTTATGTCAAACGAAGACCACAATATAAATTTTAAAATAAATGTACCTAGGTGTTCTTAGTCTTACAGCACTGGGATCCCCGACAAAGCGTTTCAAGCGCATCGCTTCCAAAACGACCGAAAAGCTTCAATGTCGACCAAGTCGACTTGCATTTCTATCGGTTAAACCGGGAGTTCCGAGAGGCTATCGCTTTTTTTTGGTCGCTTTGAAAGAGACGCGGTCGAAATGCTTTGTCGGGGATCCCAGCGCTTAGTCGTTCACATCAATTATCAGACGGTCCTCGTATATGAGGACAAGATCAAATAGAGAGGAAAATTGATTCGAACATATTATAGTACCTACTTACGAGATAGGATAAGTAAGAAACCTTAACTATTACTGTTCTTCTGTAATTGAAGCCAGTCAGGTAGGTATAATTTTCACGTGCATGTCATCCGTAAGTTTCGCTTGTCATTACCTGCTTGAAGTAACTGGCTGATCTTAAAGGAATTAAATTTCCACGGTTCAATTACCATACATTGTTGTAACAACCGCTGAACCAAATTTAGGTTATCGGAGAAACCGTTGCATCAAGCGGAAGGGTCGAGGAACAACCACAAAAACCCTTCAGTTAAAATCAGCATCAAACGAAAATAGTAAGTCGTTTTACTATTTTTATTCTCTATAGATATCAATGTGTCACTTTTTAATGGGTCGTATTTAACAGTCTACCAAATTTACCCAATATTTTCATACAAAAAAATACTTTTATTTCCCAAAAATACTAAATGCTCACCAAAATTAAGAAAATACATAATCTTAAAGCGACAATCAAATATTGACATAATGCTGGCCTCTTATATATTTTGTTCGCCAAAATAACTTTTGTTGACCATAAATGCTAAATGTTCACCAAATTTTATTCCGCATTTAATTCTAACATAATACCCAGATATTTAATTTTTGACAGTGTCTTATATTATTTAGCAGTCAAAAACACTATTTGTTGATCAAAAATACACAAGCAATAAAATGTTGTGCAAATGGTAAATAATTTTATGCAAAATTATAGATGTAGATGTGCTAGGGCAAGGAAAATAAGAGTAAAAATAGAAGTGGTTTGCACAAAAAAAGATATTGATTTCCGTAATATATAAATGCTTTACTGTAATTGACTTGCATTATGTAAAACGTAAAACTTCTTTTAATGGTAATTTCTAATCGTGCTTTAAAAAAAAATTACAGGGCCCTAAACTGGCCTTGTACAAAACTTTTTGCGCGTGCTTTTTGTCTGGAAGCGCAAGCGGCAAGAAGAGATGCGCAAGCATATTTCATTTTTGGAGTAATAGAATAATTATTTGACGCACAAATAGTTTTTTTGAGAAACACTAAATATAAATGGATAGCGCGAATATTTATTATGTACAGCACGGACGCGTAACTAGCGTTCTAAATTTGGTGAACATTTAGTAAAATTGATAAACATACAGAATTTAAAATGTAAGCAATGGTAAAACAATACGCAGCATAGTTATTTTAGTGGTGATGTTCTCATTTTCTGATGTATAATAATTTGGGTTTCATCTAGATTTTTTGGTGTACATTATATTTGTTCCCCTTTTTAATTCTGCCTTTCTGATTTCCATTGAATATGAATTTCTATGGCATTTGATCTCTGTGTGGTATTTTTATTACCATTTGTTGTTAATTTCGTTTGTACATCAATTTCCATTACACTTGGATTAAAATGAGACATTGGGACCGATGTCGCATGGCATGTGGAATGGAAAAGAATAGATACTACAGCGTCCCCTATATTATAGTAGATATAACGTAATTGGCCGGAGCACATGAACTGCATTGGCGATTAGCGCCAAATTTCGGTGTTTCCGTTTCCCTTCTCCACTTTCCAACTTTGGTGGTGAATGTTTGTGTGTTCTGTTCATGTCACTGTCACTGGTTGAGACGCTAGTAAAATTTGGCGCCAAATCTGCAAATTACTATTTTCATTATATCTACTGCAATATAGGAGGCGCTGTATTAGCGGCCAGAATTTCCATTTCCATGCGACATCGCTCTCAATGTCTACCGATAGAGAATAAATAGTAAAACGGCTTGCTACCAACGGACGGTCCTACAGGTTTCGTTGTAATTTTAAACTCACCACTGATGATGAGTCGCAATTTGCAACAACTTGGTGATGAGATCGGATCCGCGGATCTCTATTCACAGCCTTAATCCCGATTTGGCTGCTGTTCCAATTTAATTTTTATCTTAATGAAATCTGCTTTTGGCGTTAAAATTTTCTTCGTTCAACAACTCGAAAGTGAATTCTTTATTGTTGTAACTTTCAAAGGTAAGATCCGAATGATGAGAACGATATGACCGCGGTCGTATACTTCAACTTTGCAACGACACCCCGTCGAAGGAGGACCTCCTACGGAGAACAGAGCTCATATTGATAGAACCACACGATTCCCATAAACGCTCAGTACATGCAATTATTAATACCTTTATTGCTCGATAATATAATAATAAAATGGCGCAACTACGAAGAAGAAAGGTTGCAGCATCGAGAGGTTCGCGTGAAGTACCTACCACCTATTTTGAGTTTTTTTTTGGTGATTAATAATTTGTTGCAATCCGATAGGATACTAGTAATGATACACTTTAATGAAGCAATAGGCAATTATTGCTCTGGGTATTGCTTACCCGTTGGCTCGTTACTTATGTCGTATCATGGAAAACTACTTGTGTCACAACGGTAACGCCATAATTGCTACCCCAACAGTACCTACTATACGGTTAGAAATTTAAAAAAAATACCATCATCACGCAAAATGCTTAAGTCGTTTCGGACGAATTGGCGAGATGGTGAAAAAAGGTTGGGCAAGTTATGAACCACGTAAGTACCCTATGATGTAACTCCTTGTGGATGAGGTTAGGATACCTTAGGGAGGGTCGAAAATTAAAGTCAAGAGAATGACTCAATCAGTTGTCAACTAAATGCTTGAAGGTACGACAGCACTTAGTTGAACATCAGCCTTTGTCTCACTTTTAATAGCTTTAGGTGGTGAGGCCAATTAATTGCGAGCAAGAGCAAGAGCAAGAGGTCGAAATGGAGAAATCAACCTAGTGGCGGATTGAAGAAAAGAGCAAGTTTGACGGACAGATCTATGGTTCTCACGTTTTATAGCCGAAGACAAAATTAATACCAATTTTTATAAGTCGGGAAAAGTAACCCATTTGTGAAATGGCTCGGATTGAAAAAATATGAGGGTTGGCGCCGTACAAGGTCTTAGTAAGACAGGGACTTCTTCTAAATGTAAGTCTCATCCTTCGTCCATGCCTTTTTCAGCACAGGTTTTTCCTGTTTACTTAGTAAAAGTTTAGATTAGTGTTTTGTAGTCTTCTTTTGTTCCAAATTACTCATCAATGGTTATTATTTTACATTATCTTCAATAGAGACCTATTCGTTGGAGTGGGTATAAACTCTAAACGGACCATTTGGCGATTATAATTTACTAGAGTCCAATAATACTGCGCTGGGCACGCCTATTTATTGCTCGCCACTGTACATACATACATTAATTTAAGGAAACAAATATAATGTACACCAAATTAAACTATAGGCATCCCTTGCACTGTCCACCAGAAAATTTAATGAACATCAAAAAATCTAAATAAAACCCAAATTATTATACATCAGAAAATGAGAACATCACCACTAAAATAACTATGCTGCGTATTGTTTTACCATTGCTTACATTTTAAATTCTATATGTCTATCAATTTAACTAAATGTTCACCAAATTTAGAACGCTCAAGTTACGCGTCCGTGCTGTACATAATAAATATTCGCGCTATCCTTTTATATTTAGTGTTTCTCAAAAAAACTATTTGTGCGTCACATAATTATTCTATTACTCCAAAAATGAAATATGCTCGCGCATCTCTCCTTGCCGCTTGCGCTTCCAGACAAGAGGCACGCGAAAAAAGTTTTCTACTAGGTCAGTTCAGGACCCTGTAATTTTTTTTAAAGCACGATTAGAAATTACCACTAAAAGAAGTTTTACGTTTTACATAATGCAAGCCAATTACAGCAAAGCATTTATATATAACGGAAATCAATATATTTTTTTGTGCAAACCACTTCTATTTTTACTCTTATTTTCCTTGCCCTAGCACATCTACATCTATAATTTTGCATAAGATTATTTACCATTTGCACAACATTTTATTGCTTGTGTATTTTTGATCAACAAATAGTATTTTTAACTGATAAATAATACAAGACACTGTCGAAAATTAAATATCTGGGTATTATGTTAGAATTAAATGCGGAATAAAATTTGGTGAACATTTAGTATTTATGGTCAACAAAAGTTATTTTGGCGAACAAAATATATAAAAGACCAGCATTATGTCAATATTTGGTTGTCGCTTTAAGATTATGCATTTTCTTAATTTTGGTGAGCATTTAGTATTTTTGGGAAATGAAAGTATTTTTTTGTATGAAAATATTCGGTAAATTTGGTAGACTGTTAAATACGACCCTTAATTTAATTGGAGATTACCACAGAGGAAATACCGAGAGTTTCTAAATGATGTCGGATGAATTAATTGAATATACAGGTAGATTCCTCTGGTCTGAAATCAGGCTTTTCCTTCATGATTAGTGGAGCATTGATAAATCCAGAATTGCAAGCTCGTAAATTCAAACAACGCAACCGTGAGTTATTGTTCTTCTTAAAACGAGTCATTTGACCTCGTCGACGTGAGGTAGATCTCTGCCCTTCCGCGCCGTTAAAAACATCAAAGGATTTAAACCATGCATCACGCAATCCCATGTCAATGACCAAACTGTGTTCATAAATATATAGCAACTAACGTAAATTGCAAATTGACCGATTGGATCGAGGAAAAGTTCGATACATGAATTTGAAATTACATTCAGGGTATAACTGTGCTAAAGTGGCAGTGCTACTTAAACACTTACCCATTATCCTGGTGATTGGGTTTGATAGCCAAATCGCTAACGCTCTCCCCATCGTATCATCTGGTTACCGCAAGCACAACAACCGACTTGCAATTACATTCAGCTGAAAAGAAATAAATAGATAAAAAAAACAGCAATTTTCAGAACTTATAGATTCAAAAAGTAACTTATTTGAGCAAGAAGCAATCTTAATAAGAAATGTTTCTATTGAAGCTTCAATGGTAATAAAAAATCATTTTTTATGCTAATAATAATTGTTACCTACAATCGCTGTTTTTGATTATTTTTGTTGAAGCTGACTTCGTCTAATTATGTTGGGCGTTACATAAACCGCAGAATTAAAGAGAAAATTAAAAATAAAATACATAAAACCCAAGTAGGGTAAGATGAGGGGTTCTAGATCACTCCTCCTCTTCCTCCTCCCACCACTATTATTATATTGCGTTGCCTACCTATTCAGTAGCGGGATCCCCAATAAAGCGTTTCGATCGCTTCGCTTTCTTTTCGATGTCGGTCGCTTTCGAGAGAAGGGGTTTAGGGGAGCGTCTTTTGAAAAATGCTACCTACATACATATGGGGCATGGGGCTACCCGATAAGTGGTTATTTCTGAAGTAAATTGTAACTTTTTGAACACTCGTTTGAAGTAAAATAAGTATTTAAAAAAATTACAACACACAATAATTATTATTACTTTAAAAAGTAGACAGAGTTAAAATATAGCTACTGTGTATTATGAATGTAACAAAGTTTTGTGGAGGATATTATTTTGGTATAAAAACATACTTTATTGTAATTAGGACTTTGGTTTACAGTTTACAGATATTTTTTCTGAATGCAATTAGAAATGTCTAACAAGTTGACTAGAACATAACGTTCATTCAAGGAAATAATTAAAATGTTTGTCGAGATTAATTTTTTTGTAAAATTTGCAAGCACGTTTTGAAGGAGAAATTCAAATAACCGAGAGATCGTTTAAAAGTGATTTCGGAAATTAAAATTGTTATTTTTTACCTACAAAATTAATAATATTGGTACATATTATGAACAACAAGATAAAGATTATTTAGAAACCTCTTCTTAATCTCCAAATAACGATAAATATGCAATATCCTGAAAAATCGTCTTTAAAGCAGCACCTTTCGAGTTGTAGAAACGATTTCTACCAAAATCAGGTAATCTTGGGTGCCGGAGGCTATAACCCTTCCACTTGTACGTAAAAATATTTGAAAATGCGACCCCTAAGCCGTCATCTACAAATGCCATTCATAGGGATGCACCTTTGAAACACCAAAAAAAGCGATAGCCTGTCGGAACTCTCTGTTTAACCGATAGAAATACAAGTCGACTCGGTCAACATTGAAGCTTTTCGGTCGCTATGGAAGCGACGCGATCAAAATGAAAGCGATGCGATCGAAACGCTTTGTTGGGGATCCCAGTACAATTTTGCTCAATTTACTATTTTTCATGTTCTAAACAACTTTAAACATGTTTTAAACAGCTTCGTTTAAAGCTGTTAGAACCTGTGCAAAGTTGTTTAGAAGATGAAAAATAGTCAGTTGAGCAAAACTGAGTAGGTAAGCACAACACAATATAACAATAGTGGTGGGAGGAGAAAAAGGAGAAGGAATGATCTAGAACCCCTCATCTTGCCCTACTAACCCATTGCTTCCTTAGGAGAATTGCAAGTGGCATGGGAATATAATGGAATTAAAATAGCACATTGATACCTATAGAGAATAAATAGTAAAACGGCTTGCCATATTAAACTGATGATGAGACTGCAACAAACGCTGATTATGTGTCAAACTGTTTCTTAACTAGAACTAAATTTTGGTGGACACGATCTTGTTGAGATGTTTGTATAAATATGAAATACCTGATAATTAATTAAGAAAACTGTTGTAACATAACTGGATATTTCGCCTCGTCGTTAGTAGATTAGATAGATGTTACAACTTTGGCTACCTCCGTTGAGCAACAAAAAATAGAGTAACGCAAAGTGAAATAACGATGAAAGATTGATCACCTATCGGTTCATTTGATGATAGTAATTTATAGAAGAATAAAATGGACGTGGAACGCTTCACTTTATGATTCATAGTTCCGCACGACTACTACCTGTGTGCTTTGCTGGTACATGTAACATTCCATGTGTCCACCGTTTCTAAGCGGACTGGATCCACGATTGTGTTCCAAGTTAATAAAAATTGACATACTGGAACATAACGGAATTCTCCGGGTTGGCACTATGTAATGCATGCACGTTAAAATTTAATGATGGCACTTAAAAAAAAAAAAGAACCGAGTTGCCTTGACCTGAAGTATCATATTCTATATTGGCTATCTCTCCGCACTTCTTGTAGGATGGTCACTCCACTTATTAACATGAGCACACATTGAATTCAAAGTGATCGAAATTAATGCGTCTGCTTAGAAGAATACGTTGATGTTCTTCGGTCGCTCCTGTAAATTAGTTCTAATTCTAGATATAAATTAAAATTATGGTTAACAGTAGGTTAACAATTTTTTACTAAATGTCACTTTCTAGTTCTTAGTTTGCACTATAACAAGAAAGGTTTAATAAAATGATTGAAGAAACCTCAATAGTATCTTCAGCTTTTATTTTATTTTTGGATTAGGTGTTTATTTTTGCGCAAAAACTTCGGTTTGTTGTCTTGATTAAAAGTAAAATACTTGATGCATTTTGGCACTTCTACAGTCATTAGAGCTATTGTCTAAACTTAAGATTCCAGTCTCCGCTATAATCAGTCTTCCTACTAGATATTTTATGCAACTTATTATACTTGCAGCTACGCTTCTGAAAACTTAGTTTTGTGAAAGAGAATGCCAGCAAAGGAAACTCAAAAAAAAGAGCTAAAATATATATTTTAACAGGTAGTTAGGGAGCAATTAAAGCTCTAAACCTACAACTTTGCGTCTAAAACTGCAAACAATAGGCCTTTACAGTTAATTTTTTTTTACTCTAATTCGGTTTTTTAGCAAAAATAAAGTGACCCGTATTTTTTTTCTACAATGTTTCAGCCATCAATTTTTTTTAATCGCAAAATTGAACAAAAATGCAATAGAGTTTAAACGTCAGTCAAAGCCCGCGCTACATGACGTCAGACACCCCACGACCAATGAACAGCCGAGATTACTCGATGACAGCATCCCGCGTCACACTGTTAACAGCTGAGCTGCTGTCAGACGTACGTCCTGTCACTTGTCGCTAAGGAAGAAGAAAGAACGACGGTTTCAACAGTGTCGCGTTTTCTCGTTTCTCAGCGCAGAAACAAACAATGGTTACACCCACCGCGATAATATTTTTACTAATTTATTCCACTAGAGATTTTTTTTTTAATCTACCCTTACTCAAAGCATTCATATTTTTTACATATCTAACCATTTCCATACTTAAATAGTGACGCAACTGGCAAGAGGTAACAGACTCACCCTCATGTGGGTCTTAGGATACCAGGGTATAGAGGAAAATAAAAGATGAAAGAGGCGATGAACTAACTAAACGGGGCACGGAGGCCCCATCTATAAACTCGAAGAACATTTCAATAATGTCCCCTAACAGTTCTCAAATAGGATGTACTACTGTCTAGCTAATAAGGAAACACATTTTCAAATTTTAATATAGAAAACGTTTAAAAAATTAGCGAAACTAATATTTTTTACATACAAAATTGCTGTAATAACAACTGTAAATTTATTTACAAAATATTAACAATATTTTTTACGTATCACAATTTACATATTTTTGGTTAACAAATTTTCTCTTCTTCTTAT
Source organism: Schizotus pectinicornis (assembly GCA_951805265.1). Taxonomy (NCBI): domain Eukaryota; kingdom Metazoa; phylum Arthropoda; class Insecta; order Coleoptera; family Pyrochroidae; genus Schizotus; species Schizotus pectinicornis. The sequence goes on along the minus strand of OX638202.1, from coordinate 3,291,783 downwards.
TCTGGCACATAGAACTGTGCCAATTACAGCTGGTACAGCAGCAAGTAGCAACGTCGAACCAGTCCCCAAGATGTCGCTAATAACACCAGAAGTCACTGGCGTCAGAAACCTAGCAATTGACATGATACTGTTCGAAGTTCCCGATAATGACCCGCGATGCCTAATTTCGGACTTCCTCAACATCATTTCCATGCTAACGATACGTAATAACGTACAACTGACCGAAAACGGGGTCAAAAATAACAAAAACATTTGTATATTAGGCGCCAAATACAAACAAATAAAACTAATTGTCATCAACATGAAACAATGGACTAATCGTTTCGAACACGTCGTGCCATTTTTGTAAAACAAATCAGTAATGGAACACACGAAAAATCCCGAGAAAGTTCCCACGAAACTAAAATAAGAAATTGTGTAACCGATATGGCGCTGAGACAAATCAAACTGTTCTTTCAGATACATCGATTGTTGGGAAAAGTACATGGTGACTGAAAAACCAAATAAAAATCGCACAAGAAAACATTCCCATAACGCTCCCCAGTTGATGTCGGTAAAATCTGATATGGAGTTGGAAAATTCGGCTTTAATCCGCCCCCCTAACGACAGCTGAGTCGCCTTTTTCCTGGTTGTCCCCCCATTGCCGTAATCATCGCTCAATTGGGACATTAACACTAAAATTGAGTAAGTAAGTAGTAAAAGTTTTAACGCTATTAGTAAATTTACCAATATTGATGATAAATAAGGCACTTGTTATAGAGCAAACTAAGGAGAATCCGTTGCTCAATTCTGAAACGTGGCCGCCAATTACCGGTCCAGCTATGAAACCTATGGACCCAAAAGCTGCGGCTCGTCCAAAAGCACCCGCACGTTCTTCGCCCGGAAGTATATCAGTGATTATAGCTTTACAGATAGTTTGCGTGTGTTTTGTTACACCTACAACAACAAATCACAGTCAAAAATTACGAATTAAATTTTCTTAAATAAATAGAAAGTACCCAGGATAATTCTTGAAATCACTATTAGTACCATAGAGGTGGTTAGGCCCAAAAGTGCGTAACTTAAACTGCATATTGCCAACGTTATCAACAACACCGATTTACGATCTCGAATATCACTCCAGCTGCCCTAAAATATTAGTTTCTCCTCTTAATAAACCGTCAGGGGCGAAGGGTTAACAATAACTTACTATAATTGGTCCTGATAGTACTTGTAGGCCGGAATAAAGTGAGCTGATTAGACCTACAGTTAAATGGGAAGCACCTAAATCTCGAAGATAGTTGCTGAACAGAGGAAAAGTTATTCCAATCGCCAACAAGTCCTGCAACAATTATTGATTAATTATGTGATTTTTAGAGAAGTGAGAGATACTTGCCACTGAACAAATTGCGTAAATCAAATTTAAATCTTTGTTTTTGTTATTCATTTTAATTGGATAATTATTTAAGGACACTTCACGATGATAAAATAATATCACGACAACACAGTGTGGGTGGGATGATATGACGATTATCTTCAAAATTGCTGCCTAATCAAACAATTATTACGTATAAAAAACACACACAGCAATTGTAAGCAAATTAAGACTTTTTAGGTTATGTTTATGTTGACATTCTATCTGACAGGTGACATTTTGGTGCATAAATAAGAAAATGTCTAGAGGGACAGTAACCAAGGTCGCTAAAAAAAACATTGATTGATGATTGAATATTGAATAACCAATTCCGATGTTCTGAAGGAAATACCAAATAAAAGAGGTAGCTTAAGCCACTTCCATAATCAAATTCAAAAAAGTTTACATTTAAAGTTCACAGTACTTAAAGTGCTGTCGAACGGCTTCTTAATAAAGTGCCGTTAATGCGCGCGCAACACGCAAGTGATGTCATTATGGAAAGACGAGAGACTACAAAGATCGAACCACAGGATCGAACACGCAACGACTAGCGAAACGCTTTCGTAGAACCGGGCCTCAGAAAACTTTAAAAAAATTAAAAAAATTAATAAAAACGCTTCAGTAACCAGTACCAGTACAATATAATGGCTGCTTTAATTATTAGTCATAGGTACATTCTTGATTTACATTTTTAACTGTTGTTATTGAATTTAAGTTTTTTACTAAAAAAATTATTCTGCTATTATTATAAAACTTTGGGTGAACTGTTAGTCTTCTTTATCTTCTTCAAGTGGTGCTGTTCTGCTGTTTAGGATGCAATCTCTCGCAATATAGAGGCAGACAGTAATTGGCAATATGGTCAAAACTACGAAAGCTCGTGTCCCGGCGTAATTACATGCAATTCCAAATAAAGTAGGTACCGAAATTCCTAAGATAACAGTGATGGCCCTATTAGCGTTACATAAATGTTTATCGGCTTCTATCCCCAAGAATTCCCCCCAATAGGCTTCGATTATGACCCGCGTCATGATTATGGGTACGAGAATAATCAAGAAGCTTTCGTAACATGGAGCGTAGTACAATCCCATGATTGTGATTGCACAAGTTATCAAATTGTGATGGAAGAACTTTTTTGAAACGTAATTCGGAAAGTGGTTTTTAGCTAAAGGTGTCAGGAAGTTGGATGAAAAAATCAACATGTTTTGATAAGCAGTTGTAAATCCCAAAACAATGGGACCACTCTGGTAGTGGGCAGCGATGAGAAAAGAAAATTTGGAAAAATACACATCCAAGCTTCCATTGTAGAGAACTTTCAACAAGATCTTATCCCAATGTAATCTGTAGTTGATGTTTTTTAGACTTTTCAGTTTTTCGACCGCGTCTTTCTTGAACGAAGCCAAACAGTCCACATATTCCGACTCCTCTTTTCTGTAATCCACCTCTACGTATAGCAAGAGACCTACGAGAAAAAATTTTTTTTACAAATCTCTTAAACTGTAACTTACCAATATTTATAAATGACAAAACTGACGCGGCCAATGCGTTAAAAACGAATTTTTCCATGTAGTTGAAGAAGTAACCAGCAGAAACTGGCCCCACAACGATACCAGTGACAGCTGCTATATCAATTAAGTTTCTCATGGCAACATTGGTCGATCCAGATTCCTCTGTTAGGAAAGTGAGAGTTTTTGCGAATACCACAGTGGCATTTGTAAGTGCTGAAATTTAAAAAAAAATGATTTTGTTGAAACCTTGTTACAACACTTACAACAAATAAACCTGCATAAGAGGATCACCCAATAGGAGGTGGTGAAAACTAAAATCGAGTAAGACACGAAAGAAATTAACAAGCATAAGCAGAACGAGCATTTCTGGCGACCATAATAAAAAGTTTCGATTTTGGACTGAAATAAAATAAAATTAAAGAACAATAAAGTTTAGAAATAAAATTTGACTTACAATGACTACTTCCGAGAGGATTTGACAAGCAAAATTTCCAGATGTTAGGAGGCCTAGCACAATGTGGTTGCCGCATAGAGAGAAAATGTGGGGTGATAACACTGGAACTACAAGTCCCGTACACAGGGAGTCCTAAAATTACCACTTCTTAATTAGGCTTTTCTCACTTGAAAATTATAAGTTTTACGTACAAAGAAAACAATCAGAAGCAATAAAGTTCTGGAGTCAACCATCGCACTCAGCTGAAGAACGATCACAAGATCATTGAAAATTAGTGGTTAATGACTATTTCTTTTTCATGCTACAATGAATTTGGACACTCATGACTTGCCAAGGGTGTGATTTTGACGTTCACCACATCATTGCTCAATTATATTTTTTAATTAGTCAGTCCTGTTCGTAATTTGTAAGCAAAGTGCTTAATTTCTTGACAAACAATTATTCTAAGCTTAAAAAAAAATTCAGGAAGACAAGACAACAATATTACATGCTTCTCCCTTGAAAGTCTCAAACGCAGTTAATTGCAACTTTTTCGTCATTTAAAACTTGCATTAGTATTACAATTAGTTTTAAAATTAAAAAAAGGGTTTTTTGAGTAATTTGGTTGCTTATTTAGACTAATTACTAATTTACTATCTTATCATCAATTTAAATTTTGCCTCACGTTCGCCGCTTCCCTTTCTTCCGACAGAGGGCACTTATGTAGCTTACCAAAGTAACCAGAATAGATTTAAGTTTATAACGAAAAGTTGTAACGCTCAAGCAGCCTGAAGTAAATTGACTTTAAGACAATTTCTTAATTTTGAGACAATTACTGTATTACATTACAGAATTACGTTACATTCTCCAATTTTTCTTAATAATTAACTCGTTGGTGACACTGGAGATAGATGGCGCTGCCGGGCAAATTTTGAATTGACGTATCTGTCAAATCAATTTAACCTCAAAGTTATGGTAGTTTAGTTTCTTGAAGAAATTAATTTCAATGTTGTTCTTTCCTGTTGCGATCACTATTAACGGATATTTGACGATTCTGTTGGCCGTCGTGGCTGTGGTGGGTGACTACTTGGTGTTGCATGCGAAACTGCATCTGTTCCAGGCTCTCTTCGATAACGCCACACATGCCCTTATAGCTGCATTATCCTGGTTGATTGTTTGCATCAATGTTAGGTCGTCGTTCCACACCCAAAAATTATTCGAAATCGCACTATGTGCAGGTATTGCATCATTGATCGATGTCGACCATTTCGTTGCAGCCAAATCGTTATCTCTTAAAGTATTTTGCTTAATTGTCAAAATTTGTTATTAATTTTGATGTTCTAGGATGCTACTAATTTACACAATAAAAGACCACCACTTCATTGCTCGACATTACCTTTTGGTTTGTTGTTGATCGGTTTGTTGGTCAGTTACGTTTTTCAAGCGGATCTGTCTAAGAAAGTTTCGCTAATTGTCTTTACTGCTTTTGTTAGTCATCATACTAGAGATGCTACTAGGAGAGGATACTGGTTTTATCCCTTCGGGGCAACGCCTCCTATTCCATACTTTGTCTATATTGCCATTACTTGTTTTTTACCATATGTAATATGCTTTTTACAAATAACTTTTAAAGGAAGTTCTAGTTATGTAGGTAGGGAATCTGTGATATAATCTAGTTGCGTATCTAAAGTACATGTACTCTTAAAATACAAAAGTTTATTTTTAATTTTAGACGTTTATTTTTAATTTTAGAGGGTGTTTATTTATTATTAGGCCAGTGAATAGAGACATGATAACTAAAAAATTTAACATTAATTCTAACATTTTTTAAACTTTGCCGTGTAATGTGTAACGAATCGAAACGGAACTATAAAATTTTGCAAATCGATTAAAGGTCGACATCATTGTGAAAATCGGAAAAATTTAAATTAAGCGATATCTCGACGAAAAAAAATATAACATTGTTGCAAACTCGATAGAGTTTTTATTACAATATTTAAAATGCACAGCGAAATTTGCAAGAAGTTATGAATTAGGCATAATAATTAATTATCATTATTAACATTTTTTCAGTAAAAATATTAACATGGTTGCAAAACTAGAATCAACTTGCTAAAATCGCCTTACAAGACTTTGTAAATTTGCAACTCTATTCGGTGACGGCATGATTCATTTTTTATAATTTACAACAAAAACAAGAGTTATTTACGTAAAAACGATTCGAAAAAACATAACGTCTGTAGATGTCAATTGCAAATGACTGCATTCGTAAATGTTTATTAATGATAATTAATTATTATGCCTAATTCATAAGTTCCTGCAAATTTTGCTGTGCAGTTTGAATACTGTAATGAAAACTTTATCGAGTTGGCAACAATGTTATATTTTTTTTCGTCGAGATATCGCTTAAGTTAAATTTTTCCAATTTTTACAATAATGCCGACCTTTAATCGAGTTGCAAAATTTTATAGTTCCGTTTCGATTCGTTACACATTACACGGCAAAGTTTATAAAATGTTAGAATTAATGTTAAATTTTTTACCTACTCACTGTGAAGCTGAGGGAGGCGGATTTTTAAGAGTACCAATTGACAAGCGGCAAAAGAAATGTTACATGACTTTTAGTTTTATTTAAAACCTTTCATTAATATTATTCGATAATCTGGAAAAAAAATTTTGTTTTTGGAACACTTTTAACGTTACAGGTTTTATCTCAACGACAAAATTTTGGGGCCAATTTTATAAATTTTTTTCCAAAGTTTATAGTTTGCTTTACAAGATTCCAAAGTATTATTTCATAATATGATATAGCAGATGTCCATTTTGAAAGGAAACGGGCATTTTCTGCTAAACTATACAGTCCATGTAAAAAGTTTTTATTACACAAAATAGTTTTCCCAAATATGCTTTTCAACCTTTTTATTTACTTGTCATTTAATCAGAACTGATTATTATTGACTTTATTATTTTAAATAAATTTTCACCAATTTCCGGTAGATAATTTCATTCTGAATCAAACAATGTATTACAAAGGGGCAGTTGTTTACCTATCGTATGGTAGGTACAAAGCTATAAAATGTATATTCTTAGTATTTCTGGAAATTTTTCTGGTATGACCATGAATATGAACCAAGATAATTATTTTAAAATTGGCGCCATTCTTGAATAGTTTTTTTTTATTTACGCTTCTCACCGCTGCCGTGCCAGCCCAGCGCCACTTTCACTTTATCCTCTATTGTTGAATGTTAATAATTGTTCTTTGTTTGGATTTTGCAGGATTCATTATTATATGTTTGTATCACGAACCTCAGTATACATAACAGTAGTGTATTATATTCCGGCATTGGTAAATACGAATTTTTTCTGATTATATAAATTTTATTTCTAACTTTTTAGGATTGTGCTTTCTACTATTGAATATAATGTCGACAATGCTTGTACCAAAAGTCTTGTTAAGAAGGTGTGATCCCAACATTAAATATCACTGTTCCCAATGTTCGTATACCTCCCAGTGGCTCTTTGCATTCAACGCCCACAAAAAGCGATGCTATGGAAGCATTTTCCAGGACTCCTTCGACTGCTTTGAAGAAATTGATGGCTACCAATGCAAAATTTGCAGCTGCAAAACCGGATTTTTGGTGCAATTGTTCCAACATCAGAAAAGGAATCGATGCACCCCATTACCTTCGGAAGACGTAAAAATCGACCTCGAGCATGGCTTCATCCAACAAAAACCGCTGGATATCAAAGTCGAAATACAAGAGTTTGGTGGAGAAGAATATCAATGTGTTTATTGTGGATTAGTGGCTTTCTCTGCACTTTTCCTATTAGAACATTTGAAAAATTGTGAAGCCGCAAAGCTTGATGAATTTTGTAAGCATACTTCAAACAATCAAATCAAATGGTTTAAATGTTTCAATTGCGAGTTTCAAGCCAAACGTAAGAGCGAATTGAAAAAGCATCTAACCATACAACACAAGGTTGGGAATAAAGATGTGTGGTTTAAATGCAAGGATTGTCTTTATAAAACGCGACTGAAGGGGAGCCTGAAAAAACATCAACTCCGTAAGCATGCTTCCTACGATAAAATCAAATGGTTTAAATGTGACAATTGTGTTTATAAAACGCGGCTGAAGAATGACCTGAAAGAACATCACCTCCGTATGCATGTTTCACATGATGAAATCAAATGGTTTAAATGTGACAATTGTGACTATCAAGCAAAATGTAAGAGCTATTTGAAAAAGCATCTCACTAATAAACATCTTGCAAATGATAAAGGTGTGTGGTTTGAATGCGAGGATTGTGTTTTTAAAACGCGATTTAAAGATAACCTGAAAAGACATCAAACCAAGCACAGTGTTGGGAATGAAGTTGAATGGTTTAAATGTGACAATTGTGTTTATAAAACGCGACACAAGGACTACCTGAAAACACATCAAGTCCTTAAGCATGCTTCACATGATGAAATCAAGTGGTTTAAATGTGACAATTGTGTTTATAAAACGCGGCACAAGGTCTACCTGAAAACACATCAAGTCCTTAAGCATGCTTCATACGATAAAATCAAATGGTTTAAATGTGACAATTGTGAGTATCAAGCAAAATCTAAGAGCTATTTGAAAACGCATCTAACCCGTAAACATCTTGCAAATAATCAAGGTGTGTGGTTTGAATGCAAGGATTGTGTTTATAAAACTCGACGTAAACAGAGCCTGAAACAACATCAACTCCATAAGCATGCTTCACACGATGAAATCGAGTAGTTTAAATGTGCAAATTGTGCTTATCAAGCAAAAATTATATCTACTTTGAAAAAGCATATCATTAGTAAACATATTTCTAAGAATACCTAAGGACTATTAGCAGACAATCCATATTTTTAGTTACTTTTATATCTAAATATGTAATGTGATGTATGTAATTAGGTACATATAATACAACTTATGTTTTACTAGTTCATTATTGTTTAATAATGGCTTGGATACAAGATTCATTATGATATCTATAATGCCCGGGCGGGCCATAAAGTAAAATACATAACAACGAAACTTGCATAGCAACGAGCTTTTTCCAGAATGTCTTGCGGAATTTCAATAAACTCGTCGTTCATTTTGACAGTAGGTAAACCACTTTGTTTACAAAAATAAAAAATACGTATCTCTTAATACCACATTCATCGGCCACCTTATAAATTATGTCGAAACTTTTTTATCCATTATTATAGTCGTAATTTTATGGAACAGATTAGTAAATTATGCACCACGGGCATTACTTGATGTTTATACCTCTCGGGCGACTTTAAAAGCCTTGAGTCAGAGACTCTTGGAGGACGTTAGCATCTACATAATGCTTTGGTACATAAATAACAATAATTGATATTAGCCAAGTTTTGTTGTTCATTTGTTAAATAAATTCTGTATTTGGAAATTAGCCAGGTAAGGTCAATGCCAGCCAAAAAGTAGTGGCTAATATTGAATCTGTTGAAGTATAAGAAACCGTTAAAAATTTACTTTACAAAATAAGAATGACAGATGTTCGAGGTGTTTTGCTGCTTATTCATTGGTTTGTGGGATTCACCGGCTTGGCTTTTAAGTAGGGTAAGGTAATTATGTGATACTTTTCTAAATAATTTTGACGACATTGTCTATCGTCGCATCTATACCGCATCCTTAAATACTCTTCTATGTTTTTTCGTTCGCTGCACGAGTATGCCAAGTTAGCAGAGTATGTTAAAGCAAATAACTAGTTGTAACAACTTATGTACCATATTCTTGCGAAATAAAACTAAATTTTTTTCCTAAATTTCTAAATTTATTTAGATAAAAGTTGGCAATAAATTAATTTCATTATGTAGTCTATATGGTGGATGTTGAGAAAGGGGCGGCTGATGGCTTGGGGCCTAGGGCGGCCGAGACTGCAAATCCGCCACTGACGACATTACCTATTCTATTTCTATAGGGTAGGTAATACCACATAAAAAATAGTGCTAATTTAAATATTTATTATTTTCAATAATAACGAGGAAGAAGAGGTTGATTTAGACCCGTCTTCTTCGTCAACATTAACTTGCGCTTCTTTTACCCAAAGGTGCATCTTCAAAGTCCAAACGTTTTAAGTCATATGATAACGGAAAAGAAAACTGGACTTGCGGAAATTGCAACGTCAACTTTTCCACGGACGTTAAACGAAAAACTGGTGCCAATTGGGTACAATGCTCCTTTTTACCATAAAACCACACTACCTGCCAAGAAGACTTTGAAAATGAAGAAGATGAGGGGGATATCCATATGTGTAAGAGTTGTGAAACCTTAGATGACAGGCATCAGTGATTTTTTTTAATAATAAAATTTACTATTTTTTACAATTTTTATTCTTATCACGACATTACCTAGCCCATAACACAACATTAAAGTTCTTATAACGACATTACCGTCAATTTCTGTATGAACAAAAATTACTATAGAGAATTTATGTTTTGTTATTTGTGGAAATTTTTCTTATACCGGGTGTCCCAGAGCAGGCGGGTCATAGGGAAATAGCACGCAAAATTATATTTTGGAAATAATATCTCCCCAGGTAAAATTACGTAAAAACTGAAAGTGTGAGAGGGGTTACTGAATAGAGGGGCACATTAAGTTGTAAAATTCATAGCAAATTGCGATTTGGAAACTTGGGAAATAGAATTTTTAAAATACTACATGTCACGACTGATTAAGTACTAGCGTGAAGAAAATTTCAACAAATTCCAAACATCGAGGTCCTGGGTTCACATCCCATCCAATGTTTTCACTTTTTTTCGTTTTTTTTCAACAATAGTTAGAAATAAGAAGCTCAGTAACTTTCTAATCATTTAAAAAAAAACGTTTTAATTTCAATGAACCTGTCAAGAAACTAACGTAGCAAAACAAACAACTTTAACCACTACACCACCGAGGCAGGCGTTGAAATTTTCTTGGCGCTAGTACTTAATGAGGCGTGACATGTAGTATTTTAAAAATTTTATTTCCCAAGTTTCCAAATCGTAATTTGCTATGAATTTTACAACCTAATGTGCCCCTCTATTCAGTAACCCCTCTCACACTTTCAGTTTTTACGTAATTTTACCTGGGGAGATATTATTTCCAAAATATAATTTCGCGTGCTATTTCCCTATGACCCGCCTGCCCTGGGACACCCGGTATGACCACGGGTGACCCAAGATAATTATTTTAAAATTAGCGCCATACTTTAGCTCCGCCTTCATTTTAGTCATCCGTCATTGGTCCATTGTTTTTTTTTACGCTTCTCGCCGCTGCCGCGCCAGCAGCGTTGCCAATTTTAGCAAAATTTCTCTATATTAGGGAAATTTGGAACGGTTTAGGGAAACTATTATATTATCTAGAAAAATTTGACTTTAGTTCCTATTGCAAATAATTTTATTTTAAATAAAATGTTGCGGCGCTTCGCTCGCTTTTCACTACAAAAAGATAACAAATTTTTGAATCTAGGGATGAAAACTTTTATCTAGGGAAATATTTGCCGATACAGAGAGAATTTAAATGTTGGCAACGCTGCGCGCCAGGGCCATGTGCCACTTCATTCTCCATTGTTGATTGTTTGGATTTTGCAGGATACACTATTGTTATATTTTCGTATCACAAACCTCCTTATACAGAACAGTTGTGTATTATATTCCGAAATTGGTAAATAAGCATTTTTTCTGTTTATTTAAATTATTTTTCTAATATTTTAGGATTGTATTTTTGCCATTGAAAATAATGTCAACAATGCTTGTACCAAAAGTCCTGCCAACGCGGTGCGATCCCAAGTACCACTGTTCCCAATGTTCGTATTCCTCCCAGTGGTTCTTTGCATTCAACGCTCACAAGAAGCGATGTCATCGAAGCATTTTTCAGGACTCCTCCGACTGCTCTGAGATTGATGGCTACCAATGCAAAATTTGTAGCTGCAAAACCGGATTTTTGGTGCAATTGTTCCAACATCAGAAAAGGAATCGCTGCACCCCATTACCTTCAGAAGACGTAAAAATTGACCTCGAGCATGGCTTCATCAAGCAAGAACCGCTGGATATCAAATTCGAAATACAAGAGTTTGATGGAGAAGAATATCAATGTGTTTATTGTGGATTAGTGGCTTTCTCTGCACTTTTCTTATTAGAACATTTGAAAAGTTGTGAAGCCGCAAAGCCCAATGAAAGAAACCAAGATTGTGGGAGCAATTTAAAGCAACACCACAATGAGAAAGGTAAAATGTTTAAATGCCAAGATAGTGACAATCAAAGGAAATATAAAGGCAATTTGAAAACACATCGAACCTATAAACACATTGCAAATGATAAAGGTGTGTGGTTTCAATGTGACAATTGTGTTTATAAAACGCGGTTTAAGCACGACCTGAAACTACATCAACTCCGTAAGCATACTTCACATGATGAAATCAAATGGTTTAAATGTGACAATTGTGACTATCAAGCAAAATGTAAGCGCTATTTGAAAAAGCATCTAACTAATAAACATCTTGCAAATGATAAAGGTGTGTGGTTTGAATGCGAGGATTGTGTTTTTAAAACGCGATCGAAGGATAACCTGAAAAGACATCAAACCAAGCACAGTGTTGGGAATGAAGTTGACTGGTTTGAATGTAAAGAATGTGTTTATAAGACGCGATGGAAGTACCAACTGAAAGAACATCAATTCCGTAAGCATGCTTCACATGATGAAGTCAAATGGTTTAAATGTGACAATTGTGTTTATACAACACGATACAAGAACTGCCTGAAAGAACATCAATTGCGTAAGCATGCTTCACACGATGAAATCGCATGGTTTAAATGTGACAAATGTGAGTATAGAGCGAAATCGAAGAGCTATTTGAGAAAGCATCTAACCCGTAAACATCTTGCAAATGATGAAGGTGTGTGGTTTGAATGCAAGGATTGTGTTTATAAAACGCGACAGAAGGATAAACTGAAAAGACATCGCACCGTGCACAATGTTGGGAATGAAGTTGAATGGTTTGAATGCAAGGATTGTGTTTTTAAAACTCGACGTAAACAGGACCTGAAAGAACATCAACTCCGAAAGCATACTTCACACGATGAAATCAAGTGGTTTAAATGTGAAAATTGTGCTTATCAAGCAAAAGTTAAATCTACTTTGAAAAAGCATATCAAAAGTAAACATATTTCTAAGAATACCTAACGACTATTAGCAAACAATCCATATTATTCGGTTCTTTTATAACTAAATGTGATGTATATAATTACATATAATATAATTAATTAACGAGCTTATGTTGATATTAGCCATATTTACTTGTTAATTTGTTAAATAAATTCTATATTTGGAAATTAACCAGTTAAGGTCAGCCAGAAAGTAGCGGTTAATATTAGATCTGTTGAAGTATCATAACAAACAGTTAGATATTTATTTATCAATGTAAAATAAGAATGACAGCAGTAGAAATACAAGTTAATTATTGTGATAAGTACCGTGTTTGTCAGCATTTAATAAAATTGGATCAAAGTGCATATTTTTTATCTCACTTTTTTAAACACTCATCTGCCATGTTAAATTGTACAGAATACCGTGATTTCCATCTACATTGATTTCACAACGAGAAAACAACATCTAAATAGGTATTACACAGAGCGAGTTATCCAAAACGATTGAAAGTGACTGTAATGAATGGAAGAATCCATTCATTTGCTTTGGACACTCACTTGACGAATGGCAACTGTCAGTGACGTTCTAGATGGTTTGCTCATTCATTAGTTCGTGGGATTCACCGACGTGGCTTTTAGGTATTGTCCAATAAAATTCAGTGGCTTTCATGACTAAATAATAATCAATTGAAGTTGTGTATATCATTAAATAAGTGACGCGAGATTGAATGTGATCGGCTTTACAAAAGGAGTATAACGTTATTTTCGGATTTTCGGTCCACAGTTTGTACCCGCGTTTTTGCGTATTTTTAATTTCTTTCCCAAATTAAACTTGTGATATTTCTAAATATATACCTTCCTAATAGCACCCATATTGTATCTTGTTATGCTTGGACTTGTGTTAAAAACAAACGAAATTATTATTAAATTGTTATCGTAACGTCACCGGGTTCCTGTTAACATTTGTTGCCTTGAACTTGGAGTCACTAAAAATTATAATTATTGCATTTTTCTTCTGGTTTGTTAATAAGAAATTAGATGTATTACATAACACTGAGATTTTAAAATTTAAGAAACTTCCAGAACGGTTATGAAGTTTATTTGCGATTTTTTTATATGCAATTAGAGTCCTAGTTGTAGAAAAGAGAATTAAGTGATTAAGACAATACATCACACTTGCCCAGAAAAAAATACTCAAAGTTGTAGAGCCAGTATTAACATTAATATTTTGTTAGTAAAAACAGTCCAAAATTGTTTCAATTTCATATGGGTGGAATGACTTTAATAGCTTTTTCCTTTCCCCAGATACGGTCAAAATGAATCACCCTGTATATTTGTATTTACAGTACATTTGCATACTACGGAACCTCACAATTCACAGACATGGTTACGTAGGTGTACCTATAACTTATGCATATGATTATTTACTGCAACTTTTTGCATGGTAGGTACCTATGGAATGTGCATTTGCAGTATTTCTGTAGCTTTATCTGATATAATCATAAATATGACCCCAAGATAATTATTTTAAAATTGACGCCATTGTTAAACTCGGCCTTCATTCTAGTCATCCGTCATTGGTCCATTCTTGCCGTTTTTCATTTATGCATTTCGCCGCCAGCGTTGCCAACCTTAGGGAAATTTCCCTATATTAGAGAAATTGAAAACCGTTTAGAAAAACTATTATATTATCTAGGGAAATGTTACTTCAGTTAAATGGCGAGTAATTTTATTTTAAATAAATTTTTTTGCCTTCAACGCTATTTTGCTTGCTTCGCTCGCTTTTTACTAGAAAAAGATACCATATTTTTGAATTTAGGGATGAAAGCCCTTATCTAGGGAAATATTTGCCGACACAAAGGGAATTTACGTTCACTGGAATTTACAGAACTGAATGTTGGCAACGCTGTTCGCCGCGCCTGGCGCCCGACTTGACAAATACTTAGGAGCATTAGCAGACAATCTATATTTTTAGTTACTTTAATATCTAAATATGTAATTACATATAATACAACTTATGTTTTACTAGTTCATTATTGTTTAATAATGGCTTGGATACAAGATACATTATGATATCTATAATGCGCGAGCGGGCCGTAAAGTTGTATTTTGGCCCTTGGGCCATAAAGTAAAATACATAACAACGAAACTTGCATAGCAACGAGCTTTTTCCAGAATGTTTTGAGGAATTTCAATAAACTCGTCGTTCATTTTTACAGTAAACCACTTTGTTTACAAAAATAAAAAATACGTATCTTTTAATACCATATTCATAGGCCACCTTGTAAATTGTATCGAAACTTTTTTATCCATTATTATAGCCGTAATTTTATGAAACAGATTAGTAAATTATGCACCGCGGGCATTACTTGATGTTTATGCCCCTCGGGCCTCGGAGGGCATTAGCATCTACATAATGCGTTTGGTAAGTACATGAATAACAATAATAAACGAGTTGATATTAGCCAAGTTTAATTGTTTATTTATTAAATAAATTCTGTATTTTTTGAAAATTAACCAGATAAGGTCAATGCCAGCCAAAAAGTAGTGGCTAATATTGAATCTGTTAAAGTACAAGAAACCGTTAGATATTTATTTTACAAAATAAGAATGACAGATGTCCGAAGTGTTTTCCTGATTTATTGGTTCGTGGGATTCACCGGCTTGGCTTTTAAGTATCTTTTGTTGAATAAATTCCGGTGGCTATCAAGACTAAGTAGTAATCAATAAAAATGTAAAGTTAGGTTTATCATTGTGACTCGAGATTTATGCCCGGTTTCACAAACGATCATTAACGTAATGATGGTTTAATGGTTCATTAAAAATTTATTGCAAGGCTATCCCCCAATTTTTGAGAATTTGAAAAGTTCCAATGAGAATGTCTGTCAAATATCAACAAATTGCAAACAAATAATCCAGGAACAATATTTGTTATGAAAAATGTTTATTTGCGTTAGCTTTGCCGATACACACAAATTATAAATAGGAGGAAACTATTAAAATTAAGCAATTTAACTCTGTTGTTGTTGCTGCTGCTGCAACTTCATCTCCACAATTTCAACAATAGCATCTCTAATTTTACTTTTCTCCAATCCCAGGTATTGTATCTTTTCCATCTGTTCAGTTACAAATTGAGTTTTGCGTTTGAAGTAGTCCTTGGCGGCTTCAAGATCCTGAAATTATCCAATATTATAACCAAACCCCGAAAATAGATGTATGGACCCACTTTCTCGGCGTAATATCTTGTTCCTATATCAATAATAACGTTATTGGTATCGTGCAGTTTCCCAGGAACATACATCTGAATTTTGGTTAAGTTGAAATTAAACAAATTAAAATATGTATTGTGATTGTTATGAAAGGATACAGATCCAGTTAACGGGACCATTATGTCTTTCCCCTCGGATTCGGGGGTGATTTTCTCCAGAGTCTCTCCCGAATTTTGAAATTTTGTCTGTGCTACCTTAAGAGACGTCAGGGAATCTTGAAACACCGTCAGCTCCTTAAGAATATCAATAAATAACAAAACAGACATGCAAGGTTTGAGGTTATGTTACGCACTTGGTCCAGTTGCTGTTTTAACGTCGATAATTGCTGAATGTTTAACGTGGTCAAGTCCACTTGTTTCATGTTGGGTTGTTCGCTCGCCGAAATTTGGGCCATTTTGGTAAATTGCTATAAAAGGCGATGTATCACAACCCCACAGAATTGACTAATTAATTAATTCAGCCAGACAGAAATTCACAACTGTCAGCTGTCAAAAAAGCACCAATTGCCAAAAATAAAAGCCGACAACGTAACAAATTAGAAATAATGCTAAGTAGTTGTTTTTCACAACAGCTTAGTAACAAGAAGCATGAAATTATGTTAAGCTTTAAGGTAGCAATTGTTTGGAGTCACTTAAAGATTAGTTTTTTTTTTCGTACAGAGATAATTTTGCTGTTATCATTGACTAAGACTAACCACTAGTGGTTTGTGTGCGGCTTGATGTTGGCTGCACTTCTGTTGTCATTGGTAACAGCATTTGATTATCTCTTGTCCAAACTTTCATATTTGACAGACATTTATCTATGACAGACATCACAAATTCAAATAAAGAATTAAAAAAAGCGTTAAACACAAACGAAAACAGGGCTTCAAAACCAAAAACAACGTAGAAAAAACGCTGGTATTAAGTACTGGTGATAAAGAATTCGTTTCAACAAAATTGTGGGAACAATTTAAAGCAACACCAAAACGAGAAAGGTAAAATGTTTAAATGCCAAGATAGTGACAATCAAACGAAATATAAAGACAATTTGAATACGCATCGAACTTATAAACACATTGCAAATGATAAAGGTGTGTGGTTTGAATGCAAGAATTGCGTTTATAAAACGCGATACAAGGGGAACCTGAATAAACATCAACTCAAGCATGCTTCACACGATGAAATTAAATGGTTTAAATGTGACAATTGTGAGTATCGAGCAAAATATAAGAGCAATTTGAAAACCCATTTAACAACCATGCGCTTTGTTGGGAATAAAGTTGTGTGGTTTGAATGCAAGGATTGTGTTTATAAAACTCTACGTAAAGGGAACCTGAAACGACATCAACTCCATAAGCATGCTTTACACGATAAAATCAAGTGGTTTAAATGTGCAAATTGTGAGTATCAAGGAAAATGTAAGAGCAATTTGAAAAAACATCTAACCATGCACGCTGTTGGGAATAAAGTTGTGTGGTTTGAATGCAAGGATTGTGTTTTTAAAACGCGATTAAAGGGGAACCTGAAAGTACATCAACGGCGTAAGCATGCTTTACACGAAAAAATCTAGTGGTTTAAATGTGCAATTGTGCTTATCAAGCAAAACTTACTTTGAAAAAGCATATCATTAGGAAACATATTTCTAAGAATACTGAAGGACTAAGCAGACAATCCAAATTTTTTGTTACTTTTGTATTTAAATGTGATATATGTAATTACATATAATCTAATTAATTAACGAGCTAATAGTGATATTAGCCAAATTTACTTGTTAATTTGTTAAATAAATTCTATATTCGGAAATTAACCAGCTAAGGTCAATATCAGACAGAAAATAGCGACTAATATTGGATCTGTTAAAATATCATTACAAACAGTTAGATATTTATTTATCAATGTAAAATAAGAATGACAGCAGTAGAAATACAAGTTAATTATTGTGATAGGTACCGTGTACTTCAGCATTTAATAAAATTGGATCAAAGTGCAAAAATTTTTATCTCACTTTTTTAAACACACTCGTCTGCTATGTTAAATTGTACAGGATACCGTGATTTCCATTTACATTGATTTCACAACGAGAAAACAACATGGTAATAGGTATTATACAGAGCGAGTTATCCAAAACGATTGAAGGTGACTGTAATGAATGGAAGAATCCGTTCATTTGCTTTGGACACTCATTTGACGAATGGCAATTGGCAACTGTCAGTGACGTCCAAGGTGTTTTGCTCATTTATTGGTTCGTGGGATTTACCGACGTGGGTTTTAGGTATTATTCAATAAAATCCAGTCACTTTCAAGAATAAGTAATAATCAATTGAAATTTCAAGTTATGTAGGTATATCATTAAATCCGTGATGCGAGATTGAATAGGGTGGGTTTTACAACAGGAGCATAACGTTATTTTCCCGACACTTTGTGTCTACGTTTTTTTATAACACTGGTATCTTAAAATTTTACATATTCTTTTAAGAAACTTTTAGAACTTTTGTCAGGTAATTATTTCGTCATTTGTGGTACCGGTCAGTGATGAATTTTTTCACAATTGGACAGAGGAACTCAAAATCTTTCTATGCTCACGCAAAAATACAAAAAAGTTGCTACTTCTTTGAACACAAAGTCGATGTATGTCAAAGCGATTTCAGGTTTAATTGTTGTTTTCGTATTCTTTCTTTTTCTTTACTTCTGGGTTTTGTAAATAATTATGGAACTAGAAGACGAGGAAGGCTAGGAAGGCCAGTAGAGGTGCACCAACCACCCCCCTGACTGAGTCTCTTATACATCTTTGGTTTGTTGATCACAACTATTTCACAAGATTAATAGTTTGGTGATAGTGTTTTATAATTATTTAAAAATAAATCTGTGTACATGTGCTAAAAGTTATTTACAACAATAAAACATGGTTTTATTCTTATTCACGTTCTATTAAATTTCTTAAACATCATCATCAGAACATTCATATTCAATAAAATAATTCTTCAGGTGGTTTTGTGCCGAGTCTTGCTTTTCGTAGTTTTTAATAAGTTTGTTGACAACAGCATTCCCTGACTGAGCTGTTTTCGCGCCTTTTGTTTCACATTCTTCATCTACAAAAAAATAAAAAATAGTAGAAGTCTGACATAACACTAACCAAACAAACCTGAGGCAATTATATCAAATGAAGTTGTGTGGTCCCTTAATACGACGTAAATTGTTGGGTACTCAATTATGGTTCTATTCCTTAAACACTCCGCTAAAGTATCTGTCATTTCTAGTTCGTAAAATTTATGTCCAGGTTTTTGCTCCGCTTTCAATAATAATTTAATGCCCGTTAAATTGGCAGATTGGTAGTACTCCAATTTTGTTTGCAGCTCCTTGTCTTCTTGACCTAAATACTTATGTAAAATAGCACTAAGCCTAGTGCTTTCCGGCACTTGTTCTTGACACCATGTGAAATTTTCGGCGTTTACAAACACCCATTCTATGTGCCATAGTAGTTCATTTGTCTCAGGGACAAATCGAAGTGAATTATTTTTCCTTTTTTCAAAATGCGGAGGTAAGAATTTTAGCATTATATTTCGCGCCGTTGCTTCTTTCTGCAACCTCTGAAGTTGCTGCAATTAAACCGAATAAAATATTTTAATTAGAAATATTACGAGTTCTTCTTACTTTAGGAAATTTACTTCTTATGTGGAGCTTGCGTTTTTTCGAACTTTCGACAACTCGGGTAACTTCTTCTAATAGTCTGTAGTCACTGGATAGGTCAAAATTTGTAAATTTGTTAAGGGGGATGAACTTTGTCCGATTTCTTTGGCCATCACATTCGATTTCGGTTTTGTGAATTTTGCTGCAGCTCAATGAACAAGTTTTAATTTCACATTTTGGACATGTATACTTGGCGTTGTTAGAGGCACAAACTTCGCACGAGCCCAACCTGGAAAAAAACATCAAAACTAACCTGAAAAATTGATCAATAGAATTACCTCAAATTCGATGTTGCAGTTTCGGGACTATTAACCAAACCCTCAACATGTGGAACAACATGCGCTTCCATTTTATTGTAAAGAAATCTAATAAACTTTAATAATGCAAATTATTAGAAATACAATGTTATTAGTGATGAACACGTGGTCGATCAACGTGATTTCACAGTGCAGTCATACCAACTATAATATAATAACCAACATTAGGTCGTGTGCCGTGGTCTGTGGTGGTGTTATGTAGTGTTATGGTTTTAGGTTGGTACTACGCGGCGCGTCAACTGTCAACTGCGACCGTGTTGACATATGCATATGACATATGAGTTGTTACTTTTGTATTTATATTTACCTTTATTCTAATCACCTTAATATACCTAGATAGTAAGTGAATGTGAGCGTTTCTCTCCACCCACGCATTCCGTCCATACGTAACGCTTGGGAAATTTATTCTTGCAATATTTTGAAAGAACTGCAAAACTGAAGCACACATGGACCCCTCTCTTGGAAATTGCAACTCTGCATTATATCAAACACATAGGTAGTGGGGTTCTCACAAATATTTACAACTATGCATATTAAACTAGTTGTACAAGTTGTAATCATCAATGGTAATGGATCTGCCAGTGCCTATCCTACATGCTTCAAGTGCCCCAAATGTGGTAGTGAAACAGATATGGAGGCCATGACATGTATTCCTTGAAGTTTCTCTTGGGAGTTCCCAACAATTTGCCAAATCCGATGATGCCAAGCAACAATCCATACTATGTATATTTATTATATCTATTAATACATAATATACATATTTATATAATGGTTGCATTATTGACACCAGTCCCTCCCGTGTCCTTCATGAATGGCAGAAGGGCCATCATCAGAATAATAGAAAACATAGTGACAGAGTTCACTCTGTAGTTGGTTGTACCTCAGCTTTGTACTGGAGTCTCATATTCCGTATCGCAAATATTATTGTCGATAATACACTACATCGTCCAAATTTCAATTGAGCCATGTGAAATCTATTGCTATATAGATGGTGGATAGTCACTTTATTGCCTGAAGATTTAATTCATTGAGCTGAGCAAAACTTAAGATGTAGATGTTATGTTTTGCCCAATTTTGATGCAGCACAATGAACACGTTATAGTTTCACATTTTGATTATACAACAATAAATAATCTAATAAAATTTCATAAAACTTTTTAACATTGTAACATATTCTGTTGTAGCCATATTTTGTCTTTACCCCATAAGGAATTTAAGCATATTTTTGCAACAGCCCTCTTTCCAGGGTTATTTTCTATTTTACCCAATTCAATACCTAGATTTTCTTTTACAGCTTTTCTATATCCCTCTTCTGATTCAAAATCGTCCTGCCAAGAACTTGTTTCTAATTTAATTTTCATAAACGCTTTAACATATTCTTTAAAATTAAAATTTGATGATTTTTTGTAAAAATGCCAAACTTCATCAATAGTTATTATTTTGTAACCCTTTTCAATTGCTTTTTCTACATCGTTCGTACACCAAGTTCCTCTGATAATTCTTTGAGATTCTGTATGAGAACATTTATCTTTTTGATTATTTAATTTTGCACACAATTGATATAATGGAACTGTTAGTTTTTTATCACCACATTTGGTTTTATTCTTAACAGGTAAAACGGGGTGATACAAACCTTTTGGTGGTAAGATTGCACATTTTATTAAACCATAGGTACCAATCTGAATTATACGTACGAGGTTAGAATATTTTAGTAGGATGTCCAACTGGATAATGATCGTAACATTGTACTGTTGGATATAAACTGCAAATATCTATATATTTCATTTTCTTCTCCTTAACGCGCAATTTTGTTGCATTCGTTCTTCCTCCAAAGAATGTGTTTCTAGGATTAAGTTCTTCCAATTCCTTAATTTCTTCTTGAATTTGTTTCATTTCTTTCTTATATTCTTTTGACTTTGTCCACTCACATTCCCACATTTCTATTAAGTTATAACCAGCTTTTTTTAATTGCTCGCTTCTTTCTATTGTTTTCTCATAAAGATCTTCCATAGTTGTTTTATGTAACTTAAACCATTTCTAAAAGTTGAATTAACTGCACCAGGGAGA
Organism: Schizotus pectinicornis; assembly: GCA_951805265.1. Taxonomy (NCBI): domain Eukaryota; kingdom Metazoa; phylum Arthropoda; class Insecta; order Coleoptera; family Pyrochroidae; genus Schizotus; species Schizotus pectinicornis. The sequence goes on along the minus strand of OX638202.1, from coordinate 3,269,966 downwards.
TAAACCACCTGTAGAGCTGATGCATATAACTCAAAATTGGAGAAAAAGTTAAGAAGTGTTGTAAGATTTGTGGTCTATTGATTCGCTATTCTTAATTGGAAATGTAGCTCAAAAAATATAGAAGCAATCTCTTTTAATGTTATCTTATATCAGTCTCAGTGGAATTTGAAGAAAAATGGACGTCACTCTTTTTTACTAAGAAATTATTGACTTAAGAGGTTTTATTTAGAACTTTAGATCTGATTTACGTTATGCTGTACAACATTATACAACTTATTTAAAATATATTTTTCAATAAAAAATTTGTTTTTAATTTCCTCTTTAGTAATTATGCTTCAAAATTAATATTTAAGCATCTCCAAATGCCTTGTAATTACCAATTAACAGTCCTATTTGGTTACAGAAGCCAGCAAGTTTCTCCTTACATATAGAGCAACATGTGTTGCCTACCCTGCAATAAATTTATTTATGATCATTGTTTATAGTAGTAAGAAGGCCCCTTCAGAACACTTTGTTTTTTTAAGCATTTTGCCCTGTTTTTAAGGTATATTTAAAAATTAACATTTTTAAGGAAAACACCCCGATTTTCAATATTAAACAGAAAAGCACAAAAAAAATCGTGAAAACCCCCCGATTTTCAAGGGTAAACTGAAAAGCAGAAAAAATCTTCAAAACACCCCCGATTTTAAGGTATATTTTAAAATTAAGATTTTATAAGTAAGTAGGAACTTGCATATTTAAAAAATTGTGATATTAATGTCTAGTTGCTCTATTAATATTAGACATTACAATTTTTAATAAAATTACAAAGATCAAAATCCAGTTTAGCACATTCACAATTATCCACGCTGTATTGTACTCGATACTTTAAGGGCATTCCAATTAACTGCTTATCTTTAACACTAACGTTAGGGGGCACAACCTTGAGAATTTCTTCAAAATCTTTTTTTGCTTCCTCATGGGTACAAACTTTTTGTAGGTCTGGTTTGTACTCATAGAGAACTTCCCAGCTGCATGGATGTTCGTGATTCACAAAGCATTTATTAATTGCAACAATCCTCATGTCTTCAGGGCACAGAAACTCAAAAATAATCTTTGTTTTTGTAATATCCGCAATATATGCGCAGTCCACGAGTATACCTAAAAATATTGTTAAATATAGTGACGATTAATAAACTTAACTGCTTTATACTCACTTGCTCGAAGACTGTATCCCCTTAAAGATTTAAATGGTATCGGTAGGGCCGCCATGCCCACAGGGGATCGTGTGCTAAAAAATGTAACTATATATGTATATAACCTCAAAAATCTGACTCCCACTGCTTCGAGAAATAAAAGGCAAATGCCATGCAATGGCGGCTCGGACGTGAAGCCGGAAGCCGCCATATTGGTACGCTGCAGACATTCTGTCACGTGCAAGTGCGATAAAGAAGTTATATTGCTTTCCTTTACTTTCTTTAATTTGGATTTCTACGATATTAATGTTTGAACAATGATTAGTCTAAAATATATTTAGTTTTTTCAAAAAGAAAATGTTATTGTGAACATATTTTTATATAAAATTCATGGTTTCTTATGCAAACTTTCAATTATCCGGTTCAAACTTGGAGCGTAGTCTTGCGGGTTGCATACTCAAATGCCTTGAAATCCCCTGCCGTCTCGCGGCGCAACTTTTCCTCGCCCATAAGCTTGGTTACTCTCCCTCCCTGCTTCTTATATCCTCCGTGTTACCAACCCAACACGGGCTGCCAACATAGAAAATAGATTTTTATTCGAACAGTTCTTTTTTACAACCTCATTTCGATGTAAAGCATGAAAATTATGTTAAGCTTAAAGTAATAATTGTTTAGAATCACTTAAAGATTAGTTTCTATTTTCTTCAAAGATAATTTTGTTATTATTGATGACGTTTCATGCGGCTTTATGTTGGCTGCCTTTTTGTTGTCATTAGTAACGACATTTGATTGGTTCTTCTCAGGTCGGCTATTTGACAGACGTCACAGATTCAAATAAAAAAAATTAAAAAGCGTTAGATACAACGGAAAACAGGGTTCCAAAACCAAAAACAACGTGGAAGAAGTTCTGGAAAAAGTACTGTGATTAAGAATTTGTTTGTGGTGGTGACGATGCGACGATCAAGTAGTTGCACCCGCATCCCTCTTTTCAGGCGAGAAAACTCGAGTTCCAGGGCCAGATCCACCGAAAGGTGTAAGTTTTCGCCAAGTTATCTTAAATACTAATGCAAATTTGCAGGATTAATAGGGAAAATAGTAGCGGCAGTATACCGCGCAATAGGTCAACCGATCGCCCAAGACTAAACAGTATCAGTACAAGAGTAACTGCAACACCCAATGTAAGTATATTAGTAATTTAGACGTAATTGTATAATGAGTCCGTGTTTTACTTCAAACTAGTTTTCCACACCGGTATCGAGACTACCACCTTATAGTGGGGGCTCTGCAACGATCAGTCGCCCTGTCAATGATCCAAAATGGGTGTCGGAACAGGCCATGAAGGTAATTGCGGCAATTAAATAATTTTGCTTGCTTTATATTTTTGTTTGTAGGTTCGAGAATTTTTGCTGTCTCATGAGAATTGTGATGCTGAGGTGGCTAACAAATTAAAATCTTTAACAATAAACACATTTGTGTACATCATTGGATTTCTTGTGAGGGAGATTGACCCTCATGTTGATATAAACATGATCAACTACAAAGAAGTTTTGCTTCCATTATTGAAGTCTTTTCGTTATCCAGGAACTGTTTCCATGTCGCTGCTAAAAACTGGTAACGAAAATAATTTATTTGTAAATTTTTTAGTTGGGACTGGAAAAAATGTTTTGTGGGTCTCAGAATTGTTAAACTTTCTGTTTTTCGTCGTAGAACACTTTATGTGCATTTTGACGAATTATTGTAAATGGTTCTGCTAGTCTCAGGCGCCCAAATAGTTTCTTTTTTGATGGGTCTTCAGATATTGTTCGGGTTATAAACCGCGATATGGCTTTTCATAAATATTTGTTACTACCACTTGCGCGTTTGTTAACACTGAGTAAAAACTTCATTTTTCAGAAAGTGTTGATTTTTAGAATGGATATTTTTAAATGTCAGGCAATTTATAATTTTTTTTTTTTTTTTTAGTGAACACAAAACATGCTTGGCCCCAAGTTATAGGCATTCTCTCCTGGCTAGTTGACTTGATCAATGCCCTGAAACCAAAGCATCATACAATGCTGACAGACCAAATTAATGACGTAAGGCGTTTTTAAAAAATATGTTATAATTGAGGTTTTTAAACATTTAATGGTTGGAAATTTAGTTTATTTTGGTGACCTATTTACATGACTTGTGCAATTAAAATCAAATTTGGTCAGCCATAGGTAAAACGATTTAAAGATTGACATGTTGCTTTAAAATGCTTTCAAAATTTATTATTCAACTTGTCATGATTTAAAAAATAAATTGCGAAAAATGGGACGTAAAAATGTAACACAAAAATTTGGTTATTTTTAGGATTTTTTTTTATACAGTAACCATAAAGATGATATTGAAGCAAATTATCTGAAGCCCTTTTCCCACCTTTTCTCTTTCTTGTGGTATTTTTACATTTTTTGCATCACCTCCAAGAGAGCCAGCCAATTTGTACGAACAAAATTACCTTGAAAATTGTCTCGTTTTGAGCCTTTCAAACGCTCACCTTAACATTCTTAACCGGGATGGAATCATAATTTTAATAACTACACGTTTTACAGCATCTGATCCAATATATGGCTAAGAGATATCACAAGTATAATTATGGCGAGGATACCACAGAATTGGACCAAGAACATATTGAAACTCTTTGTAAATATTGCTTATATTATTCAAAGATTCCTGGTAATAATTATAAAATTTTTAGTCAAAATACTGGATTTCGATTTGGAGAAGGTTGCGGAATTAAAAAAAATCGAATTGGAATTAGAAACCCAAAAGCAATCACAGTTACAACAGTTGTCCGAAAAGGAAGAACAACAATCAGTAAGTTATCAGACCTTTGTTGATATTGGCTCTATGTGAAAATTATTTTAGATGATTCGAGATGACATTGAGAGGATGCAACAAGAAATTGAAGCCTTTTATCGCGAAGAAGAAGTGAAGCAAGAGCAAATTGCCAACCAAATGAAAGGGCTGGAGGAACAAATACCCGTATTAGGTCAGTAGCGTGATAAGCGGTATCAGCCAAGTCATTCATCATCCAATCATTTGTAATTGTGCAACCAATCTCTAACAGTGTGTTCGTAATGCCGCCAGGTACACGTTTCTGATGTTAAAAAATTTGAAATTGTCAAAGTATCATTAATTGTAATTTTAAGGAGTCCCTAGAAGCTAAAAAGAAATTAATAACAAGACAAATTTTGCAATGACCTCTAAACGCTTCGGTTATTTATGACTTAATAAAGGTACTTTCAAGTACTTAGGTATAAGCTCTAAGTAAAGACAACAGACTACCATAAACATAAATGGTAACTAACCACAAAGGCACTCAGTAAACGACTCATAAAGCTGTCATTGCGAAAACCTCTTGAGCGCTAAAATTTAAAAATCCGTGTAATTCAGTAGCTTTTTGATATAAAAATATTCCAATTATTTGTTATTACTTTTGGGGGTCGTGATTATGAGCTTGAAGAAAATCAAAGAGATGTAGTGAATATTTCGATACAAAATCGCGATCGAAAGTGAAAACTCCCACGGAAATAAATTCGAAAAAACTGACACTGCTATCTTGTATTGCATTAATAATTATAGAATATTTCTGCTTAATTTCAAATTTGTAACTATTAGAAATGCGCTTTTAGACGTCGGTGGTTTTACGAGAAACAGTTTTAAAGAGAGTTGTCGCTGGTTTTTTAAACTGTGTTAATATCTTGCAGAGGAAAAATTTAACTCCATCGACGAGAACATCAAGAAATTGCGGGAAACTCTGAAGAACCAGTCTTGCACGTTAAAGGAAAAAGCAGAACTGTTGCAACAAATCGAAGAAAATAAACATACAATCGCATTGAAGCAAGAGCGAAACAATAAATGGCTAGAAATAAAATCCAAGTTAGATTTACAAGTAGTGGAGCTAAAACAACAAGTTACTGACGTTTCCGCAATATTTTTCTTCACTTTCATACCTTTTCTTGTAGGCTGAAGATAAAATGAGTCGTTTTAATGATTCCTTGATGGAAATTGCGTTGATTTATCCCGGCTTGAAAATCCTTACTTTAGCAGATTCGGGATTTCACCGTCAAAGTTACAAGGATGTAAAAAATGTGTGTTGGTATTAGTTTCTGTATTGATAGTATTTTTTTCAGGAATTACGCAGAGTCAATGAAAACATTGAGAGACTCGAGAAAGAAATTAGCGAGAAGATAGCAAAAACCAAAGATTCAATTAACAAACTCGAAACAGAAAAGGAAGCTTTAATAAAGTCCAATAAGAAAGGCACTGAAGACTTGGTGGAATTATTGGCTATCGAAAAAATTATTGTAAACGAAATTGAATCTTACAGAGAACAACATAAAGCGGTAATTTATTTTTTTATGTAAATATCTCTAAAAGTTTTATGAGCGGGTCGTAAAGCGAAATTTGTAGTTTGGTCGGTAAAGTTGTTTTACGACCTGCTAGGTATAAAGTCATAGTTACGGTATTGGTAATTCAAATGTAACCAAAGAGACTTCATCTAGTTGTGCGTAAAAATATAATTTTCAGATCGTTAAAAACTTTCATGAAGAGGAGCAGGCACTTTCGAATCTTCTCGAGCAATTTGCTCAGTCAGAACCTGACATTGAAAGTCTGAGAGCGGAAATTGAAGAATACAAAGAAATGTAAGGCGTTTCTCATTTATTGTTGCAAATACTTAATTATTGATTACAGTGAAAAACAAAAGGCTCGAGAACTGGACGAAAAAGGGGCAAATGCTATAAATGTTTTTGTTCAGTTATATAACTCTAGTCTGATTCGTTTGAAAGATATGGAGGTGAGAAAAAGCTGCGTTATTGTTGTTTTATTAACTGTATTTTTTAAGGCATGCCGACAATCTATTTTAAATAAACAGGCTAGTTATTTGGAAGCGGTTAAACAACAACAAGCCGAAATTTTGGAAGCTCTGAAAAAGCTAGAGGAATTAAAAAAATTGGAGTTCTATTGTCGCTAGTAAAAAATTGTGGATAATGTTTTATGTTTACGTATTTTCAAGGAATAAACTATTTTTCAATACTATATGCGAAGATCTATTGTTATATTCAATGATCTTAGTTGAGTAATCTTAAATAAAGTATGTGCTTAAAAACCACAAGCCAGAAGTGAAAACTTATAATTCTAAATAATTTCTCCACTTCGGGGTCTCCATGTTTTAAGTTAGATTGCGGCTATGCTGCTTTCAGTCTTGGGCCCCTTATGTTTTGAGTCGCCCCTTAGACGGAATTTTTATATCGGAGCGTAATTAGCAGACAAAATAGCAAATTAATTACATACCCATAAGGATCTTGCAACTAAATTCAAAATTATACCAATGAAAATTTTTTGAAATTTATTCTTGGGCTAGGAAAATAGCAAGTAAAGACATAAATCAACGTTGCCAGCAGTTTCAAGTACAATTATATGTCTTGATTGAGTTAGAGAAAAAGCGAATTGAGATGCTGTTGGAACTCTGCTTACTTGCATTTCATGCAACAAGCTCAAGATACCGAACGGCGAATTGTTGATAATAAAAAACAATTGGATTGCGACGAGCATGAAAACAGTAATTTGTTTTCTTTTGAAACGATGTTAGCGAGACATGAGGCTTTCGATGCAGGTACTTAATTTTAGTAACAAACAACCAATAACCCAAAACTATTTATTTTAATTTATATTTAAATAAATTAAATATTTTTTTAATTTAGGTGTTACCGCTCTCGGTTTGGACAGTATTGAGAACTTTACCTACCAAAAAGATAAACTGATCGCCCGGAACCACGTCGAGAGCTCTACGATCTTGCATCTCTACACCAACATCTTTGGGAGATGGCAGAATCTTTTGAACAGGTCGCTTGACCGCAAACAATATCTCCTCGGTCTTCTCCAATGACAAAGAAGAGGAAGCCAAGCGGAAGTAAAAGTAACGATGTAATAATTATTACTTTCGCAGCTTGAACTTCAAGCAATCTCAACTAATTATGTATTATATTTGTTTATGTTAATAATTATTTTTAAGTGTTTAGAAATTGAATATATTATGTTTATATAATATAAATTATCTTACAAATATTCATATTGTTCTAATTATAGTGTTTTACTGGCTATAATTTTGATGTTTTCTATGTTTACAATTTTGAACTCCCTTACTATAGTTGCGTTGACGATACGCCACTGCCCACTAGTTTATCGGCAATGGAGTACTTGCCTCATGTTTGGGAAATATAATATTTAGAAAATGTAAGCGATTTCATTAGACTCGTATTTTTTTATTAATTCTAGGGTCAATATTACGCCCAAGATTAATTTTTTAATTTTTGGAGTAGGAGATTTGTGACGTAGCTGTCCCTTGCACGACGTAGTTCTAAAAGAAATCGTATGATGGCGCTTTACTCAGATTGCTTGCGTTCTATTTATAAATCAAATGCCAATCCGCTGTTACACATGTCGCGCACTCTGGAAGCAGCGCTGCATAGTAGTCAAAAACAAGAGCTCATTCAATATAGGTGTGAGTCTTGGATACGGGGGACCTATGCGTCATCAAAAACAAAAATTACAAATATTTACGAAGATATAAAATAAATGGGAAAAAAAATATTTAAGCTTCTTTTAGTTATTTGCATGCATCTAGAGAATAAAAAGTGCAATATTTTTTTGGCAAATACCCCATTACATTTTTTTGTTTGACGACAGAAACAAACGTTTGACTTATTTGAATATCTCCTGTCTCAATAACATCAAATGCTCGAATGCTCATTGCTCACATAGCATTGATCAAACATGGTAACTGCGTTTCAAGGAATATAAGAACCTGATCACTTTACTTAGTATGTATGTACAACTAACAGCAGAGATAATGTCCATCTCACACTTTTAAAATTTAAATTTCTTCCACAGATGATTTACCTACTAGAGAAACGAAACCAATGCATCTGTTCCATTATTTCATATGTTTGGGATAAATATAAATTTTAATGTTTATTTGTGTTTGTTTTATGAAAAATAAAGGCAGCAATTATGAATGTCCTAATAGTAACGTTTTTTTTTGGTTCAAAAAATTAATACCAACATAAAAACCTAATAAGCATATGGCCAAAACACTGACATTGATTAAGGATCTAATTAGATCCTTGATGACACTGGTAATTTTGAATCTCAAATCTAACTAATCTTGGGTAGTACAGTGGCGAGCATAAAATTAGGCACGACTCGTAAAGCAAAATCGCCGATTTTGAAGTTGTAAAATGGCTTGTGGGAGTAATTGTGTCAACGAAACCTGCTAGTCTGCCGTATTGGACCCCAGGAAATTCTACCGAATGGAGTTGGTTCACACTGAGAAGAAACATTGTGCGTTATTTTTTGCTCGCCACTGTACATTGCATTTTTTAATAAGAAAAGAGCGTAGCGCTTTTTTAAGACAAAGAAAATAAAGTCTGAGGAAAAAAGAATTTCAACATTAATCTAAGTATAAAATCAACTTTTGCAACTAAAAATTACCTATGAAAAGGTGACGTCACTGATGAGACTAAAAAATTCAATTTAATTACCTTTTTAGATCTTGCCGATTTCCAATATTTGCAATGACTCACAATACCTAATGACTTTTGGTGTTTTTGATTTCTAGTTATAAATTTTCCAGATAAGATAAATGTTGTGTTATTGTTTGATCGTACTGGTCCTAAAAGTGACAATTATTCTATTGACGCGAATTACTGGGAATTATTGCTAGGTCGTAGAACCCACCTTACCCTATTAATCCTACTTTTTCAATTTCTTTTAATATACCTAAGAGTCAACATAGTCACCTTCTTTTAACAATAGCCAATTTTTGTAATGACTGATAACAAATTGTCGAGATAACGCAATTATGATCAAACAACTTATTATGATAATTTCATTTAGTCGGTAGTGTATGTAAGGTACTTGTCGTGAGTGGTTCTCTCATCGTTAATAGAGGAGTACTTTTTGTAACCCATTGAAGATGTCAGCAGATACTGTAAGTTTCAGCTACTACATTTTTTTCTTCATTAAAAGTTAATAGTGTCAATATTTATGAGCATAGTACCATTTATGTATAGTTATGTAATTTTTTGTTTTGTATGTAAATATGTAGATAGAAAAAAGATTTGATCACTTCTTGGTCCTAACTACTAACATTGGATTAATTTAAAAAATTCGAAATTAGGTAGAAACTTTGTTGTATTTCATTATTTTCATTACAGCTTTGTAATTAAATGTTTCAAGCTTTAACTCTTCCAGTAACTGTATCTACCACTTACTTAAAATTTTTATTTTACAGCAAACTTTGAGGAACGATTTGGACCAATTGCAAGACGACTTTGTTCTAGCTGCTAGTGTGCTTGGTGGCTCCATCGGAGTTCTGTTATGTTTGGTCATTGGTTTATATATATGGAATATAATACTTTCCAATCAAATAAAGAAGAAGGATCCATTAACCAACTTCAGACTAAAGTAAGTTGTACCAACAATAAAAATTACTTAGTGGCTATCAGGACTAACAAATAACATTATTTTACTTACATGAAAATAATTTTAATGGCAACAGGTAGATTATCATTTAATCAGATTTTGTGTGCAAGTATTTTGATTGCAACTCAAAAATCTTGCTGTGCAGTTTATTTGGTTAAATACTGTTGGAATTGCCCAGAAGATGCTTGATTGGCGTAGGTTAGTCACCCGCCACCAAACTCTCCCTTCATCCCTTATGAACGTTAGTTTGGCACTCTTTTACTGTACTGTTGTATAAAGTTGTGAAAAATACAGCGTATATCTACAATTTTGAATATTCAATTTCGATTTGCCAAAACTTGAGCTTCTGGATATGAATCACTATAATTCTCATATGATTAATATACTTAATTCTTTACTATCTTCTATGGGTAAATTGTCAGTTGGTTTAGGACGTAAAATCTATTCATTCCTTATAATAGTTAATATCTTGTAATCCGGGGGATTTTGACCAGATTATATGGATACTTAGGTATAGCAATAAATTGAGGAATTTTATTGGTGTCTATATATATTTTTACAAAACAGACGATCACTCATTGTCATTATTATGAGCTACATGTTATCATAAAAGAAACACTCGCCACATCCGGCATCATTTGCTTCTATACAGGGTGTTTCAACGAGAACCGCCAGTGCCTAATTGCGTATTTCCAATGGAGTTAAAAATTTGAAATTTGGCAGAAATAAACTTTAATTAATGCGCTACAATCTGTCGTAATTGTTTGGTCCATAATTAATTCCATGCGCCGTCGGGACGCCATAAAGTGCTTTTTCAAAAATTTTCGATATATTTTTTTATTATTATTATGTTCGTAATACCGCCAGGTAGGTATACGTTCCTGTTAGAAATTTAAAGTAGAGCTAATTGTGTTTTTAAGAAGTTCGCGGAATTTTAACGAATTGAAGCAGTCAAATTTCACGACATGACGCTTAAACGGTTCGGTTATTTATGACTACTCAAGGATCTTTGCAGTACAGGGACCATTTTAAAATCTAATGTGGTTAGCCGCAAATGGACTAGATAAACGGCCACAAAGCTATCAATCAAAAATCCCTTCAGCGCTGAACGGTTTGATATAAAAATATTTCAATTACTCGTTATTAATCTTGGAGGTCGTGATCATAAGCTTGAAGAAAATCAAAGAGATGAAGTAAATATTTCGATATGAAAACGTAAGCGAGAGTGAAAATTTATACCATTTAAAAAAAGAAAAAAAAGGGATAATGTCATCTTGTAGTGCATTAATTATAGTTTATTTTTGCCAAATTTCAAATTTTTAACTCCATTGGAAATACACAATTAGGCTAGGCACCAGCGGTTTCTGTATACCCTGTATATGTAGATACCGATTCTACTAAACTTGGAAATTTTGACTCTTAACTTTTTGCAGTTAGTTGATAACTATGATTAGGTAAAAAAAGTCAACTATTTAGGTTACATAATTGGAACAATAATAGTTTAAAAATTATTTATTGGTTACAGTCGACCGAAGCTAATACAAAAGACAGCCCCAAACAGGCCTCAACCACACACGAGTGATTATGATAATCCCGGATTTTCAAAAAATCCTTTAAGCCAATATCATACGTCAAACGATATGAATCCCATTTCAACCCGAACTCGAGCTAGTATGGACAACGGAAATTTCAGTTTTGGTAGTCCTCCTCCAACGTCGTAAGTATTCTTTTAAAACTTAAACAGTTCGAGTGCTCTTTATTAAGAATCGTTAGACTGGAGTAAAAATTGACCCTTAATGCCAGTTGTGTCGTAAATAATGCTGTAATATTTCTGCTAATATTCAAATTAAAGCGCCCAAATTGATACAACCCTCTCATAATTAGTTCACTATTTGCCAAAAGTTCAAAATACTACTTAAAAAAGTTTTGTTAGACTAAACAAAATGAAAGTTAAAATAGCTTAAAATAATGAGCAGGAAACTAATTTTGGGTTTTGATAAAAACAAGTTGTTGACAGTTTTAAGTAATTTTTAATATGTAGGTACAGCAGTGTCGAGCTGTTTCGTCAAAAGCAATTAGTTTTAAGCATTTTTAGTTTCGTGAAACCATTAACGAATAAATTTACGCAATGTTTGCCGTGGCTTCAAGATTAATCCCCAGATAAGATATTCAATTATCTTATTGGGGCTTATTAGGTCTGAAAACAATGTATTTTTGACTTTGACTGGATAGAGAAAATTGTGGATTGTTTACTTACTTTGAAGTCATATTCAGTCTTCGTCATAACGTGTCTAGCAACATTTGTAATTTGTTTACCTAATGTGGTAAAGTCTAAGCGTTAGTTTAAACTTGAACTAAATTGAATCAAGTTCGAATTATTGGTATTTTAGTGGCACTCCTTTCTAATTTTTGATTCAATGGAATTTTCTAGAAGTGTTTAATAGACGATTTCATTATGTCACATTATACTATCCATTTTCTTTTGTTTCGGGTCAATGAAACTTTTATAGACTCTGAATCGGCAAACTTTATTGAAACAAATTATAATATATTACTATATAACACTAGCAGTAATGGGGATGTATTGGTACTATTAATGTACCTAGATGGAATTCACGTTATCCTGTACAATTTAATATAGCAGATCGCTGTGTTTAAAAAAGTGATCAGATGAAAGCTGTATTTCAACTGATGTCATTCTTATTTTGTAAAATAATATCTAACGGTTTGTTATACTTCAACAGATCCAATATTAGTCGCTACTTTCTGGCTGACATTGACCTTAGCTGGAGAAACTCCAAATACAAAATTTATTTAACAAATTATTACATGTAATGAACAAGCTAATATGAACTCGTTAATTAATTATATTATATGTAATTACATACTTCACATTTAAATATAAAAGTAACTAAAAATATGGATTGTCTGCTAATAGTCCTAAGTATTCTTAGAAATATGTTTACTAGTGATATGCATTTTCAAAGTAACTTTAAGTTTTGCTTGATAAGAACAATTTGCACATTTAAACCACTTGATTTCGTCGTGTGAAGCATGCTTACGGAGTTGATGTTCTTTCAGGTCCCATTTACGTCGAGTTTTATAAACACACTAGGGCTTCGCCCTAGTGAGTGAAGCCCTCCACAGTAGAGACGTTTCCATTTTTGTTGAATGTAGTTTTTTAGACGATTGTTTTTCTTTTTGCAAAATCACAATAAAATTTTACATGACACCGTTTTGGTTTTAGAATGCGCCCTAGTATCCGTAGAGACGTTTCCATTTTTTTTTAATGTAGTTTTTTAGACGACGATTGTTTTTCTTTTTGCAAAATCACAATTACATTTTACCTGATAAAATACGTTTTTAGCTTACTTTAATTTGATTGTCTGCCTTGAGCCCTTTCTGTTCTTCAATTTTTTCTCTGCTTTTTTCTCTCCCCTTCTTAAATCTATCCCTCTTATCTATCTCTCTTTCCTCCTGATTGTCTGCCTTTCTCTACTTTTCTTTCATCCTGTTTCTTTGTCTTTTTCCCTTTTTTTCTCTACGTCTGTGCTTTGCCTCTCTTTCCTGGTCTGTCTGTCTCCCTTTTTTCTCCCCCTCCTCTCTCCTTTTTTTCTCCCCCTCCTCTCTCCTTTTTTTCTCCCCCTCCTTTTTTTCTCCCTCTCCTCTCTCCTTTTTTTCTCCCCCTCCTCTCTCCTTTTTTTCTCCCCCTCTGCTATATTTTTTTCTCCCCCTCCACTTTTCCCCCCTCTCTCCTTTTTTCTCCTACTTCCCTCTCTCCCTTTTTTCTCCCCCTCCTCTCTCCTTTTTTTCTCCCCCTCCTCTCTCCTTTTTTTCTCTCCCTCCTCTCTCCTTTTTTTTCTCCCCCTCCTCTCTCCTTTTTTCTCCCCCTCCTCTCTTCTTTTTTTTCCCCCTCCTCTCTCCTTCTTTTCTCCCCCTCTCTCCTTTTTTCTCCCCCTCTCTTTTTTTCTCCCCCTCTCTGTTTTTTCTCCTCCTCTCTCTTTTTTCTCCCCCTCCTCTCTCCCCCTCCCCCATACTCACTCCTTTTTTCTCCTCCTCCACTTTTTCTTTTTTTCCCCCTCTCTCCTTTTTTCTCCTACTTCCCTCTCCCTTTCCCCCCCCCATTACTTGCTCTTTTTTTTCTCCCACTGCTATATTCTTTTTTCTCCCTCATCTCTCCTTTTTTTTCAATTTTCCCATCTTTTTTTGTTTTCTCCATCGCTTTCTCTATATCTTGCTCTCGCTCTCTTTTTCGCTTTTTCTCATTCTCCTTCTCCCAGTCCCTTTTCTTTTCTCCCTCTCTCTCCTCCTCCCTTTTCAAAATGTTATGAAAAATATTAATGCTCCTACATTTCTTTTCTCCCTCTTTATTGTTTTTGTTCCTCGCTTTCTTTATATCTTTCCGCCTCCCTTTCCAAAATTTTATGAAGAACATTAATGCCCGCTTATTAACATTTATTATAATAAAAAATTCTTGTTGAATAAGTGGTCCTTCTAAAGTTAAATAAGTTTGTTTTTATGTTTACCTTTAGTTTTAAGTAGAAGAATGTTTTATTTGGGAAAAGTCTATTTTAGCCAGAAGGTGTAATTAATTTTTTTTTGTCACACCATGATATAGAGGTAAACCGTTTGTTACCTTTATTAGGTGTATCGGCCATGCTGGTATGTTTTCCCAATTGTTACATTATTAAAAATCTTACTTTATGAAAATTTTAAACCTTAGACGCATAAATTCTCCAGTTATAACAATAAATATTTAACAGGCAAAGTGGTAAAGAACTTGAAAAAAAGATAACGGAGTATTAAACAATCGTTAAGTTTCGTGAATAGCCGTGCGTACCCCTAAATTTAAACTTTCCTTAAAAACCCATAACTTTTAAACAAATTTTTCAATATTCTACTACATACAATTCTAGATAACACACTTTCAAGGTGTTTAGAGACCCTAGCTGTACTCAATTTGTGTCAAAATTCTGAATTTGCTTAACACGGGTTTTGTTAGAAACATAGTCATCGTAACCTGATCATTGTCGGAAAACTTTGTCGCATAGGTATTTCAACTTGCGAGATTCCGGCGCGACTCTAAAATATTCTTCTTTCTCAATTTAGAAACTATGGGCAATTTAAAATTAGGACAAATATGTGAAATTGTACTTTAGTGAATTTTGGGTTGCCTATTCACTTTTCCCCTTTTCTAAAACATACTGGATTATCTACAATTCTTTTTTCCGATCTTTTTATTCAATCGTAAACCTTAATTAACATGCTTCGTCCCGTCTCACGATAGTTTTCAGGGCCAAGTTGGGGTGAAAAACGTGAAAGTCTACTGCTTTTTCATCACGAAGGGAGTTGAACCGAAATTGATCTCACTCCGTCAAAGGTGCTTTAAACGTGTTGGAACGGATGCGTTAACATGCCTCGTCCTTTGAACTATGATGGTCTTTCGGTACCGAAAAGAAAAAAACGTTTTGACAGTCGTACACGAAAAATTAACAAAAAGTACCATTAACGCCTCCGGAGTGTTCCGGACGGTTTTTTTCTGCACAAATTTACTTCGTCCCCTCTGAGATTTGTCACAGGTACCACGACAATGAAACTCGTCTGCTCTCACTCGATCGAAGACGCTTTAAACGTCTCGGGCCCGTCGAATTAATATGCCTCGTCCTGTCTACGATGATTTCGAGACCCCGACAACAAAAGAAGGTTTTAACAGTCGTGCACGAAAAATAAACACAGAAAGTACATTTTTAAGGCCTCGGAAGTGTCCGTGACCGTTTTCTCCTACACTAATTCACTTCGTCCTCTCTCAGACGTCGTTTTTCAGGTCCTCGTGGGTAAGGTCATCGGAAGGGCATTCGCGATCCCGATGTTTTCCAATCGCACACATTTTTCTTTCAAAGCCGTACGTTCTGAGAAACTAACAAACCGGGAGAGACGGGAAGGTCGGTACCGCAATGGTAAATCACTCGTCAAGACGGGTGTCTTCTCTTGTTTAAAACAAAAAACTTGACACTTAACCTAAAAAAAATGACATTTGTCGGATCGAGACGGCGGCTTAATGGGGCTCAAAAATTTGTCGGTTCGGTTCGTTGAACATTTCCAAAGTGACGGGTAAGAGAAACTGACCTGAAACGTCGTCGCAAAGTGTTTTTTCCGCGGGTCGCAGTCCCCAATTGTTTTAAAACGGAAAATATAACCTCAAAATTCGGAAATGACATCTGATTGAAGTTTAACGACACGGCGGTCACGGCGAATCGAGTCGTGGGCACGCGCAGACGGTTGTAGCTTTTCCCTAGCGTCTGCGACACGTAAACGGTAAACGTGACATTGTGTCGGCGTCTCACTCTCTCGAGACTCCGGTTGAGGCGGAAAGGGCCCCCCGAAGAGGACGAAATTTTCGTAGGCGTAAATTGACGTCTCGAGGTCCCTTTCGGTGACTTTTTCGTTTCGCTCCGACTCCGCCGGTCCGAGTTCCGTGTTCCGCGGCGATCGTGCGACGGAGAGGTGGGAACGGCTTTTATAATATGTAAAATTCTTTGCATTCAAACCATACAACTTCATTCCCAATACTGTGCAGGATTAGATGGCTTTTCAAATTGCCCTTAGATTTCGCTTGATACTCACACTTGTCACATTTAAACCATTTAATTTCATCCTGTGAAGCATGCTTACGAAGTTGATGTACTTTCAGCTGGCTCTTCCGTCGTGCTTTATAAACACAATTCTTGCATTTAAACCACACAACTTTATGCTCAACCTTGTGGTGCGTAGTTAAATGCCTTTTGAAATTGCTCTTAAATTTCGCTCGATACTCACAATTGTGACATTTAAACCATTTGACTTCATCGTGTGAAGCATGCTTATCGAGTTGATGTTTTTTCAGGTTCCCTTCATATCGAGTTTTATAAAAACAATCCTTACATTCAAACCACACACCTTTATCATTTGCAATGTGTTTACAGCTTAGAAGCCTTTTCAATTCGTACTTAGACTTCGCTTGATACTCACAATTGTGACATGTGAACCATTTGATTTCATCATGGGAAGTATGTTTACGGAGTTGATGTTTGTTCAGGTTGCCCTTCAGTCGTGTTTTAAAAACACAATCCTTACATTCAAACCACACAACTTTATTGCCAACACTGCGGTGTATCATTAGATACTTTTTCAAATGGCTCTTATATTTCGCTTGAAACTTACAATGGTGACATTTAAAACATTTGATTTGATCGTGTGAAGTATGTTTACAAAATTCATCAAGCTTCACGGCTTCACAACTTTTCAAATGTTCCAATAGGAAAAGTGCAGAGAAAGCCACTAATCCACAATGAACATATTGATATTTTTCGCCATCAAACTCTTGTATTTCGAATTTGATATCCAGCGGTTTTTGTTCAATGAAGCCATGCTCGAAGTCGATTTTTACGTCTTCCGAAGGTAATGGGGTGCATCGATTCCTTTTCTGATGTTGGAACAATTGCACCAAAAGTCCGGTTTTGCAGCTGCAAATTTTGCATTGGTAGCCATCAATTTCTGCAAAGCAGTCGAAGGAGTCCTGGAAAATGCTTCGATGGCATCGCTTCTTGTGGGCGTTGAATGCAAAGACCCACTGGGACGAATACGAACATTGAGAACAGTGGTATTTAATGTTGGAATCGCACCTCCTTAACATTTTTTATGGATAATGGTACAATCCTAAAATACTTATTATAAACGAAATTGATATAATCAGAAAAAATGCTTATTTACCAATGTCGGAATATAACACATAACTGTTATGTATACTGAGGTTTGTGATACAATGATACAAACATACAACAGTGTATCCTCGTTGATTAAGATATTTACGGTTTCCTGCAAAATTCAAGCAATCAAATCAACAATGGAGAAGGAACTCAGCGTTGCCAACATTTAGTCTTGTAAATTCCCTTAGTGCCGGCGAATATTTCCCTAGATAGAGTTATCATTCCTAGATTGAAAAATTTGTTATCATTTTATAGTGAAAATCGAGGGAAGCGAGCAAAATAATGCCACAAGCGGAAAATTTTATTTTTTTTTAAATAAAATTACCCGCAATAGGAACTGAAGTCAAATTTTCCTAGATAATACAATAATGACAATAGTTTCCCTAAACCGTCTAAAATTTCTCTAATATAAGAAAATTTTCCCAAAGTTGGCAACGCTGAATGAAGTGGTGCATGGCGCGGCAAAAAGCATAAATAAAAAAAACAATGGACCAATGACATTTGACTAAAATGAAGGCGGAGTTCAAGAATGGCGCCAATTTTAAAATAATTATCTTGGTTTATAGTCGTGGTCATATCAGAAAAATTTCCAGAAATACTGGGAATACACATTTTATAGGTTTGTACCTACCATACGATAGGTATGCCCCTTTGTAATACAGTAAATTATCCACCAGAACTTGCTAAAAAAATAATGTGTTATCATTTGAAATAATAAAGTTGATATCATTTCTGATTAAATGACAAGTGAATAAAAAGGTTTAAGCGCATATTTGAAAAGACTGAACCTATTTTGCGCAATAGCTTCTATTAAAAACTTTTTACATGGAGTGTATAGTTCAACAGAAAATGCTTGTTTCCTTTCAAAATGAACATTCAGTATATCATCGTTGATCAACGATATCATATTATGAGATGATATATTGGAATCTTGTAAAGCAAACTATGATCTGTGCCTTTGGAAAAAAAAATATAAAACTGGCCCCAAAATTTTGTCGTGTAGATAAAAGCTGTAACGTCAAGTGTTCCAAAAGCAAAATTTTTCTTTCAAAGATTATGCAATTATATTAATAAAAAGTCATGTGACATTTTTTTTGCTGTTTGTCAATTGGTACTTTTAAAAATCCGCCTTCCTCAGCTTCAGTAAGTATAAATCAAGCATAATAAATAAACTAAATCCAAATTAAAAATAAAATTTTGTTTTTTAAGATTACATGTAGGTACAGTCGCCGTCATTGAAGAAGCCCAGGGTGAAGTAAAATTCATTCCAACTTACGGTGTGTTTGAAGCTGTTTATAATTTAAAACTGAAATGTGCCGCTCTATTTCGACTAATCTTAGTTCACTTGTGCGGTTCTCAAACAAACTACTCCGTGGTTTAGCCTGGATGCAAATGTAACGTAATTTATAATGAATTTCGCTTCACTCTGGGCTTCTTCAATGACGGCGACTGTACTTTAGATACGCAACTAGATTATATCACAGATTCCCTACCTACATAACTAGAACTTCCTTTAAAAGTTGTAAACATTTGTAAAAAGCATATTATAAGTTAAGAACCATATAGGTAGAATTCTTATCAAACTTACGTGAAATAAATTAAATAAAAATAACTAAAGTACACTTTTCAGTTTCTAGTTGAAGTATCTACTTGCACTTATGGCGGAGGCGCCGGGTAAAAATTTAATTAAAGCTCGATCTTTACGCTTCTGCGCGATAACATAATTTCGCTAGTAACCATTGTTTAATGGTTTTGAAAAAATATTTGTGGTACATAAGGTCTTAAACGACACCTTGAATTAAAAGCTGCAAGCTGCCGCATACTATTCATTCAAAACTTTTCTCCAAGAACTTAATTATTTTTTCAAACTAACGAAAATATTTATACCGAAGAGTTCTTTATTAAAGATTCAAAAACTTTTACTTAACGAAGAACATCCTAAAATAAACTAACAATAATTTGATTTATTATTAAAATAGGTGTAATAATTATATAGGCTGTGTTGAAAGTATATGGTATAGTTTACTATTTATTCACTGTTACTAATAGGTTTTTAACCATCTTCTTTTTTTACAGAGATTCATTTCATGGTCCAAATTACGTAGATCGAAATAGTAAATTTTACTAACCTCCGAAACCAGAATGCAACATTTCTAAAAAGTGATCAACGAGATTGATATTTATTACCTATGTATCTATATTTATTTTTTATACCTGACTTCCTTATAACAATAAATTTTTAAATTAAGTAATAATAACAAGCATACTGACTTTATTTACCTACCTTCCCCAGTTTCATTAATAAAAGCTTTCTACTCTTTCTAAATTTCCGTTTGAGTTATATCAGCTTTGCATAATCATTGAGTAAAGGTTTTGATCGCCTTTTTCTGCTCTGCTGAAGCATTGTCAATAAATAGAATCGCATTACTTACAGGTATGCTATGAGGCACAAAAATTTTCTGATCCAAAGAAATACTTAAGTTACTATCCACAATATTTTTTTTCAAGTTTTGACAAGAATTTTGGTAATTCGGTAAGTATGACATTATTTACTTGGATATCATTTTAGGATTTTTAGCCCATTTTTGAGATGATCATGTAACTAATTAAATTCTACTAAACTGGAAAGGGAGAGCAGAAAAATTAAAAAAGAAAATTGTCGTTGTTGTTCATGATGGGTCGAGGGTTGAATCTCGATAGGTAAAAGTTTCTAAAATAAACGGCCCAGTTTAGGCAGGACCTACATGCGTAGGCGGGTCAGACATCCGACTGTTTAGTTTCGAGATCCGGCTTTCCGGTAAATCTCCCGCCGCCCTCCTTCCGCCGTATACCGGAGCTGGGTGTAAAACAGCCGTTAATGACAATTCGATGGCCGGGTTGTGGGTGGGCACCCCTACCGTATCCTAGGTGACGGCACACGCTCGCTTTAGTTTTCCGGGCCCCATCTGATATGTTTGTATAAAGATTTGATACCAATTACACTACGGTTTGCCAAAGCGCTTCTTCCGACTCGAGAGCACTTCACAACAAAAGGCTCCCTCTATTAGCTAAAATGAACCGCCGCCCGAGAACAATTCGAGGTGGTGCTGCTGAGGGCAGACGTTTCTAATCACCAAGCAGGTTAGTGCAAATAAAAATACGTTGTCGTAGCTTAGTAAGTATAAAAATCGAATGTTTTGTTTAAACATTCGATAACAATGTTGTTTGTCAAGAACATTTTGAGATAGAAGAGTACCTACAATATGTATAATGCATCTGTTTTTTTCCCAACACATTCCGTTATTATTAAGGCTGCCGTAAGAAACGGGCGAGAAAACGGCAAAACACGCTTTCGTAGTTCATGGCGTTAGAGCAACCTAACGATACAATCAAGTTCTCCTTTGACCCACGTAAAGACAAAACATCAAAAATTTGGATAAAGTAATTTATAATCGCATTTTTTTTTTCGTTATCAAGTAACAACCCTTCAAAGTTCGGCAACTTTGAAGCCACATATTACGTTAGAAATTTTTTTTTACTGCTTTCATATTTCTTTTAGCTGAAAGGTCAATTCTTCAGCTTTATAATCCTGAAAACAGAAATGAGTTAGGCCTTCCCGTTTTTGCTAACCCCATGAACTCGTGGAGGGCTACCAAATAGATCCTCTCGACGATTCCGCCCGATCGCGGCAGTCAACAATACGTAAAACCATTATGTATTTGAGGGGTTTTCCCATATGCGCGTTTTGGCTCTGTTCTACAACAATTTTGCGATTCCAGCGTGCATCGTGTTGTTTATATTTGAGATTTTAAAATCGGTCTCGGGTTTTATTTCCGATCCGGTGACAAAGAGCTAAATATAACTAAGTAGTTCTGACGTTGCTCTAGTCATTACGTATTTATTCCTTCTCGTTCCACGTCTTTGTACATGAAGAAAAGTGTGGAATGTGATAAGGCCGACCATATAATTAGTAAACAATATTCAAGGGATCTTGCTAATTATCGCGTGCAGCAATCTTTAATTGTCGGATGATGTAGAGGTATAAAGAAGACTGACAAATGTTAATAATAAAAGCCCTTTCAAATTAACATAAATAATATAAAGTACCTACAGGCCCGGCTGTAGGAAATCTAGAGGTATGTGCCGAGGTGTGTGCACTGTGCAAGATAGCAACTGCCGCCCAAAAACACATTTCATTACATATTTAATAAAATAAATAAAACAATAAATAAATGTATACTATATGAATTGATCTTTATTAACATATTATACAGGGTGTCCGTTTTTTGAGAGCTCGCTTAATCTCAGAGATACAAAGTCGGTTAAATTAGGGCAAAGTTGCGCATTTTCATACTGAATATTAATGTGAATGAAAATTTTTCTCACCATTGAAAATTTTAAAAATTAGGCATAAATGTAAAAAAGTATTGTGTTGCAATCAAAAAATAAAAGTCAATCAATAAATGCTAAAATCCAATATGACGCCCATAAGAAAAACCAAATTTGGATGAATGACAGATTTAGATTTATTGTAAAAAGTGCCTTGACAATGCTTCGTTAAAAAGTCTAACTCCAATGGTTTTTGCTTAAAAAAATTAAAGCTTGAATGAAATTTTTGTCTGTAATTTAAAAACTAAAAATGTGAGAAAATGTGAGATGTATACATTATTTGAATATTAGGACAAAAATGTATAGCAAGAAAAACTCCTGTAATAATTTATATAAGTAGGTATATCTAATGAAATAATAATGGCTACTTCTGTTTAAAATTTATTTACATGAGCACTTTTCGCACTTTCAATAAAGAAAACTCACTAATTATTTTCTCTACGTCTAACCTGTCTGCGATATCAGTTTCAATGGGATTAATGGCAAACACCGACAATCTTTCCTCTTACATTTTTTTTTATTATTTTATTAAAACGTTGCTATTACGAGTGGGAAGGCGGTAGATAAAGACAAAGAAGGCAAGTTATTTTTCATTTAGATCGTAATTTTTTTATTTTAGAACCATAAAATAGAAGACAACAATATAAATGTGATGAAATAAAATAATAGTAATTTTTCATAACCTACTATTTTGACGAATTTATTTGATCACTTGTTATCAGCTCTTTATGATATTGATTTGAAAAATAAATTATTAATGATAATTTGACCATTTTTTCCTTTTACCACAATTTTTCCGATCATTAAAAATGCTGTGTTGCTCTCTTTATTCAGTGCCTACGTTTACCGTATACGCTATCTCCGTCGCGTTCACACAACTTGCCAAACCGTAATTAACCGCGTCTTACATTTCTTGTTCTAGAAACTTTATTTTTGAAACGCGACTAGGTATTATTGGAGATCATATCATCTTAATACTTGAGGCTATCGATCTACATAAAAAAGAATAATATCCATATCGTGAAAAATGAAATGACACCTATTTAAACAAGAAACTTTACTGATTTTAATAGATGTGACTAACAAAATAGTGCATATAGGATTTATTTGTGTATATTCTCTCGTATCATAAAACGGATATTGATTCTCCAATTAATGCTTTTTCGAGCAAAATGAAAATCCACGCTGTGTGTTACTTGAGGCCAGAGGAAAAAAATATTGTTTCTGAAGCCGCGCGCTCTTTGGAAATAGCGATTTTTCATATTAAAGGGCCCACAAATTTTTTTGGTACCACCAAAAAAAGTCATAAAACGAGATTCTGGTAGTTCAAAATTTTTTTCGTATTTTTCTACTAAAGATAATTTTTGGCAACTTATCGAGCTGTTTCGTCACATATCGAAACCGCTACACAAGCGCTGACGACCATCTGTTTATGAGACTTTGAATTTGTTATGGTTTTCAGTCACGTCTCGGTCAAGTTAATGGGCTATAAAATTTTGTTTTTGTTTTCAAATGTTCGTTAGGCTGTGGTTCACCCAGACATTGTGGCGCCAATTTCCTGTATGTTTGGTGATCTAACTAATTTAAAATCTGGGCGGAAACTGACCTAGTCAACTCTTTATGGCAGCCTTAAGTACCTACCTACTTAGGTACTAATGCATATAAATGCCTAAGTACGTATATTTAATTTGTTGCTACATTTTTTTTTTTCATCACGTTTTCTCTTGTACGTTGTCACTACTATACTATTTCGTCAAATAGCTAACTGCCAAATAAATAGGGTTGGAAAATGGAAAGACACTTTGACGAAATTTGCAAAATAAACTTCTTAATAAATATACACGGTGTCTCTGAAAGGTCCGGACACAGGTTAACCACAGGTTTCTTAGATTAAAATCTTCTATGATGCAGCCTCTTTATGATCCCGAAGGAGAACACTCTTTATGCACCTACCAAACACATGAGAGGTTTCAGGTTCAGGTTCATTAATGAATTTTGTGTTGCCTATCCTTTTTGGTTTTTCTTGCTCTTCTAAAAAAAATATTTTTGCATCTTGATTTTTACAAAATATGCTAAAATAACCTTTTTTCTATTTGGTCCACCAAAATTTCCTTGTCAACTGAAGAATGCGCTAAACTAAACAATCACCAGTTCGTTTGCCGTGCACCTGACGTTAAATTATTGTAGGTAAAGTTCGGCCGACGACCGACAGCACAGATGATGTCCATCTCACAATTTCATTTACACATTATATACGGGGTAGGTAAATAAAAGTCAATGCAACTGTTCCATTATTTTATATGCTTGGCATACATATTAATTTTAATGTCTTTGTTTTATGTAGAAAATACCTAAACGAGGTTAAAGTTTAACAGGTGGACATTATCTCTGTTGCCGGCTGTACCTACGTCAAAGACGCACGATACTGGCATGACATTTCAGTAGGGTAAAAAGAGGAGTTTGAGCCCAGTTCCTGCTACTTCCATTGTATATTGTGTTGCCTACCTACTCAGTTTAGCTAAACTTACGGTTTTTTATGTTCTAAACAACTACCTACACATTTCCTACTCATGCGAAGAAAAACTAAGATGCTTACTCGATCTCCAGACTTTATAACAAAACCCATTTACTTTAGGTAACTCAAGAGCTATCCTTACCAATGGTTGTTTGGTATTGAAACGCAAGTAACATTAGGGAAGCTCAATGTTCTTATTGTTTCAACTTTCTTGTGTTTCTTTTGTAAAAAAAAAACTGAAGTAAAATTGACCATTTGACCAAGTAGTACCTACTACCATATACGCAGTTTAGTCGGAACTAGTCAGTACTATTTCTCAATGCAATTAACTAGTATACCTACGCAATAGCGTTACCTTATCCTCGTAATCTGTTTAATCTCTAGATATATTGAAGGATGTTTAATTGTAATCCTTTTATTTTGTTGTTTATAAGTTCATTAACAACAATTGATTAAGATTGTGGATGCACTGGATAAACTGTGTCAACGAAACCTGCCAGTTTGCCGTATTGGACCCCAAGAAATTCTTATCGCCCAATGGTGGTACGGGTAATAAATATTTATTCCGCTGGGAGTCTATACCTACCCCAAAGGTCACCAACTTCTCCGCCCAGCAGCGAATCACCTGGAAATGGGTGAGTCGCAATGCCCTGCCCATCCTACCAAATGGAATTTTCACACTGGGAAAAAACATCGTACCTTATTTTTTGCTCGCCACTGTACCTATACCTATCTATAGACACACAGACAGTCCCGTAATCTGTTTTGTGTATTTTAGTCAACTTCATTGGGCACTTTATGATATTTGTTCTGCCAAGCTCCTCCAAGCGCCACGAGTCAGGTTAGGCAAGTCTAGAGGCGGCTGGTTCTGGTTTTTTTGTGGGGTGCAAAACTTTTCTTTAAAAACTATGAAAAGTAGAGATTTTTTGAGTATGACGAAAAAGATGGTTTCATCCCATAGGAAAGTTCTTTTTAGTGAAATGGAAAATAGATCTGTAAGAAGAACACTTGCATTATACTCTTTCTAATGTAACAAAAAAAATGCTAATACTTATGAATGATAGATATCTATGTAAAATATCAATTATACCTACCTTGACGTTAGAACAATATCAAACTTCTTCTTCGAGACAAACTAAAAAAAGAAGAAAACTGTCATTTGACCTGTCAGTAGGGAAAGAAAGGAGGTTCTAGATCACTCCTCCCTCTTGCCTACTCAGTTTGCTGTCAACTAACTATTTTTCTCCCTGTTTTAAACAACTTCCAACTGCTTCTAAACAACTTCTAACAGCTTCTATTAGAAGCTGTTTAGAAGTTGTTTAAAACAAGGAAAAAAATAGTAAGTTTGTCAGCAAACTAAGTAGGCAGGCAACGCAATATACAATGGTGTTGGGAGGAGGAGGAGCGATCTAGAACCCCCCTTCTTTTCCTACTCCTGTCTTGGGATAGTCGCGTGGACTTATTTTCTTATAGAGTCAGAATTGTTACAATGTTACTTGGTCCTACCTAAGCGACAAGGGGTAAAATTTATTTTCTGGTGGGGTGACAAAATGACAATATCTGGCGAGCTTCACTTGTCAGTGCTGGCAAAAATAGGTTAATTTAAGAAGTGAAAGATTTACTGACATTAATCGAAATGTCCACTTCTTACGTTTTGGTAAACAGCTTGAAATGGGGAAATGATCGATCCGTTTCACCGTTCTATCTCAATAAAATTCTCATGAAACCATCAGTCACACACATCATTTGATATCATAATTACAGAGTAAATTCATGAAGTGCACGCGTCTCACCAGGGAATCTCCTAATGATCGCCACCCTCATTGTTAGCTTTGGCCGGCGCTTGGCATTGTTAGTTCATCACATTTGCTGACTTCCAGTCCAGTCAACTAAACTAAACCAATTATTCTAAGCCCTTTTGTGCAATTGTTCGTTGTTTTAAGGGGTGTTTTTTCGACTCGCTGTGCCACGTGCTAAAAGGTAGGTTGAGAAAGCAGACAACAATAAAAAATAACAGCAAATTTTTATTAAATATTTGGTTGGGTATACGTAAATATAGAATCGATATAATAAAATTATTGTACATAATAATATTTACATAGATATTAAAGGTATTCACAGTCTTAAATTATTGTCGTATCTATTAAACACATTATCTAACACAAAAATCGTTCAAACTGCGATACTTGACGCTCCTAATGGTAGGTTTATTCTGACGAACAAAATCGCGGTAATGTACAAAAAATTATATTAACTCTTCTTATGGCACAACACTCGGGAATTAGTATATTATGTACATTTTAAGTTACATTACATAAAAATATGCAGGTATACCTGTTGCGATCTGATATTAGTTGTGGTACCGTTCTGGTTGGCAAGTTCGCTGACATTTCGATTTCTATACGGTTCAGTTGAAGATGGTACAGTGGCGAGCAAAAAATTAGGCACAATATTTGTTCCCAGTGTAAACCAACTCCATTCGGTAGGATGAGCAAAGTTTTGAAATCCACCCATTTCCAGGTGATTCGCTGGGTAACTTTTTGGGTAAGTATAAATATTTATTAGCCGTAGCACCATTGGGTGATAAGAACTTTCTGGGATCTAATGCGACCTAGCCACTCCTACAGCCCGCCTTACACAACTTCAAAATGCGTCGTGCTTAATTTTTTGCTCGCCACTGTACAACGGACCTCACTACCCAAAATAAAACCCGTCAAAACTAATTTCTAATACTTTTATTAGTGAACATACTCGTTGGCTAATTGGTACTGCTGGGTATCCACAATGACGCTGGTGTATCCTGCAGTACTTGGAGCATGACCGTACATGTTTTGGTGTGGTTGCGCATGCGCTTGGTTATTATTAAAACACCCTATGTTAAAATGTTGGCCGTGAATGGCGCCATTTTCGCCACAATAAGGATTACTCGCACTTAAATTTTGCAAATGAAGCTCACTTTCCGAAGAACTGCAACTGGACGACGACGCACTGTAGGGTCTCTGTTGGACAACTTGCGCGTTGAGCAAGGGATGTTGGGTGAGTTCCGGGTCGGAATAAGGATAAAACATCTCCTGGTGTTGCGAGTAATAAGGTTCGTCGTTGTTGAAGTTCGGCATGAACATCGTATATTCGGGTGTTGGATAAGCGACAGCGCCGTTGGAATCGTTATAATCGTCGTCCGGTATCGAGGAACTGGGTGGTGATATAATAGGGGGTTGATGAGGGGTCGATCGACTTTGTTGGTACTTGGATTGTTGGAGCGGCTTCGACGGTGAGCTTTTAGGTGAGACGGGCAAGTCTTCTCGGGGTGAGCCTTGGGCGGCGTTTAAAATCAAATCTTTACCCTCCAGGTCGCTGAAATTGTCGAGTTGTGAGTTGGGCAAAATTGTTGAGATTGACGACTCACCTGAGCACGTAATTTACGGAAACTATACAGTGAGGCCGGGATGATCGGGAGTTGTGGACGATTGTTGCGTAACTTTGCATCCACACCCAACCTCCGCCTTTACTCAGAAACCTGTAGTACTTCGTAGTGACTTGACCTTTGCATAATACTGAAACAAACATAAAACGTTAGTTTAGGCTGCAAATGTGAAAAATTGAAAAGCAAAGAAATTAAAAAAAATATTCATTATTTCTAAAAAATAAATAATCGAAAAGAAGAAAGTCTAGTGGATAATTATTGATGTTAATAAGTACAGAAAATTTGATTTCATACTTTTTTGGAATTGCCAAATTTCTTGGTAAAACTGTTATTTTGTAGAACTCAAACGCTGAAGAATCCAATTGGTAACTCATGTTGTCCTCCAAGTCATGGCAATGCCTAATTATTAAACGACTTTAAAACTTTATCGAGTCAGTCTCTTAAGAGGTAAAAGACTCAATAATATTTTTTTTTTACTTTGGTTCTATAATACAGTTATTTATGTATCAAGGAAATAAACACCGATTTTAATCCGGAGAATGTAAGTAATGCACAAGGCGGAGCCGAGGGCATTTTCATTCCTAAATGAAGTTAGCTGAGTTTATTTATGTTAGGATCGGCATTTTTTTTACTTTATTCCCCGGGAATAAAGTACCACATTATTAGTCAATAATGAGGGAATAAAGTGCTACTTTATTCCCGGTTGGGAAGAAAAGCTATTACGACACCCTGCACAGTGCTGTAATTGGTTTTTGGGTTTCTTAACAGCGATAGTGCAATTTACTTTTTCCAGGTTGGTAGTTGTGATTATAAATATCATTAAAACATCAAATAAACGTCAAAATAAAACGATTCACAAGTAATTTCGAATCTGACCTTTACCTAATCTTGGTAGTAGTTATGTATGTACCCACCACGACCAAATTCCCCAAATTTTTATTTAAAACTATTTCACAGTAGAAAAATTGTATAAAGATCTCGTTCATAAGGCAATTATAGCACTTGTTCATTACAAAACTCGCCGCTACGCGGCTCGTTTTATAAACTTAGTCTCGTGCCATAAAATGTGCCTTATGTCACTCGTTCCTTAATGCACTATTAGGTATACTATAGAAAGTTATGTTCCAGCTTCAGAAATATAAAAAAAAACAAAGAAACATAAAAGAAAACAAAAATTGATGTAAAAACAGGCAAATTATAATGGACTTCACAGAAACAAAATACAAAAATACTTGAGTACAAGGTAACAAAAACTACATAAAAATATTAAATTAAAAAAATAACTTTACGAAAACTGATTTGATGTGACATAACGTTCAATGAGTGACGAACCTTAACAATATACAATTAACTTACATTTAGTGACGGAATTACCAGTGGAAGAAAGACAATTTAGCGATAACCGTGTGAAAAAAAAAGAAGTATATAAATATAAAATAAATAACAACATAAAAAAATAAAGCAATGTGAAAGAAATCGCAGAAAATACGGAAGAAAATTGTTTTCTTTGTATGCATGTAAAAACATGGATGAGGTTAAAATGCTAAAAAATAAAACAACATTAGAAATAATAAAATTTGCAACTAAAACGTATAGTAAAAAAATATGAATAAAATTGAAACGATTAAAGAAAAAAATCTTTGTCTTTATCTGGCTCCTCCACCATTTCGGGTATTTATATTTTACAAATTTCTTAGAAAGCTCCTTCAAATTATGATAATTTATGTTTTTTTAATAACTAAACCAAATAAAAAACTTTTATAAAATTTTTATGAACTTTCTTACAGTTTGCTTGGATAAGAAGCTACTTATTAAATCGTAAGTAGGTGTTACATCAAAATAGTTCAAAGTTGGTTTGAGAAAGCTTGTGTATCAGGATCTTAAAAGAAAAATTGCCAAGTTAAAAATTTGAAATTTAGCAGAAATAAATTTTAATTATTGCGCTACAATGTGGCGTAATTGTTTGGTCCATAATTAATTCCATGCGCAGTCGGGACGCCATAAAGTGCTTTTTCAGGAATTTTCAATATATTTTTTTATTATTATTATGTTCGTAATACCGCCAGGTATACGTTCCTGTTGTTAAAAATTTGAAATTTGCAGTTGAAGTATCGCTAATTGTGTTTTTAAGAAGTTCGCGAGATTTTGACGAATTTATGACACGACTGCTTTATTGAAGCAGTCAAATTTCATGACAATGACGCTTAAACGGTTCGGTTATTTATGACTTAAAAGCGGTACCTACTCAAAGATCTTTGCAGTACGAGGATCATTATAAAATCTAATGTGGTTAGTCGCAAATGGACCAGGTAAACGTCCACAAAGCTGTCAATCAAAAATCCCTTCAGCGCTAAAATTTAGAAATCCATGTAATTCAATAGCGGTTTGATATAAAAATATTTCAATTACTCGTTATCACTTTTGGAGGTCGTGATCATGAGCTTGAAGAAAATCAAAGATGAAGTGAATATTTCGATATGAAATCGCGATCGAAAGTGAAAACTTACACTATTTAAAAAAAAGAAAAACGATAATGTCATCTTGTAGTGCATTAATTATAGTTTATTTCTGCCAAATTTCAAATTTTTAACTCCATTGAAAATATGTACGCAATTAGGCACCGACGGTTCTCGTTGAAATACCCTGTATATGGATAAAAGGAAACAAAAAAAAAATATAAATTATGAACTATAATTGTGGCACTGAAACAGCTCCTGGTAATCTGAAGAAAATTAAAATCAGCCTTTTAACAAAAATGTCATTTTCCCAAGTCAATTTGTTAGTTTTTTAAAACTTTTTAAATTATGTAAATATAATATTCAGATTCAGATGCAGAATCCGTTTAGTCTTAGAAAAACTAATTAAGGGGGGAGGGTCCTATTCACAACGCTCCGCAACTACGCTGCAGCCTGAAATTCCAAAGGAAAATTTCAATTCAGCACTAATCACAGCCTTGACCAGGTCAGCCTTGGTCAACCGTATGCAGTTTATATAGAATGTAGTGATTGGCACGCGAAAGTGAGAGAAGTGAAAAATAAAAATAGAAATACAAGAAATAAAGAAAAAGTTAGAAAAAAATATAAAAATGTAGACAAATGAAAAGAAGTGAAATGGATTAAATAAAGCAATCCCAGTAAATCTTACCCATATTCATCTTATTCACTTTGAAACCAAATACAGAATTTTCTTTCTAACCCTTAAATAACTTCTCTATGAAAGAATTACTTAAAGCCAGCTTAAAAAAGTGGTTGCATTTGTTTTGTAATTTGTTAGGCAATATAAAATTTGTTAACTGTAGCTTTGTCTCTAGAACAGCTATTACCTATATCAAAGTTTTTTTTTAATGACAGATGCAACCATATTAAAATTCTAAAATAGCTGATATCTACTTAAAAAAAATTATTTACGAACAGTATTGGGCCACGAAAGGGCTCGTTGTTATCCATTTTTGCCCAGCCCTCGGCCCTGCTCTGAACCGCTTTATTGTCGACTATCGCTTTTCTCATTTAACACTTGATTTGACTTTCCTCTTTCCAAAGTTAGCAATCCGTGAAAAATCCGAACCAGACTTGCAACTGCGAAATTTCGCCGGGAATTCCCAACTATACAGGAAGGATTTAAAACTTACGTTGATGGTGTGCGAACCGCATGGCTAGAATGTCGCTACCGTGGATATAGTGGTAGAGGGTTTTTTCAATTAGGTCCTGCGGCTCGTATCCAGTCAGTTGGGCCACCCTGCAACAAAAAAGGCGCAGAAATATTACACCGTTCATTATCGAAACAGCCTGCATCTTGCCAGCCGTGTTTGTATAATGCCACTTTTTACGACCTAAAACAATGGGAGATCCGAAATGCCGGCTCGTGTTTCAACAGCCGGGACAATGAATGGGAATTGAAGCACCTGACAGTTTTTGAAACAGGATACGGCAACAGTTCAATTTCCAATTAGTCCAACCCATCATCAATCAATTTTGGCAAAATTCAATTTCAATCACCTCTCAATGAGGGTAATTCCGGAAGAGACTCACCTGGCGTCGAGGAAAATTAGTTTCATATCCAGACTGGCCCGGAACATGAACATGTTGGCGTGAAGTTTGATTTCTGTAATAGCACTGGGCGGTAATGAGTGACCGACGGCCACTAATCCCATGTTCTGGTAACAACCCTCGTAAGGCGAAGAAGAGGAGTTGTACTGCTTTACTTTTAGATAACCGGAACAATGGATGACCTAAAGTTGAAAAAAAAAGAAATTATTTCGCTTGCTTGTCACGGAGAAAAATTAAAATTATTCAAGTTTCGAGAGGTTGACTACGTCAGAAAACTAATTTGCAAATTAGTAGCTAGTTTAATTACCGACGATAATTGGATTACACATGTAAAGTTTAAGAGTTCTTGTCTCCACAAAGGAGATAATTAGCGGCGCATATGCATGATGTGTGCTTCCCTTCTTCACCACCAACATTATACTCCTCACATCACTAATTCAAATTGCAAATGAAACCCTGATTGGCGAGTGCCTACATATGTTTAGAATTTTTATTTTTTTAAGGACTGAGGGATAGAATGCGGTTAACAATTAATTATAACGAACCGAAGTCTGGATTATTACGAAACACCGAGACACAGTACGTTATGAAGTTGCTAAACTAGAAATTAATTTGTACATGGTGGCAAAAAATTAGGTAATTGTTTACAATGTCCACTTTTCGCTTTTTGTGCTGTTTTTTTTTGGAAATCATCGTAAAACATCATTATAATGCCATTTTGAGCAATGAAATGTTGTGCAAATGATAAATAATTTTATGCACAATTTATAGAAAAAAAAAATGTGCTAGGGCAAGGAAAATGAGTAAAATTAAAAGTAGTTTGCACAAGAAAAGATATTGATTTTCGTAATATATACATGATGACGAATGCGTTGGTGTAATTAGTTTTTTGAAAATCGACGATTGGGTAAAGTAAACAATGACCAAAAATTACAAGCGTGACTAAACAACTGATGGTTTGTCGTGACAAATTCTAGTCTGTGACTGAATTACTCTATGGTAATAATGTAACATAGAAAAATTATTTAATTTGGAATATATTCTCTCAATAAATACATTTATTGGTTTGATTAAGGTGACCGTTCGAATGGCTCAAAATGAGGCCATTTGGCGATAGTCTGGTTCGTACAAATTGGCACTCGTGGATGTTATGAAAAAAATGTAAAAATATTACAAAAAAGAGAAAAGATGGGAAAAGTGATTCAGATAGTTTTCTTCAATAGGATACTGTTTAATCAGAGAACCCGAAACCTTCAGGTCCAGCCGACAAATCTCCTATTAATGATCTATTAGTCCACCTTTTCGAACGACTATCTTAAAATGAAAAAAACTTTAAAAATCTGGTTTTTGCTCTTGTTACAAAGAACATAACGGAACCATAGAAAAAGTGATAGTAAAACTCTGAGTCTTTTGGACCCGAGTCTGGGTCTTTTCCACCAAGCCATCCAGTCACCGGACTCTCTCGGAGAGGTTCTAGAATCTGGACGAATGTTTGAACACAAAATCGTGAGACAGCCACCTTTCTCGGGGTATCGTCGTCTTAAAAAATTGTTTTTCTTACAAGTACTTTTTCAAATTAATATTAATATTAAAATTTTCGGGCATTATTTTAAATAAATGTTATAATAATTAGAATTCTGAATTAGACGAGCCGGATGGAAAGAGTGATGTGTCTGAATGTCTCGGTGGAGTGAAAGAGAGCGAGACCCGGGTTTGCGAGATCATGATCATGAGCTCGAGTGTTAATTTCCAATGGCATTTTTAGATCCAGATTCACATCAGAAAAATGTAAGAACAACTTAATAAACGTCCAAAAAATTATCCTAAATGCTTTGAAAGTGATGAGATCATTTTAAACGTGGAAGATGAGGAATAAAGATGTTACATCAGACTTTGCTTTCGTTATCCAGAAAACAAATTCATAGATTTAAATTTAAAATAGAGGTTGTGTCTCGGGTTGTGTTTAAAGCTTTGGCTCTTTGGAAACATTAAAATTCACAAGGCTACTTAGTACTTTTTAGAACTTTCTAGTCAAATGATCTAATGTAACGGCCATGAGTTACAAGGTTATTATTATTTGTCAAGAAAAAGAGATCAAAACAAAGAGAAATAATACAGATAAAATATGGAGACAAAGAAAAATAGAAAATACCGGGTGGACCATTACTTATGGTCGAATTTTTCCCGTCCAAACGATAAAAGATTTGAATTTGAGCTTCCGAGGATATGATCGAATCATTTAGACCTATTTTTCAAAAAAATTTGAATTTTTTTGGCCCACCCCGTACGCGTACGCATTCAAAATTGTAAAAAAGTCGACAATAAAGTTGCAACTTTTTTTATACCGTTGTACGCAGAAAATTTTTCAGATTACGGCGGTCTCTTCAGAATTTCGAAATTTTGATTTCTGGGGCCGTAGTATTTTGTTGAAAATTATCTGAGGCAAGGGAGGTATATTCCATGAATCAACTTGGCTGTTGCATTTTTACGAAATACTACGGCCCCAGAAATCAAAATTTCGAAATTCTGAAGAGACCGCCGTAATCTGAAAAATTTTCTGCGTACAACGGTATAAAAAAAGTTGCAGCTTTATTGTCAACTTTTTAACAATTTTGAATAAATCACTGTGTAGACGCGTACGGAGTGGGCCAAAAAAATTAATTTTTTTTTGAAAAGTAGGTCTTAATAATTCGATCATATCCTCGGAAGCTCAAAATCTTTTATCGTTTGGACGGGAAAAATTCGACCACAAGTGATGATCCACCCGGTATATAAAAATAAAAATTGAAATAGCCATTGCGCAGGGAATGAAAAAATATAAAATATAGCGAAAGAACGGAAAGTAGAATAAAGTCAATAAAGAACAAAAAATACGAGAACAAAAATTTTACGAAATTGTGTTAGTCAAAATCTCGTAAAACAACCTAAAAGTATGTAGATTCCAAAAATAAACAAAATTAAGTTTCTTTTGTCAGATTGTCAGAAAGTACCTACATATGAATAATTTGCTGTAAACAATAAAATTTTAAAAAGCTGTACCAAAATCTTGAATAATCAATGGACAAAGGGTGTTGGCAGTAAAATAAAAAAATTATTAAACAAGGTGTCATACGAAATAAACTAAAGAGATGAAATTATAACAAATATCTAGTCTTAGTTATGAATTATTGAAGCTATTTGAGAACTTACAAAATTTGACCACCTACTCAAAGTGTTTTGGAATTTTTATATTAAGAGGAACGTCTCCGCTGTATCATTTGTGATTGTAGAACTTCAGCAAAACGCACTGACGTAATTTTTTGTATTAGCAGGGCCACGTATTGAAAAGAGAGAAAATGCATTTCGTATTTCCAAGAAAGCTCCTTACAAGTAAAGACTATCTGACTTTTGTTTTTAAGGTCTCATACGTAACGATAGAGACTCCAGCGCTAGATGCTTTGAAGAAAGTTAACATGCACGTTAATATGAACAAAATACAAATGTTTACTTTAACATTAAATAAATAGCCCAATTTGACTTCAGTTTGCTGTAAACTTCATCATGCGCCATTCGTTGTTGAATATTCTAAACCAAAACTTAATTATATTATTAAAAATATGCGTGTTTTTTGCAAATTTAAAAATATAAAATTTTGTGCTTATTGTCGTTCTCTGTTTGACAGTCATAAAATAGGTTATAGCTATCTGCCTCACTTTACGGCTGGTCGAAATGATATAGTGCAACTACTCTGCAGAATACTAAAAATGATCTCGCGTCAAACATTATGATACTGACGCGCAAAAACCAGGTCTGTATTAATACGTTTATTCAGTATGAAGTAACAACGTGTGAAACAATAACATGGTGAATACGACACTGGATTAAGGCGGAGCGTACCACTGTGGACCAGCTGCGTACTCAATGCATGCGCGCGGCGTCATTCCATTAAATTAACTGGGGTTATTTACTTGCACTTGACTCATTCTATTTCCTTTTATGTAGTGATCTAAAATGAGAGAACTAATCTCTGCACGTCAAAATGCGTATAATGAGAAAAAAACGCATGTGATAGCGAAGCCGTTGCTCTTAATGATTATTCGCAAAACTCTTTAAAATCCTGTAAAATAAACGCAAAGTAAGATGCAATAAAATTAATAAAGTTATATTCAACAAATTCTCCAACTGTATTTAACACGAAGGATTTTATTAACCCAGTGGAAATGCCCATACCTACATAATGTAAAACATAAAGGAAAATTATATAAAACAAATTTGAAAAATGGAATAGTTGCCCACTTGAGCAGAACAGTAGAGTGATCGATCAATGAAACAATGAGCGATCTCGGCAGAATCAAGTTGAAATAAATAATAGGAAAAAGAAAACAAATACTTCTACAATTAAAACATTTAAATCATCCATAAATATTGAAATTTGGGAATTTAAGAAGTTACTTACTCAAAAAACTTTTTTAGAAACTTGTCAGTGATTTCGAGTTGCGTTAAATTTAGTGCATGAGGCAAAATGCCAATTATTGAAGTATTTATTTTTATTCCTACAAAATGGTGAAGTTATCGCACAGAATTCCATTACGCGTAATTTTAGCTCAATTGCATTATGTCTTAAAATAACTCGAACACCAAAACCCAATATCAGAGTAGTTGCAATTTGCAATTCAATAAAAAATTTAATTAAACATCCATTTAGGTACTGTTCAATCTGTAATTAGTTCAAGAAGATTCATCTTTGAAGACCACGTGAGTCTGAATAAAAGTTCTAATTTAATTGACTTTAATCTTTTGGTAGACTTTTCTATTAATTTTTTAATTTGAGGAAAGTATTGAAAACAACGTTTCCAATTCTCACAAAATTTTTTTAATGAAAGTCTGTAAGGTTTTACGAATATAAATGAAGACCGTAACGGATGTCTTTTCAGTCAACTGTTAAAAATTACTGGTCAATTTCCTGTATGAGGTGTAAAACGTAAAGTGTCATTGTGGCGGTTTGGTGTGATCCCTTGACAAATGATCCAGCAGTTACTTTACAATCAAACGTCTTTTTTTGGCACTGTCCCTATTTTCACGGCACGTAAACATTCCTCGGAAGTACGTGACCCTTCCAACATTTTTGTGTGCAATAAACCAATGCAAAGGTGCGATAAATTCTAGTACTATAACCAACAACCATCTGCAGCAGGAGCTGGCTAATGTATGCGGGGAAACGCGCGAGGGCGCGTGACTAGACAAATAGCTGAAAATGGCCCTGAATCGACCTAGACCAATACTTCATAGTCACCCGTCAAAGCTCACTATATTACGTCGAGAAATCCGTGTGGCTTTCGTTTTTCTTTATTTCTGTTTGTTTTCTTTCCGGTTGCTCGTAAATATTGATTTGGCGATGCGAAGCAAGGGTTTGTTTATGATAGAAATGGATATTTGGAATGAAAATAGTTTTCAAATACCGGGACAACCCCTCGAGACCGCGATTGAAATATCGACTCTTTTAGTGAAGCGTGAAGATTCTCGAAAAAAACTTCTTAGAACTACTAGAACTACTAGAAGCTTTTGCCTTAAAATTTTGTTCTTAAAATTAAACCCAGCAACAAGTTGTAGGTAATTGGTATTAAAGTTTAACACTTACCTTATATCCTCCGTTCGTTAAACCTGCGTTTCTTTTGGCGAGCACACATTTCATCCGCAAGAAGAAAACCCTTTCGCTTTCGTAATCTTGTTGGGATGGTAGTGGAGGTATTGTGGGACTCAAGACTGCTGTCATTTCGTCGTGATCTGCAGGATGGATATATTCGTATATGCTATTACCCGTTAGTTCTACCTGAGGAAAACGTTGATACTGATATGAACAAACTCGTTTGAAGCCAATACGACTACCTGGCTAAGTCCCAAATGAACAGAAGCCGTTTCTGATATGTACATTATTTTTCCATCTGGAGCCACTACGAATATAAAACCATCCAAAGTTTGGAGAAGATACGAGCCCAATTCCTTGATGGGAGCTTCCCGAGGGTTCGTCACCACCGGAGTCGCCCCCCAAGCGTCGCCTAAACCTGAAATCATACCTACAAATAAATAAATATCCATACATCACTTGGATAAGTTGCAATAGCACGTACGCGTTGCAAACGTGACGTCATCAGGTCTAGCGTCGGTGGCGGTCACCGAAAGCTCTCATAAATGAGTCATCTTTCTTTCAATAAATAACGAATAATTTAAGTTACGCCATAACGTTACACGTGTGTGTTGAAAGTCAAGTTTCAAACTATAATTAATTTTTGATTAGCTTCCAGGCCCGGCAGTACGGATTACGTCACAAGTTGCAACGAGAATTTGGAGTTAAATGGTCTTTGTAATATGAGGCTCTAGGTTCGTTATACGGCTGTACTTGTAGAAGTGGAAACATCATGATAGGAAAAATTGCAAATAAAATGTAAAAATATCGAAAGAAAAATGATAAAAAAACTGGTCAAATATAAACTCAAAGAAAACTGGGAAAAAAAAGAACAAATAAAATTTAGTAGCGAGAATCCGACAATTCGACTAAAAATTCACAGGAGAAATACGTAAACAATAATATGTAAACAGTTTAGAGTAACTCAAAAAAAAAGAAACTTGAGAAAATAAAAAATGAGAATAACACAAAAGAGAAATTTAATATCTATAGCCAACGTGATCACTGAAGTAGATTAGAGGAACAAATGAGAAAAGTGTTAACAGCAAAATTAAATATCTTGCTCCATTTAAAAAAAGATATATGTATTACAAAGGTAGAAAATCAACAAAACAATGAGAACTAAATAAAGAATTAGAACTTAGACAAGAAAAAATTGAAAACGATAAGAAATGAAAACTGAGTGCTTGAAAAGGAAAATTAATGTTGCCGAAAGCCAAACAGGAAAACTATTATGAATTTTTTTTTACAATTAACTAAGTGTTAAATTCGGTTTCAGAATTCTAGCAAAATTTAGAGTCTTTGGTGCATGTTTTTAAGTTAGTAGATTGACACGTTAAATAAACATCGCTCTCAAAATGTGTGTTTATTAAACTTCTTTAAAATATTAAAAAATGACTTCTAATTCTTGTTTTAATCCTATAAAATGTTCAAATAAATTATCTAACCTACTTCTGTATTGTAGGTAATGTAATGAAGAAGACAAATATAAAAAAAAAATTGTGATGCCGAACAAGAAAATAAGAAATAATGCAAAAAATAGTTAAAACTATTGTACACAAAAAGAAAAAACTGTAAAAACTGGAAAAAGTGGAATAGTGCAAGGATTATTGGTAATTAGATTTAAAATGCGCAGAAAATAATAATTGATTGATTCTACATTGAAAAAAAGATTATAATTGACAAAAATATAAAAAAAGCTTTGAAGTTAAAAACTAAAAAAATCAAAGAACAATGAAACAATAACAATGCTGGCAACAAAATTAAATGAAAATATTTCGCTATAATATACAAAACATTGAAAATAGAAAGAGAATTTAGAAAAAGTTGATATACGTATATATAAAAGAAGAAAGTACCTACGGAATAGGAAATAAGTGAAAACAATACAAGATGTAGAAAGAAGAAAGTAACAGAAGTCTAGACTCTTGAAATAAAACTAGAGAGAAAATAAATAGTACAGTTAAATAAGTGATAGCAGAAAACTATAGCCTAAGAAATCAAAAAAGAGATATAATAAAAAAATTAAAACAGCAAGAAAAAAATTGAAAGAAATCAAAACAAATTAAAGAATAAAATTAGAAGACTGAAAGTGATGGCCAGACAAATTGATGTATGTTTATGTATAGCACGTTAATAACAGCCGAGAAAAGAAAAAATATCGCAATAATAGAAGCTAAGAAAAAAATTAATTATAGAAAAATATTATGGATAATATACAGCAATGTACCTACCTAGGTAGTGGGTAGAGAGAAAATAAATAAATTAAATGTAAAATAAAATCAAATAAATTTTTAAAAAGATAAAGATTGTTGAAACTAAATTAAGATAAGTTTTGAACAAACAATAGCCCAGATTTTTGAAAAATTGTATAGGTATAATGAAGAAGACAAACATAAAAAAATATTGTGATGCCTCACAAGAAAATAAGAAATAATGCAAAAATGATTAAAATAGTTAAAACTACTGTACCTACACAAAAAAAAAACTCTAAAAACTAGAAAAAGTGGATAAGTGCAAGAATTATTGGATCCTTAATTAAATTTAAAATGTACAGAAAATAATAGTTGATTGATTTTACATCGGAAAAAAGATTAATTGACAAAAATATAAAAAAAGCTTTGATGTTAAAGCTAAAAAAATCAAAAGACAATGAAACAACAATGCTGCCAACAAAATTTAATGGAAATATTTAGATATAATATACAAAACATTAAAAAATAGAAAGAAAATTTAGAAAAACAGAGGATATGAGAGTAGAAATTAAAAAGTTGATATACGCATATAAGAAAGTATGTACCTACGGACTGGGAAATAAGTGAAAACTATACAAGGTATAGAAAGCAAAAAGTAACAAAAGTCTAGACTTTTGAAATAAAAGTAAAGAGAAAATAGATAGTAGATATGTATGTACTGTTAAATGAGCGATAGCAGAAAACTATAGTCTAAGAAATCAAAAAAGAGAACAATAGCAAGCATTAAGAGATATAATAAAAGAAAAGAAAATTAAAACAGCGAGAAAAAAATTGAAAAAAAGCAAAACAAATTAAAGAATAAAATTAGAAGACTGAAAGTGATGGCCAGACAAATTGATGTATGTTTATGTATAGCACGTTAATAACAGCCAAGAAAAGAGAAAGTATCGCGATAATAGAAGCTAAGAAAAAAATTAATTATAGAAAAATATTATGGAAAAATATAAAGCAATGTATCTACCTAGGTAGTGGGTAGAGAGAAAATAAATAAATTAAATGTGAAATAAAATCAAATAAATTTTTAAAAAGATAAAGATTGTTGAAACTAAATTAAGATAAGTTTTGAACAAACAATAGTGCAGATTTTTGAAAAATTGTATAAATAGGTATAATGAAGAAGACAAACATAAAAAAATATTGTGATGCCTAAGAAGAAAATAAGAAATAATGCAATAAATGATTAAAATAGTTAAAACTACTGTACACAAAAAGGAAAAACTAAAAACTAGAAAAAGTGGATAAGTGCAAGAATTATTGAATCCTTAATTAGATTTAAAATGTGCAGAAAATAATAGTTGATTGATTTTACATCGGAAAAAAGATTAATTGACAAAAATATAAAAAAAGCTTTGATGTTAAAGCTAAAAAAATCAAAGGACAATGAAACAACAATACTGCTAACAAAATTTAATGGAAATATTTA
Source organism: Schizotus pectinicornis (assembly GCA_951805265.1). Classification (NCBI taxonomy): domain Eukaryota; kingdom Metazoa; phylum Arthropoda; class Insecta; order Coleoptera; family Pyrochroidae; genus Schizotus; species Schizotus pectinicornis. Next base: position 3,228,842 of record OX638202.1, on the reverse strand, counting down.
GATATAATATACAAAACATTAAAAAATAGAAAAATAATTTAGAAAAACAGAAGATATGAGAGTAGAAATTAAAAAGTTGATATACGCATATAAGAAAGTACCTACAGAATGAGAAATAAGTGAAACCATACAAGGTATAGAAAGGAAAAAGTAACAAAAGTCTAGACTTTTGAAATAAAAGTAAAGAGAAAATAGATAGTATGTACCTACTGTTAAATGAGCGATAGCAGAAAACCATAGCCTAAGAAATCAAAAAAGACAACAATAGCAAGCATTAAGAGGTATAATAAAAGAAAAAAAAATTAAAACAGCGAGAAAAAAAATTGAAAGAAAGCAAAACAAATTAAAGAATAAGATTATAGAAGACTGAAAGTGATGGCCAGACAAATTGATGTATGTTTATGTATAGCACGTTAATAACAGCCAAGAAATGAGAAAATATCGCGATAATAGAAGCTAAGAAAAAAATTAATTATAGAAAAATATTATGGAAAAATATAAAGCAATGTATCTACCTAGGTAGTGAGTAGAGAGAAAATAAGTAAATTAAATGTGAAATAAAATCAAATAAAGTTCTAAAAAGATAAAGATTGTTGAGACTAAATTAGGACAAGTTTTGAACGAACAATTTTTGAAAAATTGTTAAATAACCTACACCACAAAATGTATTTATCCCCAAAGCTATAATTTACCAAACAATAACATTTTGTAGTTTTCACACCGTAAAAAAATCTAAATTTCGTTAAACTTAGTAATAGCAAGATTCAATAAAATTTAACACCGCAAAGATTTTCGTACGAATTCAGTTACGTAAACAAAATAATAATGGTTGGCTTACCATCAGGGAAGACTTGTCTCATTTTCAAGTACGACGTTGTCAATCTGATAACTGAAGCTTTGTCTAATTGTGAGGTGATAGCAGCGGGAAGGGGTAAAAGTTTGGCCAGTTCCAGAAACTCTGCGTTTTCCTTCTCCCGACGCGACCTCGCGGCGTTCTTACTTTTCTCCTTCATGGCGCCCCGAGCGCCAATCTGTAACGCTGAAACTAAAAAAATAATTTGTTAAAACTCATTGCAACCCCTAAATGTTTTTTTTTAATTATCAAAACTATATGTTGGTAGTGTTGAAATTTGCAACCCCTAAATGTATTTTTTTTTTAAATTGTCAAAACTAGGTATGTTAGTAGGTATAGTGTTGAAATTATTTCTCTTCGTAACAATAATGCGAACGAGGAAAGATGCGACAGAAAATAATTAAGTTTCAAATCACAGCTTCGTTGTTAGCATCAGGGAAAGTGGTTGTAGAAAAATTCATTTATTCCAACAACACTCCAGTTCCACTGATGCTTGCTATATTTCGTTAAGTAGAGCATTGTTGTTCCTCATTAGAGAGCCGGAGAACTGCTCAGTTTTTACTGTTGAGTATTTTGTAATTTAAAATATACCAAGTGGAGAGGTTCAAAATGGCGACCGGATATTTCAAGTGTCTCGTTTGTGGAGCACATCAAATGCACTTGGCATCTGCATATTTTCGAGACAATGGCCGCGATTTTCCACTCATCAGCAAGACTGGCCCTCTAACAGTTTCGACTTCACTCAACCCTCTCCGAAGTTCCTTAAAACAATTACCACGAATCGAAGCCGAGCTTCAACTAGTCTAGTTCAATGCGTGTCTGACTTTTAGAACAGCACTTACAAAAATAATTATTTAATCATCAGTAATACGTTACTGAACCAAAACCAAATTAAGGGTCGTTTAAACTAAAGCTTCAACTTTAAAAAGTGATGATGTTACTCCGTGCTTTTAAATTTTAGAAATTGTTAAAGTTAATAAATATACTTTATAATAGATAAGGTGACTTATTGGAGAAAAGTGGCATAGGTATCGATTTTGTCCAAATTAGACAACGGCAAATTTTCTAATTTTTGACTACCTCACCCCTACATACATTTTTTCATAACACATCTTGTGATGGTAGAACATTTTTTGATAACACAACGCTTCCTGGCACCCATTTCACGAAGAATCCACCTGCACCAACTGACTATCGGATGAAACATTTTACGATTGGGAATTCCCACATTTCCAGATGTGAACACCCCAAAATGTGGCAAAGTCGGTCAAAGATTTTATTGTCATCTTCTCCTAATACACCTGACTTTACAGGTAAGCGAGATCTTTGGCCAGCTCTATTACCCCACCAGAGAATGGCACCGTAAGGTGCATTTTGGAACAAGACAAGTGTCCTGAGGTAGACGAGGTACCGCCTATAGCCAGTAGTGATTGGTGGATGGACACAGGTACGTTATTCACATTATATTCCACAGAAACGTTTCGAAATTTTGTAAGTAAATTAAATTAATCTAAAATAAATACTATGCAGTTTTCACCTACATTTAAAAGAACTACATACATTTAATAACATTGTTATGTGAATTATTATTAAAGATTACTAATAGTAGTATTAGTAGTATACATTAAGGGAGAGAAATGCATTATTATTCCAGAGGTGCAAGCACCGAGGAAATAATTACATTTCTCTCCCGAGGTGTAAATACAATTTTTTCACAGTCTGAGTAAAATAAAACCAAAATCAAATTTAAAAAAAAATGAATTTGACAAAGTACCAAACTTTAGTGCTTACTGAATCTCAACGTCTTGACAACGGTAAAAAAAAAAACAACAAATTTGTGTTTAAAAGTAAATTTGTGTTTCAAAGTTTAACGCGTTCAACTGTGACTGTGCTTGAAAAATAGAAGTTGAAGAACCGCAAGAAATTGTCGAATCTGCAATTTGTTGCCCAAGAAATCAAAGAAATTGTACGATCTGGCCTACAAAAACTTCAAAGTTTGGTGTACCTACGGAAAAAATGTAGAAACTGTTACCGAGAACGTTTTGCAGGTATTTTTTGGGGAAAAAACCAAAACGCTTAAATCATCGTTTTGGGCGCAGTATTCCATGATCAAGACTTGTATGGCTTATATACGACAATGTTGACATTAGCAAATTTTCAAAATTTGTCGCTTTTTTAAAAAGAAATATGGAAGGTTATTTACCAAAAAAATCAAAAGTAGGATTGACAAGATAATATTTGGAGAATTATTTAACTCAAGCTGACGATAAAGAACATCTTATGATAAAAGTAAAAATTTAGAAGAATAGTAATAAATTGGGTCGTATTTAACAGTCTACCAAATTTACTCAATATTTTCACTTATAATATCCCTAGTGCATTGATTATTTCCGGAAATGCATGAGAATAAAATTTCCAGATATTAATCAATGCACGAGGGCATATTCGGTGAGAAAATCGCAACGACACGGACAATGGTCCATTATGTCATTATGATGTCATTATTAATAAATAAATTATTTTAATTAGTTGAAAAAATTTCCACTTATTAATTTCATGCTAGGTGCAAAAATTTCCAAGAAATTTTTACATTGTCATCGAAACGACACCGAATTCTATTTTTCTATTGGCTACTTTTCAGTGTCGTGCGTTTTTCAACCAAAAAAATTACTTTCATTTCCCAAAAATACTAAATGCTCACCAAAATTAAGAAAATACATAATCTTAAAGCGACAACCAAATATTGACATAATGCTGGCCTCTTGTATATTTTGTTCGCCAAAAAAAATTTTGTTGGCCATAAATACTAAATGTTCACCAAATTTTATTCCGCATTTAATTCTAACATAATACCCAGATATTTAATTTTCGACAGTGTCTTATATTATTTAGCAGTTAAAAATACTATTTGTTGATCAAAATTACACAAGCAATAAAATGTTGTGCAAATGGTAAATAATTTTATGCAAAATTATAGATGTAGATGTGTTAGGGCAAGGAAAATAAAAGTACAAATAGAAGTGGTTTGCACAAAAAAAGATATTGATTTCCGTAATATATAAATGCTTTGCTGTAATTGGCTTGCATTATGTAAAACGTAAAACTTCTTTTAGTGGTAATTTCTAATCGTGCTTTTAAAAAAAAATACAGGGCCCTGAACTGACCTTGTACAAAACTTTTTTCGCGTGCCTCTTGTCTGGAAGCGCAAGCGGCAAGGAGAGATGCGCCAGCATATTACATTTTTGGAGTAATAGAATAATTATTTGACGCACAAATAGCTTTTTGAGAAACACTAAATATAAATGGATAGCGCGAATATTTATTATGTATACAGCACGGACGCGTAACTTGAGCGTTCTAAATTTGGTGAACATTTAGTAAAATTGATAGACGTATAGAATTTAAAATGTAAGCAATGGTAAAACAATACGCAGCATAGTTATTTTAGTGGTGATGTTCTCATTTTCTGATGTATAATAATTTGGGTTTCATTTAGATTTTTTGATGCTCATTAAATTTTCTGGTGGACAGTGCAAGGGATGTATAGTTTAATTTGGTATACATTATATTTGTTCCCTAATAAATTTACCTTTTTTAGGCGACACTAATTTTTGGAATTGCTGAGGCATGTCGTACAGGGGAGTTAGCCAATTTATGTATAGATAACATTCAAGACGTAGGCTCTACGTTAATAATCAGTATTCCTGATACAAAAAATAAAATACCAAGAAAGTTTGTGGTCACAGAAGAAGATAATATCAGTTTACTTGGTTTATATCGCAAATATGCATAACTACGTCCTTCTGAAACTAGTCATCCACGTTTTTTTTTGTTTTATAAATCCGGAAAATGCACAAAACAAGTTGTTGGAAAAAATTTGCTTGCTAAGATGCCAAGCAAAGTATGTAGCTACTTTTCTCAATTTACCGGATGCAGATTTACATACTGGCCATTGCCTGCGAAGATCCTCGGCTATTTTGTTAGCCGACACCGGAGCTGCTATAACTACCATCAACGTTCACGGAGGGTAGCGCTCAACAACTGTTGCCGAAAATTATATCGAAGATTCGATTGAAAATAAAACAAGCATCGCGAATAAAGTACTGCAAGGGTACTACAAGCGCTGCTGAAAATGCTCTGAAGGACGTTGTTTTTAGTTCAAATGTAAATAGTAGTAACACAAATTATGATATTGAAGTTGTACCAAATTTAATTATACATATAGTTTAAGTGGTTGTAAAAATGTTACAAATACGGATTTTGTAATGGTGCAAGTGTGTTACATACTAAAGAAATAAAGAATGTTCAAAATAAAAATTTTTGCAATTTCAAATCAAAATTTTGTCATAGTGGTTCATATTTTGCCTTCCAGCGCGCGACAACAACTTCAGCACGCGATTAAAAAAAAAAGCTTACTTTTAACGTCAATTTTCTTTTCATTTCGCACCCCAGTAGAAAAATCAAAATCTATGTTCAATGAAGTATTTAAAAAAAATTATAGAAAATTGATGACAATTCAATTTAATTCTTGCAAAAGTTATAAACAATTTTTTTGAAGGATTACAAAATATTACCGGAAAACGATTATCACTGAGGGGATTACTGAAGATCAGGAGTTGTAACAGTAGTGGTAACTAGAGATTAACAGCAATTATTAAAATTACAAAAAACGACGTCTTTAATACAAATTGCAAAAGATGCCGCATGACTCATAATGAGTATACGCATCAGATGAAAGATTACAAACGATTTCAAGAAATTTTGAGAGTATTGATGGATGATAAAAATTACCGTAATCACAAAAAATTGTGAAAAGAGTTAAAGAATATTTATAAGATATTATTCAACCATAGAAACTTTAACAAGTTATGACGAAGAATTATAAAAAATTATCTAAGTATAATTTAATTGTGGATAATCTGAAAACATCAGAACCTTGACAAAAACATGTGTGCGGAGTATGTAAGTAAAATAACACGTAATAATTAAAGATTAGATAGAGGTGGTAGGTAACTGGATATGTGGAGATTAAGAATGATTATTGAAAGTAACATACAAGAATCGATGTTTATCATAGATGGAAGCTCTGTACGAGTGAATAAAAGCTAAGAATCCTCGATGCTAAAGCCTTCATTATTAGTTTAAAAAAAAGTTTTGTACAATTGTTTAGTCTTAACCTTCATGGGTCTGAATCCCAAAAATAACATCGGTCTGACCGGGGTACAGGTCTAAAATGTAATATATTTTTATTTCATTTTGTTCAAAATAATTAACATAAAAACATTTTTAACAACGTAAAATAATTTAATTTTTAACCATAAATAAAATTTTCGATTAACCTTCATAGGTTTGAGTGGGGTACAATACAAATGTATCCTAAGTCTACAATTTTATTCGTATTTTTTTGTAAAAAAAAATTTTGGGTACCGACAATTTTAGAAACTTCTCTTTATTCTTTTTTACACAATCTGATAAAATTTTAGCCTAATTAGAGCTTTAGTTTTCATTAAAAAAATTATATATTGCGTCAGCCTTTATGATTGCTTTTCTGTATCTTGTAGATTTTGTCCTAATTTAATTATTGGAGTGGATGTTTTATTGCATGTACTTGCGCTTTAGAAAAATTTTTGGAAATTTTTCTGCCAGGAGCACCTATATTCAAAAATAGTTTGCTGTCGTCAGAAGTGTGATGAAAAAGATTCCCGTTAACTGATTATTTGCCACAAACTTCGGTTTAATGGGCATCATGATGCTACTGACTTTTTTTTTAAATCATACCTTTGCGCGATGACATCATCCATACTTTTTTTAAATGGCAACCTATAATAATTGTTACATCGAAATTGTATAACTCTTTTTACGACCATTTAAAAATATTATACGACTGCATAAGAAAAATTTCTAGAAAAATCAAGTTTAGGTAATGTTATTCCGTGTCATTCCTGTACAATCAATATTTCTTGGTCGATATAAGTTAATACTTTTCAAATTTCTAAACTTTTAAACCCGTTTCAAAATTTTTAAAATTAATCCCTTTTTGCTGTGTATATTAATTGTTATAAAAACTTGGAAAACAATCCGTACTCGATAATAGTTTGTGGAATCTTCCGCATCGCAAAACCATAAATGGACCGACCGACTGTAAATAACTTCGGGGTGACTCAAACTCAAAAAACAAAACACTTCAGTTGCCTGTCGCAATAACTTTCTTCGCTGAGACTAAAAGTTTAAAAACTAAAAGTTAAGTGGAAAAACAATTATTTTAAACCATCGGTGCGCGTACAAAAAGCAACACCAATGTTCAATAAAGATTTGTTTTCTAAGTGCATGTAGATATTTTTCACTTGATTTACTTGAAAACGCCGATATTTGAAAATTGTAGAGTTTCTCATTGACAATGCACTCTGATTACGGAATTCATTATTTCTATTTTGACTTAAACGTGCTAATATCTAAAAATTGTGCTTTGAGCACCACAAACCACCTTGCGCATCATACCCTTTTGCACGCTCACTGACCAACGCTCTATTGCCAATTATTAGAATTAAATTGTTTTTGAAAACTAGTTTCAATCCTACATCGATGATGGCCAGTAAATAATTACGTCGATTTTACTATAACGTATACTATAGTGAGCCATTACCTCGGCTGCTGCAAATGCGCCATGTGGTTTAATCTCGTAGTAATCTTGCAAACGTGTCTAAAGCAATAATTAACAGTTGGGTATTTGTCAAGCTAGCATTAAGTGCAAATTTAGATTACATGCAACATTACCATCCGCGATACTTTGTCCTTATCTTGTTAATAACACGTAAACGTGACGGTTATTGTGTTAACAACTAGAACGTGCTCCTTCGACCAATTAGGCGATCAATTAATTGTTGCGATTTAATAGTGATAAATGGAAATACGTCCTGGTCGTTATAGTTGAGCATCAAAAATTCAAACATCACTTTTGGTTCTATTGAAACTTTTTATTGAGACAATAAGGAACCTGCCAGGACCAAAAAAGGTGATGGCAATAATTTCACCTTTCTTATCGCGACGAGTCTTCCGTTTCCGCAACTACCACCGCCAAAGATCCGAAGAAAGTGTGAGAACCAGCGCCGGTACCTTTTCTCAAATAATAAAATTTAAATGGGGTACTTTGTGGATATTACAGGTATTCCCTGAATTATTTCCAGATGTTCAAAATATTAGGACCTGTCGTCCACCTGTTACAGGGTGGTAATAGTCTCGGAAAGTTCGCACGCTCTTCGGGGGGCGCATGTCGTAAACTTGCAAAATTATCCTTCGACTTCAGAGATATATCTACCTGGGAACTTGCGGTAAGCTCTTGTTTCGAAAACAGTCAATTCAAAAGACACAATTTCAAGGAAATTATTCGATGGGCACTGAAAGGATTACCACTAAAACTCGTTGACAGTGATGGGTCAAAGAAAAAAAGAAAAGAGTTAGAGCGGAAAGCTCAACAACAATAATAATGATGAACGATAATAAATAAACAGTGGTAGTCAGTCAATTATGTTTGGGATGACAAACGTGTTGCGGTTTGGCAACGAAATCAATAAATTAATATTAATGATCGAAGCAGTGACTCTTTAAAGCTCTAGTCCCACTTTTCGTCAATTATTGTTCTTCAAATATGTTGAGCTTAAACCAAAATGTTGTAATGGGGTACTTGCCTAAAAAAAATATTGCACTTTTTATTCTCTAGATGCATGCAAATAACTAAAAAAGGCTTAAATATTTTTTTCCCATTTTTTTATTCCATATTTTCGTAGATATTTGCAATTTTTGTTTGTATGACGCATTGGCCCCCCGTGTCCAAGACTCACACCTATATTGAATTGACTCTTGTTTTTGGCTACTATGCTGCGCTGCTAGCAGAGGGCGCCACATTTTTTACATTGGATCGGCATTCGATTTATATGGAATCTGAGTAAAGCGCCATCATACGATTTTTTTGAGAACTACGTCGAGATGGGATCGCCTACGTCACAAATCTCCCACTCCAAAAATTAAAAAATTAATTCTGGGCGTAATATTGACCCTAGAACCAAATAAAAAAATACGGGTTTAATGAAATCGCCTACATTTTCTAAATATTATATTTCCCAAATATGAGGCAAGTACCCCATTCCTGGCTAAATCAAATATGGTTACAAATAGCCATAGGGGTGTACATACAAAAAAATGTTGGTTTTCAGTTTCTACATTATATCGTTAAAAAATATACAGGGTGTTCTAGTTGAAAAAAATGGAAAAAATTAATTCAAGTTCTAAATTGAAAAATTAAGTTTAGCCACCTTGTATAATTTTTCAAAAGTAAAAACGATTCAAAGACATTCCACAAATGTTTGCTAACTGGTACTTACATAATTTTTTCTTAAAACTCGTAATTGTGACCGTAGTGATTTTTTTAACATGCATCTGCAGATGCCATTATTTGAACAAAAAAAAAATTGCTACATCCAAGTGGTCTGGAAATAGTCAGTAATAATATTGGAGTGAAAAGAGTCAAGGAAAAGGCTCCAAAAAATCTTCTTTTACACACAACATTCTATTTAAAAAAAATAGCACTTGCCCCAGTTTAATCGTCTTGGCTCACCCTGTATGTTCAAAAATCATTTCCGGTTATAAACTTTTTTCCTAATTTTATTTGTGTTTTTAAATCAAATTTCTACTCATCATACACCTCGAGCTATTGAAGTCAGACCCACTATTGCCCCACCCTGTATGTGTGTGTCTAAAGACAAGAGAAAATGCATTTCCTTTTTCTTCAACTTTTCTTTTACGACCAAGAGAACAATATTTCGAAATTGACCACTTTCCTCGAATATTGCGAATATATTTACTGTTAGATACAATTTTGATTATTTCTGCACTATGCTAGAACCTTCTATTGTTGTTAATACAAATGTAGAACTCATTAGCCAATTTATAGAGTGGTAGTTAGATTACCTACGTCCAAAGTTATCTCCACTATCGCATCCACCATTCGAGTTAGAGTGAAGGAAAGTTTGAGCAAAATTAAAAAAGTTTGATAGTTTTTGTCATATAGAGTATAGTAATAGTATATGTCTTAAGTTGGTAGTAGGGGAGACGGTATTAATCTGACATACACACATGTATCTTAATCTTATCAATATATAAGTAAACCCAATATATGTGGAGTTATTACATATATTACATGGCGCAGTCGACGAAGAACCGGGTGCAGTAAGCAATCCAGCAAAAATTTACCTCAGTTTTTAGAGACCTGAACGTGGGGAAACAATAGCGAAAAAGTGAGGTTAGAAAACACGCCGCGGGTCCAGCGCGACAAAAGGAAATAGGAAAATCAAACAAAATGAGTAGCGTGAAGATCCCAAAGTCACTAATACTGAGCGGTGGCAACATCAGTGAAAACTGGAGGAAGTTTCGGCAAAACTTCGAGATATTTATGGTGGCCTCGGGTAAAGACAAAGAACCTTCGGAAACTCAAGTGGCAATTTTTCTCAACATTGTCGGAGAAGAAGCAGTCGAGCTGTTCAACACCTTTCAGTTAACCAGTACTGAGAGAAAAGACAACAAAAAAGTGATCGAAGCGTTTGACGCGTATTGCAACCCTAAGAAAAATATAGTTTATGAAAGGTTTCTTTTCAACAAGAGAGTGCAGCAACCAGGCGAAAAATTTGAAGATTTTTTAACTGAAGTGAAGAAATTGGCACAGACTTGTGAATTTGAATACTTGAAAGAACAAATGATCCGAGACAAGCTGGTGATGGGGATCAACGATCTTAGCTTGCAGGAGCGATTGCTGAGAATGGGCTCAGAAGACCTGAACCTCCAGAAAACTGTCGAACATTGTCGATCAGCGGAAGCATCTAAGCAACAGATGTCACAACTTCACCAAAGTACTGTGGATGTACATAATCTAAGGAGTGAAGAGGTGAAGGTGGACACAAGAAAATCAAGAGAAATGAAAACTATGGGCAGCAATGGACCAATCTTTAAGTGTCGTAGATGTAACAAGACCCATGGAGAGAAGCAGTGTCCAGCGTATTGCAAACGATGTGCTAATTGCAACAAATTAAACCATTTCAGGGCTTGCTGTCGAGTTAAGGATGTCCAGATGATAGAGGTTACAGAAGAGTCAAAAATAGAAGAAAACACGCTTTATTTGGACTCTGTTCGTGTGGTGAACAGTCTGGGAGAGAAAAGCAGAATGCGAAGCTGGCATCAACGAATTTTGATTGAAGGTGAACAAATACAGATGAAATTAGATAGTGGGGCGGAGGTGAGCACGCTTCCAGAATTTCTTTTCAAAAAACTTTTTAGTGGTAAGGTTAAGTTAAAACCAACGAAAGTGGTGCTAAAATGCTATGGCAATTTTATTATAAAACCTATGGGATGTGTTGATCTAACAACTGAATTTAACAATGTCAGAATTTTGGAAACATTCTTTATTGTTAAAACAACAGATCCTCCCTTGTTAGGTGTTGAAGCATGTGAATTATTAAATTTGGTAAAACGTGTAGATGTTGTAGAGCTTCATAAAACTGATTTTCAAGAATTTGTATTTAAAAATAAAGATTTGTTTGAAGGGCTAGGTAAATTTGATGATGTCTGTCAGATTGAAATTGATTTGGAATGCAAACCTATTGCAAATCCCCCTCGGAGAATGCCTTTTAAGTTGAGAGAAAAACTGAAAATAACTTTAGATGAATTAGAATCAAAACGGATAATTTCTAAAGTGGAAAACCCCAAAGGTTGGATAAGCAATTTGGTAGTAGTAGAAAAGCCAAACGGTAAACTCAGAATATGTCTTGATCCCAGAAATCTTAACAAAGCCGTGAAACGACCATCAAATGTGCTCATACCAACCTTAAATGATATTACTGAAAAACTTGGTGGAAAACGTGTTTTTACTGTTTTAGATTTAAAAGAAGGATTTTGGCATGTCAAGTTGGATAATGACTCATCAGACTTGTGCACTTTCTCGACACCATACGGGTGCTACAAATTTCACAGGCTTCCTTTCGGAATTTCAATGGCGCCAGAATATTTCCAGTACATCAATCAGAAAAATTTTGGAGAAATTCCGGGAGTTTTGATTTATATTGATGACTTGCTAATTGCGGCTGATTCTGGTGACGAGCATGATAGAATTTTGACGCAAGTAATGGAGAAGGCTAGGGAAATTGGCGTAAGGTTTAATAAAGATAAAATTCAGTTCAAAAAAGAAAGTGTCAGATATTTGGGACATATTTTCTCTGAGTCTGGTATTGTAATTGATGAAGAAAGGGTGAGAGCGGGAAAAGCTATAAAAAACCCAACCACTGTCAAACAGCTCCAGAGCATTCTGGGCATGTTTAATTTTTTAAGTAGATTTATTCCACAATACTCTGAGATAACTGCACCTTTGCGTCAATTGTTAAAAAAGAACGTAGAATTCTTTTGGCTTACAGTTCACACCGAAGCATTGAATAAATTAAAATCATTAGTGACGCATGCACCAGTTTTGGCACACTTCGATGCTCAAAAAGAAATAGTTCTACAATGTGATGCTTCACAAAATGGCCTCGGATGTGTTCTGCTGCAAGAAGACAAACCAGTGTCTTTTGCATCGCGAAAATTAACTGAAAGTGAGAAGAAATTTCCACAAATTGAAAAAGAATTTTTAAGTATTGTTTTTGCAACCAAAAAGTTTCATTATTACATTTATGGTCAGAAAGTAAAAGTAGTAACTGATCATAAGCCTTTACTTGGTATAATTAACAAACCAATTAATGATATCGCGTCAAATAGGTTGAAAAAAATGTGTCTCATGCTCTCAAGATACAATGTAGACTTAAACTACTTACCTGGAAAATGTATGCATATTGCGGACTTGCTGTCGCGTGAATATTTAAACGAAAATGATGGTGATGATTTAGAACTCATTGAGGAAGTTCATTCAGTAAGCGCAGGCCTTAACATTTCTGATGAGAAAAAAATTGAATTTCAAACTGCCACATTAAATGACCCGGTTTTGGTAAAAGTTATCGACTATCATCAAAATGGTTGGCCCATTGAGAAAAAGTTCGTTACTGACTTGGCAAAATTTTATTTTAAGTTCAAAGATCGAATTCATGTAGAGGGTAATTTGGTTTTTTTAGACTACCGTTTGGTAGTACCAAATAGTTTGAGGAAATACGTTTTAAATATTCTTCATGAAGCTCACTTTGGAATTACAAAGACTAAGGAACGAGCCAGACAAACGCTGTACTGGCCTGGTATGAATTCTGAGATTGAAAACATGATTGGCAAGTGTTCGGTTTGTGAAAGATATTCGAGTTCAAAAATCAAAGAGCCGTTATTATGTCACGATATACCTGATGTGCCGTTCAATAAGGTGGGCTGTGATTTGTTCGAATTTGGAGGAAAAGATTATTTGGTTTTGCAGGACTATTTTTCGAAGTGGCTTGAGATAATTAAATTAGCAAACAAAACGGCTCATGAAGTAATTTCTAAACTGAAAATTATTTTTTCGACTCATGGAATTCCGAAATATGTCTGCAGTGATAACGTTCCATTTAATTCCTGGGAATTTAGAAAATTTGCACAGATTTATGATTTTGAAATTGTGACGAGTTCTCCGCGGTATGCTCGGAGTAATGGGCAAGGAGAACGGGCAGTGCAAATCGCTAAAAAACTTTTAAAAAAATGCTTAGAGTCGAATACTAATCTGATGATTGGGCTTTTGGAATACAGAAATTTACCAATTTCAGGTATTAACTTGTCACCTTCCCAAATTTTGTTCTCTCGAAGAACTCGTACCAAATTGCCCACGCATTCTAAACTCTTGAAACCTGAATCAGCTCAAGATGCGCATTCTAAAGTTCTGAAGAATCAAGAGTGTTACAAGTTTTATCATGACAGTCATTGTAAAAAGCCAGGTCCAGATTTTCATATTGGTCAAAATGCCGTAGCGAGAACGGTGGACGAAAAAGTTTGGCGACCTGTGAAAATTGTAGCTAAACATCCAAGTCCCAGATCTTACCTTATTCTAAACGAAAAAGGTTCCACGGTACGTCGAACTACAAATCATTTAAAACCGAGTGAAACTGAATTTAAATTAGACCGAACTGATGAGTTGTTACCAACGACAATAAATAATATGCCAGTATCTAACAGAATACATTCTGGACCTGACAAATTTGTAAAACTGAGTAAGACTGAGGTTGAGACTGACAATTTACCGATTAAGACAGAACCCCTAATTAACATTAATAATAAGGCTAATAATAAAAGTGCAATAACTAGCAGCGAACAACCGCGAACTGTACGTGAAACTAGAAGCACTAGAAGCGGAAGACTTGTTAAATTACCAGATAAGTTTAAGGATTTTGTAATGTAGTTTATCGATTGTTATATTTGTAAGAAATTTATGTTACTCATCTTCCTTTGAAAAGGGGAGATGTCATATAGAGTATAGTAATAGTATATGTCTTAAGTTGGTAGTAGGGGAGACGGTATTAATCTGACATACACACATGTATCTTAATCTTATCAATATATAAGTAAACCCAATATATGTGGAGTTATTACATATATTACAGTTTTAAGGCGTAACTAAAACAAAAATAATATAATTAGAATCCGGGAACAAAAATCATGTTACATGGCGTAATTGTAATTAACTGGCTTCTTTCATTAGAACTGCATAAGCTCACGAAGCTAATGCGCTTCATACAAACAGGCTAAGATCCCGAACAAAAACTTAAGAAAATTTACAACTTCCACAAACCATAATTATGATTACTGTCCGCGTGACAACGTGTACCAACGTATATACAAGTATGTAGGTTAATTATCCGTTTTTGCAAGTATATTATTGTCGTTTCCAACGAAGCCATTGTTGTTTGTAGTTCCGGGAAATCCGCGGCTTTATGAAGCGCAATAAAGCGCCCTCTGTCTGCCGACAACGTAAATAAACAACTACATAACAAAACATTTTACGGACCCGATCGAATCCTTTTCGAAAAGAAGTCCTTCGATATGTGTGCAACTTTAATTACTTGCGACCAGTAATTTTCCTCATATTTTACTTAATAAATCGCTGTTAATTGTTTTCAGTTTCTACAACCACCATCACGAGGAGACTTTAATGATGGTCATATTTTTACGGTCGAAATTATCACGACTGTAAATCATTTTATAGGAAATTGCGTGGAAAACGTCGGTTTTATTTCGTGTAAAGAATTATTTATATTGCATGTTGGTAAATTGCTTGATGAGGCGAGTTTCGTGAAAATTTCAGGTTATCCAAGAAGTTATTGCTTTTCAGTTTATTTGTGAAATTTTACGGTTGACTTATCGACACGTCGCGATACCTGCGACTGTTAACTCGACCCCACATTTGCAACACTAATATCGTCATTAACCTAAAGATTTCTTAACGGTTAAGAAGTCGGTAGTTAATTGAGAAAAGCATAGGGAGATAAGTATTGAAAAGAGCTATGTTGAAATACTTAAAAGTATTTTTAATAAATTCCTTCTCTATGCTCTGAACACCTATCCCGGATACACTTGAAGGTTTAAAATTTAAACCGGTCTAAGTTGATGGACAAGTTATCCAAACAAATTATCAAAATTATTTTTAATATTAATTTATGGGAACAAATATAATGTACACCAAATTAAACTATACATTCCTTGCACTGTCCACCAGAAAATTTAATGAGCATCAAAAAATCTAAATGAAACCCAAATTATTATACATCAGAAAATGAGAACATCACCACTAAAATAACTATGCTGCGTATTGTTTTACAATTGCTTACATTTTAAATTCTATTGGTATGTCCATCAATTTTACTAAATGTTCACCAAATTTAGAACGCTCAAATTACGCGTCCGTGCTGTATATAATAAATATTCGCGTTATCCATTTATATTTAGTGTTTCTCAAAAAAACTATTTGTGCGTCAAATAATTATTCTATTACTCCAAAAATGAAATATGCTTGCGCATCTCTCCTTGCCGCTTGCGCTTCCAGACAAGAGGCAGGCGAAAAAAGTTTGGTACAAGATCAGTTCAGGGCCCTGTAATTTTTTTTAAAGTACGATTAGAAATTACCACAAAAAGAAGTTTTACGTTTTACATAATGCAAGTCAATTACAGCAAAGCATTTATACAGGGTGATTCACGTAGCCCGTCCATTAGAAGTTTTTCAACTTCCAGTTGGATTAAAAATTTGAAACTTGGAAGGCAGTCATTATCAGTCATGCTCATTCTATCTAAAATATTTTGAGCTCTCTAGCTATACAGGGTGTGCGAAAAGTCGGTATCAACTTCCTATTTTCAATGAAAACGGTTTATTTTTTCTACATGGTCTAATTGGTCTTCCAACTCTGAGTTTTTATAACATTTGTTATGTAAACTTATTTGACAATTTTTGACATTATGTTAATTTATGTGAAAAAAAGGGTCGATGTGGTAGCTTACGAAAAAATTCGTATCTGGCAGACGGTTCAGAATTTATGAAAGCTAATTTATAAAGTGCTTAGTTCAAAGTCCTGACTAACTTCTGATATTTTAATGGTAGTTCCATTTTGTACCGTATGAGCGCAGACAATTTTCAAATATCGCACCCAAAAATGGTCAAAAAGTCATTTTGTTCAAATGGCACCTACAGTATTTTTTTACATCATTCGATAAAAAATTGTATTTTCGGAAGAGTCACTTAAGCATTCCCAATACCTAACTTCATTCCCTATCAAATTAAAAATTAAAATCCAGAAATTCCATCAATTCTGCCAAGAGATTTTTTAGTTTTTCAAGTATGCCATGGAAACAAAAGACAATTGCAACATTTTAATTATGAAATGAATATGTTACTAATTTTATAAAAAAAAACAACCACAAAAACTACCAAGAACCATCTTAACAAAATTCTAATGTAGGTGTTCAATGTGAGCACCATTTTGATTACTACATACATTCTATTAATCCATTTTCAACAGATTGTGTACCTCTTTTAATTTCACCAAGACTGTAAGATCTCCAGATCTTACCTCATTAGACTTTTATGTTTGGGGTCGAATAAAAGATTTAGTTTATACTTCACCACTTTGCAACATAAAGAAATTAAGCGGGAGAATAATAAGAGCATTTGACAGTCTTGACACCAACGAAATAAGAAGAGCTACACAATGATATAAAATGATAGAATGTATAGTAATCAAAATGATGCTCACATTGAACATTTACATTAGAATTATGTTAAGCTGGTTCTTGATAGTTTTTGTTGTTGTTGTTTTATAAAATTAGTAAGATATTTATTTCATAATTAAATTGTTGCAATTGTCTTTTGTTTCTATGGCATACTTAAAAAACCAAAAAATCTTGTGCAAAATTGATAAAATTTCTGGATTTTAATTTTTAATTTGATAGGGGATGAAGTTAGGTATAGGGAATGCATAAGTAACTTATCTCAAAATACAATTTTCTATCGAGTGGTGTAAAAAAAATCTGTAGGTGCCATTTGAAAAAAATGACTTCTTGACCATTTTTGGTTGCGATATTTGAAAATTGTCTGCGCCCATATGGTACAAGATGGAACCACCATTAAGACATCAGAAGTTAGTCTGAACTTTGAACTAAGCACTTTACAAATTAACTTTCATAAATTCTGAACCGTCTGCCAGATACGAATTTTTTCGTAAGCTACCACATCGACCCTTTTTTTCACATAAATTAACATAATGTCAAAAATTGTCAAATAAGTTTACATAACAAATGTTATAAAAACTCAGAGTTGGAAGACCAATTAGACCATGTAGAAAAAATGGTACGTTTCCATTTAAAATAAGAAAGTTGATACCGACTTTTCGCACACCCTGTATAGCTAGAGAGCTCAAAATATTTTAGATAGAATGAGCATGACTGATAATGACTGCCTTCCAAGTTTCAAATTTTTAATCCAACTGGAAGTTGAAAAACTTCTAATGGACGAGCTACGTGAATCACCCTGTATATATTACAGAAATCAATATCTTTTTTTGTGCAAACCACTTCTATTTTTACTCTTACTTTCCTTGCCCTAGCACATCTACATCTATAATTTTGCATAAAATTATTTACCATTTGCACAACATTTTATTGCTTGTGTATTTTTGATCAACAAATAGTATTTTTAACTGTTAAATAATATAAGACACTGTCGAAAATTAAATATTTGGGTATTATGTTAGAATTAAATGCGGAATAAAATTTGGTGAACATTTAGTATTTAAGGTCAACAAAAGTTATTTTGGCGAACAAAATATATAAGAGGCCAGCATTATGTCTATATTTGGTTGTGGCTTTAAGATTATGTATTTTCTTAATTTTGGTGAGCATTTAGTATTTTTGGGAAATAAAAGTATTTTTTTGTATGAAAATATTGGGTAAATTTGGTAGACTGTTAAATACGACCCTTAATTTATTGTGAAACATCGTGGCTCGAATTCTTTCAACTTTATTATTCTTTCGATTCCTGAAATCCTCGTGAGTAATAAATATTGCGGAAGGTCATGTCTACACACGTGTTTTGTGTCAAACTCCGTAAGTCAGCGGTTTAAAAAGTTGACATGACAATGTTGAATTTTCCCACAAACACATCATTTTCCACAAGTGAATCACCTCAATTGACGCAAAACGGCCAGTTACCTGATTCTTGCTTAGATAATTCCATAATAACACAAAATAGTCACCATAGGTCACCGGCACCGACACCACCACCAAATGAACAAAACCCAAACTGATCTGGATCCACTTATCCATATTCACCTCAAAGACTCCAATGGCCCCGAGAAGTGCTGACGGCGTGTGCTGCGGACAAAACCTTGTTCCAATGTTATAATTTATGGTTTGTTTATTAAACAAAGCTTCGCTGCTGGGAATTGACGGTAATTTTGCGTCGAAAGTATCAAGTTTTTAAAACTGGAATGTACCTACGAAGTTGCAGAGCTAACATTTTTTGATATTTTTTTTCACCAGCAACTAGAACTTTTAAGAACAATGAACTGCGTTATAGCGGCGACACGCTGTCTGTTGAAGAAGTGTCGTGTATTCTCTTCCTATTTATCCGGCATACGAAGTACTTCATTACGTTTTACAAAATTACGAAGACAACAAAATTACGGAGACCACCAACTTTGAAGATATAGAAAATTCCAACTTGCCTCTGTCTTTAAATTTTTCTTCAGAAAATATGAAGAAGCACCGCCAATTTTTTCTACGCTATTTTTATTTTTAACATCATCATAGCACATGCGTGTTTGTGGGTAAACAGAAAAATAAATATTATCTGTTGTTTTAAAACTAGACGAGAAATAAAAAATAATTGTCAAGGTTGACGTATGTTTGTCCATTGTTTTATTTTGATGAAGCAATTACACACTGGAACACTTACTCTATCAACAACTTTTATTAATCTTTAGATGGGTCGTCATGATGTCGATTTTAAATTCGAAACAAGGAAACATTGATTGAAGAGAAATTTAACGTAAGGACCAGAAGAACTGATGAACTTTACCTCATACCAAAATTATTGTCTTCTTCTAAGCATTGGTCAGACATCGACTTTAACTCAGTTTGATAGCTGAGTTTTCAAATTTCCATCGGGTTAGAGTTTTACCCTTTCTTTAAAAATGTCGTTTTATATTAAATACTTCAACCAGTCAACTTACTTAGATGCATATAAGACACCAAACTATGTATTCCAATTTTCAAATAAAACACGTTCCTTTCTAGAAGTCACTAGTTAGTGATTATTAGGAGCTTCGGAAGCAGATTTAGGAGCTTTCTTCAGTGACCAACCGGACATTTATTTTGAAAAGCTCATCTCGAAAACGACCATGCAGAGACCTTCAACTTGCAAAGAATCAAAAAAGTGTCTTTTAAATGCAAAATCTCTACGAGGATTAAAGTGTCTGTTGTACTGTCTGTTGTTTATGAATTTATTTAAAAAAACATTTTATTACGAACAAAATATCGATAACATCGTCCCATGGTTGCGCTAATGCCATCAATAATAAAAGATTAAAGTTTTAAACACGTGGCTTTGAGGGGGAGTTGCAGAAAAACACCAAAATGTATAGGGAGATCACAAGCAAAAGAACGGAAATACGTTTGTCTTAAGCTTGCTAAACACCTTAGTTCCGGTTTACATCAAGCTTTCGACGTCCGTAAGCTGCAGCGGTCGCCCAAATTCGAGAACTTTATTTCAGGATCAATTAATTTTTTCCAATATTTCAGATTTAATCTTAAAATTTTATGCAGGTCTCAGTTGTCGAGTATCGTTGAACCTGATGCCGGTATTATTTTAATTTAGCTTCTTAAAAAAATATGTAGCGTAGGTTGGCGGTTCTATGGGGTAAGAGGGGCATGCCGTTGCTGTTTTCTTTTGCCAGTGGCCATTTCGAGGGGATTATCCCGATTTGTCGCTGGTACAGGGGTGACTGATGCAGTCGCGTATACAAGGACACTTACCCTTATTGCTTTTATTATTATTCGGCATGTTCCAATTGAGCATTCACGTTCAGCTCGGCATTAAACACCCCAATACCAGCGATGCTCGTGTTTACATGGGGATTTTCGACACTTTACGGCAAATCTGGGATTGCCGATTTTTGTTTCTTTAACACTCGATGGGTATTAACGTACCAAATCTCACTGTTATCGTCAAGCATTTGTTGCTATTGAGATTTAAGATTCGGGAACAAGGGCTTTCTCTAACAAAAATAAAAACAATGTCCATAGAAGATATTTCTAAAATTATTATTATAATATAAACACTTATGTCTCATTGATAAACTTTTTCTGTGTAAATAAGGAGCTAGAAAAAAATTAGACGTTCTGAACTAGGTGTCTCACTGAAATAGCTGTGAAAGACCCAATAAAAATCTCTTTAAAAAAATACATTTTTATCTTTATTTTCTAAGTTTTTCAACTTTTATCCTCTTATCTGAGCAACAGACACTTCTTAATAACACGAAATTGCCAATATTCTGACCTTCATCTGATCAAATTAGGCGTGTCACAGAGCAGTTCTGGTAAACGAACCAAACACCTTGGACCCCACTGACAGTTATCAACTGTCAAATGCATGCCAAAGAAAACCAACGGAAGTAAGTTTTGACCAACATGACAAGAAGTTAATACGTTGACGTCACGGTCAATCATTCTGTGCCGAAACTTGCTTCAAATTTTAATTTTTTTATTATTTCTTGTTCTTAGCAGAGCAGAGTGGCTATCATTTCTATTTTTTTTTCAATTTTGATTACGTTTGTTTTGCTGTTATTATATTTTTATAACTTTGGATTAAATTTTTATCGTAGGCTTTAACAGTGCTTACATAGCGGTTAAATAAAAAAACGACTAATTGCAAAATTTAAGCAATGAGAAAATGGAATGAATTATTTCTTAAGTTGAGGTTAAAAGAATAAGATTTACTAAGACTTTGAAAACCAATCAAACAAACTGTCAATAACCTCTGTGTTAATTATTTCTCCGCACATTCTTCACCTTCTTAATTCTTTATTGATTTATTAGTTTCAACCGTTAGGTCAATGATATATTGCGCCAATTTATTTTAATCTCTGATTTTTTTTTTATCAAGAATAGACAATTTCATAAGATACTTAAACAAATAAATAAATATCTAAGAAGTTGTTTAAAATCATGGTCATTGTTTACTTTACCCACTCTTCGATTTTCAAAAAACTAATTACACCAACGCATTTGTCACCATGTATACATTACGAAAATCAATATCTTTTTTTGTGCAAACTACTTTATTTTTATTCTTATTTTCCTTGCCCTAGCACATCTTTTTTTTTTCTTATTTTTCTATAGATTTTACATAAAATTATTTTTCATTTGCACAACATTTCATTGCTCAAAATGGCATTATAATAATGTTTCACGATGGTTTCCAAAAAAAACGCCGCAAAAAGCGAAAAGTGGACATTGTAAACAATTACCAAAATCATTTATACACGCATCACGCCATAAAGTAAATAATATAAAACACAACAATTGTAAATCAACATCCAGATTACTTGATTTAGAAGCTGTAAACTTTTATTATTGGAGTTAAGTCTTAATACGATAACTACTCCTTTCCGCAACTACCAGCAATATATAAAGCGTCACCACATTTCCTCCCTAATCAGCTACCAAACTGGTCACCATGAAGGTATCGTTGTGTTTAATTGCAGTGTTCGTTTACACCGTAGCCGGTAAAGGTAACTTTCCCCAATTTCTAATCTTCATCCTTCTATCAACGTTCTTTTTAGCTCTCGATTCACCGGTTTTGACCGCAGAGGCATTAACAACTCCCGAACTCCACCACGTCAGTTACTACTTATACACCCAACTAAATCCAAATAGTCCAGAAATCATCACCGATGGAAATTTCGGGCAATTGCGAGCTTCTTCCCATTTCAACCCAAGTAGACGCAACTTGTTCATAATTCACGGATGGGTCGACAGTGCCGAAGCCGATGTTAACAAGTTGGTCAGAGCGGCGGCCCTCAAACACCACGACCTCAACGTTTTCTGTGTTGATTGGAGCGAACTGGCCGCTTTAGGTTACGGTGATGCCAAAGCTGCTGTGGTTGGAGTTGGAGGTTTCGTTGGTGAATTCATCAATGATCTCATGGACGAATTCGGGTTAAGTGGAGTTTATTTCATGTTGGTTGGGCACAGTTTGGGGGCTCATATTGCTGGCAACGCTGGAGCTGCCACCAAAGTTCCGATCGATCATATTATAGGTTTGGATCCGGCTGCTCCCAGTTTCACTGTGGAGAATACCGCTGAAAGACTCGACCCAACTGATGCTGATTACGTTCAAATCATCCACACCAGCACAAATTTGCTGGGTTTCAAATCCTCCATTGGTCATGCTGATTTCTATCCTAATGGTGGAAAGATTCAGACTGGTTGTGGTTTAGATCTACTTGGAGCTTGTTCGCACGCTAGAGCTTTCCAATTCCTTGCTGAATGTATTGATGGTGGAAACTTTATCGCGACTCAGTGCGCCAGTTACAGTGATTACGAAAAGGGTAATTGTGATGGCAACAGGAAAGTTAGAATGGCCGAAATCAGGGTTGATAAGACGTAAGTTACTTACTTGACACGTGTCTTTTTGAATTTCCTAAATTCTTTATTTATTGTTGCAGAGTTGTTGGCGACTACTATTTGAAAACCAATCCTGAACCACCGTTCGCTCTTGGTTGATCCAGTCATTGACTTGACAGAAATATAAGGATCTACGCATTGTAGAAATTTACCTTATAAACGCATTAAGTAATGCAACAACTCTTTAATTTTCCCAAAGTTCTTAATAAATCTATTAAATCTAGTGAATGTCTTCTGGATGATTTCTTCTTAAATTCATAGATCATAACATACAGGATGGGGCAATAGTGCGCCCAACTTTGATAGCTCGAGTTTTATGATAGATAGAAATTTGATTTAAAAACACAGATAAACTAGATAACCGTAAATTATTTTTAAACATACAGGGTAAGCCAAGACAATTATACGAGGGCAAGTGATATTTTTTTAATTGGAATGTGGTGTGTAAAAGAAGATTTTTCGGAGCCTTTTCCTAGACTCTGTACAATCCAATATTATTTCCAAACCACTTGGATGTAGCAATTTTTTTGTTCAAATATTGGCATCTGCAGATGTATGTTAAAAAAAATCACAATTATGTCACAATGGGGTACTTGCCTAAAAAAAATATTGCACTTTTTATTCTCTAGATGCATACAAATAACTAAAAAAGACTTAAATATTTTTTCCCCATTTTTCTATTCCATATTTTCGTAGATATTTGCAATTTTTGTCTTTGGTGACGTCATCGGTCCCCGTATCTAAGACTCACACCTATATTGAATAGACTCTTGTTTTTGGCTACTATGGTGCGCTGCTAGCAGAGGGCGCCACATTTTTACATCGGATCGGCATTCGATTTATATGGAATCTGAGTAAAGCGCCATCATACGATTTCTTTGAGAACTACGTCGAGCTGGGGCCGCTTACGTCACAAATCTCTTACTCCAAAAATTAAAAAATTAATTCTGAGCGTAATATTGACCCTAGAACCAAATAAAAAAATACGGGTCTAATGAAATCGCCTACATTTTCTAAATATTATATTTCCCAAACATGAGGCAAGTACCCCATTACGAGTTCTAAGAAAAAATTATACAAAGACTAGTTAGAAAACATCTGTGGAATGTCCTTGAATCATTTTAACTTTTGAAAAATTATACAGGGTGGCTAGATTTAATTTTTTAATTTAGAACTTTTTGAATTTAATTTTCCCCATTTTTTCAAATAGAACACCCTGTATATTTTTTAACGATATGATGTAGAAACTAAAAACAAACATTTTTTGTATGTACACCCCTATGGCTATTTGTAACTATTTTCGATTTATCGTCCAATAATTACAAAATTCAAGAATAATCCTAAAAAAATAGATCGTTTTTCAAATTACTATTACTATATTAAAGACAACTACTATTCCTAAAAGAAAAAAATAACTTCCAAAGTAATGACTTTTTTGAAACCCGAGGAGAAATTACCTGTAATACAGACTTTCATCTATTTATTTATGGAAAGCATTTTGACCCATATCATTTGAAGTCTGCAATCCAAAGTTACGGAATATACGGGATAGGCTAGTAAACATGTCTAGGTGTCAAGGAAAATTAGCACCATCTACTTGTTAATAGATTTGATCAGTGGGGCAAGAAACGAAGTTAGACCGTGTTAGACCGACCTACACCATCCATGTTTTTAAACCCATACTTTCTTCATAACCCCCAACATGGTACTGTTTAATATTCAAATCAACAACTGAATTGTTACAAAAAAACATTATTGTTGATTCTAAATTTTTCATGTCCTTGTTGCTCATTACTAATTTTTTAGAAAAATCCTAACATAATAAATTGGCCTAATGCTAACTCCACACTATGCAAATAGAAATAAGTTTTAAGCCAACACCCATATTTTCCGAGTAACATAATTTATTGAGGAATTATTCCGGGTTCCCCGCTTTTAGTCTAATAACTGAGAGCATTATGCTTATCCCTAAATATTGCCAGTTTCCTTGGATAATGGTATTAATGGTTAATATTGATAGTGTGGCGCCAAAAATTTTTTAATTCGTGATGTCATTATTTTGCGAATTTGCGAGGATTATCGCAGACGATGATGGACAATTTAGCGCAGACTGTACTTTTCGACCGTTCATACTTCTTGATGGCGTCCACTTGGTGACGCTGAACAATAAAATCTCGTTTTGTTTTGACTGGGCAACGCATTCGTAGTGTTTGTATTAACACTTAATTACATGTAAATACTGGTATTGGTGGTAAATGTTGATGATTTGACAAATCGAACAATTTGCCTACATCGGCGCGTACCTTTAAGAGAATTCTCTTGCGTTTAATGATGATGCTCAATTTCTTTTCACAATTTCGTTGATTTAAAAAAAAAAATTGTTGGAGACTCTGATGAAACATACAGAAGCCTTAAAGTTCAAGACGTCGCATTAGTTTAAGAAATATTAATATACAGGGTGACCCGAAAAAACTGTGTAATATGCCAGCAAAGACTGGCGGCTTCTTCAATGAAAAACATGAAGAAAGTTGTGTATAAACATAAGACAAATAATTAATTCTTTCTAAGGAAACTAGAGCTTTCTAAAGGTAAACCTCTGTTAGTAGTTTGCAGTGAATATCTTCAAAACCAGTCAAGTTAAAATAATAAAATTTTGCACAACCATTAGATATACTATTTTTGTATGTAACCAGTAGAAATAAAAATAATTCACAAAATGTATACAGGGGTGTCTCAAGCGCAGAGCCTGCTAAGTGAAAATAGTTCTAACTTTTCTGTATGTACCATTTTCAATTTTTTACCCTGAGATTTTAAATATCTAAAGTTTTATACATAAGAAAGATACCCTTGTTGAATACCGATAGGGTACACCGTTTCTTAGCCAAATCGATTTAAAGATTTTGTTACACGAAAATGACATTTATTATTGTTACATACAAAAATAGTAATGGTTGGGCAAAATTTCATTATTTTCATTATTCATCATTATTGCCCATCATTATTTTACCTTGATTGGTTTTGAAAATATTCACTGCAAACCACCAACAGAGGTTTACCTTTAGAAGGTTCTAGTTCCCTTAGGAATCATTTTTAGCCCTATGTTTATAGACAACGTTCTTTATGTTTTTTATTGTAGAAGCCGTCGGTAAAATATTGCACATTTTTTTCGGGACACTCTGTATATGTAAATAAGTTTGACCATTATTAGAAAATGTAGGTATAGCTATATACCTAAAATGTTACTTACGATTAAGTTTATTTATAGAAATATTGAGATCTAATTAGTCATTTATCAATAATAATGTGAGATATGAAGGCAATTACGACTTAATACTTTAATCTCATAAAACTCAACAGTAGGCTTTTTATTAGTATCAATGTCTCGGTTTACTTCACCTAACCGATAATCTATAGATACTGAAAATCGCAACAAAAGATATTCAAATTTTAATTTTTTATATTAATTTATTATAATTTATTTATAAATTTTATTATAATTTATTATAAAATTTTTGTTTTTGATATAGAAACGTTCTTCATACTTAGTATAGCATCCTCTATTTATTCTTAATTTAATTATTATTTAATTTTAATTATATTAGCCCTCGTAGTTATAGTAAAACTAACGTTATAAGATGGGTAAGTAGAGGCATTAGAAGTACAGTCGCCGTCATTGAAGAAGCCCAGGGTGAAGTAAAATTTATTCTAACTTACGTTACATTTTGCAACCAGGCTAAATCACGGGGTAGAGTTTGTTTGAGAACCGCACAGGTGAACTAAGATTAGTCGAAATAGAGCGGCATATTTCAGTTTTAAATTATAAACAGCTTCAAGCACACCGTAAGTTGGAATGAATTTCACTTCAGCCTGGGCTTCTTCAATGACGGCGACTGTACCTTAGGTAGATAATAGCAATATCTTGCCACATCAAAGTTGTTTAAATACGTGCACAACTTGGGCACAAATGTTCTCATGAGGGTGCGACGACAGTCAAAGCGTACAAAACGATAGACATCTACGTACTTTCTCACGTATTCGAAATGTTGTGATCGATAAATAATCAATATTCGAATTGGAATAGGCAAAAAGGTTCAAGGCACAAAGACTTGAGACACTAATTTATGCATCGCACAGAGGAGATTTCATCTCGTCGATCTCATGTGGGCCGATAAGGAATTGCAAAAACTTAAGAAAAACAACAAAAGGACTCGACGGCAACCCCGCTAAATTTGTTTTGTTAATTAAGCACGTTCCCAACGACGGAAATAACCAACCAATAATGGGACCCTCAAATAAAAAAAATAATAATTTTGGTGCGACTGTACCTAGTCATAAATATACAATAATAAAATGTAGTAGTACAATGTGAATACTTTTTAGAGTACCTAATGTACTTTAAAATTAGGGAATCTATACAGGATGGGGCAATAATGCGTCCGACTTCGATAGCTTCAGTCCTATGTTAGGTAGAAATTTGATTTAAAAACACAAATAAACTGAAAAAAGAAGTCTGTAACCGGAAATAATTTTTGAAGATACAGGGTGAGCCAAGACGATTCTACAGGAGCAAGAGAAATTTTTTTGAACGAAATGTTGTGTGTAAGAGAAGCATTTTTAGAGCCCTTTTTAGACTCTTTTCACTTCAATATTATTACTGACTATTTCCAAACCACTTGGATGTTGCAATTTTTTTTGTTCAAATAATGGCGATGTTAAAAAAATCACTACAGTCACAATTACGAGTTTTAAGAAAAAATTGTGTAAAGACTAGTTAGGAAACATCTGTGGTATGTCTTTGAATCATTTTTACTTTTAAAAAAAATATACAGGATGGCTAAAATGATCTAACTTTTTAGGACTATTCTTGAATTTTGTAATTATTGGTCGATAAATCGAAAATGACTACAAATAGCCATAGGGATGTACATACAAAAAATATTTGTTATTATTTTCTACATCATATCGTTCAAAAATATACAGAGTGTTCTATTTTAAAAAATTAAGAAAATTAAATTCAAAAAGTTCTAAACTGAAAAATTAAATTTAGCCACCCTGTATAATTTTTCAAAAGTAAAAATGATTCAAAAACATCCCACAGATGTTTCCTAACTAATCCTACATAGTTTTTTCTTAGAACTCATAATATTGTGACTGTAGCGATTTTTTTTAACATGCATCTGCACTATTTGAACAAAAAAAATCGCTATATCCAAGTTGTTTGGAAATAGTCAGTATAATAATATTGGAGTGAAAAGAGTCTAGAAAAAGGCTCCAAAAAATCTTCTTTTACACACAACATTCCATTTAAAAAAATGACACTTTCTCCTGTATAATCGTCTTGGCTCAGAATTATTCAGAAATAATTTCCGGTTATAGATTTTTTTCTACTTTATTTGTGTGCTTAAATTAAGTTTCTAGCTATCATAAAACTGAAGCTATCGAAGTCGGACGCACTATTGCCCCCTCGATTGCCCCATTGCCCCACCCTGCTTTAAAGAAGAATTTTTAGGCGCCACCCCTGAAATTGCAGTAGTTGCTATGTTGAACTTTCTCTAGTTAATAGTACTATTCTCTTCCGCTACATAAGTTTATTATTAAACTTTGATTGCTTTTTAGAGAAAATAATTTTTCTATGGTCTCAATTCGTTAATTTCTACCAAAATAGTTTTCAATAATTATTTTCAGGTAGAAATTTTTTCACTTTTTTCCCACATACTTATAGCCGTTTTGCTTCTCTCTTTATTTTTTTTTTTACCAGAAAAAAATTATTTTCTTAGTTTTTTATAAATGTTTTAGTTTCTACCAAAACTATGTAGGTATATTTTGCGTCAAGTCGTTTCACTAGTACTTGATCTACAGTTTTGTTATGTAAACAGCTGTCTGCCGTTCTACAACCGTTATAATTGTCGCATAATGTACGATTTGGAACTGGAGGGAGATTAGAGGAAGATTTAACAAAAAAAGATTATCAGGCGACTTGGTATACGTGATAATAAGTATAGTGATCCCGATAAAATTCCCTAAATTTAAATCATCTAAATTTGAAACGGTCCTAAAATCATCATAGCTCGTACTAAACTAACACGAAGAGAAGTGAAGATCGTAAAAAAGCGGTTTCTCCCTTTTACCATTAAGCGGGACATAATTTACGTCCTCCGAAACTTTTTTTAATAAATTTTAAGGCTAGTTCGTCGCCACCGTTCGTGTCGTCGATAATTAATTTTCTTTGAATTCCGGACGAAAACACCACTAATCTTCAGTTCCGCATCCCATCCGGGATTCTAGAATGATGAGTTTACCAGCCACTCCGTCCCCTATCTGTATGTGGGGTGCCGTCTCCGTCGGTGGTCTTTCTTGCTGAACCGCCAGCGAAACTCGACACCTTGTTCGACAAATTAGACCAATAACTTGGCACTTTGAAATATATCCTTCACGTGTGCGAAAAACAAAATATCTTTTTCTAATCTTCGTCTAATAATTCCTAGCCGCAACAGAATCCAGCGGTCAATAACATTTAGAGGCGAAGATAAAATTGAGTGAAGGGTCAATTTGGTCGAGGGACATCATCGTTTTGAAGCGAGTTGTCGTGGCGTGTAAGTTTGGGGTTCAGAGGGCATTGCACGGTGAGATCAGTTCGAAAATTGGCGAGGTAAGATTGCTAGTAAAGTGCAAACACAACAAAAGTCGTGTCTAATCGATTATGGACCACTATTTGACAGTGTGAAGTGAGGTTGTCAGTGATCGTGGCGAGAAGAAGGCGGCGTATGGTCCTCCGATTCTCCGGTTCTCGGCTATTGTCTTTGTGATTATGGCCTGCTGTTACACGGTCCGTGGAGTGTGTCGGTCTACAAAGGCGACACCGGCCTAACGAAACGGGAAAGATCATTAATGGTGCCCCATGGTCCTCCCCCGACCTACACGCCCGAATAAACCAATAACCCGAGTTCCAAGTTTAGCGTTTAACGATCCCGGAGGAACATAATAAGGAAAATACGAGCACATTCGGAGGCTGATGGAGCGGCGTAAAAATGTTGTCAAAAAACCCTACTTTGGCATCGACCAAAGTCGTTGGATGCCTGCCGAATGACTCATAAAAATTGTTTCTACTCGAAACCAGGTGCCGATACTGGACCTCAAATGTCCAAAATTACGCATTTTCTGGTAAACTGCTTCGTAGATGCTGACGTCAAAATTTATTGCGTCGAACGTACCAAGACGATAATAACTTTTTAACCAGAGAAAAAAAGGGATCAGAAATGGGCCTAATTGGCCCGAAGCCGGCACTAAGCATTTCTCCAGCGCGCCCTCAAGAACTGGGTGTCTGAAAGGCATTATAGGAAGGGAACAAATAAAATGTACACCGAATTAAACCATATGTTACAATCGTGAGTCATGGGGGATGACGTCACTTGTGTAAGAGATGTGGAAGGTTTAAAATTAAAGAAGAAGGTCGTTCCGTGGCTCGTTGGGAAGAGCGGCAGGCCTGTACGGGAGAGGACGCGAGTTCAAATCCCGCCGGGTTCGACATTTTTTCTCTGGTTTAAATCCTTCTTAACACATATGATAACGACCATTGAACCAGAGAAAAATGTGAATCGCCGACGGTGGACTTCGAACCTACGACGGTCCGAGCCACCCTCCGAATTCGGACCGCTCTACCACAAATCTACGGGACCCACGTATCTTTCCCTGCGTTCAATCTCGGTCTCAACTCACTCGAGTTCCCAATCGTCTACCCTACAATTATAACATCCGTTGCACTGTCCACCAGAAAATTTAATGAGCATCAAAAAATCTCAATGAAACACCAAATTATTATACATTAGAAAATGAGAACATCACCACTAAAATCACAATGGTGCGTATTGTTTTACTATTGCTTACATTTTAAATTTTATATGTCCATCAATTTTACTAAATGTTCACCAAATTTAGAACGCTCAAGTTACGCGTCCGTGCTGTACATAATAAATATTCGCGCTATCCATTTATATTTAGTGTTTCTCAAAAAAACTATTTGTGCGTCAAATAATTATTCTATTACTCCAAAAATAAAATATGCTCGCGCATCTCTCCTTGCCGCTTGCGCTTCCAGACAAGAGGCACGCAAAAAAAGTTTTGTACGAGGTCAGTTCAGGGACCTGTAATTTTTTTTTAAAGCACGATTAGAAATTACCACAAAAAGAAGTTTTACGTTTTACATAATTACATAAATACAGCAAAGCATTTATATATTACGGAAATCAATATCTTTTTTTGTGCAAACCACTTCTATTTTTACTCTTATTTTCCTTGCCTTAGCACATCTACATCTATAATTTTGCATAAAATTATTTACCATTTGCACAACATTTTATTGCTTGTGTATTTTTGATCAACAAATAGTATTTTTAACTGCTAAATAATGTAAGACACTGTCGAAAATTAAATATCTGGGTATTATGTTAGAATTAAATGCGGAATAAAATTTGGTGAACATTTAGTATTTATGGTCAACAAAAGTTATTTTGGCAAACAAAATATATAAGAGGCCAGCATTATGTCAATATTTGGTTGTCGCTTTAAGATTATGTATTTTTTTATTTTGGTGAGCATTTAGTATTTTTGGGAAATAAAAGTATTTTTTGTATGGAAATATTGAGTAAATTTGGTAGACTGTTAAATACGACCCTTATAGGAAATGGGAGGCGAGCGCCCCTCGACAGTCAAGTATCTTCATTTTAGGTCCCGATTAGGGCTGGGAATAATTATATTCGAATTATTCGAATATTCGAATTGACGAACACTTAAAATTCGAATACGAGCAAATTCAATTATTCGAATATTCGAATTATTCAAAAATTATTATTCTAATAGACTATGTATTCGAATAACTATTCAAATAATCAGAATATTCAAATGACTATTCGAATTATAGAATTATATATACGTATTACTAATAAATTAATGAACAATTGCACGTCGAACTGTAAGTAATTTAAACTTTTGAACTTTGCTTTACATTTATTGCGTTGTCACTTAATACCTATAAAAGAAATGATGCGGGAGAAGAATAATAACAATAATCCTCAAGAGAAAAAGTTTAAAAATCTCTGTTTTTGCAAAGGCGTGCGAAACAAGTAATATAAGGAAGGTAGCCAATAGCAGCATTTTATTTATCCCGCGCAGATGAATTAAATAAATACTTTTTTTGACACGTAACTAAACAAAACACAATGAATCATAATGAGTAATTACTACATTATTTTTCATTGTGTTTTTTTTAGTTACCTGTCAAAAAAAGACTTTACTACATAATACTTTTGTATTCATTCATTTTGTAGTCATTCGAATATTCGAATAATTCGAATATTCGAATAGTCATTCGAATAGTCATTCGAATATTCGAATATTCGAATAATTCGAATAATTCGAATAATTCGAATATTCGAATGACTATTCGAATAATTCGAATATTCGAATAAATATTCAAATGACTATTCGAATACCAAAATTCAAAAAAGTTCCAGCCCTAGTCCCGATCAGCAAAAAACAGCTGAGTTGCTGAGACTTAACAGGGAAGACCTAAAGAAGGCGGTTGGACTGCTCACGGGACACTGCCCTCTCAGAAGACACCTCTACATCGTGGGCTTTCTTGAGGACCCTATGTGCAGAAGGTGTGAAGAGGAGGAAAAAATAAAAAAAAACAAAGAAAAAGTGATAATGACGGAGCGGTGGTGGCTGGGAATCGAACTCATCAGTACCTACTGCAGCTCCAAATCCGTATCCTTGCTGCTAGAGTATTTTGAAGTAAATACTATACCAAAAGTGGTTACATTGCATTTTATATTTTTTCTTCTTTCTATTATAAAAAATATTTTTCTTTACTATTTGTGAAATTCCTGGTTTTCCGTAAATTCTTTTTTGATTGCTTTCTGTAAATTCTAGTTTAGACCTGTAAGGCATAATTCTCTTTTATAATAAGCAAATAGTCTTCGGGTCGTATTTAACAGTCTCCCAATATTTTCATACAAAAAAATACTTTCATTTCCCAAAAATACTTAAATGCTCACCAAAATTAAGAAAATACATAATCTTAAAGCGACAACCAAATATTGACATAATGCTGGCCTCTTATATATTTTGTTCGCCAAAATAACTTTTGTTGACCATAAATACTAAATGTTCACCAAATTTTATTCCGCATTTAATTCTAACATAATACCTAGATATTTAATTTTCGACAGTGTCTTATATTATTTAGCAGTTAAAAATACTATTTGTTGATCAAAAATACACAAGCAATAAAATGTTGTGCAAATGGTAAATAATTATTATGCAAAATTATAGATGTAGATGTGCTAGGGCAAGAAAAATAAGAGTAAAAATAGAAGTGGTTTGCACAAAAAAAGATATTGATTTCCGTAATACATAAATGCTTTGCTGTAATTGGCTTGCATTATGTAAAACGTAAAATTTCTTTTAGTAGTAATTTCTAATCGTACTTTAAAAAAAAAATACAGGGCCCTGAACTGACCTTGTTCAAAACTTTTTTCGCGTGCCTCTTGTCTGGAAGCGCAAGCGGCAATGAGAGATGCGCCAGCATATTTCATTTTTAGAGTAATAGAATACTTATTTGACGCACAAATAGTTTTTTTGAGAAACAGTAAATATAAATGGATAGCGCAAATATTTATTATGTACAGCACGGACGCATAACTTGAGCGTTCTAAATTTAGTGAACATTTAGTAAAATTGATAGACATACAGAATTTAAAATGTAAGCAATGGTAAAACAATACGCAACATAGTTATTTTAGTGATGAGGTTCTCATTTTCTGATGTATAATAATTTGGGTTTTATATACATTTTTTGATGCTCATTAAATTTTTTGGTGGACAGTGCAAGGGATGTATAGTTTAATTTGGTGTACATTATATTTGTTCCCATAGTCTTCTATAGTATTTTCCTCTTAAAAGTGTAATGAATATGGGCGTATGAGAATGAATATGGGTGAATGAACGAGTAGGGCTATTATATCGGAGCCTTCGAATTTCGCCCAGTTATATTTATCCTTCATCGTTCCGGCAAAATGTGTCTGGTGGTCTGCACAAAGCCAATTCCGAGACGGGGTCGATCTGACATCCAATCCTCGACAATAAATCGAAAGCTGTTCAATAAACTGGGCCAAAAGCAACAACAAACCCGCAACCAGTTCTGCAAACTTTTAAATGGCCTACCCGGTTAATGGTAATGGCTACAAGCGCACAATGCCCACTTTATGTTTAGTTTCCGTTTCCACACCATTAGGTTTTCTGTTATTATGAGCACCATGTTGCATGTACCTTGATGACGAATCCATAACAAATAACTTTAACGGACAACGAACTTGACTAGATTAGTGGTCTGCGAAATTATTTATAAATAAATGGTAGATATCTTGACTACTGCATTTGGATAAATGGCTTCCAGAAGGCAAAAGAAAGACAAACAGCTAACCAGGTGGTATAAATAACAAGCTCCACCCTAACGTAACCTTTCCGGACCTTAAATATTGCAAGGGACTGAAACTTGCTTGTTTTGCCTAATGGCTGCATTCCGGCACGAATTGCTTTAATCATTTGCGTCATTAGCACCCCAAGTTCTCCCGTTAGGAACGGCCCCACTCATCACCCCTGACTGAAGCCGACATATTCGACAAAACGTGATACGGTATATAGAAAATTCTTTCAACGCAAAGAATTAGTACCAAAATTCGATCTACTTACCGCGATTAGGAGGGAACAAATTTGAGGGTCCTACAGTCATTGGATGGTCTATTCGCACTTTATTTCTGCGCTCGAACACTGAAGATTTTTTCCGACGGATTGTTGCACTTTCGGATTGCCGACAACACAAAATACAAAGTCACCAGTTTAGGGATAACAAAATAATGTAGTTTTGTAATTTGAGGATTATTGGTGGCAATTTTAATGTTCAGCAGCTTGAATAAATATTACATGACGTGAGGCTAAACAAGACCGGTAGACATGGCTACAACCTGAAATTCGAGTCGTTCCACTATTGTTTACAATAAATTAGAACCAATTACCAAGCAGAATTCACTGCTGGAACATGTTTATCTTTTTAAAGCGCAGTGTTGTCCAAATAAGTACCATAACACTGTCATGATTGTCGAGGTTGGGGGAAATAAACCATTCACAAAAATGTTGCAAGTGTCTTAAATTGTGTTACCTGAAGATAAACTGTTCTAAATAATTGTGGCATTGCTTGTGAAAGACAAAGACATAAAAATAATAATAAACTCTAATACAATTATAAAATTTGACACTTGGAGGAAACGAGAAACCAGAAGCACAAATGACATCAGTCTAATCTAACTCTATGGAGGGAAAGATTGCTATTTTACTTTCAATTTTTCAGAGGCTGCGTAATTTTCAATTTGCTCTTAGGAAAGTTGATAAATGAATCTCTTACAAGGCGCTTGCTGGAGGCTGCCGCTGGAATCGCTTTATTCAAAGTTTGTTAAATTTTGGATGTTTTGCCAGCAAAACCAGCGGACCTACGTCAAAATATCAAAGACCCTCTTGTCAAAATACGTACAGATTAATGCAATATGATACCATCAGATCTGAGATCAGATCTCATTTGTATAGTTGTTGATAAATAAAGATTTACGTAGAGATTAATAGCCATTATAAAGGTTATTGACATTGTGCATTAACATTCGCATAAATTACTTTAACAATGAAGATCTCAACCAATCACATGCACTTTTTTGGTTTCAGCCAAGTTCTTATGGTAATTTTGGTGTTATGTTTACATAATACAAAAACTATCGACAGATAAGGTAGTTCAACTGTAAGTACTGTAAACAGATCTTATACACAAATAAATAAGTGGACCTCCCGTAGCGTCTTTGTTAATAGTAATTTGTCATTTCGCACTTTAAATAGGTGTTGTTATTATTTACTTCCTTTAAACAGAATAACGGTAAAATCATTGATCAAGTTAGCGTAGCGTCCCAAACATTTGAATAAATAAATGTTAAATTGAGATTATTGGCAAACCCGCAAGAAATAAAAATTATTATTAGAAGATAGTGAGTAGAGATAAAACCAAAAACAAGAAAAAGTTTAAAAATTGAACCGACTTGTTATAAAGCAACGCATCGAAATAAGAAAACTAGCAAATTTAAAATTGAGATGGGTACTTACATACTAAAGTATAAGATAGTAAAAAAGTATGTAAAATATAGTATTAGGTAATAAAATATAAACCTACGGACAACTTAATAAGCAATAGGCCTAATTGATTGACAGTGGGGGCAAATAGACATAAACAATTAGACAATTAAAAGATAACATAAAAATATAAGAAAAGAACATGAAAATTCGCGAATATTGCTGAATAGCTAAAGTTACATTTTGTAAAACTGCTACAATAAGAGCTCAAATTTTATAATTAAAAAAAAATATATTAAATAAATGATTGGTTGGTAATATAGAGTGGGCAAAAAAATATTTTAAACAAAAAAAAATTCGGGAAGGTGTTAACAGAAAATGTAAGAAATTGAGATTGTAAAAAATTAAGAATAGTAATAGAGGAGGAATCTACAGAACAAAAGTAAGTAAAATTAAAAAGAAGGTAAAAACAATAGGTAGGTACAGATCACAAACGGGAAAATGTTAGTAGATAACGAGTGAGTGATATAGAAAAGAGGCAAAAAAAAACAATAAAATAGTAATAGAAAAACGAGTATCTAATTGAGAATATGAATTAGAAAAAAGAAAACTTAAATAAATTTTCTCAAAATTACATAATATGTAGTTTGTAAGATGGAGATACTAATTTTAAAATCTGAATATAATGAAAGAAATACATAAGTAAATAGTGGGACAAAAATAGGCGCAAACAAAAAATAAAAAGGAAATCACCGCGACTTCGCGAGATTTTTATTTCCCCGCGTTCATAAATTGAGAAGCAGTAGGCAATGCAGAAAAAATTATAAAAAATTATATAAACGGAGGGCACAATTTTTTTTATATACATAAAAAGAAATAAATATACCACCGATCCTACATAGAAAAAAAGATAAAATAGAAAAAACTAGGTACGTTAGGTATAAAAAAACTTGGTCACTGTAGCATTTAAAGAAATTAATTTAAGAAACTAATGAGTAATGAAAATACTGAAAAAGAAAGTTTCTAAGTAAATAAATAAAATATTTATGAAAAAATTGAATCAAAAAATTCCAAAATAACAAGTTGAAGACTATTTAAACGTTCACGAAGACTGACTATACAATGAAAACCTTTGAATTTGCAATAATGTTGCAGGAAGTTTCATAATTAAGTATTAGAAAATGCAGAAAGAGATGCTGCCACAGTAGGTACCTACATAAGTAGAAAACTTTGGCATTGTTCAAAAATCAAAGCAATTGATAATATTTTAAATGTTGTAGAACAATAGAATAAAAATACATAATACACGGAAGACAGGCGAAGCAATTTTCGAGTTAAAATAAAACCTTTAGATAAAAATAGTTTCCGCTCTTCTGGATGGATTTAATAATTTACTTTTCTTATCGTCAAAGTTTTACAATTTTATTAAGTTAACTCAAACAGAATAATTGCAATTGCTTGGATTAATCATTGTCATTTGGTACACTACCGTGCAATAAATAGGGCACGATGTTTTTTTCTAGTGTAAACCAGCTCCATTCGGTAGGATGAGGACCCACCCATTTCCAGGTAATACGCAGCCGGGCAAGAGAGGTATAAACTTCAAACAGAATAAAGAGTTATTACCCGTAGCACTATTGTCTGAAGTTTTAATTTCTATTTTATGCAGACTGACACAGTCACTCCTACAGTCAGCCCGTTTAACCCAACTTCAAAATCGTCTATTACGCTTCAAGAGTTGTGCCCTACTTATTGCTCGGCAGTGTACCTACTGAAAAGCCGAGTTTTAAGAAATTGATCAATTGGGCAAGGTTCAATAGAATTACAGCAAGGTGATATACATTAATGGCAATCTGGATGAAGAAGTGCGCGAGAAAGAAAAGACGCATGTCGGAAACTTGAACATAAAATAATGACGTGACACGTTGGCTCAAATTTTATAATTAAAAAAAATATATTAAATAAATGATTGGTTGGTAATATAGAGTGGGCAAAAAAAATATTTTAAACAGAAAGAAAAATATTCGGGAAGGTGTTAACAGAAAATGTAATAAATTGAGATTGTAAAAAATTAAGAATAGTAATAGAGGAGGAATCTACAGAACAAAAGTAAGTAAAATTAAGAAGAAGGTAAAAACAATAGGTAGGTACAGATCACAAACGG
Organism: Schizotus pectinicornis; assembly: GCA_951805265.1. NCBI lineage: Eukaryota > Metazoa > Arthropoda > Insecta > Coleoptera > Pyrochroidae > Schizotus > Schizotus pectinicornis. The sequence goes on along the minus strand of OX638202.1, from coordinate 3,190,506 downwards.
GAAAATGTTAGTAGATAACGAGTGAGTCATATAGAAAAGAGGCAAAAAAAACAATAAAATAGTAATAGAAAAACGAGTATCTAATTGAGAATATAAATTAGAAAAAAGAAAACTTAAATAAATTTTCTCAAAATTACATAAAATGTAGTTTGTAAGATGGAGATACTAATTTTAAAATCTGACTATAATGAAAGAAATACATAAGTAAATAGTGGGACAAAAATAGGCGCAAACAAAAAATAAAAATGAACCGCGTCCATAAATTGAGAAGCAGTAGGCACTGCAGAAAAAATTATAAAAAGTGAAACAAAACGGAGGGCAAAATTTTTTTTTATATACATAAAAAGAAATAAATATACCACCGATCCTACGTAGAAAAAAAGATAAAATAGAAAAAACTAGGTACGTTAGGTATAAAAAACTTGGTCACTGTAACATTTATAGAAATTAATTTAAGAAATAATGAGTAATGAAAATACTGAAAAAGAAAGTTTCTAAGTAAATAAATAAAATATTTATGAAAAAATTGAATCAAAAAATTACAAAATAACAAGTTGAAGACTATTTAAACGTTCACGAAGACTGACTATACAATGAAAACCTTTGAATTTGCAATAATGTTGCAGGAAGTTTCATAATTAAGTATTAGAAAATGCAGAAAGAGATGCTGCCACAGTAGGTACCTACATAAGTAGAAAACTTTGGCATTGTTCAAAAATCAAAGCAATTGATGATATTTTAAATGTTGTAGAACAATAGAATAAAATTACACAATACACGGAAGACAGGCGAAGCAATTTTCGAGTTAGGAAAAACCTTTAGATAAAAACAGTTTCCGCTCTTCTGGATGGATTTAATAATTTATTTTTCTTATCGTCAAAGTTTTACCATTTTATTAAGTTAACTCAAACAGAATAATTGCAATTGCTTGGATTAATCATTGTCATTTGGTACACTACCGTGCAATAAATAGGGCACGATGTTTTTTTCTAGTGTAAACCAGCTCCATTCGGTAGGATGAAGACCCACCCATTTTCAGGTGATACGCAGCCGGGCAAGAGAGGTATAAACTTCAAACACAATAAAGAGTTATTACCCGTAGCACTATTGTCTGAAGTTTTAATTTCTATTTTATGCAGCCACTCTTACAGTCAGCCCGTTTTACCCAACTTCAAAATCGTCTATTACGCTTCAAGAGTTGTGCCCTACTTATTGCTCGGCAGTGTACCTACTGGAAAGTCGAGTTTTAAGAAATTGATCAATTGGGCAAGGTTCAATAGAATTACAGCAAGGTGATACATTAATGGCAATCTGGATGAAGAAGTGCGCGAGAAAGAAAAGACGCATGTCGGAAACTTGAACATAAAATAATGACGTGACACGTTGGCTCAAATTTTATAATTAAAAAAAATATATTAAATAAATGATTGGTTGGTAATATAGAATGGGCAAAAAAAATATTTTAAACAGAAAGAAAAATATTCGGGAAGGTGTTAACAGAAAATGTAATAAATTGAGATTGTAAAAAATTAAGAATAGTAATAGAGGAGGAATCTACAGAACAAAAGTAAGTAAAATTAAGAAGAAGGTAAAAACAATAGGTAGGTACAGATCACAAACGGGAAAATGTTAGTAGATAACGAGTGAGTCATATAGAAAAGAGGCGAAAAAAAGCAATAAAATAGTAATAGAAAAACGAGTATCTAATTGAGAATATAAATTAGAAAAAAGAAAACTTAAATAAATTTTCTCAAAATTACATAAAATGTAGTTTGTAAGATAGAGATACTAATTTTAAAATCTGACTATAATGAAAGAAATACATAAGTAAATAGTGGGACAAAAATAGACGCAAACAAAAAATAAAAATGAACCGCGTCCATAAATTGAGAAGCAGTAGGCACTGCAGAAAAAATTATAAAAAGTGAAACAAAACGGAGGGCAAAATTTTTTTTTATATACATAAAAAGAAATAAATATACCACCGATACTACGTAGAAAAAAAGATAAAATAAAAAAAACTAGGTACGTTAGGTATAAAAAACTTGGTCACTGTAGCATTTAAAGAAATTAATTTAAGAAATAATGAGTAATGAAAATACTGAAAAAGAAAGTTTCTAAGTAAATAAATAAAATATTTATGAAAAGATTGAATCAAAAAATCACAAAATAACAAGTTGAAGACTATTTAAACGTTCACGAAGACTGACTATACAATGAAAACCTTTGAATTTGCAATAATGTTGCAGGAAGTTTCATAATTAAGTACTAGAAAACTTTGGCATTGTTCAAAAATCAATCAGTTGATAATATTTTAAATGTTGTAGAACAATAGAATAAAAATACATAATACACGGAAGACAGGCGAAGCAATTTTCGAGTTAGGAAAAACCTTTAGATAAAAACAGTTTCCGCTCTTCTGGATGGATTTAATAATTTATTTTTCTTATCGTCAAAGTTTTACAATTTTATTAAGTTAACTCAAACAGAATAATTGCAATTGCTTGGATTAATCATTGTCATTTGGTACACTACCGTGCAATAAATAGGGCACGATGTTTTTTTCTATTGTAAACCAGCTCCATTCGGTAGGATGAGGACCCACCCATTTCCAGGTGATACGCAGCCGGGCAAGAGAGGTATAAACTTCAAACACAATAAAGAGTTATTACCCGTAGCACTATTGTCTGAAGTTTTAATTTCTATTTTATGCAGACTGACACAGTCACTCCTACAGTCAGCCCGTTTTACCCAACTTCAAAATCGTCTATTACGCTTCAAGAGTTGTGCCCTACTTATTGCTCGGCAGTGTACCTACTGAAAAGCCGAGTTTTAAGAAATTGATCAATTGGGCAAGGTTCAATAGAATTACAGCAAGGTGATACATTAATGGCAATCTGGATGAAGAAGTGCGCGAGAAAGGAAAGACGCATGTCGGAAATTTGAACATAAAATAATGACGTGACACGTTGGCGCAAATTGTATAAGTATTGTGTTGGAGAGGCAAGAGTCGTGAAAAAAGTGAACTAAACCCGTCGCGAATCGAACTCTAGCTCCCGGACCGTCGGCTCACTCTTTTCCCACGTCTCTAGTCATCTAGCATCCTGTCTTTCTATCTCCTCATTTTTAATTTATTTATCCAATTCCCAAAAATAATTCAAACTCTATATAAGCGCTCACAAAACAGTGAAAATTGGTGAAATTTCTTCGAACCGAGCAGTAAATATGGAACGAGAATTATAAAGATAATTTAACACTACCAAAGACGTTACATGTAAATGACAGAGGAATAAGATTATAAAAAAAATTGTCGTAACGTTGCCAAAAAATCTCTGAATGAAGTACCTTGGTCATAAAAAAAATCCAACTACCAAGTACACAAATCTTAATTGCTTAAGTACTTGATAGGTATGAACTTTATTTCAGAGATTTAAATGCCTAATGTCAGACTATTTCTGGGCAAAAGCGACCAAAACTTCTTGACATTTCAAACTTCCGACACCATTAAACCGTTACTCTTTTACTCTTTCTTCTTTTTAATTTTGAATGAATCGACCAAAACAAAATTTGCAAAATTTAGCCATCATGATTTTGATTAGTTTTTACCCTAAAGTAACATTAACATTGGCATTAGTTCAATAAGCGATGTAGAATTGAGAAAGTGGTCAACCGCCACAAAAATTAGTCGAGGGTAGAAATGTAATAATTGCAGGTGGATAAAGTACCGTGGGTAACTTCACTAATTTTTAGAATCGGTTCACTCGCGTCGGCGTTGCGACGACCCGTCGGCACTAGGTCGACCCTCAACCACCCGTCACCTGACAAATCGCTTTGACTGAACCGTGGCCGTCGTCCCGATGGCGAGGGCGGCGTCGTGCTAACCCCGCGAACCCGGCCCGACTGCTGGCTGTTTGTCGTGTGTGAGAAAAGCAGTGGTCGAACAGGAAGGACGTGATCGTGCCAAATCACATATTTGCTGAAAGGGCAGCTCTACTACGTTTGTACTTACCTTGTGACGGAGAACGTGACTATGTAGGGTTGCCGCTGTGAATAAGTGGCTGCAATTAGGCGACGACGTCGGCGTCGGTGTCACACGCGACGGACCGCAATTCGGAGTTGCTGATGCGATATGTCGTAATCCGCGCGCGCGACCGTTAGACATGCACTGGATGTTCGGTTCCCGGTTCTGCCTGCTGCTCTTGCTACTGCTGCTGATGCTGATGACGAGGTGATGGAGGCGGGACCCTCCGCCTGCTGCCTCTGTCTGATGATGGTTGACGCTTCTGCACTGGCACCCCTCACACACGCACACTAACACATATATCGCGGACCGGTGGCGTGTCATCCGGGTCAAAACCTTGTTACTTTCGCACAACGAATAACAACCCCCGACCGGTCTTCCCCGTTACTCCCGATACTTCTCTACCGACAGGGACGAGCACCGCGACCACCCAACCAAACATTTCGTTGAATCACTAGAACTTAGAGAAGGAACAACCAAAGAAGAATCGGAAATAAAGTTAATTCTTAAGAAAAGAACTCAGGGATATACAGGGTGACTTCTTAAGCGTGAGCGCGTCGGATTCAAATTTCTTGATAATAACCCTTCGGTTTTTTATGGTTTAATGAAAGTACTTTTTGAGGAGATAAAGCTCCAATGGAAGCAAAAACTATTATAAACATAAATGGTGAGTAGCCACAAAGGCACTCAGTAAACGACCTCCTTAAGAGTTGAAATTAAAAAATCCGTGTAATTGGTATAAAATATTCCAATTACTCAACGACATAATAGAAGTAGGTAAATATTTCTATCTACAGGGTGTTCGGTTTTCGAGTGCTTGCATGAGGATGTCGCTTATCTTCAGAGATATAAAACGAAGTCGGTTAAATTAGGACAATTAATTAATTAAGTAGATACAAAAGCTACAACATCCAACTTTGGTTTTTTGAATTTTTTCTGAATACAACGATGTGTCCTGATGCATGGGTCTCTCAGAGTAATTCTATAAAAAGGTGCCCAGACTTAGAAATTGGTAATAAGCAGTTTTTGGCTTGGGCGCCATAAAGGTTCCCGTTAGATCAGATCTCTCTCGTCATGTCAGGTCTGTATTAGGTCTGCGTGATATCGAAAATTTGATATCAAATATCAATATTTAAAATATGTATATAGATATGTAACGATATTTTGACAACATGTACCTAGATGATCTTTATTTTCAATAAATGGGGTCAAAATATTTTTTTTCTAATAATTGGGTTATATACCATTTAACATTAAATTTGGGTGTCTATAAGTAGGTATAACAATATTAATTCTTTTCATTTTTCTATTTAAAAACGATATATTTACATATCGAAATATCGACATATCGATAAACTTCGATATATCAATATTTATCGATATGTCCATATCTATATCATTACACATCTATATACATATTTTAAATATTAATATTTGATATCAAATTTTCGATATCACGTAGGCCTAATACAGACCTGATATGACAAGAGAGATCTGATCTGACGGGAAATTTATCGCGCTTAAGCCAAAAACTGCTGATTGCCAATTTCTTTTTATAGAATTACTCTGAGGGACCCATGCATCAGGACACATCGTTGTATTCAGAAAAGAAAAAAATGCAAAAATACAATATGGCGCTCATAAGGAAAACCAAAGTTGGATGTTGTAGCTCTTGCGTCTACTTAATTAATTAATTGCCTTAATTTAACCGACTTCGTATATTTCTGAAGATAAGCCACATCCTCATGCAGGCACTCGAAAACCGAACACGCTGTAGATAGAAATATTTACCTACTTCTACAGGGTGGGGCAATAGTGCGTCCCACTTCAATAGCTCGAGTTTTATAATAGGTAGAAATTTGATTTAAAAACACAAATAAACTAGAGAAAAAAGTCTATAACCGGAAATTATTTTTGAACATACAGGGTGGGCCAAGAAAATTATACAGGGGCAAGTAATATTTTTTTAAATGGAATGTGGTGTGTAAAAGAAGATTTTTTGAAGCCTATTCCTAGACTCTTTTCAATCCAATATTATTGCTGACTATTTCCAAACCACTTGGATGTAGCGATTTTTTTTGTTTAAATATTGGCATCTGCAGATGCATGTTAAAAAAATCACTACAGCCACAATTATGAGTTCTAAGAAAAAATTATGTAAAGACTAGTTAGGAAACATCTGTGGAATGTTTTTAAATTGCTTTAACTTTTGAAAAATTATAGAGGGTGGCTAGATTTTAACTTTTTGAATTTAATTTTCTCATTTTTTTTTAGATAGATATATTTTCTAAGGATAAGATGTAGAAACTAAAAACAAACATTTTTTGTATTTACATCTCTATGGCTTATTTGTAACCATTTTCGATTCATCGCCCAATAATTACAAAATTCAAGAATAATCCTAAAAAATTAGATTCTTTTTCAAATTATTCGACAGATAAAATTGTAATAAGTGCTCCAGATGTTTTGTTTATAAAAACAGCATAAGATTTTTTAGTAAGTTCACTTTATGTTTGTATCTAGATCATTTTTTGCATTTTATATTATCCGACAAGAAATACACATTTATCGCAGTTACCTGTCGTCAGTTGTCATTTTTGTGTCAATTTTGAAACATTTGAAGTTTTTTGTCGAGTTATTTGAAAATCGATCTAATTTTTTAGGATTATTCTTGAATTTTGTAATTATTTGGCGATATTTCGAACATGGTTACAAATAGCCATAGGAGTGTGCATACAAAAAATGTTCGTTTTTAGTTTCTACATCATATCGTTAAAAAATATACAAGGTGTTCTATTTAAAAAAATGGAGAAAATTAAATTCAAAAAGTTCTAAATTAAAAAATTAAATTTAGCCATCCTGTATAATTTTTCAAAAGTTAAAACGATTCAATGACATTTCACAGATGTTTTCTAACTAATCCTTACATATTTTTTTCTTAGAACTTATAATTGTAACTGTAGTGATTTTTTTAACATGCATCTGCAGAGGTCATTGTTTGAACAAAAAAAATCGCTACATCCAAGTGGTTTGGAAATAATCAGCAATAATATTGGATTAAAAAGAGTCTAGGGAAAAGCTCCGAAAAATCTTCTACTACACACCACATTCCATTTAAAAAAATGTCACTGTATAATTGTCTTTGCTCACCCTGTATGTTCAAAAATAATTTCCGGTTATAGACTTCTTTCTCTAGTTTATTTGTGTTTTTAAATCAAATTTCTACCTATCATAGAACTCGAGCTATCGAAGTCGGACGCACTATTGCCCCACCCTGTATATAACCCGGTTATTAAAAAATATTTTGACACCATTTTTTGAAAATAAAGATTATCTACATGTTGTCAAAATATAGATACCTATGTCAAAAGATCGATATCAGTAACTTTCCATATCGTTATTCGATATATCGATATCAACTTCGATATATTATCGAAAAAATCGAAGGCTTAGTTTTTAGTTTTTAGCAGCCAGAGTTCGCTGTCAGCAGCTGGTTCCTGTTTATTCCCCCCGTTCGTAGGTAGCTAAAAGCAACGGAGAGAGGTCGGCGAGCCGGAGCGCCGGAGTGAGCTTTCATTAACAATGCCCGTGTCAAGTTGTCCCGATTGGTCACGGTCGGGGGCCATGTTACTATCTATTCCCGTTCGCCATTGGCGGATGTTTCTGGGATGAGACCAACGAGCGTCGGCGTCGCCCCACCGTACCGGCGTCGCCCCGTGTTTGCCAATCTTTAAAAGCAGCGTTAAGCTCCTGTTATCAGCCAGCTGCAAACTTATTCAGGCTGTGTTTGCCAGTCATTGGAGATAGTGCCGTATTTATACATTCTATCTCTATACTTGTATGTAGGACCGGAGTCCCGAGTCAGGCGGTGGGAACGCACAGGATACAAACATGATGATGCGGCGGCAGTTTATATTGCGACGCGACCGAGGGTTTCCCCGATCTGGGAGAAGTCGATAGGTTACATCTAATCTCCGGGAACCAGGAGGATCTAATGCGTCATGATAAAGTAACCGAGTCGAGTTTTGCGTCAAAACTTTAAAGTTTGGAAAGTTTGTGATGGTTTGTTTTGTTGACGAATTTGCTGACGCGTCCAACTTTATGAACTCCAGGATTTATAATGACATGACTACAGGTGAAAGCGTGAAAGTCAAACAAGTTTCCTGGAGTCAGTAGTCAATGGTGGCACGTTCTTCCATCCCTGCCATCACAAGTAAAACTGAAGTTGTATGTCCTATGTCGTTCAGTGTAGGTATAGTGCAATGGAACCCAAAACTAAATAACTGTGTAAAAATATGACTGCTATCAATGACCACAAAATTACGATTTTTTAAAAAACAGTATCATATTATAATAGTACCTACATTAAAGAACGAGTAGCATAAGATACATTTAGAAAACGAGTGGTAAAGCCACGAGTTTTATAACTGTCTTATAAACAAGTGCTTTATACTATTTTTGATAACAAGCCGTTTTACTATTTATTTTCTATAGGTATCAATATGTCATTTTAATTCCATTATATTCCTATGCCACTTGCGATAATAATAATCATATTATTTCCATTAAAAAAAATACAATTTCTATTCTAAATTAAAAATTAAATACATATTTTAATTTTAAATTAAAAGTAAAATACATAAAACCCATTGCTCCTTTTGAAAAATTTTGATAGTTATCTTTAAGGAAAAGCAAATTTTACTTTTAAATTAACAAAATTTTTTTTTTTGTAAATTTCTACAGTTTCGATACCGATGTGAATTTTTATTTCAATTTAGAACCAATGACAAGGTTTAAACATTTGCGTGATAAGAAGGGAGATGAATTTAATGGCATTTCATCTTTTCGTGTGGTATTTCTATTACCATTCTCTATTAATCTCGTTTATAATTCAATTTCCATTACACTTGAATTAAAATGAGACATTGGGAGCGGTGTCGCATGGCATGTGGAATGGAAATTCCGACCGCTAAGAATATATACTACAGCGCTCCCTATATTTTAGTAGGTACATATAATGATAATTGGCCGGAGCACATGGCCGGACTGAAAAAGTGTCACTTGATGGCCAGTTTGATATGGGTTAGTACAATAATTTAGAAATTTGAACTGCACTCATACTTAGTACCAAATTATGGAATAAAGCTGCTCAAAATAATCGTTTTGCAGATTTTGAATGTCCCAAAGATAAATATCAGTTTTAATCTTTCTATTTCAAGTGTTTATACATATACACTTACAAAATGCATGATTAAAAAATTGTAGGATCTTGAACGATTCTTCTTAGATGCGAGCATATAAGAGAGACCCCTCAAAGTTGTTTATCGATGATGTGACGAGACGAGCAGTAGTTTCTTATTATGACTGTTTTGAAAGCATTTACTCATTTCTCGAAAAATCAGTAGGTACTACTCGTGTAACTATTAGGCTCATAAAAAAAAAGATGAATTGACTTGAAACATTGGCACGAGAGTGCTCCATTTTCCAGTCCAGTAAAATTCCCAGTTTGGTAGAAAGTCACGAGCTCGAGTAGAAATGCAAATAATTTTATTATCCAATAATAATGGATGCTGCGGTCCATTTTATGAAAGTACCACCGGAACGATGCTACAATTGCTACACCATAGCAGAGCATTGTTATGGAAACTGTAAGGTCAAAGTTTCAAAAGAAGATAGTGAAACTAGATTTTTCTACTACACTGTTATAACCCAGTCCAGAGATTCGGACTTTGGAAGTGCATTGTTCAACGGTCAATTAATCATTTACGACATTTGACAACGCCCAATTCTTTTCAACAATGGGGTACTTGCCTAAAAAAATATTGCACTTTTTATTCTTTAGATGCATGCAAATAACTAAAAAAGGCTTAAATATTTTTTTTCCCATTTTTTTATTTCATATTTTCGTAGATATTTGCAATTTTTGTCTTTGGTGACGTCATCGGCGTACCTACCTCAGAAGTATCTCGAGAAGGGAAAAAGTTACTGGCCTGAAAGTTTGGTCATAGTCCTAGCGAGGTACGATCTATTCACTGAAAATATTTTTAAAATGGTGGCACTTTCACTTATACCGAAAATTGGCATCAACTTTGTTATTTTAAATAGAATGCCCCAATTTTTAAATTTTTTTTAGATTCTATGAACGATTTGAACATCATTTTGTTAAAGAGTTCCTATACCTAAAATTAGCATTTTTCGAGATATTCAAATTTTCTTGAAAAAATTCACATAAAGTGATGTAGGTAGCTAAAAAATTTAAATCTCAGCAACAGTTGAAAAAAACATGTTGAATTTTTTTATGTAGGTGACAAATAATGTTGAAACTTAAGATTGTTTCACAAAATTTCCAAAAATTGAACAGTAAAGTTTTTAATAAACGACATACGTCGACCACACAAAAACAGCTAAAAGTCAATTTTTTTAAATGGCATGATACCTAATTCCGTACATCAATTGGTGGAGAAAAGTAATGCGCTTCTAATGATGTATAATGTTCCTATACCTAAATTCTTTAGATATTTGGCATTTCTCATTTTATCGAAGAAAATTCCACCAAAATCTGACCCATGACGACAAGCTGTGGCGTTTTGCTGATATTTTACCTCCATCGGGATCTTAGAAACGCGAGAAGGTGGAAAGTCATTTACTTAATTAGCATTGTGGGACCACCTAGTGACTTTAATTCCAACTAGTAGAAATCAATATAGAAACCTGTAATGCATTTTTAAAAAACGTTTAATTGTTTTACATTGTCCGTAAGATGGCGCGACGGTTTGCGCCATCTTACGGACAAGATAAGAAACCTTAATATTACGCGTGTCAAGTTGTTGAGAAGAAACCTACAATTTTTCCAGGCATTTCAATTAGTTCCAATTTTCTCTACATCGACATTTGGTCTCAGTGATCTCTTTGCGTTCCTATGTTCCTGATCCAAAATCAAGTTTTTGAGCAATAGTTGGTATTCCGAGTACTAACTACACTCATTCCCATTTCAAGGTTTAAGAATTTGCGCCATCTTACGGACAAAGCATAAAACCTTAATATTACTTTGTATTATGTTGTTAAGAAGAAACCTACAATTTTTTCAGGTTTTTCAATTAGTTCAAATTTTCTTCCAATTAGTAAAAATCAATATAGAAACCTGCAATTTATTTTAAAGAAACGTTTAATAGTTTTTTTTGTCCGTAAGATGGCGCAACCAGACTTAACCAAAATTGTTTTTTGTTTGCGCCATCTTACGGACAAGATAAAAAACCTTGATATTACTGCGTGTTATGTTGTTGAGAAGAAACCTACAATTTTTTCAAGCATTTCAATTAGTTCGAATTTTCTCCACATCGACATTTGGTCTCAGTGATCTCTTCGCGTTTCTATGTTCCTGATCCGAGATCAAGTTTTCGAGCAATAGTTCGTATTCCGAGTACTAACTACACTCATTCCCATTTTAAGGTTTAAGAATTTGCGCCATCTTACGGACGAAATAAGAAACCTTGATATTACTCTGTATCATGTTGTTAAGAAGAAACCTACAATTTTATGAAGTTTTTCAATTAGTTCAAATTTTCTTCCAACTAGTAAAAATCAATATAGAAACCTGCAATTTATTTTTAAGAAACGTTTAATAGTTTTTATTGTCCGTAAGATGGCGCAACTAGATTTGACCAAAATTGTTCTATGTTTGCGCCATCTTACGAACAAAATATAAAACCTTAATATTACTGCGTGTTATATTGTTAAGAAGAAACCTACAATTTTTCCAAGCATTTTTATTAGTTTGAATTTTCTCCACATCGACATTTGGTCTCAGTGATCTCTTTGCGTTCCTATCTTCCTGATCTGAGATCAAATTTTTGAGCAATAGTTCGTATTCCGAGTACTAACTACACTCATTCCCATTTCAAGGTTTAAGAATTTGCGCCATCTTACGGACAAAACATAAAACCTTAATATTACTTTGTATTATGTTGTTAAGAAGAAACCTACAATTTTTTCAGGTTTTTCAATTAGTTTGAATTTCTTTCCAACTAGTAAAAATCAATATAGAAACCTGCAATTTATTTTAAAGAAACGTTTAATAGTTTTTTTTGTCCGTAAGATGGCGCAACCAGACTTAACCAAAATTGTTCTTTGTTTGCGCCATCTTACGGACAAAATAAAAAACCTTGATATTACTGCGTGTTATGTTGTTGAGAAGAAACCTACAATTTTTCCAGGCATTGCAATTAGTTCGAATTTTCTCCACATCGACATTTGGTCTCAGTGATCTCTTCGCGTTTCTATGTTCCTGATCCGAGATCAAGTTTTCGAGCAATAGTTCGTATTCCGAGTACTAACTACACTCATTCCCATTTCAAGGTTTAAGAATTTGCGCCATCTTACGGACGAAATAAAAAACCTTAATATTACTCTGTATCATGTTGTTAAGAAGAAACCTACAATTTTATGAAGTTTTTCAATTAGTTTAAATTTTCTTTCAATTAGTAAAAATCAATATAGAAACCTGCAATTTATTTTCAAGAAACGTTTAATAGTTTTTATTGTCCGTAAGATGGCGCAACTAGACTTAACCAAAATTGTTCTATGTTTGCGCCATCTTACGAACAAAATATAAAACCTTAATATTACTGCGTGTTATGTTGTTAAGAAGAAACCTATAATTTTTCCAAGCATTTTTATTAGTTCGAATTTTCTCCACATCGACATTTGGTCTCAGTGATCTTTTCGCGTTCCTATGTTCCTGATCTGAGATCAAGTTTTTGAGCAATAGTTCGTATTCCGAGTACTAACTACACTCATTCCCATTTTAAGGTTTAAGAATTTGCGCCATCTTACGGACAAAACATGAAACCTTAATATTACTTTGTATTATGTTGTTAAGAAGAAACCTACAATTTTTTCAGGTTTTTCAATTAGTTCGAATTTCTTTCCAACTAGTAAAAATCAATATAGAACCCTGCAATTTATTTTCAAGAAATGTTTAATAGTTTTCATTGTCCATAAGATGGCGCAACTAGACTTAACCAAAATTGTTCTGTTTGCGCCATCTTGCGGACAAAATAAAAACTTTGATATTACTGCGTGTCAAGTTGTTGAGAAGAAACCTACAATTTTTCCAGGCATTTTTATTAGTTCAAATTTTTTCCACATTGACATTTGGTTTTAGTAATCTCTTTACGTTCCTATGTTCCTGGTCCAAGATCAAGTTTTCGAGCAATAGTTTGTATTCCGAGTACTAACTACACTCATTCCCATTTCAAAGTTCAAGAATTTGCGCCATCTTACGGACGAAATAAGAAACCTTGATATTACTTTGTATTATATTGTTAAGAAGAAACCTACAATTTTATCAAGTTTTTTAATTAGTTTAAATTTTCTTTTAACTAGTAAAAATCAATATAGAAACCTGCAATTTATTTTCAAGAAACGTTTAATAGTTTTTATTGTCCGTAAGATGGCGCAACTAGACTTAACCAAAATTGTTCTATGTTTGCGCCATCTTACGGACAAAATAAAAAACCTTAATATTACTGCGTGTTATGTTGTTGAGAAGAAACCTACAATTTTTCCAGGCATTTCCATTAGTTCCAAATTTCTCCACATCGACATTTGGTCTCAGTGATCTCTTCGCGTTCCTATGTTCCTGGTCCGAGATCGAGTTTTCGAGGAATAGTATTCATATTCCGAGTACTAACCACACTCATTCCCATTTCAAAAATTTGTTGAAAATTAAAATTAGTCAAGTTATCCAACATCAAAAGTCTACGATATAATACACATTTGCGATATTTAAAATTTAAGATTACTTATATCGCATCACTTTTAGACTTATCAAAAATTATATTAAATCAAATAATTAAAAATTAATTATTTCTCAAAAGCTTTAAAAAAAATAGCTACTCGTGCCTCCTTACAAGTTGTAATTGATTTTCTTGGGAAATAAAAATTTTTCCTCAATTCAAGAAGTTTTTTTATCTACGTTTTCATATAACTCGGCTAGAAATCCGTTCGTTTTGGTGAAACCATTGCATTGAACCAATTTTGAGCAAAAAAACGATAAGTGTAATACATTTTTGTAATCAGGAGAACCCCCTCTATCAGATAGGGCAATAAAAAAGATGTGTTTGCGTTTAAAAATCAAAAGTTGGTCTACTTCAGGTTCTAACCGGAAGTGCCAGAATTACTTTCTTACACGTCGATCATAAAAATTCCTCCTCAATTCAAGAAGGATTCAGAATGGGGTACTTGCCTAAAAAAAAATTGCACTTTTTATTCTCTAGATGCATGCAAATAACTAAAACAGACTTAAATTTTTTTTTCCTATTTTTCTATTTCATATTTTTGTAAATATTTGCAATTTTTGTTTTTGATGACGTATTGGATCCCTGTATCCAAGACTCACACCTATATTGAATAGACTCTTGTTTTTGGCTAATATGCGACGCTGCTACTAGAGGACGCGACATGTGTACAGCGGATTGGCATTCGATTTAGCAAGAAATCTGAGTAAAGCGCCATCATACGATTTCTTTTAGAACTACGCCGTGCTGGGAACGGCTACGTCACAAATCTCCTACTTCAAAAATTAAAAAATTAATTCTGGGCGTAATATTGACGCTAGAACCAAATCTCTCTACGTCTTCAAATAACTCTGCTAGAAAACCGTCCGCTTTTGGTAAAACAGTCTGTATACCTACCTACGATACATACGTAACTCAAATAGGGGTAACTTTTTTAAAACTACACTAAATGAGCAATTTTGTAAAATAACATGTCAGGTGAGTAAGGTATTTTTTTTACAGTAGGTATGAAGGTATGAACTTGGTTAATAAAAAATATTAACTCATGAATAGGGCAAAGTTGTTTTTCCCCAAAGATATTACTTTTACTATTAATTTTGTTTTGGAGTGTGATCAATAGCAGGCCTATGAATCACGGTTAGGTAACAATAAATTAGAATCTTAAAATATGAAATGTTGTAGCTATTATGTCATTCGATAGACTATGATCTAAATAAGTTTCACAAATTCATAAAAATGCTCAAAAATAGCAATTTTATATTTAACATCTACTTATCTTGTTATTCTGGTCTATCAGCTTTTCAAGGGGTGACGTTGAGTTTTATGACCCCCTGTATAATATTACCTGTAGTTCGGTCGCCCAACAGTTAGAATAATAAGAAAATTAAATTTGTAAAAATACATATAAATTTCAAAATATTTGGATTTTAGTTGTGAAAAATTACTAGAAATGCCCAGTGGTTAGTGTCACTTCCGGAAAACGATTAAAAAACTTGAACGCTATTGAACTAATCTAAATGCATAGCTCTGAGAGGCAACTACCTAAGTTTAGAAATATAAAACAAAAATAAATATCAATTAAAAGATACTTGGGTCATTCGTACCTAACACTTAACTATCATTCCGCTCTTGTAAAAACTTTTCAATGACGGGCACGGTACACTCGCAAGCAATATTTAAGGTTCTATTTGAAGTTGTGTAAATCGAGCTGTAGGAGTGGTTGTGGCAGCAGACCTGACGTCTGCCCTATTGGATACTCCAGCAAATCCTCATCGCCCAATGGTAGGTACTATGGATAATAAATATTTATTTCCTTTGCTATCCCAACGGTTATCTACCTCCCTTGCCCGGTCTCAAATCACCTGGAAGTGGGTGGGTCGCAATGCTCTTTCCACCTTACCGAATAGAGCTGGTTTACACTGGGAAGAAACACCGTGCCTTAAATATTACTCAGGAGGGTACCATGCCCGCCATTGAAAAGTGTACGAGTCTTGAAGGAAATTTTGCTTAAGTTATCATAGTGTAAGCGGGCTTTTGAATGATTGACAGCTCGGCCTTTGAGAACATCTATAAACGAATACAATAAGATTGTTAGCAGTGGATGTTTGTGGGTATTACTGTTGTTTGCAGACAAGTTGAACTGACTGTTAGCAGTGGATGTTTGTGGGTTTGGTGGGGCTATAAACCGGCGTATTGGGCAAATCGACGAGGAACATACATAGATACAAGTTAATCTGTGTGTGATTGTAAGATTAAAAAGTCTTTGCGTAATTTTTGAGATAAAGACTTTTTTTTTGTTTTTTTAAACCACTTTGAAACTACATTAAATTTTTTTCAGAAATTAATTAGAAATGGGTATTACTGTTGTTTGCAGGTAAGTTGAACGGTTGAAAGAATGCGGATTGCCTACAAATTTGAAGACTATTTAATAACTTAGCTGCGACCGACAGTTAAAAAATGTTAAAGAATTATTTCAATTAATATATTAATATAATATGTACCTAATTAGGTAATTAATTGTTATCGATATCCTTAGACTTTTCAGTATTTTGAATATATCTTGGTTATATTCCAGTTTTCTTACGATTTTTTTTACTTTATTTAACCGCTCCTTTTGTTCTTATCTGCTTCCGCTCTTACCATTTATTTTTTTGTTTTTATTTTTACTTATTTTTATTACTTAATAAAATAAATTATTTTTACATTTAGTTTATCTATTGTTTTCAATTTGTAGGTATCTTTTTTTTCAGTTCACTGGCACTCTATACGAGTAGTACCATTGTTTATACATCTTAAAATGTATAAACAATGGTAGTACTAAAATAAGTATTTTGTTAATACATTATTAATTATTTGTATTACACGTGAGTATATTGAGTTGCCTATAGCAGAAATTTAAATTTCCCTCTCATACGTCAAACTCCGGATCCACGTGTCTTGTGGGCAGTGGAAGTGGTAAAAGTTGGGTTAGGTATATATTTTGACGTTTGACGAAAGCAAAATATTCGTCTCTCTTCGATGCTTGAGTTAAATAAAATGACATTGACCTTTGGAAGATTCACGCAAGAAGGTATTTAGTAATAATATTGCAAAATCAACAAACGCAGCTTTTCCCATTGTGATTGTGCGACTGATCAAAAAGTTTGGAATATGGCTTTAAACATTTTTTTACGAAGAAACCCCAACATTTTGAGGACTGTCAAAACTCGCATTTTAACTGGAGCAACGGGCCCCCGTTTGGTATCGAGCGGGATGCCGGCCCTCAACAAGAAAGAGTGAGTTTTAACCAATTTTAAAAAATTTGAGGTTACAACAAATTTCGTTTCAGAGTCAAAGTGACGTTTGTGAAAGCGAACGGAAAACGGATACAAGCCAAAGGAAAAGTAGGAGAATCTCTCCTAGACGTAGTGGTGAATAACAATTTAGAATTGGACGGATTTGGTGCTTGCGAAGGAACACTAACTTGTTCAACTTGCCACCTAATTTTCAAACAAAAAGACTTTGACGCACTACCAGAAGGAGTTGGTGGCGAAGAAAGTGATATGCTTGAGTTAGCAGCCGGATTAACACCTACCTCCCGATTGGGTTGCCAAATAATTTTAAGTGAAAAGCTCGACGGATTAGAAGTGCAAGTACCCGAGGAAAGAACTGACCTCAGGTCTGATTACGACTAAAGTTGCTAGTGGGTTTATTTGTTTAACCCATTACTTCTAATTGTTAAAGTGCTACAAGCGTCTTATAAACATTTTAAGATTGCTCTTAATATGATATTATAATCTGCCTTTAGATCAATTGGTGCTAAGATGTGTTGACAAAAATATTATGCACTTCTGCAGTAGTTAGTACTCAAGCAAAAGTTGATTGAACTCAAATAATTTTCTTTTAGTTAAAATTAATTTTTAGATTTAGAACGAATAAAGAGTTTTTACAACTTTTTAATTCTTTTAGTTCTTGGTGTACAAAGGTGGTGATTTGATTACTGCTATTGTCTAGTAGGGGTTGGAAGCTTACTGACGCTCCTTTAAATATTTCTGAACAATTGTTGGCCCTTAAGTAGTCTAAAGGCCGTTTTACACTATCAATAAGTATGTGTATATGTTCGTAATTTTTGTATTAATAATTATACAGGGTGGGGCAATAGTGCGTCCGATTTTGATAGCTCGAGTTCTATGATGGGTAGAAATTTGATTTAAAAACACAAATAAACTAGAGAAAGAAGTCTATAACCGAAAATTATTTTTGAACATACAGAGTGAGCCAAGACGATTATACAGGGGCAAGTGACATTTTTTTAAATAAAATGTTGTGTGTAAAAGAGGATTTTTTTAGAGCCTTTTTCTAGACTCTTTTACTTCAATACTATTACTGACTATACCCAAACGGGAACAAATATAATGTACACCAAATTAAACCATACATCTCTTGCACTGTCCACCAGAAAATTTAATGAGCATCAGAAAATCTAAATGAAACCTAAATTATTATACATCAGAAAATGAGAACATTACCACTAAAATAACTATGCTGCGTATTGTTTTACCATTGCTTACATTTTAAGTTCTATATGTCTATCAATTTTACTAAATGTTCACCAAATTTAGAACGCTCAAGTTACGCGTCCGTGCTCTACATAATAAATATTCGTGCTATCCATTTATATTTAGTGTTTCTCAAAAAAACTATTTGTGCGTCAAATAATTATTCTATTACTCCAAAAATGAAATATGCTCGCGCATCTCTCCTTGCCGCTTGCGCTTCCAGATAAAAAGCACGCGAAAAAAGTTTTGTACAAGGTCAGTTCAGGGCCCTGTAATTTTTTTTTTAAGCCCGATTAGAAATTACCACTAGAAGAAGTTTTACGTTTTACATAATGCAAGCCAATTACAGCAAAGCATTTATATATTACGGAAATCAATATCTTTTTTTGTACAAACCACTTCTATTTTTACTCTTATTTTCCTTGCCCTAGCACATCTACATCTATAATTTTGCATAAAATTATTTACCATTTGCACAACATTTTATTGCTTGTGTATTTTTGATCCACAAATAGTATTTTTAACTGCTAAATAATATAAGACACTGTCGAAAATTAAATATCTGGGTATTATGTTAGAATTAAACGCGGAATAAAATTTGGTGAACATTTAGTATTTATGGTCAACAAAAGTTATTTTGGCTAACAAAATATATAAAAGGCCAGCATTATGTCAATATTTGGTTGTCGCTTTAAGATTATGTATTTTCTTAATTGTGGTGAGCATTTAGTATTTTTGGGAAATGAAAGTATTTTTTTGTATGATAATATTGGGTAAATTTGGTAGACTGTTAAATACGACCCTTTCCAAACCACTTAAATGTAGCGATTTTTTTTGTTCAAATAATAGCACCAGCAGATGCATGTTAAAAAAATCACTACAGTTACAATTACGAGTTCTAAGAAAAAATTATGTAAGTACTAGTTAGGAAACATCTGTAGGATGTCTTTGAATCGTTTTTACTTTTGAAAAATTATACAGGGTGGTTGAACTTAATTTTTCAACTTAGAACTTTTTGAATTTAATTTTGTCATTATGTGAACAAAAAAAAATCGCCACATCCAAGTGGTTTGGAAATAGTCAGCAATAATATTGGAGTATAAAGAGTCTAGGAAAGGCTTCGAAAAATCTTCCTTTACACACAATCTTCCATTTAAAAAAATGTCAATTGACCCTATATAATTGTCTTGGCTCACCCTGTATGTTCAGAAATAATTTCCGGTTATAGATTTTTTTTCTAGTTTATTTGTGTTCTTAAATCAAGTTTCCAGCTATCATAGAACTCAAGCTATCAAAGTCGGACGCACTATTGCCCTACCTTGTATATTGTGTAATACAAAGTGTGGTCACTACAATTGTGGCCAGAATTATTGTTATAAATATTGATCGCGTAAAACGGCTTTAACAAAGTTTTGATAACCTGCTGATTAACTTTGGTGTAATAATATGGAGTTACGGATATCTGAAGACCAATATAAATGAAATATGGTTATAGAGAACCATAGTGTGAATTTTACAGAATGTTCTTTATTGTTTTATTAAAGTTTCATAATCTGGTGAATAATATCTAAGCTACATATAAAAAGCAACATAATATTAGTAACAAATTCCTTATGTTTATGAAGTTATTAAAGTCATCAATACAACCTATCAAACCAAAGCTTATACAAGAAGATGTTTCAAAAGTATGGCAATCCGTTTTACTATTTATTCTCTATCTTTGTAGGTATCAATGTGTCATTTTAATTTCATTATATTCTTATGCCACTTGTGTTCAAGGTTTCTATATTCTATAGAATCATGATTTTTATTGTAAATTAAAAGTAAAATACATTAAACTTATTGGTTCCTTTAAAAAATTTTGTTATTTTTCTTATGCTCCTACTACTTTTGAGAATTCATTGAGACATTGATTAAGATAATTAAAGCCAGTTGAAGAAAATACATAAAAACATTGAAATTCCCGCCCTCTTAGGGCAGCCAACGTAACTCGAATATTTTTGGCGGCAATGTTTTGAGTTGCGCAGCCATTGTGCGCAGAGGTAGATCGTAGATGGCGGTTGTGCTGTGCAGTACTGCAGTAATGGTGTAAACAACACAAATTGGTACATTATATTTGTGGGCAATTGTAAATCACATAAAGTGATTGTTTAGTTAAAATTTTATTATTTTTGTGCAAGTTTCCAAGTGTTTGCCTCGGTGATCGCCATGCAAATTTTTCCATTGGTTGTATTAACGTTCGCGAACCTATAGCGTCGTTTTGACATTTTAGAGGTTATGTGCAACTGACATTTTTAACAATTTAGCAGCAAAAATTTAACAAATCCTCCAAAATCTGACTACTATTTCAAACAGCAAGTATGGAATTCACACCATCACGAATAGCTGGCTTAGTTCTTGGTAATGCAAGTATTGGCGGGAATTTGCCTGACAACGTTAACTGTTACTTTTGTAGGGTACCTGAAGGTTCATCAGCATAAAGACGCTTTCAACAGATTTCTAGAAGAATGCAAATATTTCGAAAACGACCGACAGAATATTAAGATGGGCAAGTGCTTCGTAACACGAGTTATGGGGATGTCTCTTGAAGATTTCCTCGAGGAATATTCCAAAATTTACTCAATTGGTGAGTTTTTCTTTAACCATACACAAATCCGTTGTTGAAATTTATATTACTCAACAATATTTTTTTTAGTTCAAGGCAGACTGGAAGCAACAAGCTTCTATGCCGAGAAGCGTCCAAAAACTTCTCTCGATGAAGAACTGTTGTATCTATTAGACACCGGTCCCAAACACAGTTCATCCCCGATTTACAGGTATAACCTCGCAGCTACGTAGAAATGAACTACTTTTTAATTTAGCTGTAGTAACGTCACAGTCACGGTAGGCTGGTTTTTGTTAGGGGGTTGTAGCCACCTGGCAGCCTGGCACCTGGTTTACACTACCCTGACTGCGGCGTGACACTATTTTTACGCCTTCTCAGTTATTTATGCCCAACATTATCTTACTGAACCGATTTTAGTGAGGTGGAAACCACTCCTGCTCACGCCCTGCCTGGAAATTCGGATGATGCGTCTTCGACCCCCAACGAGACTTCCTTCAAGAAATCTTCAAGATCAAAAGTCAGGGAGTCCAACGCCAATAAATCGGAACCTCTTGAAATGTCAGGAATATTGTCGCAGTCGATTCTTGAAAAACCCGAACTGTACTCGAAACTCGCCGAGACAATTAACGAAGTCAGGAACACTCCTCCTGATGCAGTCAAAAGGAAATCGGATGATATTGGCGCTGGCGCATCCAAAGAACTCGATGCTATTATTAAAACGGTGGTCGAAAGAACCGAGGAAGACCCTCTTTACAATCAACTTCTTAACGAAATTATCGGTAGTTAATTTTTGGTTTTGTTTTGTTTTATTTTATTGTCTAACGAAAGTTTTGTTGCAGGCGTGGCTAGTGATAACAGTGCGGCAAACAAGAAAACTAACTCTAACAGGTACGTTGCGAGGTCTGATTGGGGCAGGCCAAGAAAAATTGGAGATCTCAGAAACCAAGGATTTGAGACCCCTCCCCCGAAATTCTCTCCTCAACCTTTGTATCATCCCTACTACAGTTAAAACTTTCATTTGTTTCCTTCTATTTGCACGGTTACTGGTTATTGTTTTGTCTTTTTGAAAACTATTATACAGGGTGAGTCAGCTAAAGTCATATCCGTCATATCTTTGTTATTAGTAAAATTACAACTTTAATATACAGGGTGAGGCAATAGTGCGTCCGACTTCGATGACTTGAGTTCTATGTTATCTAGAAACTTGATTTAAGAACACAAATAAACTAGAAAATAAATCTATAACCGGAAATTATTTTTGAACATACAGGGTGAGCCAAGACGATTATACAGGGGGAAGTGACATTTTTTTAAATGGAATGTTGTATGTAAAAGAAGATTTTTCGGAGCCTTTTTCTAGACTCTTTTCACTCCAATATTATTGCTAACTATTTCCAAACCACTTGGATGTAGCGATTTTTTTTTGTTCAAATAATGGCATCTGCAGATGCATGTTAAAAAAATCACTACAGTCACAATTATGAGTTCTAAGAAAAAGTTATGTAAAGACTAGTTAGGACCCATCTGTAGAATGTTTTTGAATTATTTTAACTTTTGAAAAATTATACAGGGTGGCTAGATTTAATTTTTTAATTTAGAACTTTTAGAATTTAATTTTCTCTATTTTTTTAAATGGAACACCCTGTATATTTTTTAACGATATGATGTATAAACTAAAAACGAACATTTTTTGTATGGACACCCCTATGGCTGTTTGTAACCATTTTCGATTTATCGCCCAATAATTACAAAATTCAAGAATAATCCTAAAAAATAAGATTGTTTTTCAAATTACTCGACAGATAAAATTGTAATAAGTGCTCCAGATGTTTTGTTTATAAAAACAGTATAAGTTTGTTTAGTAAGTTCACTTTATGTTTGTATCTTGATTATCCGACAAGAAATGCACATTTATCGCAGTTACCTGTCGTCAGTTGTCATTTTTGTGTCAATTTTGAAACATTTGAAGTTTTTTGTCGAGTTATTTGGAAAACGATCTAATTTTTTAGAATTATTCTTGAATTTTGTAATTATTTGGCGCTATTTCCAAAATGGTTACAAATAGTGCATACAAAAAATGTTCGTTTTTAGTTTCTACATCATATCGTTAAAAAATATACAGGATGTTCTATTTAAAAAAATGGAGAAAATTAAATTCAAAAAGTTCTAAATTGAAAAATTAAATTTAGCCACCTTGTATAATTTTTCGAAAGTTAAAACGGATCAAAGACATTTCACAGATGTTTCCTAACTAGTCTTTACATGATTTTTTTTTAGAACTCATAATTGTGACTATAGTGATTTTTGTAATATGCATCTGCAGATGCCATTATTTGAACAAAAAAAATCGCTACATCAAGTGGTTTGGAAATAGTCAGCAATAATATTGGCTTGAAAACATTGTAGGAAAAAGGCTCTGAAAAATCTTTTTTTACACACTACATTCCATTTAAAAAATGTCACTTGTCCCTGTATAATTGTCTTGGCTCACCCTGTATATTCAAAAATAATTTCCGGTTATAGACTTCTTTCTCTAGTTTATCTGTGTTTTTAAATCGAATTTCTACCTATCATAGAACTCGAGCTATTGAAGTAGGACGCACTATTGCTCCACCCTGTATTTCCCAAACATGAGTCAAGTACCCTATTACAAAATTCAAGAATAATCCTAAAAAATTAGATTGTTTTTCAATCCGACTCTCATTCTAACAACTGCATAAGTAGCTAACGACTTATTACTTTATTCCAGTTCTTCACAACCCTTGAACGAGTCGCTGAACAGATCAAAACGCGTCACGAGGTCTTCGATCGGTAATGAATCTATTGAAGACGTCAATAATGACGCAATACGTTCCATAATAGCGGTGTCGCAAGTTACCGATACCATCCCGTCAACTAATTTGTCTCTTCCGGTCCAGGAGCCGAAAACTGACAGTAACAACGAGATTTACGTCTTTGACGGTCCGTTGGATCAATATTTGAAAACTTCGGGAAGTACTGGCAATTCAAATGCCCAAAACCCGCTTTATCTCACCACTCCGGGTTTGCTAGTGGTACCTCAATACGAGGATGCTTCAAATCACTTCTATCTCGTCAACAACCAACCTCTGGTCAACATCCCAAACGTTATCAGCAACAACGATATTCTCGCCATGCCTACCGTCATCGTTAATGATGAAGTTGAGGCCGCATACTCTTCATCAGGTAATTGTTTTTGTTTTACCTATAGCGAGCGAGTGAAGAAACTAATGGTCAAAAGCACTTCAATTGTGTCGTTAGTTTTAATTAAATTAATAACTTTGAGAGAGATTATTCTTTAAATGACTGGAATTTATCTCCGTTGTGACGTAGTATTGTGACGTTATAAATAGCGCCATCTGTGAAGGATTTGGAGAATTATGGATGCTCTGGGGTTACTGCTATTGGTGCTATAAAGAGAAAGTTAAAAGAACTTTAGTCGGTAACGTAAAGTACCAAGTTTTTCATAATTTTTTTTTTCTATGCGAAATAGGCCTTTACAGTAGTTTTTATTTTTACTATTTGAGTACGAAAATGGTTAAATATGTAAAAAATATGAATGCTTGAGTAAGGGTAGATTTTAAAAAAAATCTCTAGTTGCAAAACAAAAAAAAATAAATTAGTAAAAATATCATAGCGAATTTAAACGACTGAAATCTTGGCGACTCAAAGTCGCTGTTTAATTGGTGTGACGTCTAAACCCCTGTCGCCAATCGGCGTTGTTGCCCGGTGGGCGTAACCATTGTTTGTTTCTGCGCTGCCAAACAAGAGAACGCGACACCGTTGAAAGCGTCGTTCTTTCTTCCTCCTTAGCGACAAGTGACAGGACGTACGTCTGACAGCAGCTCAGCTGTTAACGGTGCGACGCAGGACGCTGTCCTTGAGTAATCTCGGCTCTTCATTGGTCGTGGGGTGTCTGACGTCATGTAGCGCGGGATTTGACTAGCGTTTAAACTCTATTGCATTTTTGTTCAATTTTGTGATTTTTTTTTAAATAAAAAATAGTTGAAACATTGTAGGAAAAAAATACGGGTCACTTTATTTTTGCTAAAGAACTGAATTAGAGTAACAGTAAAGGCCTATTATAAATATACAAGGTGTATCTACAATTTACTTTTTGGTTTTTTACAACCAGCTAACAATAATTTTGCGGTTTAGTCGTTTCAGACGGCGACAGTACTTCTCATCCAACAACTTCTAATAAAATTAAGGAGGAAAAATTGGATAAACCTAAACCCATATCCCCTGGAAGCGGAGCAAAAGTTTCTAATCAACAAAAAAAAACAACTCCTTCTGTTAATAACAACGTCAAAAAGAAGCGGAATGATACCAAAACCACCAAGTCCAAATTAAGTACGCAGCCTACTACACCAGTAAGGAAAAAAGCTCCTGTCGCCAAAAAAACCACCCCACGTCACGTGAGGAATCTAAATCAAGACTTTTTAACTTCCACAAAATCGACTTTGGAGCCTACATCGCCTCCCCCTGCTTCTGCAAAATCTACGATTAAATCCGCCGTCCCGTCAACAAAATCATCTGTGGTATCTACGTGGCCTCCAACTTCATCTATGAAATCTACGGTTAAATCTTGGGACTCGGACTTACGGATGTTGGCGAATTCCGCTACGACGACCGTCTCGTTAAGAAAGCAGAGAATACAAAGAACGAGGAATAGGGCGACGGCTAATAACACAAAGAAAGATAAACGACCCTCCAAACAACGAAAAGAGACTGAAGTTGTCAAAGAAGAAATTGTTAATGAAAAAAAGAATTCTGTAGAAGAAACAACGAAAGATGTTAAACTAGAAACAAATAATAAACTTGCCAGTAACACTGATGAGCAACCAACGCAACAAACAGAACTGGTTAAAAATAAAATGGTTGACAAAGAAAAGAATGGTGTTGTTGAAGTAAAAAGGAATGTTGATCACCGATCACCGCCTAAAATAGATGGAAGTGTAACGAAAAATGTCGTGGATGCCTTGAATACACCTTTAAAGGATGGTATTCCAAAAACTCCTGGATTTGGCACTAGCATGACACCGTTTACACAAGTTCTTGAAGAACAATTGCGTGGGCTGGACGTGATGTCGATGCCAACTCCCAGTTTTCCCATCACTCCCGGATTAGCTTTAACTCCCAATCTCGATTCTGTTCCTTACAATCATAGATCAACTGACTACTCCACATCCAGTTCTTATTATGTACCTTCAGATACCGAACAAAACAAGTCAATTGAGCAATTAGTTGAAGAATGCAATAAGATTAAATCGCCACAGAAATTTAAGGTTTTGAGTAATGTAGTTATTGATGAAGCTAAATTGCCTTCAAATGAGAACCAGAAGATAAACAAACAGCCTGAGAAGCGTGTTCAACGGGCTGCAATTGCCAAAAAGAATCTCAGTTTGATGAGACCTGAAACATCATCGTCATCGAGTTCTTCAGGTTCAGATTCAAATTCGAGCGATTCTAGTGACTCGGAACCTTCTGACGAAACTGTCGAAAAAACAGTTATCCACAATGAGGAAAAGGAGCAATGTGATATTATCAATAACATTATCAGTTCTGTAGATGTAAAGAGTACTTTAGTTGAGAACAATAATAAGAAGAAGCTTTTGGAAGATTTGGAAGCAACCAGAAGGAGAACTGTGGAAAAGTTGCAAATGTCGAATCAAAAGAAACCGGGACCGAAAGTTGTTCCAGAAACATCGGCAAAGTCGAAGAAAAATGTCGAGACGAAAAAACCTGAAGCCGCAGCCAACAAAAGTATTAATGACGAACAAGCCCAGAAACTAGTTACAGATTTGTGGCAAAGAGGGATTCACTTGGTTCCAAATAAATCACCTAATAAAGTAGCACCACCGAAACCTGTCGAAGAAGAAATCTATAACGACATGGGCTTCGACAGAAGAACATACGCAAGTGTTGAATTAGCCACGCATAGGGAAGGTAATGTGAAAAAATTGGAAGATTACGATTTTGCGCGACTAGAAAAAGCGTGGGCTGTCAATTTTTACCAAGAAGAACTGGAGCGTGTAGTGAGTAGGACGTTGAAGTGTAGTCCGTTTGAGCTTCTGCTGGACGTATCTCCGAAAATTTTAAGGCCGCGTGGCTCGAAAAGAAACAACAGTTTCACAAAACAATCGGCAGAAATTACGGATGCTGCAATGGAACAAATGGATTGCGAAACTGACGATTTAATGAATTTTGCTGTATCTGGAAATATTGAAGGGGAATCATCTGACGGAAAATCACCTACACAAGGGTAAGAATCTTTTTTTCTAGCTGCTCGTAATTGACGCGTATTTTTTTTTTTCAACAGTTCGAAGAAACGGAAATTACGCAACTCGATGGAGGAGAGAAATGCTGAGAAGAAGCCAAAAAAGTTTGAGCAAAATATTAAGTTGCTCAAGAAGATTGACGTTGACGACTTTCTTGACAAAGTACATAACGTGTAGAGAAGCGCCAGGTTGCACCTGGCGCAGAATTTGTGTTAGTTAAGTTTAAAGAAACGTATATTTTGAACAAAATTGTATATAAAAATTAATAAACATTTTTCAATTCTCTATAAATAACTACTCTTATTTATAACTTGAAGGGGGGTGTATGGTAAAAATTGAAAATTTAGAAGAAAAATCTCTAAGAACAAAATTTTGAACCGCACTTTTTGAGATACAAGGACTTGAATAAACAATGTGTGAGATCATAACGAGAACACAGACGTATGGCAAGTTCTTTTACTATTTATTCTCTAAGCATCAATCTCCAAAGTTTAAATTAAAAGAAAAATTCATAACCGTGGCTCTGGAGATGGTGGTCGGGCTCCCACCCCTTCACCTTACGGTGACGGAGGGGGCCAGAGCGGCCTTCCTGAGGCTGCGGGCCGCTGGACAGTGGCAAGATCGGAGGTGTACAATAGGACATGTGGTCACGCCCAGTGGACTGTTGGCCGAGTCGCCCATGTTTCAGATGGGTGGCGATGCCATGGTTCCGCGCCTCATGATGGATAAGAATTACACCATCCTACTCTCCTCGAGGGAAGAGCAATATCAGAACCAACTGCGTCAGGGCGGCCTCGTCTGGTACACGAACGGGTCGGTGTCGGACAAGGGGTCCGGAGCTGGAATCGTTGCCGGATCTCCAAGGGTGGAGCGTAGCTTCGCACTTAACTAGGGAATGGGAGGTGAGCGGACCTCGACAGTCGAGAATCTTTATTTCAGGTCCAGATCAGCAAAGAATAACTGAGTTGCCGAGACTCAACAGAGAAGACCTAAGAAAGGCGGTTGGACTGTTCACGGGACACTGCCCCCTCAAAAGACACCTCTACATCGTGGGCTCTCTTGAGTCCTACCTTATGTGCAGAAGGTGTGAAGAGGAGGAAAAAACGCCTCTTCATGTACTGTGTCACTGTCCGACTATTACTGCACAGAGATCCAGGTACCTAGACTTTCCCTTCCTAGAGGTGAGTGAAATCAGGAGGGCTTCTATGAGCAAGCTACTGGGCTTTATCAGGAGCACAGGTATGCTGTAAAGGGGTCTCTAGAGACCTAACAGGGGTGCACACAATGGGCCAATTTAGTCTCAGTGTGCGGCTCGGCGACCAGCCGGCCCCCCATGCTCGAAACAAACAACAAAAACAAAATACATAAAACCCATTGCTCCCTTTGGAAAATTTTGATATTTTTCTTAACAAAAAATTTAATTATCATTACAACAAAGCGAATTTATTAACACGTGTTATTTAAAATTCTATTTTATTTAAATTATTACTAACCCCATTTCTTTATTAGAAAAATAATTTTTATTTATCTAAAAACACATTAGGGTTGTCGAATCTAAAAGGGTTGAGGCGCGTTCAAAAATCTAGTAATTGGGTGTAATATAGTTTTCCTTCTCTAATGTGTGAAACAAAGATGCAAGATCAAAATCTGTTATATTACTGAACCTCCTTGTATTTATTTACGTCAAGTGAAATGTCAAGCAAAATTTCTAACCTCAATTGAAATTTTCTAATAAATTCTTTTAGTATTGTCTGTAAATCGTCTGTGATACAATTTGAATGGCCATGTTTAACGTGAAAACTACCCTGGAGCTAAGTAGCTTACAAAAATCTTGTAAGCACTTTTCTTTCTAATCGAATCTAATGTTAGTAAAGAAGTTGACTTTCCAGATGTCTTCCGATCTTTGTGCAAAAATGTGGCAAAAGGTAAACTGGGCACAAGCAGACGAACCTCCGTGACAACTTTTGGGCAACCCACCTATCAAACTCATCCATACTTACTAAAAAAAGAAGAAGTAACGCCTTCAATAACCAGAAGCGAATATCAAGATCGTAGGCAAAAATTGGTGGAATCTGTCGTTACTTTTGTCGGTAAATCCAATCCTGACATCCAACGACATTTAGTAGGTCCTCAAACAGTATCGGAAACAATGTAACGTTCCATTTCTAGATAGTTATTCCGTCTGCTACAAAACAGTACATGTCTGACAAAATTCCGTATGTATTTCGACAAAATACCGAATTTCTTTACTTGACCGGCTGCCAAGAACCAGACAGTTGTGTCGTTTTAACCAGCTCTGAATTACCGAGTAAACATCGTGCCACTTTGTTTGTTCGTGAAAAAGACGACCATTCAGAGTTGTGGGATGGGCCGAGAACTGGCCCAAAAAACGCCCCAGCACTATTCGGGGTCCACCAGAGTCTACCTATGAATGAATTAGAAAATTATTTACAGTCGTATTTAAAATCCAACAAGAGTTCTAGTCTTTGGTATCTAGATTTCTTTAATTATTTTTACGAAAATGACAAGTTTAATTTTTTTAGGTACGATTTTAGTTCACCAGTACAAACGAGTGTTCACAAAGTTATGATTGATTATCTTAAAAATATTAGTGGTAGTAAAACGTGGGAGTCGCCAATTGGTTTGATTCATAAGCAAAGGTTAATAAAGAGTCCGGCTGAAGTTAGTTTGATGCGGAAATCTTGTGATATTGCCTCAGAAGCTATCGGTTTAACAATAAAAACTTCGAAAGCTGGTAGTATAGTTGAAAATTGTAGAAAAATTTAGTTAGTTTTGTTTTCTTAGGCAGCAATGAACACGAGTTGTTTGCCAAAGTGGACTACGAATGTCGGATGAGAGGTGCGGAATTTCTAGCGTACCCTCCAGTGATTGCCGGAGGTAACAGGGCCAATACTATCCACTACATCAACAATAACCAAGTTATTGATGATGGCGACATGGTGCTTATGGATGCCGGCAAGTTAGATTCCTATTTTATTTGTCCTAAAATAACTAATTGTTAATAACTAACTATTATCGGTGTCTTCTTATAGTCGAGGAGGCAGTGAAGTTTTTTGGTACTAATTTTCCCAGTCAGCAAACTTTGATAGAATTCTATCACGGGTTAGGGATTTTAAAAATGTCAAGTTTTCCGATCCGCAGGTTACTTTCCTCAAAGACCACTCAAATTTCATAGGACTCTTAAAATGACCAAATGGACCTTACACTGAGGACAACCTGGGGAGCTTAAAGATTCTTCTGCAGACACACTTTCCAGGATCCGAGGAACTAAACAACAGCACAGGCCAAGATATCCCTCGAGGAGACGAACTGGGAAAAAAGTGCCAAAAAAATGGGAACAAATATAATGTACACCAAATTAAACCATACATCCCTTGCACTGTCCACTAGAAAATTTAATGAGCATCAAAAAATCTAAATGAAACCCAAATTATTATACATCAGAAAATGAGAACATCACCACTAAAATAACTATGCTGCGTATTGTTTTACCATTGTTTACATTTTAAATTCTATATGTCTATCAATTTTACTAAATGTTCACCAAATTTAGAACGCTCAAGTTACACGTCCGTGCTGTACATAATAAATATTCGCGCTAACCATTTATATTTAGTGTTTCTCAAAAAAACTATTTGTGCGTGAAATAATTATTCTATTACTGCAAAAATGAAATATGCTCACGCATCTCTCCTTGCCGCTTGCGCTTCCAGACAAGAGGCACGCGAAAAAAGTTTTGTACAAGGTCAGTTCAGGGCCCTGTAATTTGTTTTTTTAAAGCAGGATTAGAAATTACCACTAAAAGAAGTTTTACGTTTTACGTAATGCAAGCCAATTACAGCAAAGCATTTATATATTACGGAAATCAATATCTTTTTTTGTGCAAACCACTTCTATTTTTACTCTTATTTTCGTTGCCCTAGCACATCTACATCTATAATTTTGCATAAAATTATTTACCATTTGCACAACATTTTATTGCTTGTGTATTTTTGATCAACAAATAGTATTTTTAACTGCTCAATAATATAAGACTGTCAAAAATTAAATATCTGGGTATTATGTTAGAATTAAATGCGGAATAAAATTTGGTGAACATTTAGTATTTATGGTCAACAAAAGTTATTTTGGCGAACAAAATATATAAGAGGCCAGCATTATGTCAATATTTGGTTGTCGCTTTAAGATTATGTATTTTCTTAATTTTGGTGAGCATTTAGTGTTTTTGGGAAATGAAAGTATTTTTTGGTATGAAAATATTGGGTAAATTTGGTAGACTGTTAAATACGACCCAAAAAAAATTACTGCTTCCTGGACTATTAGTTCTATTGTCTCGCTTTTTCGTGTATTATATTTTCACTTTACTCTGATATTTTACCTTTACGGTTCTTTACATTTTTGAAATAAAATTAATTTATTATTATCCAGGATGTGAGTACCATGGCTACGCGAGCGATATAACGAGAACGTGGCCGATCAACGGAAAATTTAATCCTCAACAACGAGAACTGTACGATATTGTTCACAAAACGCAAAGTGAGCTGATTCAAATGTGCAACACTTTTCCAACGTTGGACAGTTTGTTTAACTCGATGTGTTTGCTGCTGGGTAAATCTCTTCAAGAACACGGACTTCTTCCAAAATCGTCAAGTCATCAAAGTTTGATGAAGGTTAAAAAAATCGCTGGTCTTAAAGCGCCGTCAAACGGCTTCCTGTTAAAGTGCCGTTAATCCATATGACGGCACTTCAGTGTGTTAGGGCAAGGAAAAAGATTAGAAAAGTCTTTTCAAGTAGTAATTTTTAATGGTGCTTTAAAAAAAAATTACAGGGTCCTGAACTGACCTTGCGTAGAATTTCTTTTTCCCAAAAAAAAAGTATTGTTCGAACGAGGATTTGAACCCGAGAACTGTCTATGGTAGGCCACCGGTTTTCCAGGGCTCTATCAACCTCGCAAGTCGTTACGTGTTCGATCTTTGTAGTGTCTCGTCTTTCACTTGCGTGTTGCGCGCGTATTAACGACACTTTAATAGGAAGCCGTTCGACGGCACTTTAAGTACAGTGTAGAAAAATTGGCAACATTTTTATCAATCTTTTACCAAACATTTTTGTTATTAGAGTGCGTACCAGTTTTGTCCTCATCACGTGTCTCATTATCTCGGAATGGACGTCCACGATACGCCTCTTATACCAAGAAGTATTCCGATTCAACCCGGAATGGTTATAACCGTTGAACCAGGTAATTTTCAAAAAAAGTTTCTTCATCCTTCACTTAAATGCTGGATTTTGAAGGTCTTTATATTAGTCATAAACATAATGTACCGGAGGAATTTCGAGGAATAGGAGTTCGAATGGAAGATGACGTTTTGATAACGGAGGATGGGCCCGTGGTGCTTTCGCAGAATTGTCCAAATGCTGCGGACGACATCGAGGAACTAGCAAAAGAAAATCAATGAGGTGTTATGGTTTTAAGGTGACGTTGACGTATTGTAATTTTATTTTTGTATAAACGAGTCCTCAACAAGGCGCAACTCATTGACGTAATTATTTGTTTTTTGTAAGGAAAACCCAATCAAACAGCTTTAAAATGGCGATACGGAGTTTGCGAACGACTTTTTGGGTTTGAATTAGTTTCAAAAGCGAACGAACTAAATTGATGCTTAAATTTAGTGAATCGGTAAAATCTTTGAACCAATTGTCAAATAAATACATATCTACAATAACTATAAGGCGATGTATTATAATAATTTAAGGAAGGGCCATTTCGCACCAAGCCAATCCAGTCATATCTACTTGAGTCTAACGCTGCTAAACTTATTTACAACGGCAGCGATTACTATCGAAACCAGCAGCGGTGCCTCCTTATTGAGAGGGGTCTTTGATGATGTTGAAAATAAAATTCAAACTCTCATTATTTATTGATCCGCCCGTCGACGAGACGAGGTCACCATCTTTTGTTCTTTTGGCCGTCACCGGATGTACGATGGTGTCCTCTGCAATACTGTGGTGCTGGGCGCATTAGGTTAGACTACATAAAGTCAATGCGTTTTGGTGTTCAGTTAGTTCTAATGAAGCTGCCATACGAGCAACACCTCCCGATTACAATAAGTTGTTTTGTTGAATAAACGTTTCGCATAGCAAAATACAAACTTGGCTAAAATTATTTAACAGATGATGATTGTTTAATTTAAATATTTTTTATTTATGGAGTTAAAGATAATTATCGAGGGCTGATAGCGGGAGAAGACGAAATGCGCAAAGTCCCGGTTATCTGACGAATACTGCGCGAAACTTTTTAAGTCTGAAAGGTTCGACAAATATTAATTGCTGTATTTAGTATTTTACATTATTTTATTATATCTTCTTACATTTTTACACGAGCTTTCACATGCTGGTGAAAGTGTTGCTTCTAATATAGCAAATTGCGGGACGTGCAGTCCGAATCAAAGTTGAACGGCTTGTGTCCTTTCGCTTCCATTAACAAAAATATATTCTTTTACTTTCCCATTCGAGGTCACCACTCTTGTGGTTTTCCTCCAACTACCAGTCCAACTCTTTAGTAGGCTCTCCACCAGGGTAGTTTCCGCTCAAGCAAGCAGTACAATGCCCTACTTTGTGAGCATTTTTGGTTTTTATATCCGATCTCACAGCTTTTACTAGTCCTTCAACACTTAAGTAAGCCAAACTATTTGCGCCTGAAACAAAAACGTTTGGAATAAACAGTTTCGGCTACACCTACTGTACTCTTACCAACGTGTTTGGCGAGTTCTTTCGGTTGAAGTTTGTTTGCTATCAATTCCTCTCTTGTGGGTATATTGATGCCCATGTAGCACGGGTATAGCAGCGGTGGACTAGCAACTCTTACATGGACCTCAGTAGCGCCGGCGTTTTTCAGTAATTTTATTATGGGCCCAATTGTGTTACCGCGAACTATAGAATCGTCTATCAGTATAACTCGTTTACCTTTGACACTTCCTGATAGAGCCCCTGTAAAAACCATAGAGTTGTAAATTGAAGCACTTTTGAAATTGCGAAAGTTACCAAACTTCTTTGCTATGCTGAGTTGACGTAACCTGTTGCTGGGCTGGATAAAGGATCTTCCTACGTATCTGTTCTTGCATAGGACTTCTGCGAACGAGATGCCGCTCTGAAACAAAGTTTTTTATTTATTTTTTATTTATTTTATTGAACAAACTAGAGTTTGTCAGAAAAATATTTTTACATTACTGAATCAGATTTTCAAACTTTACTAAAAATTAGCCGAGGCCCGAATTGATTTAGATACATTTTTATGTTGTGTCGTCGCCGTGAGAGGGCGCCACAAAAATTACTTCTACTCTAGTAGCGACGACCGAAAAATTTTAAGGCACAGCACCAACTCAAAAGTATCCTCAGATGCAAAAGCAAAACGAGTCAAGCATATATTCGACAGTAACATGCTGAACAAAGCAGAAGTTTGTAGTTTAACTCTTCAGATTTACAATCACGGTAATTGCATCCCTTGGGGAGGATTCATGTGGCGATTTATAATGTTTCAATTTGGCGCTACCATGACAACGTTACGTTACTATTGAATATGCATCTAAGCTCCAGATAGATACTCATTTAGCTACATTTCCAATTACAGGAATCTGTAATGCCACTATCTAACAACAGTAATACCTGTCTGGAGTACCCGTGGGCTGCTGCGGTCCCGGATTCAGGTACGGAACTGACGATGTCGGCCTCAACCGGATGCTCGATGGCGAGTTGTCGACCGCACTGCATTCTGACAGCATATACCATCTGTCCTTCGAAGATGCTGTCGGATCGGGCAAAATAGACATATTCAAAAATGCAGAAAGCTTGGATTTTATTTTCGGGTCTCTCGATGATGTCTATAGTACGTATTCCATGTCTTGTCATTTCTATAATTTCACCAGGAAAAACTTCACGAACATACTGGGCACCTATCGATAAGAAGCCGCACGATTCCGAAGAAACGACCCAACCTTCCGCTTCCCTACTATCATCACAATCGCCGTCAAGAGCTGGAAAAGAAGAAAATAATTTTCGATTCCTTAACAAAATAACGAACTTACGTTCGTTAAGTGGTAACATTTTCCCAAGACATAACGGCCGGTTTCCATACGGATCTCTAACGGCGTAAATTTTATTTTTGAGCATAATAACTAAAGAGTAACTGAGAGGGGCAAGTTGCATCAGATGCTTGATTCTAGCAGGCCAATCGGGACCGTTGGACTCTCCTTCAGGCGGGTTCAAACATAGGGCTTGAGTTATGAGTTCGCTGTCTGAATGGGTTGATAAACCGACTCCTCGCCCCAGGACCTAAGCAATTGAGATTCAATCAAAAATGTTGATTTATGAAAATAATTACTTACCATCTTCCGTAAACTGTCGCAGTTGACGAGTTCGCCGTTGTGGGCTACGGCCAAAGCGCCATGGGCTGTATGGACCACGAACGGCTGACAGTTCACTTCTTCGGACGCGGCGCTGGTGGAGTACCTCGTGTGGCCGATGCCTATACTGCCTTTGAGAGCTTTTATGTCTTGGTCATTGAAAATGTTGCTTATTAAACCCATTCCTTTTACTATATTGAAATATTTCGAGCACTTTCCTTCGCTTGTGACTATACCGGCCGACTCCTGACCCCTGGAAATTTTGCAACCATTAATAGAAGCAAGGAAGAAACAGTAGATAACGTTGGATTTGTCAAGGGATGACGGCCCCTCTACAACATTACACGTGTAGGGCAAGTCGTTTTACTATTTATTCTCTAGTTATCAATGTCCCAATTGCCAATGCGCTCCGACCAAAAATCATTATATCTACTATAATATAGGGGGCGCTGTAGTATCTATTCTTTTCCATTCCGCATGCCATGCGACATCGCTCTCAATGTCTCATTTTAATTCAAGTGTAATGGATTACAAACGAAACTAACAACAAAGAGATCAAATGCCATAGAAATTCACATTGAATTGAAATAACATAAGTGAATTTAAATTTGAATTTAAAATAAAAATGCATCTAAGTCACGATAAATTGAAATGACATTAAAAAAAATACACAACAAATTAGATGCCACTGGATATTGTTAACCTTTTTAATTATACACTTTTGACAATAAATTGATTCGGTGTCGAGCAACAACAACTTTTAGAGAGTACCGAACCGAATAGATCTTAATGACGAATAGATCCTAATGAAAGATTTTGAACAACGTAAGTTGGGTTTTAGGCATTTGAAGATTGGAGTTTACAAATTTTGTTATTACGTCTAAAGAGTCTTTCTAGCGTTGTTATTATTGTTGGGTTATAGGGGCAGAAAAGATCACCTGTGTTGGAGCGCTACAAGGCCCCAGCAGATGATTTGTGAAATCTCGAGCGTGGTGGGCCACTCTCCGCAGCCGATGGCTCCGAATACTCCGCATTCGTGCGTGAGTCCAGAACTGACGGCTCCACGTCCTTTTCTTTTGTTGAGACCGACACTTTGCATACCGCATGCCAATGATTCTTCTGTCGAGGTGTGTTCGCACAATCTGTTATTACCGCTTTCTTCCGACATCGTGTTATTTTAACTGGAAAATGAATCGATTCAGAGATTGTTAAATAGCGACAATGCTCCAGATAATTAATATAAAAAGATTGCTTAATAGTAACCCGACGATAACCCGCTTAATTACGAAATTGCTGTATTGAGTTTCATCACCTTTTTGTTCACTTCATGAAAGGCTTCTATTACTTCAGAAAAAATTTAATAAATTGAAAAGCATTAAATGTAAAAATAAAAAAATTAGTCGTTTGCAAGAAGAAAATTGCAGTAAGAAAAATTAGTGTTTATAATTATAGAAAATTATAAAAAAAACTTTTCTAATGGAATTTTAATATGTTTGTTTTGGGCGAAACTTTTCCGTGGGCTTTTAACAGCGAAGACGAACTTCTGGGACAAACTTCCCCGAAGGTGATGTGCTGGTGTGGTCTTGCCCAAAGATGCAATTGACAATCAGAAAGGCAAGGGATAATGTGTAGGCTGTGGTTGCATCCCAGGAGAGAAAGAACACGAGAATAGCCGAAGCTCCACATTCGAGAGCGGGGATGGCAAAGACGTGGACTGTATTCAATTGACAGGTGCAAAACAATTGTTACAAGTAAAACCTTTTGTAAAGCAAGATATAAAAAAAATGGAAACCAAAATAATTGGCAAATAATATAGAAAAAATCTATTACAAAACAAAGTGAATAGTAGAAACAAAGAAATTAAATCATAAGACTTAGAACCTTAATTTAATAAGCAAAGGACTCACTTGTTACGTTCGAGTCCGGCACTGCTTATCTGTTTCTTGTCTCTTTGGTGTTCACAATAAATGCAAATTGTCTTCTTCTGGTTTGATTTTTAAGTAACCACGTGGTCCATTTTCTTCTCCCCTCCATCTTGAGCAGCTGATTACTAGGCTCATTGAAATATTAATTATTGGCCACATGAATATCTTATGAAACATCCAAATATCAGAAACGTTGTTGTTGTTAATTGTTGTTGCATAGTGATATAGTTGAAACAAACATATTTGTGCTATTATTTACGCAAATTTAACGCGAAATCTTTCGCAAGTTCAACGATTTTTTGAAAGAGATAAACTCCTTGACGCAAGCGCAGGATATCTATCAGATAAAATATAAAAGAATTGAGATTTCCGCTTTTCAAGTCGTGTTCCTTGAATGTACACACCACAACCACTACTTATTGGGAATGCTGCAAGGAACACTGTTTTTTTAACGCAAAAACTTTCTTTGCTTTTATTTAGGGGTGATGCGATGAGTTATATTCTTTTGGTTGCAGCACTTGCCATAACACCAGTCAATCTTGCAACATAGAAATAAGCTAAAGGAAGTAGATGGATCTTCAAGAAGAAAACATTAAAGTTTTTCTCATTTCTGTCGAGAATAACTGAATCATCGTAGGGGATGGCGTTAAAAAAAGCTGCAATTTCGAACAAAAGTGTTAAACTTATAGTCGGGATCAACTCTGCAGTTTTAGAAACTTAAAAAAAAGTTTTAGCCCCGTCAGCTTCGATTTGTGATTTGGCTTCGAAGTGCTCGATCAAATGGGTTCGCAATTGGCACATTTTTGCAAATGAGGGTTATCGTTTTTTTTTTTTTTGTCGAAGCACGAGACTTTCTGCGAAGATGATGCAAGTCGCGACCCCCAATGGTCTCTCTAATCATTTATGAGGGCTAAGTTCAATTATAACTGACGATTCATCGGCTAATTGAACTAGTTTTATCACAAAAACGTAAATTTAGTCAACTCTTGGGGCTCATTATCAGACAATGTTCTGGTAAAATTCTGATGGGATGTTTACCAGGAGAGATACGGTCTCAAAACATTGCGTTACAAAATTGTTTTTGGATACGACGCGATTTTTGGAAGGTTCCACTGTCGTAACAACAACAATCACTATGTCATGAAACAAATTAATGTAATTAAGCATTTTGATATCTACCAATATAACCATAATCGAATGTAGAAAAAAGATCAAGCAGAGATCTGGAAAAGTCCAGTTCTTTCCTGTTCAACTTTAATACACAGTAGGAAGGAAAATTACATATTTGATAACAACCCATACCTCCCCAAGAGATTTTGATAAAACTAGTTAACACTCCTGCTGTAATAATGCCTCTTGGTTGTTCTAAAGTCTGCTGCTTTTTTAATAATACTTAGCCAATACTTCTACATAATTTTGCAATAATATCAACTACATAATTATGTTTGCAAATAGTTCTGTTGGCAGAAGCTACTAACTTAAATCATCTTCCATAGCTGGGTTTTTGTGAACAATATTTTTTAATATTAATTTTTGAAATTTTATCTTCCAAGATTTTTACAAATTACCGACAACAAAATTAAATTCTTGATAGACTCTATCAAAGTTGATCGAATAAACTAAACGCCCATTTCGGCTATTGAAACTCTAGAAGAGGTTCAGAAAATGTGAAACTTAAATCTGATGCTTGTAGGTACGACCAATTTTGTACAACTGGCTAATATTAATAACTATTGTAAAAAAGACGTTCGTGTTAACTGTTATAATTTTTTTGATGCAATTTTAACAAATACAATAGTTCAAAGATTATCTTGCTCGAAAGGAGACTATATGACGTTCGCGCGATTTGCTTGTTTTGTCTTTTTCCGACAAATATTGTTTTGCTAAAAATATAAGTGATAACGCAAATCAGGTCGTTATTGTGTGTTATTTTGCAACTTTCAATAGCCTACACGAAACCGGATAAATATTTACATTGTCCAACTGGGAACTGGGTATTTTCGAAACTTATTAATATAGGGATAAAGGGAGCACACATCAAAATAACAGATTTTTTCGCCATTCTCAACTTTATGATACAGTTTGCAGTTTAGTCGCCTATCCAAAAATCTATCACGAGAGTTAAGGGGTAAATGTTTTAATCTAACCTCTCTGCCGTTACCTGCATGATAAATTTTCAAATTTTGGGAATGTTTGACCTACAAAATCCATTTGAGTGTAACAGTTGTTTGTTAGTAGGGAAAGAAGAGGGGTTCTAGATCACTTTTCCTCACCCCAACACTATTGTATACAGGGTGATTCACGTAGCCCGTGCATTAGAAGTTTTTCAACAGTTGGATTAGAAATTTGAAACTTGGAAGGCAGTCATAATCAGTCAAGCTCATTCTATCTAAAATATTTTGAGCTCTCCAGCTATACAGGATGTGCTAAAAGTCGGTATCAACTTTTTTATTTTAAATAGAAACGTACCATTTTTTCTACATGGTTTAATTGGTCTTCTAACTCTGAGTTTTTATAACACTTGTTATGTGAACTTATTTTACAATTTTTGACATTATGTTAATTTATGTGAAAAAAATGGTCGATGTGGTAGCTTACGAAAAAATTCGTATCTGGCAGATGGTTTTGAAGTTATGTAAATCAATTTGTAAAGTACTTAGTTCGAAGTCCAGACTAATTTCTGATATCTTAATAGTGGTTTCATTTTGTACCATATGGGCGCAGACAATTTTCAAATATTGCAACCAAAAATGGTCAAGTAGTCATTTTTTTCAAATGGCACGCTAATTTTTCTTACACCATTCGATAGAAAATTGTATTTTGGGATGAGTTACTTAAGCAATCCCTATACTTAACTTTATCCCCTATCAAATTAAAAACTAAAATCCAGAAATTCCATCAATCTGGCCGAAAGATTTTTTGGTTTTTCAAGTATGTCATGGAAACAAAAAGCAATTGAAACAATTTAATTATGAAATGAATACCTTGCTAATTTTATAAAACAACAACAACAAAAACTATCAAGAACCATTTTAACAGAATTTTAATGTAAATGTTTAATGTGAGCATCATTTTGATTACTACATTCTATCATTTTATATCATTGTGTAGCTCTTCTTATTTCGTTGGTGTCAAGACTGTCAAATGCTCTTATTATTCTCCCTCTCAATTCGTCTATGTTGCAAAGTGGTGAAGTATAAACTAAATCTTTTATTCGACCCCAAACATAAAAATCTAATGGGGTAAGGTCTGGAGATAATAAAAGCATTCGACAGTCTTGATCCCAACAAAATTAGAAGACGTACACAATCTGTTGAAAATGGATTAATAGAATGTAGTAATCAAAATGGTGCTCACATTGGACATTTACATTAGAATTTTGTTAAGATGGTTCTTGGTAGTTTTTGTTGTTTTTTTATAAAATTAGTAACATATTCATTTCATAATTAAATTGTTACAATTGTCTTTTGTTTCCATGGCATGCTTGAAAAACTAAAAAAATCTGTCGGCAAGATTGATGGAATTTCTGGATTTTAATTTTTAATTTGATAGAGGATGAAATTAGGTATAGAGAATGCTTAAGTAACTCATCCCAAAATACAATTTTCTATCGAATGGTGCAAAAAAAATCTGTAGGTGCCATTTAAAAAAAAATGACTTTTTGACCATTTTTGGGTGCGATATTTGAAAATTGTCTGCGCCCATATGGTACAAAATGGAACTACCATTAAGATATCAGAAGTTAGTCTGGACTTCGAACTAAGTACTTTACAAATTGGTTTTCATAAATTCAAAACCGTCTGCCAGATACGAATTTTTTCGTAAGCTACCACATCGACCATTTTTTTCACATAAATTAACATAATGTCAAAAATTGTCAAATAAGTTTACATAACAAGTGTTATAAAAACTCAGAGTTGGAAGACCAATTAAACCATGTAGAAAAAATGGTACGTTTCCATTTAAAATAAGAAAGTTGATATCGACTTTTGACCCATCCTGTATAGCTAGAGAGCTCAAAATATTTTAGATAGAATGAGCATGACTGATAATGACTGCCCTCCAAGTTTCAAATTTTTAATCCAACTAGAAGTTGAAAAACTTCTAATGCACGGGCTACGTAAATCACCCTGTATTGCGTTGCTTGCCTACTCAGTTTGCTGTCAACTTATTATTTTTCTCTTTGTTTTAAACAACTTCCAACAGCTTTTAAACAACTTCTAACAGCTTCTATTAGAAGCTTCTAAACAGCTTCTAACGGCTTCTATTAGAAGCTTCTAAACAGCTTCTATTAGAAGCTTCTAAACAGATTCTAATAGAATAATAGCTTCAATTAGAAGCTTATAAACAGCTTCTAATAGAATCTTCTAATAGAAGCGGTTAGAGGCTGTCAACTTACTATTTTTCGCCTTGTTTTAAACAACTTCCAACAGTTTCTAAACAACTTCTAACAGCTTCTATTAGAAACTTCTAAACAGCTTCTAACAGTTTCTATTAGAAGCTTCTAAACAGCTTTTAATAGAATAATAGTTTTTATTAGAAGCTTCTAAATATCTTCTAACAGCTTCTATTAGAAGCTTCTAAACAGATTCTAAATAGCTTCTATTAGAAGCTTCTAAACATCTTCTAACAGTTTCTATTAGAAGCTTCTAAACAGCTTCTAACAGATTCTATTAGAAGTTTCTAAACAGCTTCTAACGGCTTCTATTAGAAGCTTCTAAAGAGCTTTTAATAGAATAATAGTTTCTATTAGAAGCTTCAAACATCTTCCAACAGCTTCAAATAGAAGCTTTTAAACAGCTTCTAATAGAATTATAGCTTCTGAACATCTTCTTTTAGAAGCTTCTAAACAGCTTCTAACAGTTTTTATTAGAAGCTTCTAAACAGCTTTTAATAGAATAATAGTTTCTATTAGAAGCTTCTAAATATCTTCTAACAGCTTCTATTAGAAGCTTCTAAACAGATTCTAAATAGCTTCTATTAGAAGCTTTTAAACTTCTTCTAACAGCTTGTATTAGAAGCTTCTAAACAGCTTCTAACAGATTCTATTAGAAGTTTCTAAACAGCTTCTAACGGCTTCTATTAGAAGCTTCTAAACAGCTTTTAATAAAATAATAGTTTCTATTAGAAGCTTCTAAACATCTTCCAACAGCTTTAATTAGAAGCTTCTAAACAGCTTCTAATAGAATAATAGCTTCTGAACATCTTCTATTAGAAGCTTCTAAACAGATTCTAAATAGCTTCTATTAGAAGCTTCTAAACATCTTCTAACAGCTTGTATTAGAAGCTTCTAAACATCTTTTAACAGCTTGTATTAGAAGCTTCTAAACAGCTTCTAACAGATTCTATTAGAAGTTTCTAAACAGCTTCTAACGGCTTCTATTAGAAGCTTCTAAACAGCTTTTAATAGAATAATAGTTTCTATTAGAAGCTTCTAAACATCTTCCAACAGCTTCAATTAGAAGCTTCTAAACAGCTTCTAATAGAATAATAGCTTCTGAACATCTTCTATTAGAAGCTTCTAAACAGCTTGTAACAGATTCTATTAGAAGCTTCTAAACAGCTTCTTATAGAATCTTCTAATAGAAGCGGTTAGAGGCTGTTTAAAGCTGATTAGAAGCTGTTAGAAATTGTTTAGAAGCTCTTGGAAATTATTTAAAACAAGGAGAAAAATAGTAAGTTGACAGCAAACTGAGTAGGCAGGCAACGCAATATGGGAGGAGAAGGAGTGATCTAGAAATCCTCTTCTTTCTCTACTTTTGTTTGTGAGCTATTCTGTAACCTGCTTGAGGTATGATGCCTATCGTATTTGGTGTTAAAATTTTTTTCTAAAACCTACATTACAGGCGCTAGCAATAGCTGTGGCTTCTAAAAACAGATTTATTTTAGTTGATCCTAAGAATCACTCTCGAAATTTAGAAGAAGAAGACAAACAGGCAAATTTTCAATTAATTTATATATTTACAACATGTACAAATTCAATAAGTAAAATACAATTTACTAAATGGAACATTCCCGTCTATTGGATTCAATTCCCATCGCTTTGTCGGCCAATTTTGAATTGACCATTTGCCTAAACTGTTCCATGATTCGGTTTTCGCGTTTCTGCCGTTCTTCTTTACTAAACATGGCCAATGCGCGCCTTTCGTCTGCTGAATAAATTTGATTCTCTTTACGAATTCGAACAGCTTCCATTCGACGATGTCTTGATCCTGACATAACGTAACCGACCGCCTCAAATGATTCGATTTCACTGGAAGTCACACCGATTTCACCTCTTCTCGGAATACGTTTTCCTTCGGCGACATAAGCGGCCATTGCTACGTCCTCTCCCGGTAGAAATCTATTAGTCTTATCCATTTCTTTATGGATTAATGTGGCGTGGGATATAGGAACGGGACCAATTACATCATCATTGTCCGACTGTGCGTCAGCTTTGTTAAGACTCGATTTTTCAACCCATTCTTCTCTTTCGTCAGAAGAACTCTTGCTTGACCTCTTGCGTTTCTTCTTTTTTTCCTGATTCTTCCTTTTCTCCCGTTTTCTCTTTTTCTTCTGTTTCCTCTTTTTCTCCTCTTTTCTCTTTTTCTTCGATTTCTTTTTGTCGTCTTTATAAATTTTCTTGATAGCAGCCCTCAATTCTGAGTCAAACCTGCATAAAGATATAATTAGAATTAAAGTTGAACAAAATATAAAAGCAGCTTACTTTTTGGGTTCTGGCGACTTTCCCCAAATGTTTGGGTCACTTCGGTAGAGGCCCATCCCGATTATATCCCGTTTTTCTCTCCTGGAATCAATTCCAGCAGCTGTTGACATGGATTGACCTCCCTCCATCCTGAACTATTAACACCAGTAAATGCTTCTCCTATAATTAACAAAATCCAGGTAAAACAATCATGTTTCAGCAAATGTTACTCTATATTTAATTAATTTTTTATTAGAGGGTCAAAAATACTGTTTTTGCATTTAATAATGTTTAGTTTGACGAGGACAGCAGTTGCAAGAAGATCAAAAATTTTGTCAGGATGGCAGATGCGACTTTGGTCTTAAGTTCATCTTACTTTAAAATCTTTTAAGCCAAATCTTACTTTTGTCTGTGCTTGAAAATTCGAAT
Organism: Schizotus pectinicornis; assembly: GCA_951805265.1. Taxonomy (NCBI): domain Eukaryota; kingdom Metazoa; phylum Arthropoda; class Insecta; order Coleoptera; family Pyrochroidae; genus Schizotus; species Schizotus pectinicornis. Next base: position 3,145,790 of record OX638202.1, on the reverse strand, counting down.
TATAGAGACTGCTGTGTTACTGTGGCGTGGAGTTATCTTATCTTAAATTGTTCACAACAAAAACTGTCAAATTTAAAACGTTTAAAAAAAATCACCACTTTTATAAACTCGATGTCAGCAACTAACTTAAAGAGAGCTCAAATAAAAGTGAACTCATGGCTTAGGTTTCCAAAAACAACCCAAAGCAACCCCCCCACCTTCTTCAAGATTTTGGGGGTAAATAATGCAGAAGAGTTGGTCAAACCTGTATCCAAATTATTCTAGAAAGAAGATGCTCCCCATTGCGCAAAATTCCCAAAACTGAGTAAACTCAAATTATCCGTAAAGTTCTTGAGAGTTTTCTTTAGAAGAATAACAATGCTCTTCAGCATGGCTTAACATCTCTGCGTAAAATCTAACTGAAAGAAAACCATTAGAAAGTGAATAAGATGCAAAAGAATGATCCGCCATTGGGTTCTCTGGTACTTTTCTTACCTGTTCACCAAATCTGCGAAGACAATAACACAAATCGCTTTGTGTGTCGTCGTCCAATGGATAGCAGTTTGAAAAGTTGGTTACAAGGTCATTTTGCGAAAATTTTGGTCATTCAAATTGGATGTAATGAAGAAAATATAAAAATACAGAAAGTAAAGGAAAAAATGAAAAAAAATGCTTTAGACAGTTTGACTCAATATTACTTTTACTCTTAAATCTAAGAATGCTTCAGTGATTTTGTTTTGCCCAGTTGATCTAGGTCATAGTACGGAGGCTGGAGAAGACTATGGTGCGGGTGATTCTTCCTTTGTTGTGCTGACGACTTTACACTGCTGCGTTTCAGTGGCTTGAGCGACGTGATCACTTTTGTGGGACTTGTACAGATGGTGGATGAACCTACACGTCTTTCTGCTACTGCTGCTACTCCCATTAACCTTGTTTTTTAGCAATTATCCAATACTCTACTCTACACTAATCCTAGATAACGCACCTTCAAGGTGGTGCGGACCTTTTGGAACACCTGTATAATGTTTAAGTTAATTAGTTAGTTTATTTTTGTTTCTTTGTTTCTATCTGTTTGGTACCTTCACTTACCTAGTTAGATAAGGCCTTTACAGTTATTTTTTTACTCTAATTCAGTTCTTTAGCAAAAATAAAGTGACCCGTATTTTTTTTTCTACAATGTTTCAGCTATTTTCTATTTAAAAAAAATCACAAAATTGAACAAAAATGCAATAGAGTTTAAACGCTAGTCAAATCCCGCGCTACATGACGTCAGACACCCCACGACCAATGAAGAGCCGAGATTACTCGATGACAGCGTCCCGCGTCGCACCGTAAACAGCTGAACCGCTGTCAGACGTACGTCCTGTCACTTGTCGCTAAGGAGGAAGAAAGAACGACGGTTTCAACGGTGTCATCTTTTTTCGTTTCGCAGCGCAGAAACAGACAATGGTTACACCAGAACCTTGGGTTCCACCATGGGTTACACCTACCCGGCAACAACGCCGATTGGCGATTGGGGTTTAGACGTCACACCAATTAAACAGCGACTTTGAGCCGCCAAGATTTCAGTCGTTTAAATTCGTTATGATATTTTTACTAATTTATTCTTTTTGTTTTGCAACTAGAAATTTTTTTAAAAATCTACCCTTACTCAAAGCATTAATATTTTTTAAATATCTAACCATTTTCATACTCAAATAGTGAAAATAAAAACTACTGTAAAGGCCTATTCTTCCCAGGGTAAGACTCTCGTAACGTGGTAAAGGGTGGTGGTCAGGAAGCAACCATTTTCCACACTTCTCTTCCACCTTTTGCACTACTTACACAACCCTTGCAACTTGCAAGGGATAGTCAACTTGTCGCGTCGGTCTATAGTCCGGCCGCCCAACAAACAGAGAATAAGAAAATCAAATTTGAAGAAACACGAATTTGATTTTCTTTTTACTCTACCTGTTGGTCGGCCGGACTATAGGTGCTTTTATAATTTTGTGCGAAACCTTTCACTGTTCTAGAGCACCCCGTTTTCAAGCACCCGAAGCCGACTACACTATTACATTCGCCACTATAAACCACAAGGTAGGTTCAAATAATATTTCGTCGTTTATTATCGCATTTTTTGGCTCTTCATAAAGTAGATCTAAGCATTCATCTTCTATTATTTCCAAGATTGTCTTACATTCTTTACAACCCTTGCCAAAGGAACAGTCGGTAGTCAAGTTGGTCTAAGGTTTTTTTTTTATATTGTGCAAAACCTCCCGCGGTTCAAGAGAACCTCGCTTTCCACCATCTGAAACTGACTGCACATTTGCCACTACAAGACAAGATAAAGTGAGAATTCATATCTTTTTCGTTCGGTACCGCATTTTTTGGCTTTTTTTGATAAAGCAAGTCTGCTGACTCTAATGCTTGAAAACATAGTCGTAACACCCCCGGTCTTAATTAATATTTTTGGATCTAGTTACTGCATCGAGCAGAGAGCAGAAACATTATTTTAAATTTGGTTTAGAAGTATGTCGTAACTAGATAAGCGTGTCTTACGACTTCCTACGCTCGTAAGGCAACGAAACACCGTCAGAAATTTGAATCCATCCCGACGTAGGCTTGGGCCTTTTCGCTTCGTTCTGGGAAGTTTTGGCTTTACAAAGGTTCCTACGGCGAGGGACTTGCGCTTACGCCACAAGGAGTCTTTGGTCTTTTTTTCATGGTCTTTTCTCTTGTATTCATCTTCTCTTATATTTTATATGGGAACAAATATAATGTACACCAAATTAAACCATACATCCCTTGCACTGTCCATCAGAAAATTTAATGAGCATCAAAAAATCTAAATAAAACCCAAATTATTATACATCAGAAAATAAGAACATCACCACTAAAATAACTATGCTGCGTATTGTTTTACCATTGCTTACATTTTAAATTCTATGTTTATCAATTTTACTAAATGTTCACCAAATGTAGAACGCTCAAGTTACGCGTCCGTGCTGTATACATAATAAATATTCGCGCTATCCATTTATATTTAGTGTTTCTCAAAAAAACTATTTGTGCGTCAAATAATTATTCTATTACTCCAAAAATGAAATATGCTCGCGCATCTCACCTAGCCGCTTGCGCTTCCAGACAAGAGGCAAGCGAAAAAAGTTTTGTACAAGGTCAGTTCAGGGCCCTGTAATTTTTTTTCTAAAGCACGATTAGAAACTACCACTAAAAGAAGTTTTACATTTTACATAATGCAAGCCAATTACGGCAAAGCATTTATATATTACGGAAATCAATGTCTTTTTTTGTGCAAACTACTTCTATTTTTACTCTTATTTCCTTGCCCTAGCACATCTACATCTATAATTTTGCATAAAATTATTTACCATTTGCACAACATTTTATTGCTTGTGTATTTTTGATCAACAAATAGTATTTTTAACTGCTAAATAATATAAGACACTGTCGAAAATTTAATATCTGGATATTATGTTAGAATTAAATGCGGAATAAAATTTGGTGAACATTTAGTATTTATGGTCAACAAAAGTTATTTTGGCAAACAAAATATATAAGAGGCCAGCATTATGTCAATATTTGGTTGTCGCTTTAAGATTATGTATTTTCTTAATTTTGGTGAGCATTTAGTGTTTTTGGGAAATGAAAGTATTTTTTTGTATGAAAATATTGGGTAAATTTGGTAGACTGTTAAATTCGCCCCATTTTATATTATTATATCTTTTGTAGTACTCGTGGTGGTGTTGCCCTAGCCCACCTCCTCTTCTTTTATGTGTTTTTGTTTAATGTGTTAGTTGTGTAATATTATATTGTAAGTATAATTTGTTTCTTTCTTGCTCTTCTCCTCCAAACTTACATATCGCCTACCCAGAGGTATTTTGCTCTACAACTAAAGTTTGGCAGTGGATAATGTCAACTATAGGTATAGGGTGTACCGGAATGACTGTGACAAACTTGAAAGGCGGATATAAAATCAAAGAATAAACATGTCCTCAAAAACGCTTGATAACGGAGAAATAGGCCTTTAAAGTTAAGTTTAGATAACCGTTTTTTGTCGTAACTCTTAACTCTTATGATTGATTTTTCCGGGACATTCTGCTGGGGTGGGATTACGATGGATAGAATGGAGTACTTGCCTAAAAAAAATATTGCACTTTTTATTCCCTAGATGCATGCAAATAACTAAAAGAGGCTTAAATATTTTTTTCCCATTTTTTTATTTCATATTTTTGTAAATATTTGCAATTTTTGTTTTTGATGACGTATTGGATCCCCGTATCCAAGACTCACACCTAGATTAAATAGACTCTTGTTTTTGGCTACTATGCTGCGCTGCTGGCAGAGGGCGCCCCATGTGTACAGCGGTTTATCATTTGATTTATAAGGAATCTGAGTAAAGCGCCATCATACGATATTTTTGAGAACTATGTGGAGCTGGGATCGCCTACGTCACAAATCTCCCACTCCAAAAATTAAAAAATTAATTCTGGGCGTAATATTGACCCTAGAACCACATAAAAAAATACGGGTCTAATAAAATCGCCTACATTTTCTAAATATTATATTTCCCAAACATGAGGCAAGTACTCCATTCTATTTTGCTGACGTCACAAAATTTGTCGTTTTGATCCTCGGACGACTTTGGAAGGTAACTTTCCGTTCCAAAATTATAGGTGTATTTTAGGGGATTTTGCGTCATTTTAAGGTTTTTGCCGTCATTTTAGGGAAGTTTTAGAGATAATTTTGTTTTGATGGCGTCACGTTGCTTAGCAACGTGACGCCATCCCTAGAATCCCTAGAACTGAACGGATAGTTACCTTCCGAAGTCGTCCGAGGATCGTAACGACAAATTTTGTGACGTCAGCAAAATAGAATTCTATCCATCGTAATCCCAGCACTGTATATCACAGGCATGGGCAATCTTTTTTAAGTGAGGGCCAGATCCAAAATTTCTAAAAGCTGTGCGGGCCAACTGACCCTGATTCATCCCTAAAATGCGCCGCAGGCAAATTTTTTTGATTTTTCAAGGTCAAATAGTCTTAAAATGAAGGTGACGAATTTTAGATGCAATTATTGAATTTTTAAAAATTAGGTCTTGTGAATACATATATTTTTTTTTAAATATGTATTGTATTTCTACTTTATTTTTTATATTTTTATATAGAAAAAAATAAAAATAAAAAATAAAAACACTCCTTCTGTTAATAATGATATAATTATAATAAGATGTATGTGGATGGGAACAAAATAAAACATAAAAAAAAAATAAAGAAAAAATATAACAAATTGAAATAAAAAAACAAAACAATCTATACCTACCTATATCCATAACAATATTTTACGATATTTTATTAGTGCTGTTGTTAGTGTGATATTTGAGAGTGATGGCAGTTTTTAATTAATATAGCAAAGTTAGGTGCGAGTGACTCGAAAACAACTGCAATTCGCAAACTATTTATTTTCCAAATTATTATTGGTTAGTCTCGATCTATTTTTCGATTTAGTAAAATTTATTTGAGAAGAAAATTGCTTTTGAATAATGTCATCATTTTACAAATAAAAATGGAAAAATTACTAGTTTCTCCAGCTGAAAAATACTTAATGTAAAATTCTTACAAACTGCATTTGTTAAATTTTCTTTTAAGGCCGTCATCTGATTGTAATTCAATTAGTTCCATTTGAAACTCCATAGGAACTTCATTTACATTAGTACCAAAGGAATTCTAAATATTTGAAAATTAGTTTCGTGTGATCTAAAATCAACAAATCTTCGAAAAAATTTAGTATTGTTTCGTTGACACATCATACAAAAATGCTTATAGGTATGTAAGCGACAGTGGCGCATATTTACTTTCTTGAATTTCTTGGGGTTTAAAAAAATTATTAATAAAATTCAAAATGTAAATTTTATTTTTTATTTACTATTTATTTATTTCAAAAAGGCCGGCGGGCCGGTAGTAATGTATTTTTGAAAAATTTTGGCGGGCCATAAATATATCTGTCGAGGGCCGCATACGGCCCGCGGGCCGTAGGTTGCCCATGCCTGGTATATCATCATAAGATGATATAGCATTGAAACAAACATATTTGTCGCTAATTTACGGGTAATCTTGGATCTTGCATAAGAGCCTGGTGTTTTTTAAATTAATAGAGATGCGATATCGACGCATGCGTATAGAAAACGTGACAATTTTATAAGTAGAAGATACGGCGTGCTTGTTTTGTTTGCAGGTCTTCGAATAAGATATCAATAATTGTTGTGTGCTTTCAGTTCCTGATTCGTTGAAATGGCGGTCCCCAAGCAGGGTAAGATGTTGTAAAACTAACATAATTTTTAACGTTAGATATTACCCACAATTTAGCCAAGGTTAAGTTAACAGTCAACAAGTTGCTGGAGGGGTCTGTGCCCAACTTCCAGTATGCGTATAACCGTTTCTTACTGCAGTGGATCTCTTTGCCAATAATGCCAATGTTCCAGCATGTGCATGGAGTATGCGTATAATCATTTCTAACTGCAGTGAATTACATTACGGGTTCCTCGTTTATTCCCCCTCTAAAACCGAATATATACCAGGTATAACGCTATTCCGGAATAACTTGAGATAAATACGCTTATACGAAAATCGAATAGGATAAAGGGTCGTAATAAACTGAATTTGCCAAGATTTTAAATAAAAGAGCGGACATTTACTTACGTGTGTCAACAATGTTCGTACAATAATAATAATAATAATTTTTTTAGTAACAATCAGTTACCTTGGAGACAAAGCAATGGTAATGTGATGAGAATTCAAATATTCTGGAAAAGGTTCATTTTTGAGCCTTTGTTTGTTTAATCCTTCGTTATCTTTTCTCCAAGTTCTTTACTACTTTTGATTGGCTATTAATCTATTGTTGCAATTCGTAGATGTTTGATAGACTTTAACATTGCAACCTGTCAAATTCTTACAAATAATAGTTATTTATGTATCAAGGGAATAAACACCGATTTTAATCCCGAGAATGTAAGTAATGCACGAGGCGAAGCCGAGGGCATTTTCATTCGAGGGATTAACGATGTTTATTCCAGAGATGCATACAAAACTTTCTTCCCATCCGTTTAAGTTAATAATAATAATAAATTAGAGAAGAAATAATTGTTATAATTGACAGATACCTAAATAAAGTTGGCTGACGGTTATTATGGAAACGAGTTTCTTTAGGTTATATCGGCATTTTTTTTACTTTATTCCCCGGTAATAAAGTGGCACTTTATTCCCTCATTATGAGTTCTTCCCGGTTGGGAAGAAACAAATAAATCCTGCAATAAAATTGTAAAATTTTTTTTTATAAACGTAAATCATTGTTCAGTTTTGTGCAACAGGGCATCAATGTCTCAGCTCTCGGGATCATTTATTGTCGAAACGTTGCTCCTCATTCTCGACACGAAAACAGCAAAACTTTTTTGACAAATTTGTATGCTAAGAAGTACAGCCGGTGAATTAAGTAATGCACAAGGGGTGTCCTCATAATCTACTTTTGCCACATTATCATCACTTATTACGTGGAAAAAGTTGACAATTTGTGATCCCCTGTGCTTTTCCAATCTTTCCTATAAGTTTTTCCACGTTACACTTGATGCATTACTTAATTCCCCGACTGTACTTAAAACTTTTAAGTATTTCCCTTTATTCTCTTTTAGGTTTTCGATTTTTGTTGTTGTGTTGAAGTCTATTTACTATTTTAGCTTTTGATTTTATGAGACAAGAACATTATTTTTTTTCCCGGAAATGCCCATTGGCGATTTGATTCAAAATGTAGAAGTATGTAGAATAACTTTTCTTCTTCGAGTTAAAATTTTGTCACTCTTACCCACTCTTAATGTAAATGAAAAGACTAATTTTTTTGTAAAATTTTGATCCAAAATCAGATCGCAGAGCAACATTTTAAGGTTTTTTCTTAAATTTCAGTAGGCGACTACAAACTGGGCAAATTATTAATTGAAGGAAAAACGAAGCAAGTATTCGAGCTTCCCTCATCCCCCGGCTATTGTCTCTTGCTCAACAAAGACAGAATCACCGCTGGTGATGGCGTCAAAGCCCACGACCTCGCTGGAAAAGCGGCGATTTCGAACCAAACGAACGGGAAAGTGTTCGAAATTTTGAATTCAGTCGGTAACGTTTAATCAACGACCACAATTTCCAACTACAACTGTAAAGTGTCCATTTCAGGGGTAAAGACCGCTTTCGTCAAGTCCGCCTCGGATTGCGGTTTCGTTTCGAAACGATGCGAGATGATCCCAATTGAATGGGTAACGCGTCGTTTGGCGACAGGCTCGTTTTTGAAAAGACATCCCGGAGTCAAGGAGGGTTATCGCTTCTATCCACCCAAGCACGAGACATTCTTCAAAGATGACGCAAACCACGACCCCCAATGGTCCACCGAACAAATTATCTGCGCAGAGTTCAAGGTTAATGGACTACTGATTGGTAGGTTTAACTTCCTTATCACAAGAACGTAAATCTGGCCCAGGCAGTTTTACAGTTATTTTCCATAAGGTTTCAAAACTTGTTATGGAGTTAGGCGCCCTCGGAAGTTTTCCACTGCCATTAATTTATAATTATTACAATCACTACGCAATTAAAAGATAATTATTACCAGTACAATAAGAAAGTATACCTAACTGTAGGAAACTGAAGAGAATAAGTTCAATTCTCCTCAAGTAGGCGGGGTCAATAGGAAACTAGACACTATCGGATTAACTTATTTTTCATTTAAATAAAAAAAGTTTTGGTCTCCCTCTATTAATTACAGTTATTATAAGAATTCCCATGACGTCATTTGCGCTTCCGTGAGCATCGTGCGTTGAACACGTACTGCCTGTGAAGGATAGCGCATCATACAACCTACGTCAACAATATTTATTTTAATTTTTTTTAGATTATTAGAATTGAGATATCGCTCTGCGGTTTTCATCATCGGACATGTTTAGTAATGCAGTTTGATATATAAAAATAAAAAAATATATACTTCAGTTTTCGATTCTAAAAAGATATGTATACAGGGTGGGGCAATAGTGCGTCCGACTTCGATAGCTCAAGTTCTATGATAGGTAGAAATTTGATTTAAAAACAAATAAACTAGAGAAAGAAGTCTATAACCGGAAATTGTTTTTGAGCATACAGGGTGAGCCAAGACAATTATACAGGGGCAAGTGACATTTTTTTAAATGGAATGTTGTGTGTAAAAGAAGATTTTTTGAAGCCTTTTCCTAGACTCTTTTCACTCTAATATTATTGCCGACTATTTCCAAACCACTTGGATGTAGCGATTTTTTTTGTTCACATAATGGCATCTGCAGATGCATGTTAAAAAAATCACTACAGTCACAATTATGAGTTCTAAGAAAAAATTATGTAAAGATTAGTTAGGAAACATCTGTAGAATGTTTTTGAATCGTTTTAACTTTTGAAAAATTATACAGGGTGGCTAGATTTAATTTTTCAATTTAGAACTTTTTGAATTTAATTTTCTCCATTTTTTCAAATGGAACACCTGTATATTTTTTAACGATATGATGTATAAACTAAAAACGAACATTTTTTGTATGGACACCCCTATGGCTATTTGTAACCATTTTCGATTTATCGCCCAATAATTACAAAATTGAAGAATAATCCTAAGATTTTTTTCAAATTACTCGACAGATAAAATTGTAATAAGTGATCCAGATGTTTTGTTTATAAAAACAGCATAAGTTTTTTTAGTAAGTTCACTTTATGTTTGTATCTTGATTATTTTTTGCATTTTATATTATCCGACAAGAAATGCACATTTATCGCAGTTACCTGTCGTCAGTTGTCATTTTTGTGTCAATTTTGACACATTTGAAGTTTTTTGTCGAGTTATTTGGAAAACTATCTAATTTTTTAGGATTATTTTTGAATTTTGTAATTATCTGGCGATACCTCGAAAATGGTTACAAATAGCCATAGGGGTGTGCATATAAAAAATGTTTGTTTTTAGTTTTTACATCATATCGTTAAAAAATATACAGGATGTTCCATTTAAAAAAATTGAGAAAATCAAATTCAAAAAGTTCTAAATTGAAAAATTAAATTTAGCCACCCTGTATAATTTTTCAAAAGTTAAAACGATTCAAAGACATTCTACAGATGTTTCCTAACTAGTCTTTACATACTTTTTCTTGAAACTCACAATTGTGACTGTAGTGATTTTTTTAACATGCATCTCTAGATGCCATTATTTGAACAAAAAAAATCGCTACATCCAAGTGGTTTGGAAATAGTCGGCAATAATATTGGATTAAAAAGAGTCTAGGAAAAGGCTCTGAAAAATATTCTTTTACACACTACATTCCATTTAAGAAAATGCCACTTGCCCTTGTATAATTGTCTTGGCTCACCCTGTATGTTCAAAAATAATTTTCTGTTATAGACTTCTTTCTCTAGTTTATCTGTGTTTTTAAATCAAATTTCTACCTATCATAGAACTCGAGCTATCGAAGTCGGACGCACTATTGCCCCACCCTGTATATTAGATTATATTACAGAGGGGTTGTTTGGCTTTCTAGCCTTTCCGAATTGCGACCAATGAGATCTTTTGTTCAAACCCTGCCTCTAATACCCTGATGCCCTAGCACCCACATGAGAGCCTATGTTTATAGAAACTTTTATACACAGATCAACTTCCTTTAATATTGAAATAAACTTCTTAAATGCTGAATTTTCATTTTACATACAGGGTATGTCCTAAACACGTCAAACGGTGTTTTTTAATGTCCAACAATGTCAACTTCATGTGTCAAATAGAAATGTTTTTTTTTTTTTAATACAATGATGTCTAACAAATTTACTTAGGTATACAGGGTGTTTCATAATTAAATTGTGGGGATCCACATTTTGAAATTTGGTTGTCGCTGACATAAATAGCTTTATATAATTTCTTTACAGGTCCCACCGAAGTCGAAATAATGAAAAAGACGTCGATTCTGGTATTCGAAATACTAGAAAAAGTTTGGGCTATGAAAAACTGCGCCCTCATTGATATGAAGATTGAGTTTGGGGTATCCACCGCTGGTAAGTTCTACGATTGATTAATATTCCAATCAAACTTACCATCGTGTAAAATTAGAGTCATTTTTCTTGTAACAAAAATTCTACAGTCCAAAGACCGTTTACGTACCAAAATTGTATCTCACGACGAAAAAATGCTAAATTAGGTCATTATTACTGACCCCAAACGAATTTTGCAACCCCTAATTAATTTCCGAATATATTTTCAGGCGAGATTCTGGTCGCCGACGTCATAGATTCGGACAGTTGGCGTCTTTGGCCCTCTGGCGACAAAAGACTGATGGTAGACAAACAAGTCTATCGCAATTTAACCACAGTTACAGCTTCCGATTTGGATACTGTGAAGCGAAACTTCGAATGGATCGTCGACCAACTCGCCCATTTGGAGCCTCCAAAAGATCACTTGATTGTGATTCTAATGGGTAGTGAAGCTGACGCCGATCATTGTAAAACCATTCAGAAACACTGCGAAGCGCTGGGATTAAACACGGAACTTCGAGTGACTTCTGCCCACAAAAGCACCGAACGAAGTATCGAAATTATTCAATTTTACGAATCTCTGGGAATTAACGTTGTTTTTATTGCTGTTGCGGGACGCTCTAATGGTTTGGGACCGGTCGTTTCGGGGAACTCTTCTTTCCCGGTCATTAACTGTCCCCCATTGAAAGCGGACAATATCGACAGGGACGTGTGGTCTAGTCTAAACGTGCCTTCCGGGTTGGGGTGCACTACTGTTGTGTATCCAGAAACTGCGGCCGTGAGTGCCGCCCAAATTGTAGCCTCCTACAATTATATTGTGTGGAGCAAACTCAGAGTCAAACAACTACAGAATTATGTCAGTTTGGCCTCTGCAGATCAGAAAATGAGACCAATGATCTTGTGATTTTTTTAAGTTTATAATAAATAATATCATCTTCAATTTTTTTTTATTTTTCACGCGCACCTTATTACATAACGGGTAATGTAAGTATTACAAGCAATGTTGTGAGAAAATCAAGTAATTATTCACTTTCTTCTTGGTCCTTTTTGATTTCAACTCTTTTCTTCGCTGTTGCATTCTTCAACGTCATCCATCGCTTAATGCTCGAGACCGCTGGCAAGGGAATGTTCAGTTTTTTCGTTAAATACTGGTAACACATCTTGTTGCTTAAATGTCTAATAGTGTATCCTACGGCCATATCGTTGTCGTTCCAGTAAATTTTCTTTTTTCCCGACAAGATTTTTATTTGCGAATCTGAAAACACCTTCGCAAGTAGAACTTGTTGATCGGCCAACGACAGGGAGGAGTTGCGATATTTCATGTATTCCTGCTTGAGTTTTTGGAGTTGAAGATCTTTTTGCTTGTAAGTTGAAATTTTCTTGTAAAAAATCGCCTTCTGACTTTTGAAAACTGTCTCTTTTTGTAAAATTTTGTACCGCAATTTGGCATTTTCTTTCTGTAAGTTTCTCAGTTCTCCTCTTGTTTGTACATGTTTATATTTCGATATATCAAACGTTTCTTTGATCGATGGAAGTGGTTGGTCTGGGAGTTTAAAATTTTCCGAGGTAGACGGTTGCACTTGCAATTCGATATATTCATTTCCTTCATTACTTTGATTAACGTTATTCTGTTGGGTCGGTGCGGAGAATAGCATCATTTCCTTGATCCCACTTTCATGATTTACGTTTTTGACGACCACGTGATTTGGAAGGTACAAAGTTGGTATTGCGTCGTACTTTAAAACTTTTGTGTAACAAGCAATATAATCGATTACTTTAATCTCGTTCGAGTAACTGTTGTCATCGAAGTGCACCGAGCAAATTCTGGCTGAAATTAAAAAATAACATTTTGCCAAAACACCACGATTTATTTATTACCTGAATTTACGTCGATTTGTTGATTTCCCCAGCCGCAGGCCTGTACCCATTGTTGAGACACTAACGGATGTTTCGGAAAGATGTAGTAATGGACCGAAGAGTCTGCGTTAGTTAGAGTGTTGTTGGGACAACCATATACGATGCAAGAAAGCATGTTTCTGTAAATAACACAGTTTGTTAGAAAAAATGCACAACTACAGGTCTGATTAATCCTTTATAACTTTACTAGTACCGGGATTTTTGTCTACCTTACAGCCCACGGGCCGTAAAAAAAGCCCGCTACTTGTGAAGTCATAGTTACGACACTAAGGTGCAATCCTAAAATTTTCATCCAATTATACGTAAAATAATTACGCCATCTCTTTCACCGTGAGAGGCTAAAAAAATAAAGGGAACAAATATAATGTACACCAAATTAAACCATACATCCCTTGCACTGTCCACCAAAAAATTTAATGAGCATCAAAAAATCTAAATAAAACTTGGGTTTTATTTAGATTTTTTTATTATACATCAGAAAATGAGAACATCACCACTAAAATACCTATGCTGCGTATTGTTTTACCATTGCTTACATTTTAAATTCTATATGTCTATCAATTTTACTAAATGTTCACCAAATTTAGAACGCTCAAGTTACGCGTCCGTTCTGTACATAATAAATATTGGCGCTATCCATTTATATTTAGTGTTTCTCAAAAAAACTATTTGTGCGTCAAATAACTATTCTATTACTCCAAAAATGAAATATGCTCGCGCATCTCTCCTTGCCGCTTGCGCTTCCAGACAAGAGGCACGCGAAAAAAGTTTTGTACAAGGTCAGTTCAGGGCCCTGTAATTTTTTTTAAAAGCACGATTAGAAATAATTACTAAAAGAAGTTTTACGTTTTACATAATGCAATCCAATTACAGCGAAGCATTTATATGTATGTATATTATGGAAATCAATATCTTTTTTTTGTGCAAACCACTTCTATTTTTACTCTTATTTTCCTTGCCCTAGCACATCTACATCTATAATTTTGCATAAAATTATTTACCATTTCCACAACATTTTATTGCTTGTGTATTTTTGATCAACAAATAGTATTTTTAACTGCTAAATAATATAAGACACTGTCGAAAATTAAATATCTGGGTATTATGTTAGAATTAAATGCGGAATAAAATTTGGTGAACATTTAGTATTTATGGTCAACAAAAGTTATTTTGGCGAACAAAATATATAAGAGGCCAGCATTATGTCAATATTTGGTTGTCGCTTTAAGATTATGTATTTTCTTAATTTTGGTGAGCATTTAGTATTTTTGGGAAATAAAAGTATTTTTTGTATGAAAATATTAGGTAAATTTAGTAGACTGTTAAATACCACCCAAAAATAAACTTGTTAATGAATCTTATTAGAATTGGTTTTCAATTGAGACGACTACATCTCCTTTTAGGTAATAGAAGATTAGTGTAAAATTTAATTACGAACAGTTATTTGCATACCAAGAGCCGAAATTAAAAAATTACGCCCGCAAAGTGTCCAAAATAATAAATTGATGTTTTAATTACAGCACGTTGAAATTAGGTGGCGAGGAGCACACATTAAGCGTTGGTTGACATGCAAATATTCATATCCAAGGTAACAACGATAACTTTACAAGTAGTACATACTAGGATTTTTGTTTGCCTTACAGCCCACGGGCCGTAAAAGCCCGCTACTTGTGGAGTCATAATTACGACACTAAGTTGCAATCCTACAATTTTCATCCAATTATAAGTAGGGTTGCACGAAGTCAATTGACCGGGTCAAATATCTTTTTATTTGACCGGTCAAATACGAACATGTTTATAAACGTCTGCGCTTTGGTGAGTAAATAATTATTGCGACGCAATACAAAACAAGAAACAAGGCATGGTTGCAATCATTGCATTGTATCGCGCTGACTTGCAGACATGTTGTCTCAAAGTCTCAAGTATTATTAGTATTAATAATTATTTATTATTGTATTACTATTTTGACATTGTGGAACAAAATGAAACCCAAACATCCGGTGTGGCAATATTATCACGAAATTCGTGATAATGGGAAGGGAAGGGTGAAGGCAAAATGTAAATTTTGTATTTTTGAATTTTTTTATTTGACCAATTTGACCGGTCAAATGACGGCAATTGACCAAATCATATTTGACCGGTCAAAGTGCAACCCTAATTATAAGTAAAACAATTACGCCATCTCTTCCACCGTGGCAGGCTAAAAAATAAACTTGTTAGTGAATCTTATTAAAATTGGTTTTCAATTGAGAAAACTATATCTCCTTCTAGGTAATACAAGATTAGTGTAAAATTTAATTACCACCAGTTATTTATATATCAAGGGCCGAAAGTAAAAAATTACGCCCGCGGAGTGTCCAAAATAATAAATTGATGTTTGAATTACAGCACACTAAAATTAGATGGCGAGAGCGTTGGTTGACATCATGTCCAAGGTAATAACGATAACTTTACAAGTATGTACCAGAATTTTTGTCTACCTTACAGCCCACAGGCCGTAAAACAAACAAAAAGCCCGCTACTTGTGAAGTCATAGTTACGACACTAAAGTGCAATCCTACAATTTTCATCCAATTATACGTAAAATAGTTACGCCATCTCTTCCACCGTGAGAGACTTAAAAATAAACTTGTTAGTGAATCTTATTAGAATTGGTTTTCAATTGAGAAGAGTATATCTTCTTTTAGGTAATACAAGATTAGTGTAAAATTTAATTACCACCAGTTATTTACATATCAAGGGCCGAAAGTAAAAATTTACGCCCGCGGATTGTCCAAAATAATAAATTGATGTTTTAATTACAACACGCTAAAATTAGATGGCGAGAGGCACAAATCAAGCGTCCATTGAGATGTAAATATTCATATACAAGGTAACAACGATAACTTTACAAGTACCGGGATTTTTGTCTACCTTACAGCCCACGGGCCGTAAAACCGTGAAGTCATAGTTACGACACTAAGGTGCAATTCTACAATTTTCATCCAATTATACTACTGCCTACTAAAAGAAGGCATAATTACTAAAGGACCCTCTAAATTATTTGTTAATAGTGCAACTTGATTTTTTTCTTATTTAAAGAGGAAAAAGAACCGCAATAAAAAAAATTTACGAAAGACTAAGGAGAAATTTTATTTGAAGCTACCCACTTCTGTACACTTGACAAAGATGGAAGAGGCATATTGAGAGTGTTCTTTAAATACAAATAACATTCTTTATTCCCAATGTGCCTCAAGGTGAAGGCTCTGGCCATATCGTCATAACTCCATACAACTTTTCGTTTCCCCAAAAGCACATCAATCTGAGCTTGTGAGAACACTTTACAAATCAAATTTTTCTCCACACCCCTGACACTTTTCTTAAGCCCCGTTTTCTTATAAATCATTTCTTCAGTTTTGTTAATTTCTCTCTCTACAACCCCAATTTTCCTATCGTACAACTTGACTTTATCATTCAACACCACTTGTTCTTTCTCAAGTTTCTCAAAGTATTGCCGCAATCTTTCGTGTTCGTCGACAGCGTCCTTCACTTCATAAAAATCTGCCGGCGTCTCGCTGTCATCTGCTACAAGTTTTGATGACTGACTATTTTTTGTCCCAATTTCTGCAGATTGTACTTTTTCGAGCCGCGACGGATCCGCGACATCCAACCGCACTTCTGGTTCTCCAAGCATCCATCCTAGTTTCAACCTGGGTAACACCCCTTCTTTTAGTTTCGTTCTAGTTCCATCTGAGAAATCTTCAAATCTGAAGTGCTCAGCGCAAACTTTCGAATCAGCAATTTCGTGATCGGCGGCAACTCCACACTTTTCTTTCCAAATTTGACTCACTTGAGTGGTGGGAAAACTGAAAAATGGGCACTCACCCTCCGGTTTGTCGTAAAACAATTTGGAGCAGGAAATCACGGTACACTTGCCAAGCGGCGGACTATTGAAGAGGGCAATTAGACAAAAGTTTTTGGCTTGAGGAACAATACTTACGGGTTTTCGCTTGCCATTTCTTAGTTATTGTCACTCACTGGTTAATTAAATCTGTGATTGTAAAAGTTGGAGGTTGCAGCACTTTTGCGTTATTTGCAACTGCAAATATATTTAATTGGCTGTTATAAAACGCGTAAAGGAGTATTTTGTTTAAAACTAAAAATTGAGGCTTACTTACATAGTTCTAGGTACTTGGAGGCAAAACGGTTTCCATAATTTTTGAGGTTAGCGTTAAACGTCAAACAACTTTCAATGTCAACTGCAACTGTCAAAGCAGTTACATCGAAACTCTACTGTTGTCGAAATCTTAAGGTATTAAAGTTGATAATAAAAAATAACGCGCTACAATTATTATTACATCGTCTCTAGAATTTCGGTTAAACCTCCGGTTCTTGCCTATCTTGCATTCATTGACTTTACCTTTTAAGTGTCTTTTTCGATGTTGGCGATTTTGACAGCTACGTCGAAAATGACGTCACG
The DNA here is from genome assembly GCA_951805265.1 of Schizotus pectinicornis. NCBI lineage: Eukaryota > Metazoa > Arthropoda > Insecta > Coleoptera > Pyrochroidae > Schizotus > Schizotus pectinicornis. The sequence continues at coordinate 3,128,381 of OX638202.1, read as the reverse complement.
TTCGATGTTGTGTCCTCCATTTTCGTGCTTGTGTATGATGCTAGAAAAAAGTCCGGGTAGATTTCAGTTAAAATTTATAATTAGACCTGTTTAAGCACCCTAAGGATAACGGTGCCCGAGGACCCTAAACCCATGAGGATACTTTAGGTACGTTCCAGTTTCCAGCCCCCATTTCTGGCAAACAAGCCCTCAAGTTGCTTTTTTTCTTCAGATTTTTTTTAAATGTCTAAGATGGAAGGAGAGCAGTTTTCTTTATGTTGGAACAATTTCCACTCAAACCTGAGTTCTGGTTTCAATTCCCTGCTGAAAGACGAGGATTTGGTGGACGTCACTCTGGCCGCCGAGGGGAAGTTCATGAAAGCCCACAAAACCGTGTTGTCGGTTTGCAGCCCGTTTTTTAAGGACCTTTTTCGAGCGAACCCCAGCAAACACCCGATTGTAATACTCCCGGACGTTAATTACTCGGCCCTCTGCAACTTGCTGCAGTTCATGTACCAAGGAGAAGTCAGCGTTAGCCAGGAAGAAATCCCCACGTTCATGCGAGTTGCGGAAATGTTGAAAGTCAAAGGTTTAACTGACAACAATTCTTCGCCATCATCATCAGTAAGTTACCCGAAATCTCCGTTTATAATTAATCGAATTATTGCAGGAATCAAACGGATATGGAGGAATGAGTAGGAGTCCTTACAATTTGTCAATGGAGACGAGACAATCGATGATGAAACGACCAAGACCAGTAAAGAAAATTATTAAACCCGTTCAACATTTGCGACCGCTTGAAAATCCGATGCCGGTGAAGTCTCCTCATCCGCCTTCAGCCAAGAAACCGCACATCGAAGAAGTCCCACCTCAGCCACAAAGCGAGCAGGAATTTGCTGAACCTTTAATCAAACCAAAAGAAGAACCTATAGATCCTAAAGATGATAGCTCTCAACAAAGTTTCGAGGATAGCAACGCCGAAATGTCTGCTATGTTGGAAAATAGTTTAGGAGAAACAACAAGTTGGCCTTCATCCTCAGATGCTAGTAAATCGTATGATTCATCAACACCAGGTATGTTTAGGGTGCATTCCTTAGTGTTGGTAATGTTTGTTCTGATTATTTCTAACATTGCCTAGCATTGTGTAGAAAAACATTTCTTTGGGATAACATGCATTCTTATCAGTACTTGCAGTTAAAGCAATCAAATACTTGGAAGACTATCTAATTTGAGGCAAATTAACGCTTCTTGCTGACACTGCAGATTACTTTAAAAAAGACAGGAAATGTATAATTATATGTGTGTAAGGGAGACAGAGGTCATCTAAATATTATCGCGTTACACATAGCATTGCAAGTTGGTTTCAGTTACATACAGGGTGAGTCAGCTAAAGTGAATCAAGGGAAATAATTGGGTATTTCCAATGGAGTTAAAAATTTGAAATTTGGCAGAAATAAACTATAATTGCTGCACTACAAGATATCGCGATTTCATATCGAAATATTCACTTCATCTCTTTGATTTTTTTCAAGCTCATGATCACGACCTCCAAGATTGATAACGAGTAATTGAAATATTTTTATATCAAACCGTTATTGAATTACATGGATTTTTAAATTTCATCCCTGAAGGGATTTTTGATTGACAGCTTTATGGCCGTTTACCTAGTCCATTTGCGGCTAACCACATTAGATTTTATGATGGTTCCTGTACTGCAAAGATCCTTGAGTAGGTACCGCTGTTAAGTCAATAATAGAACCGTTTAAGCGTCATTGTCATGAAATTTGATTGCTTCAATAAATCAGTCGTGTCCTAAATTCATCAAAATTCTACGAACTTCTTAAAAACACAATTAGCAATACCAATTTCAAATTTTTAACTCCATTGGAAATACTTAATTAGCCACCGGCAGTTCTCGTATATGTATCATATTATGTATATGATACAATTAAATAGCCAAAATTAATTCCAGTACATAGATACCTTTCAATCTACATAATTTAGTTTCTTTCTGCTTAGAAATATTTCATTAAATGTATAAAAATTTTCTAAATAAGAGTATCCAAGCTTCACATCTATATTGAATGGATTCTCGTTTTGACTACTATGCTGCGGTGACATTAGAGTGCGCCACATGTGTAAAGCGGATTTAGATACAATCACCTACGATTCGCTAACGACTCGGACACAATCACAAGAATATCGATATTGATCCGAGCAATAATCTCCACACTTCTCTGTTTGATCCTAACTGCTGGCGGCGACTTAAGATTTGAGATTTTTGAGTGGCGCCATCATACGATTTCTTTTAGAACTACGCCGCACCCGGGTCACCTACGTCACAAATCTCTCATTCCAGAAATTAAAAAATTAATTCTGGGTGTAATATATTAACCCTAGAATATATTTTTTTTAAATTGGGGTTAATGAAATCGCCTACATTTTTTAAATATTGTATTTCTCAAACATGATGCAAGTACAGCCGGGGAATTAAGTAATGGGAACAAATATAATGTACACCAAATTAAACTATACATCCCTTGCACTGTCCACCAGAAAATTTAATGAGCATCAAAAAATCTAAATGAAACCCAAATAATTATACATCAAAAAATGAGAACATCACCACTAAAATAACTATGCTGCGTATTGTTTTACCATTGCTTACATTTTAAATTCTATATGTCTATCAATTTTACTAAATGTTCACCAAATTTAGAACGCTCAAGTTACGCGTCCGTGCTGTACATAACAAATATTCGCGCTATCCATTTATATTTAGTGTTTCTCAAAAAAACTACTTGTGCGTCAAATAATTATTCTATTACTCCAAAAATGAAATATGCTCGCGCATCTCTCCCTGCCGCTTGCGCTTCCAGGCAAGAGGCACGCAAAAAAAGTTTTGTACAAGGTCAGTTCAGGGCCCTGTAATTTTTTTTAAAAAGCACGATTAGAAATTACCAACTAAAGAAGTTTTACGTTTTACATAATGCAAGCCAAGTACAGCAAAACATTTATATATTACGGAAATCAATATCTTTTTTTGTGCAAACCACTTGTATTTTTACTCTTATTTTTCTTGCCCTAGCACATCTACATCTATAATTTTGCATAAAATTATTTACCATTTGCACAACATTTTATTGCTTGTGTATTTTTGATCAACAAATAATATTTTTAACTGCTAAATAATATAAGACACTGTCGAAAATTAAATATCTGGGTATTATGCTAGAATTAAATGCGGAATAAAATTTGGTGAACATTTAGTATTTATGGTCAACAAAAGTTATTTTGGCGAACAAAATATATGAGAGGCCAGCATTATGTCAATATTTGGTGGTCGCATAGTTCACTTTTTCCACGTTATCATCAAGTGTAACTTGTAGGAGACGTTAGAAAAGTATAGGGTGATCACGAATCGTTAACTTTTTCCACATTATACTTGATCATAATGATGTGGCAAAAGTAGTTTATTTGTACACTTCCTGTGCATTACTTAATTCCCCGACTGTACCCTAGAGACACAAAAGTCGTTCGTGCTGTGCCACTTTTATTGCTAGTTATGCTTTAGAACTGGCGCCGTTTGAGATAAGAATAATTTCGGTTTACTGAAAACTGCAAACACCACAATCTCACTTTTAACATTTTCAACTTTTTCTCCAACTTTGGAGGGAAAAAGTCATTTTTGTGTTGTTGGGATTTTTTGCTTTAAGTTTTAAAAATGCCCACATCTCAAGTGCCAGTGCTGTACCGACGAAGTGCGACAGCCAATTTTATTTTTGAAGGTTCTCTTGTTTTTCAAATTATTACCTTTGGGAATTTATAATGCGGATTTTCCTACATAGGTATACATATTCTAGAAATTGACAGATAAATATCTTCATTGCCTATGACTTTGAAAATTCTGCATATTACCAGTCTGGTCACTGGATTTCTTGCTAAAACGGTATATTTAGGCGCAGCCAGAACTGTGGAAGTGAGCTTCGTCATCTAAACTATTTGACCTACAATTAGAGTTAACGTGTAGACCTCCTCAAATGAATGATGAGGAGCTATTTTATAGAAAATTTTTGTTACAAAATATCGGCGACTGTCATTGCCCAAAGTACATTAAAGAACGAGTAACATAAGACACATTTTATGGCATGAGACCAAGTTCAAAAAACGAGCCGCGTAGCGGTGAGTTTTGTAATGGACAAGTGCTATAATTACCTTACGTGTTCTTTATATTATTTTTCTACTTTGGACCAGTTTAAATAAAAATCTTCGTGATTGATTAAACCTGTGTGCCAAATTCAAATTTCTAATTCAACTGAAAGTTGAAAAACTTTTAATGCACGGTCTACGTGAATCACTCTGTATAACATTATTTTATGACATTAAAAAAAAACTGCTGCCAATATCAGCCAATAGAAAGGCTCGAAATTTTAATTTATGCGATTGCTCCTCATTTTCGTCGCTGACGAACGACAAGTTATTGATAATCAGAGCTCACATGAACTTTTGTTTTACACATAATTTTTTTTCTTTTTTAATAAATTGCAATATGTAATGAAATTGATTCTGATCGATCTAAGTATCGGATTTTTAATTTTTTTCAATAATTATTTAATGACAAGTCACATGTTACTGATAGTTGGAGCTCATTATGCTCTTCTATTGTGGTGACATCAGACTTTCTCCACAATGTAAATCGTCCCCATGGTGCCAAAAATCCATAGTGCTTCGGGCTACGAAATTAAAATATTTGGGGAACTCCAGACAAAATCTGGGTAGAAATATAGCAAAATAATAATTTGTTTCAGGAGGAACAATAAATATTTTAAAAGTTTGTGATCATAACTTCTAATAAAATGGCATTATTCTCGTAAAAAGACTAACGTGTCATACTAGCTTCTGACATTAATGAACTGTAGTAGAGTAATTTACAGGTTTGTATGGAGTGTTCATTAGCTGCTAGCCGGTAGCTTAAATATTTAGGCTTAAAGGAAATTGATGTCCCCGCCCCCCATTGACACATAAGTGTCGTTTGCGTCTTGTTACTGACAAGAAATGACCGAAGAATGGTTGTTGAAGATATTTATTGCCTGCTGTAGTTAGTTAAAGCCTAACAAATAATCGACGCGATTATTTCAATGTATGAGTAGTTTCGGACGTGTTCTGGGAACCTCAATAAAATAATACACCTTCAACTTTTAAATACCTCTTTTATTTTCTTTTTTTCTTGTGTTATATGGCATTTACTCCTCCTTTCTCGATTCGTGTTCGTCGCGAAACTGTTTCGATTCTAATTATTTTATTGAAGTTTCTGTCTATGCGGCAAACGTTGCTGAAGGCGTAGTTTGGTGTTTGTTGCATGTAGATATTTTTGAAAATGCCATATAATCGTGTAGTTGTATTTGTTGCTTGGTATTTAATTGTCAAGTGTATTATTTTATCTGCAGGAACCCTGCAGTGCATTCTGGGAAGGCGCGGTAATCCCCGTCTGATCGTCGACGGCTTCGTCTTCTATAAGAAGAGCGTGTACAAAGGGAAGGCGTTTTGGTATTGTAAAAATAGTAGGACGCCTGAAAAATGCCAGGCGGTCTGTTGGACAATGAACGGAAATATTGTTAAGTGGCCGGGAGTGCATTCCCATCCCGTCATTCCAGATGTTTTTAATCCCGACGAGGATACCGAAGTTCCTATCGAAAATTTACAAGAAGTTCTTTGGCAAACGTCGCTCATCTAGAGATTTTTTAGAACGAGATACGGTTATCGTATCGAGGATAAGGACTGTAGCTACCAATAAGATTATCGCGTTAAGTTAGGCAGAAATTGTGATCTTTTTTTTTAAATAATGGAGACGTTCTCTCTAAAGCATTTTATGTAATATGTGATTTAAATTTACGTTAAAAGCTTCTAATTCTCAGAATCTCGAAAGTAATACTCTTTTACGTATATATTTTTTATTACGCTTATTTATTTGTTTTTAATTATTTTTTCGAAACTATCTGTATTTCGACTTGACCAGGGATAATATTGTGGATGTGCCGAAATGTATTGTGACAGTTTGCAGGATGTTAATAATTGTTTATTGACATTTTATAGTGTTGTTTAGTTTGATTCGTAATGCAATATTTTTCACCTGCATCTTAAAAATATGTTTGTCAAAAAAGCATTCTTATGCAGATAATTTTGCCTATTTTACATAATTAACGTAGATATTATTACAGTCACTTTTATCGCGTTTTTCTAATTTCCTAAAAACTTTTTACGGTTTTGATACCGATGGTCATGTTTATTTTACTTTGTTTTATTATGTACAGTCTGGAAGATTGAGAATGTTCAGTCGTGTCCAACTCTTCTACAATTTTTTACTTACCACCGTAGGTGATATGTATATCACTTGAGTCAGCTAAAGTGAAACAACCGAAATATCTTCGTTATTAGTCAAATTACAGCTTTGCAATTAAATAGCTAAAATTATTCTCAGTACATGGATGTCTTTAAATTTAATTTAGTTTTATTTTGCTTAAAGATTAAATGTATCAAATTTTCTTTAATGTTCCTAAGTGAGAGTATTTTTTTAGCTGAGGTAGAAATAACTGCAATACTATCACAATTTAATTGTTTAAATTTTTTAAAAGTTGCAGAAATGAGCTTATTTTGTTTTTGTAAAGCTCTACTACAAACGGTTCAAATTTGTCTGCTCCGCGAAGCATGTCGTTGATCATTTCTGAAATTCATCCACCCAACTGATTGCTTTTCCTCGCCTTGACAATGGAACGGGGCTGGTATAACAGCGCACTTTGAAGTCCATCATGGGCGGTCTCCAATGTCTTTCTCAGCTTGAATGTCTCATTACCTGTTTGGTACATTATCCCATTGTAGTTAGCCCAGCCCACATCTCCACCCTATTGCGAACCTTCCTTGGAGCTTCAAATTTTTTAAAAGAAGTTCCGGCATACGTTGTTGGGCCTCAGCATTTGATAGTCGCAGTTCCTGATCTCATTTATAACACTAACTGCAACTTCTAATTAATTTTATCGCCAGTATCATCGTCAGGGCTTTTTCCCTTTACATTTTAGCTAAAAAAATAGTTGAATTTGAGAAATAAGAAAAATAATTTTATACGTTAATTAACTATCTCTAAGCAGAATAAAACTAAGTCACTGAAGGTACCTACATACTGGGAATAATTTTAGCTATTAATTGTATCATGTATTAAAGCTGCAATTTTACTAATAACAAAGATATTTTGGTTGATTTACTTTAGCTGACTCACCCTGTATAATACGCAGATGGGTCCGATATACAGGATGTAAGCGAAATAAGTACATTAATTTTAACCAGTGGTAGAACTCTTCAAAACAAAATTTTTTTCTATGTACAATTTTTTCGAAATCGAATTTTTTAAAATCATTTTTTTCTCCTACAAATTGACGGGCCTTTTATGAAATGCTCCAACAAAGAACAGTAATAATACAATTAATTTATAAGGTAATCTTGTTGACTAGGTAACGTTGCTTCCAGTGGCGTGTAAGAAAATTGTGTAAGAATTTAAAATAATTTTAACACAAAAACTAAAACGTTTAAAAAAAAAATATGTTAGGAAAAGTTTTTGGTCTTGAAGAGTTCTATTACCAGTTAAAATTAATGCACTTATTTCGCTTACACCCTGTATAATATGTCTACTGATAACTTTTTAACCAGAGAAAATTGTGATTCATCGAGCGAGGTGTGAACCTACAGCCCGTCAGCCCTCCGCTCCGAATTTGGGGTGCACTAACCGCTGTGCCACGGAACTCACGTATTTTCTCTCTGTTCAACCTTGTTCCCAATCGTCTACCCAACGATTATAACACTACTATCACCTAATCTTTTACGTTATTTGGCTTGCAATAATTGAAATGGCAAGTAAATAAAAAAAATGTTAGCTGCGACTGGACCTTTTCAAAGGCCACGATTGTACATAAATTTATTTTAATTCAGGTTTGGTTTCTGCATGTACACTTTTATTACATCATATCTGAAAATGTAAAAGCGGACTAGAATAGAATTTGTGATTCGCTAAATTGCACTCCTCATGACGTTTTGGTCGCCTTGTCGCTATTCTCAGAAAGCCTTTGAAAATTTTATTGACACCGACCGTAAAAGTCTACAAATGAAAATAGATTATAAAATTAATGGAAGAACTGTTTTTCATGACCATAAATCAAAAATATTTTATTGTTAACCATGAAATTTGATTGCATTGTTAAAGCCCGGTTCCTATTAAAAGATAGATTTTCTTTGTTCTTAATACCTGGATATGAAATTCCGGCATAAAATTGAGTAATAATGATAAATTTCGCGTTACGGTTCTCTTTTTTCTTTGATTTTTTCAATGCTAACTTTTTTAACTGAGCATGCGCAGTGTCGTAGTGTTGTTTCTGTTATCCATTTGACCAGAATTTACAATCGATCTAAATTAACGCACACTTTGTAGTTTTTAGGCTTAAATTTTTCTGAATTAGCAAACAAGTTGGTACTTTGTAGACTTGGCCGAAAGAAAATTTCCGGGTTGTACACTGGCGAGCAAAAAATTAGGCACAACATTTTTTCCCAGTGTAAACCAACTCCATTTGGTAGAATGGAGAGGGCGTTGCAATCCACCCATTCCCAGGTGATTTGTAGCCGGGCGAGGGAGGTGAGTTCCCTTTGGAGTAGGTATAAACTTCAAACGGAATAAATATTTATTATAAGAATTTGTACGACCGATTGGCAGGTCTACACTGACACAGCCACTTCTACAGCCCATTTTACACAACTTTAAAATTGACGATTTTGCTTCACAAGTCGTGCCTAACTTTTTGCTCGCCACTGTACCCTGCTAGAAAATTGGTTTCATTATTATCTGTTTTAAGGGGACTATGCCGCCTATCTCTGATATTCCAGATATTAATTTTAATTATTTTTTAAACTGACCAGTTGTGACTTGTGACTGATAAGCCGGAACTTGGGTATCGGTACAATCGTGATCTAATCTATGTAACTTTTAATTTTTTTTTATTACAATGATTGTTACTGCTATTATTGACGAGCATCTATTTTGTAAGCTAAACTGAATAACGTGAGACTGTCAACTTGTTTATTTTTTACATCATAAGTATTGTAATTTTTTTATTCAATAAAGTGAAACACTTTTTATTCCCGTTTATAACTTTTATTAGAACTGGCGCTCTTTTGAAGCGTGCTGGCCGTTTGCAAATTTATTCTCTTACACCTCCCGTTGTTATCATATTACTCAAACATTTTTGCTTCTTTATTACATGTTAATGGTACAAGTGAGGGTTAAAGTATTGGGGGGTCGTTTTGCCAATTTACCAGAACCGCGGCCGGATTCAAACAAAACTGTTTTTGGGGTCAAAATTTTCAATTTGTGTTGGGTGAGGGTCAATGCTGTTTCAACGTTAAACATTCCGAATTTGTTGTTCTGCAGGTGGCGGTCTGATGCTGATGAAGAGTGGTCGCGGCCAATTAGTCCTCATACACAACGGTCACATATATACCCACTGTGATAAAATAAGCAACCGACACATATGGGTGTGCGTCAAAAAGAAAACGTTGAACTGCGAAGGATGTTTGACAACCCTCAACGGCCCCGTCCTACTTTCGTATAGCGGACACAATCATCCACAGTTGCAAGACGTGATACAAAGACTCCAAACCCCCAGCTGCAGCACTTCGCCGGAACTGTTGTGATTTGAAGCACTGCTGTTGACCAGTTGAAACCAAAAATATGCCATATGATACTTAATTATTATTTTTAGTTGATGACAGTGACCCCGAGAATAACGCGCGTTAGGTTTTCGAGAAGTAATTTTTTATTTATTTGCAATTTAAGCTAGAATGCTTTCTGAATTTTAGCCATTGATTTGCGGAGTTTTTGGGGTCAAAGACTTATTTATTACTTTGGAATGCGAGTTTATTTATGGTACCAAAATGATATTTATTTTTATTATTCGAGAGAATAACGTTGTTTTGTGTAATATTAACCTGTTATAAGTTGTTTAAGTTTGAAATTTATTGTTAATGCTATTACGTTATTGTTTTTATTGAATCGTAAGTTTTGATATTTCAATTTTTCATCAATTTCATATTCACCCCCTATAAAGCAATAATTAAATAAATGACAAGTTAAGTGCAATAATTTTGTGTTGTTTAAGAAGCTCAATATTTCATTTGAAATCCCTATTGATTTTTACGCTATATTTTGTATAATTTTTGAAAAATAAATTCTAAAACAATGGATTCTGTAAGTATAACTGCCGAAATCTATCTGTATAATATAATAATGATTTAAAAAAATAAGCGGTTAATAACTGAAAATTAGCACGCAATACGTTGATAATTTCTAAGAATGAATGCCGTTAAATCTTGAAGTACGGCCCTGTACTGTGTTTTTTAGAGAAAGTAGTAATTTTTTTTTCGTTAAGTTTGATCGAACTTTCTGGAGATTAACATAACCTCAATTTTTGACATTGACTTAGCCAATCCCGCTTTGTTTCCAATTTTTGCATTTACCATTCCAAGTAAAAAAATCTCTAAATAATGACTGAAAAAATCGAAGAGGTAAGATAGCATCTCTCATAAATCAAAGCTAATCATTTGATTATCACCAATAGCTGAAAAAGGACATTGCCGAACTTCAACTCCTTGAAAGACAAGCTACTAGACAAAGAGTCAAAGACACTCTTTCAATAGAGGCGAGAAAGTTAACCACGGAAGTTGTGAAGTTACAAGAACAACTAAATGCTCAATCAAACCTTCCATCTCCAGTTAATTCTGTTCCGTTGACCAACAAGCGCTACCAAGTCAAGTTGAACAACTATGGTACGTTTTGAACAATTTTAGTCGATTTTACTAAAAAAAGTTGTTTTGCAGCATGGGATCAAACAGCTAAGTTTGTAAAGTTCTACGTGACCTTACCAAAGGTTCACACAATTCCCCAAGAAAACGTCAAGTGTAATTATTTGGAAAAATCATTGGAACTCCATGTTAAAGACTTGGAAAATAAAGACTACATTTTCACTATTAATAAACTACTGTACGCAATCAACCCGGCGACCAGCACTTTGAGAATCAAAACAGGTATTATCGAAACCTTTTAGATACATGTTTCATTATTTTTTTTCTGTAGATATGGTGATTTTGAGCGCAGCAAAAGTGCAGGAAACTTCTTGGTCTCATGTTACCGAACTGGAGAAAAAAGTAAGTGATTCCACCAAAGTGAAGCCAAGTGATAATATGGATCCCAATGACGGTCTCATGTCGTTGATGAAAAACATGTATGTAACAAAATGAGGCTCGCTATTTGTTTTTTTTTTATTAATCGCGTTACCTCTTAGGTACGATAAAGGGGACGATGAAATGAAGAGAACTATCGCCAAGGCATGGACTGAAAGTCAGGAAAAATCTATGGTTCCCCCCCAGTAATCAAGTTACGGTCTGTCATTTACAATTTGCTTTTAAGTTCTTTTATTAAAGAATTACATTCTTTAATTATAGAATTACATTTTTTAATTTCCAGTGAATGAATACCTTACCAGTATCGTAGTACTTTTGTTTAGTGGAAAATGAATTTAATTTATTTTTTAAGATTCGTACAGCTGATTTAAACATTGCGATTCTCAAAGAAAAATTCTGCTTTATCGGCTTTACCCGCATACTATAACGATAAATTAAACATTATAAATACCAATTAAGTGTTTAATTTAAAATCAAAATTATTCTCAAGTGGCAACAAAACATACATATTACTTACATAAAAAAATCTCAATACATCACTGTTTAATAATATCATTCAGAACAACTTCTGAAGTGGTGTTGTCTCATTCTTGCATTGTTAACTGAAGGAATAAGTATTTTTAGAACGACGTTATTTAGTTAAAAAATCAATATTTGTTTGCACATCCCCAAACTACGCCTTCCCTAGTTCTCTTCTGAATGTTGTTCCTAGTTATACAAATGAAGGTTACAGGGGAAAACAATAAGACTATGTATTTTTTTAATTTAAAGTAAGTGTCAGTTTGCTGGTAATTTATTGCAAAAAAATTATATTTGTTGTAATAAAATTAAAAAAAAATGTTGTACACCGTAAAAACGGTCAAAAAAATTTTGGTGTACAGTCATCTTTAAAAGAATCCGGAATGTTTCGTTGTTTGCGCAGATGTTTTTGCTCACTTGCTCTGATGCTCCGAGCATCGTCCCAAGCAAGAAAGAGCATATGCGCTCGAGTCGTCTACTTTTGTAAGTATAGAAGTATCGCGCAATAAATTGCAAAAATTAAAGTAAACTTGCTTACAAAAGTGTTTAAAAGACGAAATTGACTAATTAATTAATATACCGAGTGTCCCAGCGCTACCGGGTTATATGTAGGAAAATAGCACGAAAAAATAAAATTTTCTTCAATTACATCTTCTCAGATAAAATTAAGTACAAACAAAAATTCCACGTGGATTCTTACCGTATTTTATCTGGGAAAATGAAATAAATCGCATGCAATTTCTATCAAAGTGTAAACAGTCCAAGCAATTAACATAAATTTCGGAACAGAACTGTTGGGTCTAAACGCACCTTCATAATTAATATAAAGTCTGAAAACTCTGTTTTTGCCGTACTGTGAAATGTAACTTTTGTGACTATCATCGTTTTCACCCTGTACCCTTTGATTGATTTTTCTTTGTAAACTGTAACCTTTTAACATTTATTGGAAGGAAATAAATGTCGATTTTGTTGCAACTTAATCCTACTAAACCCTTCAATTAGCAACGATATTAAACAAATGTCCTTAAAAATCTAAAAATTTTATTCACAACAAAATAAGTTGACTCCCCCAATTTACAATATGAACAATATTTGAAACAAATTCGTTGTTAGTTCTCACCTCTTGATTTCCGCACTGTTATAAGCGACAAATAAGTGGAAACAAAAGCTTCTAAAACCGTTACTTTCTCATAAAATTGAGCGAGTCAATTACTTAGTTCTTAGTTTATTTTATACAGTACTTTATACGACTAGTGATACCTTTGTGTAATAAAAGTTTACGTTATATTGTGAAAAAGATATAATTTTGCTTATGACACCTCTTACGATCCAAAAGATCATCAAACAACCCTAAGAACCTACACTGAATAACTACATTTAGTATTTCTAAGCACATCTTACTTAATCAACAACTATATTTACAAAAATAGGAGTTAAATAGTTGTTACTCTAAAAAAATTTAAGTGGTCTTTTCATTAACATTTATGTTGATAAGTATGAGTTAATACAGTTGTATAATTATTTCAAGTATTGGACTCGGGGTTTCCCAAGAATACACATATAGCATTTATGGTGCCGTAATTAGAAGAAATGGCCTCTTAATTCAAAGGTATTGACCCTTTCTTCCTTTTAGCGACAATTAATTTTTTCAATCATTGGGCTAAATATAAAAAAATTTCACAGGTCATTTAACTGTTAAAAAATGCAGTAACAGTCGTTCAAGTTCTTGTAATTAATTCACCATAACGGTTCCTTATAAAAATATCATTTACTGTAGGAGGCAAGTTAGAGAGCACCGCGTCGCGAAATAAAAATATAATATGTACGTACACGATTAGAATCTTTTTGTTTAGTACAAAATACGTGAATAAAGCATACGACGCTATTCATCATATTTTGCTACATGACTAGTTGTTGCATGGTCAAACGCTACATCATTCCGTAAATAGTGCGTAAATTTTATTAATTTGCCATAAACACGTTGCGTTATGGCGTTTTTAAAGTACATACTTAAAGAAATGGGGAAAATAAAGTTATGTAAATTTAACTCGTCAAATTGGTGCTTCTCCGTTCCGCCAATAGACTTATCAAATACTGTACAGAGACGACACTGGAAAAGCAAAGATGAAAAGAGATAAACAAAGGACTAGTTTAAAGGTCTATCATAGGCTCTTGTTGGGCTCCCGGCCAAAGTTCACCTCATAGCCAGTGATTATCATCAGCCTGCTCCATTTTCAGATATCCAGAATCCACTGATTTCTGAGCGAGATCATTAATCATGTGAAAGTTAATTTTTTAGTAACATTGTTCACAATACTCATTTTTAACTAAAACAAAATCTGAGACATCGAAATTGGATTCTTTAAAATGTTAGTAGCAACAAAAATTAGTTACGTGAGGATATAGTTGTCTATATGCTCTCATCTGGACCCAACAATTCCTCTTAACTTTTAACAGGATCTAGAATTTTATATTAAAAAATCTCTGCTTTTCTCGCTCAGTTTCTGGAACATGTGTCCTATTGGCTTATTAGCTATTCATTCATTAGACACCAAATTTTCGATATGAATTGGTCGAAACCAGCCACATGAGAGTATATAGAGCGGAGATCAGACACAAAAAACAAGCCGCTTTTGGCAAGTAGTCAGTACGACAAAAATTTCATTTGGCAAATAACGTTCCTACATGTAATCTCACAGCCCTTGCGTCACGGGATTTGTCATAACGACCTGAAGTAATTTCGTAAAAGTGAATTTCTAGTGCAGATCTGGTTGCGCTAACAATGTAACTAAAGTTACCTACGTGTAAGACTAAAATTAATTCTAACGGGCATATCAACAATTTCGATTAAACTTGTCGATTTGAGCTTGACCTTAATAGTTTTACAAAAGTATTTGGACGCGTAAGTACCTAAAATTATATCATAATACAAAGGTTTTAAGTACCGAAGAAATCGTTAAGTACAAAAACTGATGAATTTTTCGTGACAGTAAAATTTCCTTTAGAAAAACTGGATTTTGTACTTTATCGTTACTTTTTGATAAAAATCGAAACTATGAGTCAGTTAAAAATTAAAATATCGCCGTGAACGCTCGCGCGTTCCACATTTCATTTACAGTCCACCTCTTGCTGACTAGAAAACGGTTCGCGTAAATTCTCCCTGATTTCTTTGTTGGCTTCATGAAACGCCGCAGTCATGGCCGCTCTGGTTTTCTCAATGAGCTGATCGATATCTTCTAAAGTCATGCCGTCTGTTGATATCGGAGGCAGGGCAGTAATGTAAATTTTACCTTAAAAAAAAAATTTGAAACAATTCCAATTAAACTGGAAAGACTCACCATGATCGAACCTCTTGTTGTGTTTATCTAAGAAATAATATTGACTATACACTACTGGTAAAATCGGTAGTTTCGACGATATTGCTAGGTGAAAGGCGCCTTTTTTGAAGGGGTGAATTTGACCGGTGTTTCGTCGCGTACCCTCAGGATACACCCAAAGTTTAGTCTGAAACAAAAAATTAAAATTGTTAGATTGCAACTATTACCTTTAGAATATGTAACTGGGATGTCAGGTGGGTAAGTACGTGCCTGCAATCGTGCACGTTAACGTTAATTTATTGAGTGTGGCTTCTCGGTTCAAGGATTCCGAGAATGTGTAACCCAAATTATTTAGCCCTCTACGTAAAAGAACTTAATTAATTTTATCATCGACGTTTGCATTGTTAACGGGAATGCTGGGAGCATATCTAAATATAGAAATTAAATAAATATGCAGCAAAGTTTTGAACAAAAGATCTTCGCAGTTCGGAAAGGTAGAAAGCCAAGCGACCCTTTGGATTTTAATGTCCGGTTGCACCAAAGTTCATCAAAAGCTGACAAAACTATAAATGGCCTTTTGATCATTAACCAACAATAAATTAAGAAATGGTAAATTGGCCTTTAGTTATTATTCTTGACTTCTTAGTTATCAGCTATGAAAGTACGTATAAAGTATAGAGGTACAATTTTTTTTAAACCGCTACTAACATCGGTCGCGCATTAACACAAAAATTTATATGATATGGAATACGCGAAGAACATTATTTTTGCATTACGCATTTTAAATTAAAAAAAAAATACAAAAACACTGAATATAGGTATTTATCTTTCACAACTATTATTGTCAAATAAAGGGTTTACAAAAATACCGCTGTAGATTTGTTCTTCGGAGTCTGAAAGTTATTTCGCCTCTTTGTAAACTTTTTAAGATAACTGTGATTATTTTAGCTTATTGACGTAAGAAGTTGGCACCAGTAGTTTTGCATTGTACGAAAAGGATCACTATGTTTTTCGCAATTTCAAGAAAAGTTGCTTTATTACTGTCATGGGTCATGATGAATTTTGCACAATACCACCAAATTAGGAGACTTTTTCCTTTATAAGAATGCGATCGCAGTTCTCATTACTTCTTTATCATGGGTTCCTTCTTCCCACAATAGAGTAAAAAAAAAAGATTTTAGATATTCGTGCTGATTGGTTAATCGACTTATTGATAAAAAATCGGGAAGGTTGTACTATTTTGAGTTTCACCTTGAACTCGTTATCACATTTTTAATTCTAGATTCTCTAGAAAAAACAATAGAAAGTGCGCAAGAATTAAAATCTAGAATTTTTCTTTTCCAGGGTGTTTCACAATTTGAATGTCAATATTAAAGGGGGTTATAGGTATGTGTGTGATTTTAATATAAAAAGTCTCTATAATTATTTCTCCGTTTTCGCGTTACCTTTGAGATACAGGGCTATAAAGATTTATTATTTTTTATATTTTTTCTAATAAATACATAACTCCGAAACTACATTAGATACATTTTTTTCCACAAAATTGTTATTAATTAGTTAACAGTTAATTACAATTATATTAACTGATTTAATCACAAATGAGTACTAGTTATCCAGTTGTTAAAATAAAAAGTGTAAATTATTTTATTATTTACAACTATATTTTTTTACTGAAAAATAGTTCAAGATACGAAAAATAGTAAAGAGATCTTTTTTATTACAAAATGAAGCACCATTAATAAAATAATTTTTATTTTTGGAAAAAGCAGAAGCGTATCGTTTTTGCGTTCAAAATAATCAGGGTGACATTAATTGGGACGCCATTGGCTAGAACTAAAAATTCGTTTGTGTGTGTCCATCTAGTTTACACTCACCAAGCTTAATAAAAATATCTAAGGAGTTATATTTAAGAAAAAAGAAAAATTATTGCCCTGTATACATATAAAAAATAACGCCAAAATCTATGTTTATAGAACCGTTTTCTCTTAAAATCAGACATAGATTAACCCCCTCCAATATTGACATTCAATTATGAAACACCCTGTATAAACTGATGATTATCAAAAATTGGTAATTTATCCAAATAATGTATATTTGAGTAGACCAAATATAAATAATATGTATCTATTGACCCAGTGATCGATTTCAGATTGTTGAGATACGAAGATTAGATATTCATTCATAATCCTCTTCAGGTTACTGACTCTAGTTCATTATATTCAAATGAATATAATAAAAAGACAAACAATATTTTTGCGTAGATAAAATACAAATTTCCGTAATCTCTTGAGCCAGTGATCGGTTCCCCTTTGTTGGTAAAATCTAGAACACGTCTTACGTAAATCATACAAATGTAACCCCCACTTTCAAACTTACATCATTGGAAAGAGGAACATCTCCGCTGTATCATTTGTGATTGTAGAACGTCAGCAAAATGCATTGACGTGATTGTTGGTATTAGCAGGGGCACGTATTGAAAAGAGAGAAAATGCTTTTCGTATTTCCAAAATAGCTCCGTACAGGTAAAAAATATCTGACTTTTGTTTTTAAGATCTGATACGTAACGATAGAGACTCCGGGGGATGATGCTTTGAAGAAAGTTGACATGAACGTTAATATGAACAAAATACCAGTGTTGTGTTGCTAAATTTAAGAAACAGAATCTGTTACAAAGAAATACAAAAAAAAAAAAACAAGGTTTACTTGAATGAAGCACTAAGAGTTGAAGTTCTTGAACAATCTGCTATAAATCCAATTACTTGAACACGTTAGGCAGCTATAACTCGCGAATCGTCTAGGAAGGTACTGAAACTTATGATGATTAAATTTTGCGAAATTGTGACCGACAGAATTATTTTATTGTTGAACCTCAGTAATGTGTTTTGATGGCGATTGATTAATGTTCTATTTTTTTTTACTACCCCACTCAAAAGTAGGGTGTTTTACTGTAGCGATTTAAAAGAAACAAGAGGTTATTACGAAAAACCAACGGATTGGAGAAGAAAATTTGTTAAATAGCTCCCGACATCACCAGAACTAACTCCACGAGGTTTTTTATGTGGGCAAGTACGTTATAAATTATAAATAAATTAAATTATCAACAGTTGCAGAACAAGATCTATGTGCGGCTATTAAATGGAAAATATCAAAAACATTGTCACCATTTGTTATAACATTAAATAAAGATTTCAACACTTTAGTTCTTTATGTAATGAAGAAAACATCTTTCAAGTCGTTATAAAATTACTTAAACTTTGTTAGTGAATCGTTGATTTTTTTTATGTTTGAGATAACCGACTACCTGGTACTTTTTTGTCAAATTTTGTTACTTTACGACGGGAACTATTTGAGATACTACTTGACGTCATTGCCTTACAGAACGGGTTGCTGCTCAAATTGAAATTAATGAGCAACCAAATCAAGAGGATTGGAAACTTTATTGCTAAGTACTCCGTTGGAATATTTAATTAACAATAATTGTTACGGAAGTAATTTCACTTTTAATAATGTTGACATGTAAAAGAGCGAGTTCGAGAACCAGTCCTACTGGTCCTCAAAACACTTTGTGCAATCTTAAAACTTAAGGACAACCACATTGAATAAAAAATGCAGGTTGATGCGCCGTGTAAACCGTATATGCAACAAGGCGATACATATTTTTCTTGCATCTCAGTGTCACTAACTTATGTTAATTACTGACAATTATTGCAATTGCTATAATCGTATCGAAGGATTGGCCTTGAAATTTGTACAAAACCACAATTTACTCTTAATTTTTTTTTTTATAAAAATAAACATTTAATACCCTCCAGGTTTAAAAAAATTTCACGTTTCTATTTTATGCACAAAAGATTCTGAATATTATAATTTAAATGTTGTAATTTATTAATATAGTTCTACTTACCAGTAATTTGCATACAATACGTTGCATAACCTACACCAGCTATTGTTTTCAATTGAAACGAAAGTACTCAGTGACATAATTAGAAGTAATTAAAAAAATATACAAATATAACCTTTTTCGACGTCCAATTGGAAATTGTGTTAATTTAAATTTAGCGTGTAGTTTCAAGATTCTTTCTGAATACATAAGTAGATTGTTGCAAAATACTTGCTATTTCAATGAATTCATTAAAATTTAAAAAGGGGTTTGTACTAAACATTTTTGGAAAATCAACTTTGCAAAATCGACATTTAAAATTCTGACCAATATGATATCTACCAAAATCTCCGGGTCATTAATTACACAATGCGTGTGTTGTTTATCATTCGACTCGATTGTAAATTAATAAAGATTTCAATTTTTATCCATCTTCAGAATACAGGCTGTCCCGAAAAAAGTGTACAACATTTTACCGACGGCTTCTACAATAAAAAAAATAAAGAAAGTTGTTTATAAACATAGGGCTAAAAATTCTTCCTACGGGAACTAGAGCCCTCTAAAGGTAACCTCTGTTAGTGGTTTGCAGTGAATATCTTCAAAGCCGATCAAGGTAAAATAATGATAAGACAGGTAATAATGACGAATAATGAAAATAATTAAATTTTGCCCAACCATTACTATTTTTGTATGTAACAATAATAAATGTTATTTCATTTGCAATACCTGTCGTGTAACAAAATCTTAAATCGATTTGACTAAGAAACGGTGTACCCTATCGGTATTCAACAAGAATATCTTTCTTATGTAGAAAACTCTAGATATTTAAAATCTCAGGGTTAAAAATAGAAAATGGTACATACAGAAAAGTTAGGGCTATTGTCACTTAGCAGGCTCTGCGCTTGAGACACCCCTGTATACATTTTTTGCATTTTTTATATCTACTGGTTACGTACAAAAATAGTAATGGTTGTGCAAAATTTTATTATTTTAACTTGAATGGTTTTGAAGATATTCACTGCAAACTACCAACGGAGGTTTACCTTTAGAGAGCTCTAGTTTCCTTAGAAATATTTTTTTGTCTTATGTTTATAGACAACTTTCTTCATGTTTTTAATTTTAGAAATCGCCAGCCAAGTATCGCACACTTTTTTCGGAACACCCTGTATACATAATATTTTATTGTTACATTTTACAACCTGCATAGACATAAAAAAAAGTTAATGAATTTTGGACGTCTAACAATAATTATAGCAAACACGCTATTAAAAAACTGTTTGGATTAATAGACAAGTGGAAGAAGAAACCAGTCATAATTGAATAATTAATAATAATGAAGTTCGGAAAACTCGGTTTTTAGAAGTTTCTACGTTATTCCCCCAAAAAAGTTGAGGTTCAATTGTTTTCATAAATATTCACAACGCAATTTTCCTCCATATCCTTATCGCTATTTTACACTAATGGAGCTATTAATAGCAATCAAATTTATATTATTTTTATCTAATACGCAAATTTTATGGACTATAGTTATGTGTATTTACGTTAATCAAAGTAATCTAGCAAACAGTTGTGATCAAACGACGAATCCAATAATATCGAAGATTGCAGATAATATCCCGAATTATAAACCAATTTATAGACAACAACCATCTCTTATAGCCAGTTGCACGAAACTTAACGGTTGTTTAATCCTTCTTTATCTTTTCTCTAAGTTCTTTACTACTTTGATCTAATGTTGCACCTCGTAGATTTTTGATAGACATTAACATTGCAACCCTTCAAATTCTAACAAATAAACGGATACTGCTGCAATCAAATTGTAACGATTTTTTAACGAACAATTAAACTATGTACCGTTAAGTTTCGTGCAACTGGGCATGAGTGTTAGTTTAGAAAATTTTCTTAACTGAAGTTCAAGGATAATATTGATCGTACTTACGTACTTGGACAGATCGAAACTTCGAGGCCTAACACGTCAAGATTTTTAATTCATTCATTTTTCAACATCAGCCCTTTTGATAGCCCTACACCTGACTTGTTGGTCTAATTTAAGTTGTTAATGTTACTGTTCTTCAAATTTCCAAAATTCTTCGTTATTACTACTAAAACTTCTTCAGTCGACAAAAGTCATTGCTTTTCGAGATGCAAATCTGATAGAGCCAAATCTGGCGAATAAAAAACTGCTCTGAAGGAACAGCAAACTTTGTTTTGACGTTCCAGATCGCATGTCTTGTTATTTGTAACTAATCTTCCATAAAAGACGGTTCTGTATGTCATATAAAGACAAATTTCCAAAATGCAACGAGTTAATAATAATTTTTCATTAGATACGTACGATACTATATTATTATCTTCATTTCGTCGTCGAAGTGCTTTTGACATTTTTGTAAAATTTTGGTCCTAAATGACACTTTTTCTTATCAAAATTTCTGATCAACTATAAAATTTTGTTATTTTCCAATAAAGTTTAATCATTAACAATTTTTTTGTGAAACGCTTACCTATAGCTTATTTATGGTTCATCACGTAGTTTACATCTTGAATTTTATCATTCTTATTAAAGTTTCTTAGAATCACTTTAAATTTAATTATTTATCTTAGATTTCCTTTAAATTAATATTTATTGCTGAATAAATTTTCTCCATTCTATTTTCACACAACTTTATTTAATTTTCAAAGAACGATGTTGCAATATGCATATTAGCTGTTTGTAATGTATAAATAATAATTGTATTGTCCATATTATGTTTTTTCTCATAATTTTTTCTGATAACTATAAACCTTGAAACACGAAACAAAAAACAAGATCAGAACTGTGATGTTCTTGAAATAACTACTCAATTGTTATCTATTTATTTCCTTGTTTTTCGAAACTCCAATTGTTCAATGTCTTGTCGGTGGACTTACTTTCACTTCTTCCCCATTCACACAATTTTTCAACACTAAAGAGTTTGCAATAATAATTGTTTCTTATTTTTTGATCCATATTTCATTCACCAAACTGTCACATCTTCATCTATTTTTTTAGTTTTATTTGAAAATTTTCCACTTGCTTCTTTTTATATAATTTACATTGCCCTATACCCTTGCGGGGAAAAAAAATAATACATATTTTTAGGTCTTCAAAAAGTCTTTTTAATAATGTAAAACAAAGGCAGTCATTCTGAATCACAAAAGCACACTATCAGAGGTTGACGTAATTTCAAAATAGTGCTTATTCAGTAACAAATGAGATATCTAAGTATTTTTAGATATCCAGGTGAGTGTTAGATACTATATTAATAAGTAACAATACTTCCCTTAAGGCTAGAATTTATCAACTCTGGAAAACTAAAGCGAATTTAATGAGTTTCTTATTTTTTTTATTTCTTTTTTAATTAAAAGAATGATCATAAAGATTATCCTCTCTGAAATAGCGGCAAAATAAAGTAAAAACCAACCAAAGTTTTGGAGATAAATTTTAGATAATTCTCAAATGACTTGTGTTTTTTTTTTAAGTACTTAATCAATCGAGCCAAATTGTCTTCAGAAAGAGCGACAAGAACGCAACATCGTATAAATGGCAACCTTAAAAGATTTTTATGCACAACTGGATAGAAATTGTTTCTTTAAATCTCAGTTGTCGGTGTCGTAATCAAGACTTTACAAGTAGCAGGTCGTTTGTCTACTTTACAGCCCACGGGCCGAAAATAAACAAATAAACCCGCTCACGTTACCTTGGAGATGGATATTTACACGGTAACCAAAGCTTGATTTCTGCTATACGCCACCTAATTTTAATGTCTTAACGTTAAAACATCAATTTATTTGAAATAAAGTAAATTAAATTCAAAAAGTTCTAAATTGAAAAATTAAATTTAGTTACCCTGTAACTAACATTCCATTTAAGAAAATGTCACTTGTACCTGTATAATCGTCTTGGTTCACCCTGTATCTTCAAAAATAATTTCCGGTTATAGACTTCTTTCTCTAGTTTATTTGTGTTTTTAAATCAAATTTCTAGCCATCGTAGAACTCGAGCTATCGAAGCCGGCCGCACTATTGCCCCACCCTGTATAAATAAAATAAGAACCACCACACATTGTCAGAATATTGTTGAATTTTTCTTCCAAATTTTACTTTTCAGAAAGCCGATGATTGCCGTAACTCATTTCCACAAACCAAAGTTCTCTTCTTATCTAATTTGTTTCAAGATAATTCAAACTGTTAGGCAAATTATGTGGGAAACTGAATGTAAAGAAATCTTCACAAAGAAATGTCCCTCAAGCTTTATCATCACAATTGATTTAAGATTATATTATTTACGTTTATTGTTGAAGCTAATTCGGAGATGATGTAAATAATAACTATGTAGTTACTCACTAATTAGTAATGTTAAGCAAACTTTTCTGACAAATTTACAAAAGTTTTTCAGGACCTAAAATTTAATTAATTTAGCAACAAATGCAAAAAAACTTTTAGTTAATTTAGATAGCAATAGTTTAAATTGGCAATTTTAGTAAGAAACCTTAATTACAGTCAAATTTAGAAACTTATTAATTACATAAGAAACTAACAATAACATTATGTTAATCCTCTTTAATTGTGACAGTGCCCAAATAAGGACTCAGAGTTGTTATTAATATTCTGAAGACGCCCCGTAATCATTCAAATAGTAAACAATAAATTTACCTTTTTTTGTTTAATTTCCTCGGCAGCTTCGCTCATGATAGTTTTGGCTTCTTCAGTGTTCATCCTCGGAATGAATATTAAGCCGCAAAGCCAGGCTCCCAGTCCGAAGGGCCAAGCATACAGCAATTCTTTCTTGGCAACAACAGTGCACTTATCCATGACGGGCCAAATATCGAACATTCCTTCAAAAACTTTATTAAATTCGAATCTAAACTAGCTCAGATAAACCCACCTAATATGTCTATGGAACTTTGATGGTTTGCAACGATGATGCAGGCCCGGTCCTGCTCCAAGTGCTCTCTGCCTCGAAGAATCCATCGTAGACCCAAAAGGGTGGAGACGTGGTGACAAAGGGATGAAGCCACCCTAAAATGCGGATGAAATGACGAGAAATTTTTCGCCATATCGGCCACTTACAGCAAATTCCTCACATCTCTGGGTTTGAAGGCAAACACCGGTATGAGGATCAGCGAATTCAGCATCACAATGGCATAGTACAAGAAAAATTTCAGGTGATATCTGAACACATGACTGGACTCGTACAAAAACGGCAGTATCAAAATACAACCGGCTAATATTATTTCCGTATACGATGCGTTCATGCCTCGTCTTTCAAGCTACTCGCACATTACTGGCTTAAATCGATTTTTTGGTGTGCATATAAACATTTTCCAACTCGAACTTTACGCGCGGGTCCCGACAACTGACATTGACGTTTGTGGTGGGTGGTGGGCGTGTTCAGAACCGCAACAGCTTGTCAAAGTCGCGACTAATTTTACGTGAAACATCCAAAAAACACGCCGCGAACGCGAAATAATTGCGCCAAGTTAAACAGGCGTTGATTTCAAACCTGGAGGAATTTTTTCCGGAAGTTTTGGCCCGAAATAAAGAAATGTGTTTGTCGAAATATTTCCGAACACGGTCCTGTCGATTGTTTAGGAAACATGGCCGCTCCAGCAGTTGCTTGATTAGTTAATTCGGCAGGTAGCCAAATTTACTTTCTTTTCGTAAATAACCCACCTAACAACCCCCCGTAATTTTCTTGAACGTTACAGTATCAGTCTATTTCATGAGAATTTCCAAAAATCAACCCTTGTCACTGCAGTTAACGTGAACCTTGTCAGCTGTCATCCCTTTTTTTGTGTGAAATTTACTTAAGTTTTTTTTAGATGGTCGAATAAACGGAAGCATGTCTCGTGTGGAGACCACGCTGAGGCCCCAGTCTCGGCTCGACTTAAAATGGCTCAAGACTGACCTACAATTAATATTTAACGATGAAGACACCTTGGCGTTCTACTGGAACCAACTTGTATTCGATGGCGAACTCACCGGAGCCTTCTCTGACGGTTTACTTAATAGCGCAGGAGTTACGGCGAGGAAAGGAGAATTCGGCAAATATTACTGCAACCAAAAGGTGCGACTGTTTTCCTTAAAAATTGGGGGTGCAGGACTGAATCTAATGACACTTTGCCTGCATATTTCTAGAATTCTGCAGAAACATGGAGAGTTGATGTAGATTTATGTAGTGAACGTAGCGTAGTTCTGTTAAAACTCTTTGGGTTCTATCAATCTTTGGAAATGTCTGGTATTTGGCAGGAAAAGTGTCCATTTTTGTGCTATTCGGTCAAATTTCCTGAATTCCTGTGAAAGGTCTATTGCGTAATGTGTGTGTCATGAATCTACAAATTCTATGTAATATTTTATCATTTTAAAACATGAAAGTATAGCTCTAGTATGCAGGGTGAGTCAGTTAAAGTGAGTCAACTGAAATATCTTCGTTGTTAGTAAAATTACAGTTTTAATATATGATACAATTAAATAACTCAAATTATTTCCAGTACATGGATATCTTTAAATTTAATTTAATTGTTTAGCTGCTCTGCGAAGCATGTTGTTGATCATTTTTGAAATTCTTTGAAACACCCTGTATAATATAAATTATAGGTGATGTAGGTATTGTAAAAGCTTTTCAGAAAAGTGTTGTACAATGCTATTACGTCTTGAAACTTTCTGATATCTGATCTCTAGATTCCTAGAACTTTCAAGAAATATTAAATACTGTTTAATAGGAATAGAGCCCAAATTACAAAGCACCCTTAGTAGCCGATATTATAAAATTTGTTAAAATTCTGTTTAACGCAAAATATGTTTTGTGATATTAACTGTACGCATGCAACGCGCTCGTAGCGCCATCTCGTGCCCAAGACAAATCAGAAGTGAACTGGAGCTGTATGGTAATGCATGACATTATAAGCACAGTGAGCAGTTCTAAATCTCTTCTTTCATTGATTATGGCTCGAATTCAGAAAACGGTGTCATTAAATTATACCTCAAGGGTGTTATATCTTTTCGGCTCGAGGTACTTACGTTCATGTAACGTTTTACGCACAACTGGATCAAAAAGCGTTGTTTGTTGCAAATATAATGTAATCTTCTAGGTATAATGAGCGGGATTTTTTTCTACTTTACAGCCCGCTAAACTTTTAATCGGTTTTACGGCCCCCTGGTTGTAAAGTTATAGCTACGCCATTGGAAACTGAGGTGTAAACAAACATTTTATATCTATATACAGGGTGGGGCAATAGTGCGTCCGACTTTGATAGCTCGAGTTCTATGATAGGTAGAAATTTGATTTAAAAACACAAATAAACTAGAGAAAGAAGTCTATAACCGGAAATTATTTTTGAACATACGGGGTGAACCAAGACAATTATACAGGGGCAAGTGGCATTTTCTTAAATGGAATGTAGTGTGTAAAAGAAGATTTTTCAGAGCCTTTTCCTAGATTCTTTTCAATCCAATATTATTGCTGACCATTTCCAAACCACTTGGATGTAGCGATTTTTTTTGTTCAAATATTGGCATCTGCAGATGCATGTTAAGAAAATCACTACTGTCACAATTATGAGTTTTAAGAAAAAGTTATGTAAAGACTAGTTAGGAAACATCTGTGGAATGTCTTTGAATCGTTTTAACTTTTGAAAAATTATACAGGGTGGCTAAATTTAATTTTTCAATTTAGAACTTTTTGAATTTGATTTTCTCAATTTTTTTAAATGGAACATCCTGTATATTTTTTAACGATATGATGTAGAAACTAAAAACGAACATTTTTTATATGCACACCCCTATGGCTATTTGTAACCATTTTCGAAATATCGCCAAATAATTACAAACAAGAATAATCCTAAAAAATTAGATCGTTTTCCAAATAACTTGACAAAAAACTTCAAATGTGTCAAAATTGACACAAAAATGACAACTGACGACAGGCAACTGCGATAAATGTGCATTTCTTGTCGGATAATATAAAAAAAAATAATCAAGATACAAACATAAAGTGAAAAACTTATGCTGTTTTTATAAACAAAACATCTGGATCACTTATT
Source organism: Schizotus pectinicornis (assembly GCA_951805265.1). Taxonomy (NCBI): domain Eukaryota; kingdom Metazoa; phylum Arthropoda; class Insecta; order Coleoptera; family Pyrochroidae; genus Schizotus; species Schizotus pectinicornis. The sequence goes on along the minus strand of OX638202.1, from coordinate 3,101,352 downwards.
ACAATTTTATCTGTCAAGTAATTTGAAAAAAAATCTAATTTTTTAGGATTATTCTTCAATTTTGTAGTTATTGGGCGATAAATCGAAAATGGTTACAAATAGCCATAGATGTGTCCATACAAAAAATGTTCGTTTTTAGTTTATACATCATATCGTTAAAAAATATACAGGTGTTCCATTTGAAAAAATGGAGAAAATTAAATTCAAAAAGTTCTAAATTTGAAAAATTAAATCTAGCCACCCTGTATAATTTTGCAAAAGTTAAAACGATTCAAAGACATTCTACAGATGTTTCCTAACTAATCTTTACATAATTTTTTCTTAGAACTCATAACTGTGACTATTGATTTTTTTAACATGCTTCTGCAGATATTATTTAAAAAAAAATCACTACATCCATGTCGTTTGGAATTAGTCAGTAATAATATTGGATTGAAAAGAGTCTAGGAAAAGGCTCCGAAAAATCTTTTTTTACACACCACATTCCATTTAAAAAAATGTTACTTTTCCCTGTATAATAGTCTTGGCTCACCCTGTATGTTCAAAAATAATTTCCTGTTATAGACTTCTTTCTCTAGTTTATTTGTGTTTTTAAATCAAATTTCTACCTATCATAGAACTCGAGCTATCAAAGTCGGACGCACTATTGCCCCACCCTGTATATATGTCGTGCTCACTTAGTGAAATTGTGCATTTCATGAAAATAATTTTTCTTGCTTTCATCCTTTTCATGAAGTGCACATCCTTTTCATGAAATGCACAATTTCACTAAGTGAGCACGACATATATAACGGATGTTCTACAGCTGTCGCCGTCTCTCCGTTCCCAATCTCCATCGTGTCCTGTTGAACATCTCGTCTTCCTCCAAGTTTCTCGCAGTCATCGCTTCATTTACGTCATTCCTCCAACTTCTTCGCGGCTGTCCCCTTCGTCTACGTTCCGGCGGCATCCATTCCAGTACCTTTCTTGGTCCATCTCTCTTCACTCATCCTCTTAACATGTTCAAACCAATTTAACTGCCTTTTCTCAATTTCTTCGCGTTTGTGGCTTTCCATTTTTATCTCCGCTCGGATATCGTTATTTCTGACCCTTTCTAACTTCGATCGTCGGCAGCTTCTTCTCAAGAAGTCCATTTTCGTTGCCATTAGTTTACTCGTTTTGGCTTTAATGTCCCACACTTCCGATCCATAGAGAGTAACACTTTGAACCAGACTTTTGTATATGTGTTTCTTTGTGGCTTTCTTAATGTTCTTATTCCATAGAAGAGACTTCAGTGTTCTGGTGACTCCTTTTCCTTTATTAATTCTTGCCTGTATTTCGTCTTCGCTGTTTTTTTTTTTTATTGAAGAGTATACCGAGATATTTACTTTGCTCAACCCCTTTTATTTTGGCAGTATCTAAAATGAGGTCGTTTACTTGGTCGTTCCCACTATTAATATTCGCATTTAAATAAATTTATTTGGAGATGGACCCCTTCGTATTCTGCTTTAAGTTTTCTAATCATGTAACTGAGATTGTCTTCATCCTCAACAATAACGATCTGATCGTCTGCGAAGAACAGTGTATCATCCCCCACTCTTAGCCCCATGTTTTTGCATTTTTTTACCCACGTCACCAAAGCTCTATCCAAATAAATTTTAAAAAGGGTAGGACATAAGCAACAGCTTTGTCGCAATCTCTTTGATGTTACAAATGAGGCAAATGAGTTTTGCTGATAGTATCTCTGAGTACCATGAATCAATATTGGATTTATTTTTAAGTTCTCCATTTCCTTCCACAGTCTTAAGATCGGCACGCTATCGTAAGCTTTTTCAATATTTTCCATGTACTTCACCCTAAATATTTTTAAAGTAAATTTCCCGAATTTCCTGACATTGCTATTTGCAGGTGTTGACTTGTACCTGTTGCGATGGAATTTGCGGTCCTCTATCGGGTTGCAACTGTCAGCCGTGTCAAAAACTCGACTCCGAAGAGCTAGCGAAAAAAGACGTCGTTAAAGAACCCCTGCCGACGACCGACAGTTTATTGAACAGATGGACCTGGACCCCACAACCAAGTAAAGTCCGACATTACCCATTCGACCACTTCTAATTCCACAACGATTTCAGCATTGGAACAACTTTCCCAATTCATTTCTAGCTTGAATAACGAACAGAAAATTCTGTGTTCGGGTGCTGCAAATTCGACTTTATCGGCGACGAGGCTGCGGTACCGACTTTTAATTTTGAAACGTTATTTCATAGCTCTGAACAGGGTGCCGCATTCGGTCGATTTCGAACATGGACTTGTGACCAGGAAGCAAAACGTCGAAAGTGCCGAAACTACGAGTGTTAATAAAATTACGAAAAGTAAAGCAATAAGCTTGAATCCTGCCATAGGACTTGCCAGGGTTGGGTCGAGGGCCGCACTTAATTTCGCATTCGCCTTCCTAAAGCGAGCTTGGCGATTAGGTAAATTGTTGTTGTTCTGAAAACTAGATTCTAGTTTCATTTGATTTTAGGTGAAGATACGGAATTGTGTAGTGAATTGTTGAATGAATCTCTTGAGGCACTTCAGCTTCTTCCAGTGGCTACTTTGTTCCATCAAAATGACGTGTCTCCGGTTTGGTTGGAAGTGGTGGAGCGATCAGCGAAGTTCTTGAGACAAATCATTACCGGGTAATTATCTCTCTGTATTAATTGAGGTATGCGAAACAATTAAACAAAGGCGGGTCGGTTCATAAAAGTGTATTTTAATTGGTGCGCGAGGTCGATGAATTAAAATTAACATGTCTGCTTCCTGCATCATTTTATTTGTAAAAGCGAAAAAAAACTATATTGGTTTTTAATCTACAGGGTGGGGCAAAAAAATGTAGTAATTTTTTTTTTGTTCAAATAATGGCATCTATAGAAACATGTTAAAAAATCACTACAGTCACAATTACGAGTTTTAAGAAAAAGCTATGTAAGTACTAGTTAGGAAACATCTGTGGGATGTCTTTAAATTGTTTTTACTTTTGCAAAATTATATAGGGTGACTAAACTTAATTGTTCAATTTAGAACCTTTTGAATTTAATTTTCTCAGTTTTTTGAAATAGAACACCATGTATATTTTTTAACGATCACACTTTTTTAACTTGTTGCTTACTACGTTTGACGGTATTATAAGGGGTCGTATTTAACAGTCTACCAAATTTACCCAATATTTTCCTACAAAAAAATACTTTCATTTCCCGAAAATACTAAATGCTCACCAAAATTAAGAAAATACATAATCTTAAAGCGACAACCAAATATTGACATAATGCTTGCTGGCCTCTTATATATTTTGTTCGCCAAAATAACTTTTGTTGACCATAAATACTAAATGTTCACCAAATTTTATTCCGCATTTAATTCTAACATAATACCCAGATATTTAATACTCGACTGTGTCTTATATTATTTAGCAGTTAAAAATACTATTTGTTGATCAAAAATACACAAGCAATAAAATGTTGTGCAAATGGTAAATAATTTTATGCAAAATTATATGTAGATGTAGATGTGCTAGGACAAGGAAAATAAGAGTAAAAATAGAAGTGGTTTGCACAAAAAAAGATATTGATTTCCGTAATATATAAATGCTTTGCTGTAATTGGCTTGCATTATGTAAAACGTAAAACTTCTTTTAGTGGTAATTTCTAATCGTGCTTTAAAAAAAAAATACAGGGCCTTGAACTGACCTTGTACAAAACTTTTTTCGCGTGCCTCTTGTCTGGAAGCGCAAGCGGCAAGGAGAGATGCGCGAGCATATTTCATTTTTGGAGTAATAGAATAATTATTTGACGCACAAATAGTTTTTTTGAGAAACACTAACGCACAAACGCGTAACTTGAGCGTTCTAAATTTGATGAACATTTAGTAAAATTGATAGACATAGAATTTAAAATGCAAGCAATGGTAAAACAATACGCAGCATAGTTATTTTAGTGGTGATGTTCTCATTTTCTGATGTATAATAATTTGGGTTTTATTTAGATTTTTTGGTGCTCATTAAATTTTCTGGTGGACAGTGCAAGGGATGTATAGTTTAATTTAGTGTACATTATATTTTTGTTCCCTATTATAAGTAATAATAAATGTGTAAAATTTTAGAGACGTTTCCGGTAGCAGACAAAATCTCTCCATACCTCTGGTGGATCAGCACACATCTCTCAATCTACTCCTGGAATTGGCTGTACAGAAAGGAACTCTCAGCAGTATACTCGACGTGGTTCTGTTGCTTCTGAATCTATGGGATAAACAGACTCACGTTAATGACAATCGGTAATTAACTTCTTGACTTCTTGTGCTAAAACAACTATTTAAGTTTGTAATTTTTTAGAACTGTATCGCAGATGGCGAGCGCCCCACTTTTGCCATTTTTAAAACGATTCTCCGAAATTTCTCCAGTCGATGCCGATTTTTCAGACGACGACAATACAAGTTGCACTCAGAATTTTTTGGATATCGTCGAGTTGCCTGACGACGATTCAGTGGAAGTAGATTTGCGATACGCCGCCTGCTTTCTGATGGCTCAATTGGACAAACTGGCAAACCCCCACATACCACCTGTGTCATTTAATAAGGTAATATCCTGTCCGTTACAGCTTAGTTGACCGGTGGGGAAAGGGAGTGAGTAAAGGGAGCAACATATTTTTTTTTTGTCATCCTGAAAATTAATTCGAATCGTTTGGTTACAGTCCAACTCGTACTACAACGGTCAAAGGGTTTACGGCTGGGGTTGGTTCTCTTGGATTTTCGGTGCCGGCCCTCAGAACTGTGACGCAATATCCGAACTTATGATAAGACAAATGTGCTGTTCCGACCGCAGCATCCTTATTCTAACGCAAACAGGGAAGGTTTATTTCATGTACTATTCTTCAGAGATGCAATGTCCTCAAGTCGTTGAAGGTAATAGTAGTAGTTTAGTTTGTTACAATTTTTTTTATTAATTTTTGCAATTTAACAGCGCTACAAAACGTAGAAGTAATAAAAATCTCGGCTCATCCAGAAGGCAAACATTACTTGGCACTCACTAAAAATTGTGACGTCTACTCGTGGGGTAACGGCGACGGTGGACGATTAGGTAAGACGTGCAGTGGGACTAACATGAAGGTTTAGTGTTGTTTATTGCTATTTGAGGTAGTACATACTTTTCTTCCTTGCGGCGCATGCGCCACAGCAGGAAACCATATAGAACCTGTATATTGAATGAGATCTCTGTGCTTAACATTTTTATTCTAGACACACTGTATACCCAAATTGAATGGTTGTTTTTGTTGGTTGTTTATTTATTCATACATTTATTCATCCATTTATTCATTCATCCATTCATTCATCCATCCATTCATTCATCCATTTATTCATTTATTCATTTATTCATTCATCCATTTATCCATCCATTCATTTATCTATTTATTCCTTCATCCATCCATTCATCCATTTATTCATTCATTCATCCACTCATTCGTTCATTCATTCATCCACTCATTCTTTCATTCATTCATCCATCCATTCATTCATCCATTTATCCATCCATTCATTCATCCATCCATTCATTCATTCATCCATTCATTCATTTATTCATCCATCCATTCATCCATCGATTCATTCATCCATTCATTCATTTTCGTAATAGTTTATGTAATCAATGTTTTTCTAATGCCTATTATTATTTTATTTAATCCATGTTTTTCACAGTGTTAATTTTTTCCAGTTTTTTTCCCTCTTTCTCAATTTTTCCTGCTCTTTATATTTTTTTACAATATTCTTGTACATACCTGCTACTAGTACCAATTAATATTAAGTTTCTTCATAACATCACAAACCCAATTAAATCATCTACTAAAATTAGCCACGTAATTTTTATTTTTACAGGACACGGTGATACGTTATCCAAAGATACTCCAACATTGATTCAAGCGCTAAAAGGCAAAGACATCACCGACGTAGAATGCGGGGGAACTTACAGGTGATTCCTCACGTCACCATTCTTCTTCCAAACTTTAATTTTTCGAACAAATTCCAGCGCTGCCATTTCCGCCAACGGCGTTCTGTACACCTGGGGCAGGGGTACTTACGGCCGTTTGGGTCACGGCACCGCCGAAGACTGCCTCATTCCCACGATGATATCCGCCTTGTCCGACGAACACATAGTTAAAGTAGCGTGCGGATCATTTTACGCACACACCTTATGCATAACATCTCAGGGTAAAGTGTACAGTTGGGGTGACGGTGATTACGGTAAACTGGGTCGCGGCGGTTCCGACGGATCGAAATTACCTCGTCTCGTCGAAAAGTTACAAAACGTCAAAGTGGCCGAAGTGTACTGCGGCACCCAGTTCAGTGTGGCTCTGTCGACCGACGGTAAAATCTATTCATGGGGCAAAGGGGAGGGTTGGCGATTGGGTCATCCTACCGAAGAACACGTACGATATCCCGAAATTGTCGAATGTTTACAAGAGAAACGCGTTGTCGGTGTTAGTTTGGGTTTGAGTCACGTTTTGGCTTTGACTGATCAAGGGGAGGTTTATGGTTGGGGCAAGAACGAAAATAAGCAGATCTGTGATAGTCCGGAAATTTACGTTCAACAACCGAGACTGGTTGAAGGACTGACTGAAAAAAGGGTGGTCGGAGTTTGTTGTGGACCGGCCCAGAGTTTCGCCTGGACCGACGTTCATTGTAAGGTGCCTCAAGTTTCCATTCCTTTCGTTACCGATCTCTCCGAAACAAGTTTCAAGTGAGTACTGGCACGAATAATCGCGACATTACTTAAGTTAGTGGTGTGACGTAGCGAATACAGTAGACCTCGGTTATAACGTTCTCGCATATAGTCTACCCTCGTATAACGAAACAAATTTTAAGTAGCGCCATACCTATGTAAGTATCTCAAGAGCAATGTATAAATTTCTTGGTTATACTGAACTTTGAATAGAACGAACTAATTTTGACAGTCTCTTGAGATTCGTTGTAACCGAGATCTACTGTATTACTTTGTAGCCAATTTACAGTAAATGTTGGGAACAAATATAATGTACATACACCAAATTAAACCATACATCCCTTGCACTGTCCACCAGAAAATTTAATGAGCATCAAAAAATCTAAATGAAACCCAAATTATTATACATCAGAAAATGAGAACATCACCACTAAAATAACTATGCTGCGTATTCTTTTACCATTGCTTACATTTTAAATTCTATATGTCTATCAATTTTACTAAATGTTCACCAAATTTAGAACGCTCAAGTTACGCGTCCGTGCTGTACATAATAAATATTCGCGCTATCCATTTATATTTAGTGTTTCTCAAAAAAACTATTTGTGCGTCAAATAATTATTCTATTACTCCAAAAATGAAATATGCTCGCGCATCTCTCCTTGCCGCTTACGCTTCCAGACAAGAGGCACGCGAAAAAAGTTTTGTACAGGGTCAGTTCAGGGCCCTGTAATTTTTTTTTTAAAAGCACGATTAGAAATTACCACTAAAAGAAGTTTTACGTTTTACATAATGCAAGCCAATTACAGCAAAGCATTTATATATTACGGAAATCAATATCTTTTTTTGTGCAAACCACTTCTATTTTTACTCTTATTTTCCTTGCCCTAGCACATCTACATACATAAATAATTTTGCATAAAATTATTTACCATTTGCACAACATTTTATTGCTTGTGTATTTTTTTGATCAACAAATAGTATTTTTAACTGCTAAATAATATAAGACACTGTTGAAAATTAAATATCTGGGTATTATGTTAGAATTAAATGCGGAATAAAATTTGGTGAACATTTAGTATTTAAGGTCAACAAAAGTTATTTTGGCGAACAAAATATATAAGAGGCCAGCATTATGTCAATATTTGGTTGTCGCTTTAAGATTATGTATTTTCTTAATTTTGGTGAGCTTTTAGTATTTTTGGGAGATGAAAGTATTTTTTTGTATGAAAATATTGGGTAAATTTGGTAGACTGTTAAATACAACCCGTAAATATTTATTACTAGTTTACCTCTATGGTGATTCTGCTAATACAGGGTGTCATAAAAAGAACCGCCGGCGCCTAGAAGTATGGCACTTTTTAGGGACACCTGTATTCCTATGTCACTTGCAGTTCTCTTTGTAACATCCTGTATACGGTTGTATTTTTGATTGGAGTGGGATTTTAAGAATAATTGAATTTTTTAATAAGTAATAACTTTGTAAAGATATATTTGATACAGCTTTGGTGGCCTTTGTACCTTTCTACTAAACTAGTTATGGCTGGACACAGTCCAAATAAGTTAAAAAAGTTGAAAACATGCTAATTAAATATTTACGTCGTGTTTTCAGATTGATTGAGAAGCTGTTGGAAATTGTGATGGTTAACACTCTTTCTCAAGACAAGGAGTGCATTGCAGTGGCCGCCCTCAATTTGTTACATCTCCAGGTGAGTGTCGGCTAAAATGTTTGTTTGTTGCTTGTTGAGAACGACTCGTCTTCGCCTGTTGTTGTGGAAAAGCTTTTTTTAGTTGTCTGAATCTTGACTTTATCCATCTTTTTTCCCATACATCTTTCCATTCTTCTTATAATGGTAAGTTGTCTCATTGACCTCATCCAGAAGCTTCTGTTCACATTGTTAAACACGATGTAGTACAAATATATAACTAATCCCTGCATTCCGGCGAACACAGAAAAGAAATAAGCCAAAACAGTTGAACGCGTCAGTCCGGCCAATATTCCAAATATCCAGTAAAACCCAAGCAAGAAGAACAACAAAACAATCAAACGTAAATGAAGGCGGGTCGAGTTGTCGCTTTTGTTAAAATTATGTCTTTTGTTGTTCCTCAAACCTAACAGAATTATGGCGAACATAAAGAGATTTACAATAATTACGGGTAACGCCGGCAAAAAGACTGCTAAATACAAAACGCTTCCTGTTAGATAACAATAGTTTTCTTGTACATAACTTTCTTTACTTAGACATAAAACGATAACAATTGGAATCGCCGGCAAGCCCCAAGCGACCACGCAAGATTTCACAATTAAATTTCTATCTTCAGACACGAAAACTTTAACGTACCTTTGATACTGCAAGTATCCTATAACTAACATCCAGGTGAATTGCGTCAACACCAAATAATGCAGCATACTTCCTGCCGTTATACACAACGTTTCTTGCGCGTACGTATCGATGCCTCCGCATAAGAACAGCACGATGTTCTGTAGGATCAAAACCGTCACGAAATTCAATAAAATTTTAGTTCCAGATTTTTCCCGCCAACTCTTGTACGCTATTGCCGTCACCACCACACCTACAGCCCCTAAAGTTGACAGGGCACATCCAATCCCCGTTATTATACTGAGAGACAAACTCTCCTCGACATCTACCAGAAGCGCAAAATGGGTCATGTGGGAATAGTGGCATAAGTAAAAGTCGTCGCGTTTCGACGCGTAGTTGTCCGGAGCCCAACTGCCTTTCTTGCTGGCCCACGTTTGGTCTATTCCGTAATTCCAATGGCTGCAATTCAGGGTGCCGCGATATCTCCTGGAAGGTTTGATCAAAACCGGTATGGCATCGTCGAGAATTGGCTGGCTGAATTCGGTTAAGTACATTCCAATTGCGTAACCCGTGGGAGTGTTGTCTTTGGGTTCGTTGAATAAACTGGTTGTTTTGAACAGAACTATAACCAGTTGAGTGTTAAGTTTTTGCGAGTCTCGTAGTTGATCTTGGAGCGTTTCGGGGATGAAAATTGCCAATTTCAGGTTGTCGACGTCGATATCGTCGATGTTCGTTGGACGTTTTAAGCGTTTCACTTCTAAATCTTCCGAACCGCCATAAAACGCTGCACCTATTACGCCAGATTCGAAGATGCTGCTGACTTGGACGTAGAGATTTTTGGTTTTGATTTCGTAAACGCCTTCATCTGTGGTTATGGAGTTGGACGTTTGGGAGTTGAGCGCTAAATCGATGCTGTACAGAAATAAATCCGTGGTGTTTAGCAGTTTTTGGGCGTTTTTCAGGGTGTCCCTTTCGAAGTCCATCAAGGTGCTGCCGATATCCACGAATTTAGTCAAGTTGAATTGGTCGTCGGAAACCGCTATTTTGTTGGCTATATCGGCAATAAAATGTGCGTCGATGGGAGCGTAGGAATCGTCCATTTTTTTGTCCAACAAATCTTTCAATTCTTTCAGTTTCGCTGCCGGGGTAATTGGAGAATCGACGAGGTCGTGGAGGGCTTCGGTTTTTGACGAGCCGAGTTCTTCGCTGTTTTCCTCACAAACACCCTTCACTTCGGACCAGTAAGCGCCGTACAAATATTCACCTAAACAAGTGCGAGTGACTGGAGTTCCATCTTTTTGTAAACATAACTCTTTTGATACAGTGGTTGTTCCCACGGAAGTTTCAGGCCACGTTAACAATATGTTGTTGATTGTCGTTTGTTCGGGAAGACAGTAACTAGGGGACAATTCTATAGTTTGATCAAACATTGCCGTAATTCTTGCCACGTTCGCCTCCATGTCTTCGTCTTCCACGTAAATTCTGAAGGAGAATTTATTCTCCAGATCGTCGTTGCGGGGATAAATATTGAGAAAATTTACTTTGCACTCTTCAGAGCTCTCGGAATAATAAATTTTATCATTTAAGTAACCGCGAAGCAACTGTTGGATTCTGAAGGGCCCTACGGCCTCATTACTACTCCGAGGAGTAGTAATATTTATCGTTAGGGACGGTTTACGGATAGACGTCCGATAATTTTCTGCTATTATTTTCCCACTTCTGATGAGTTTCATGTTGAAATCGAATCCTTCGCACCAATAATGTCCGATGGTGTCCGGTACTGGTTTAATTATGTACTGGAGAGTTTTGTAGTCTTCTTGATGGACGTCAATTGTGTCTACCTTGAAATCGTATTTGTATATGATATCGTATAAGTTGGCAGTGGCGTCGGTGAAACAGTAGATAGGTAAGTCGCCATTAATCGTAATCAACTTTAAATGTGACGTGATGGTGACGAAAATTACTGTTTTACTTGAATCGAATACTAAGTCAATTTGGGGTTCCCCGTACTGACTTGCTATAGTTCCGCATTGGTCGCACCAAGAGTTGTCGATTGGCTCTATGGCGGCACATTTGTTTTCGCAAAAATGTGCGTTTTTGTATAAACAATGGCAATTTTCAGTGTTCTTGCCGGTATTGTTGCCGCAAATTTGATCGAACCGGCTACAAAACGTGCCATTGTTGTTGATTCGATTGTACGCACAAACTAAAGGTGATTTGTTGCATCCTGCTTCGTAATAATATACTTCATCCGATCTATACATATGTACATATTCTCCATCCATGACGGATCCTTCTGAAAACAAACTTCCGTATTTTTCTCCCATTTCCTGCCATTGATAATAACCGTACATGGTAACTCTTGAAATGTTTAGTTGAATGCTTTCCGTTGTGTCAAAAATGAAACCGGTTAGAAATTGATACGGCAGCGGGGCATAATAAGGACAGAACGTTGATTCAAGAAGATAACAAATTTCTTCGTGTTGTTTGAAATTTTCTGGACAGTCGTTCTGAAGGGGTGTAGTACTGTGGTCCGTTGTACTCGGTGGCTCGCTCGTTGGATCGGTTATTGGATCGGTTATTGGATCGGTTGTTGAACCGGTTATTGGATAGGTTATTGAACCGGTTATTGGATCGGTTATTGGATCGGTTATTGGATCGGTCCTTGTTTGAATCGTTGTTTTGCTCGGTGGATCGGTCGTTTCATAAGCACAAGCAGGCTTCTGCAAGAAATGCTTAGTATGTTGAATTCAATCTTATGAATTTTGGCGTACAAGCAGATTTTTTGAAAATGAGACTCTTGAATTGCTGATTTGACTGATTTGGCAACATTGTAGACTGGTCTGGTAAGATCGAAGGCACCGAACTGACCCGAACGCCGGGCAAAGTCGGTTCGGTGCCTTCGACCAGTCTACAATGTTGCCAAATCAGTCAAACCAGCGATTCAAGAGTCTCATTTTCAAAAAATCTGCTTTTACAACGAAACAATACCTATATTTCAAAAATATCGAAAATATCGACGGTCAGTGATTTACGTTGCAGAAGGCTTTTCAATTGAAACAACATATTTTAAAATTTATCAGTCAATTTGATATCAGCATTCATTTTTCTTCCTACCCTACGGCGCTAATGAACAGTAAAAATGAACGTTTTTTTCGGACTATTATTGCTCTTAAGTAATTCTAAAAGTTTTTGTGCTATTTTTATTTTTAGACACCCGTGATATTTTAGTTGACTTTAGTTGAAGATTATACAGAGGCATCCAGTTTACCGTCTTGCAATGTTAATGAAAAGTTATTTCAATTTTTATTTTGACGGTTGACAACTGCCGGTTTTGGTCCAGGGTGTTCTGTTTGATCATCAGTTTGTCGTTTGGCTACTTTTACGCTTATATTTGTGCTGTGTACAGCCGGGGAATTAAGTAATGCACAGGATTTGCGCAAATAATCTATTTTTCCCACGTTATCATCAAGTATAACGTAAAGAAAGTTGACGATTCATAATTTTCTTGTACTTTTCTAATGTCTCCCGCAAGTTTTTCCACGTTACACTTGATGATAACGTGGGAAAAGTAAACTATTTGCGCATTCCCTGTGCATTACTTAATTCCCCGACTGTACAACATCAGCTATCAGTACATTATCTGTAGAAGAAATTTAAATTTTAAATGTGTGAGATGGACATTACCTTTGAAACTGACTGTACATACATAATGCCACTACATAAATGTACACTGTGAATGAGCATATTTATTTGAAATATGCAGTGTGGCCAGGATTAGGATGTTAAGCATGGGGATCTCGTTTCTTTGAAGCATGGGGACTTTGGTCAAAGACACTTACCTACTCCATTTAGGGCCTATTTTAGTGGAATAATAACATTTGACATACTTGCCACAGTTTACCTGATATTAAGAGGAACGTCTACTCTGTATCATTTGTGATTGTAGAACGTCAGCAAAATCCATTGACGTGATTGTTTGTATTAGCAGGGGCACGTATTGAAAAGAGAGAAAATGCATTTCGTATTTCTAAAATAGCTCCGTACAGGTAAAAAATATCTGACTTTTATTTTTAAGATCTGATACGTAGCGATAGAGACTTTCAGGGCAAGATGCTTTTTTTTTGACTCATTCCATTTCCTTTTATGCAGTGATCTAAATTGAGAGAACTAATCGCTGCATGTCAAAATGCATACACTGAGAAAAAAATGTATGTGATACCGAAGACGTTTGCCTTAAAGTTCTCGATTTTGGTTTTTATTTAATAACTCTACTGGTAGGAAAGATATCGCCATAAAAATTGCAAATTTTTTAAAGAGCAACTTAATTTTTTTTATACCTTCAGTTTCTTGCAAAATTAAATAAACACTGGCCTTAAAGTGCCGTCAAACGGCTTCCTGTTAAAGTGCCGTTAATCCATATGACGGCACTTCAGTGTGTTGAGGCAAGGAAAAAGATTAGAAAAGTCTTTCCAAGTAGTAATTTTTAATGGTGCTTTTAAAAAAAATTACAGGGCCCTGAACTGACCTTGCGGAGAACTTCTTTTTCCTAAAAAAAGTATCGTTCCAACGAGGATTTGAACCCGATGCCTGTCCATGGTACGCCACCGGTTTTCCACGGCTCTATCGACCTCGCTAGTCGTTGCGTGTTTGATCTTTGTAGTCAAGCGTTTTTCCGTGATGACATCACTTGCGTGTTGCGCGCGCATTGACGGCACTTTAATAGGAAGCCGTTCGACGGCACTTTCAGTACAGTGTTAAATAAACACAAACTTTGGTTTTTAAATCTATACATACACATCATGATAAGTTTATTAGTGAATCTGAAAGCATTTTTGTTTTTCTTTATAGTATACGTATATCACACATGGGCATTCTTCTGATACTCCACAGTAGCCGTTTTTAGAAATAAATCATAAATATTTTCAATTGTTTGTAACTAGTGGTTTCAGTATTTCTTTTGAGTATTGTGTAATATTTCTGAGACTTTCATCACCAATAGAATAGTAACAAATTTGACGAGACCTATTATGTTACATAATGATATCTGATATATCTTGATCATAGGAAGTAAGTATGTAACACATTTTTGTTTGCATTTAATTGTTCTTAAACGCTTTCGAATTTTGGACATTTTATTGAATGCAACGCTAGCTTAGGCATCTGAGCTACTTTTGAGATTCTCATTTATGGTTTGTCATCAAGAATATTTGAAAGAAATGTTTTTTGTTAATAAAACATTTGTTATCTTCAACCTCAACGTTGGGGTAGAAAGTAACAATAATTGGGACAAGTTGTATAACAACAAGATAATTGAAACATTTATGTCACAGTCAGCTACGCAAATTAAATTTCGCAGCCTACACTGTGGAGAATCAGAAGAATGTGATTTTAATGAAACGAAATGACTTAAAACATCCATTGCTGTAAAGAAAAACAAAAATTCTTTCCAAATTGTTAAATCTTTTTTATTATTTACTAATAAAACTGGTCACAACCCAGAAGAAAAACCAAAGTTTGTAAAAAAGGTGTAGAAAAATTTGAAAAGCGCATGCCAGAGTTGCTTTTGAAAAAGCAATAATATGCAATTTTTATGACGACATCTTTTCTATCAAAATTGAAAATTTCAGTTTTTATTTAATATCAAGTAAGCAGAAAGTACGTCAAATGCCATTATTCTATTAAAATATGTCTTAAGACAAACGTCTTTGCTATCACATGCGTTTTTCTCACTATACACATTTTGACATGCAGAGATTAGTTCTCTCATTTTAGATCACTGCATAAAAGGAAATGGAATTGGGTCAAGTGTAAGTAAATGACTCAGTTAATTTAATGGAATGACGCTGCGCGCAGGCGTTGAGTACGCAGCTGATCCACAGTGGTACGCTCCGCCTTAATCCAGTATCGTATTCGCCAGGTTACTGTTTCACACGTTGTTACTTCATCCTGAATAAAAGGGGTTAATACAGGCTTGGTTTTCGCACGCCAGTATGATAACTCAAGACAATATTTATAATGTTTGGCGCAAGATCATTTCTAGTATTATGCAGAGTAATTGCACTACATCATTTCGAGCAGCCGTAAAGTGAGGCAGATGAGTATAACCCATTTTATGAGTGTTGAACAGAGAACGACAATAAACACTAAATTTGTATTTTCAAATTTGCAAAAAAACACGCATATTTTTAGTAATATAATTAAGTTTTTGTTTAGAATATACAGCAAACTGAAGTCAAATTGGACTATTTATTTAATGTTAAAGTAAACATTTGTATTTTGTTCATATTAACGTGCATGTTAACTTTCTTCAAAGCATCTAGCGCTGGAGTCTCTATCGCTACGTATCAGATCTTAAAAATAAAAGTCAGATATTTTTTACTTGTACGGAGCTTTCTTGGAAATACGAAATGCATTTTCTCTCTTTTCAATACGTGCTTCTGCTAATACAAACAATCACGTCAATGCATTTTGCTGACGTTCTACAACCACAAATGATACAGCGGAGACGTTCCTCTTAACCTTCTTGTAATTTGACCGAAGTCACTCTTCAAATGAGCGAGATTCCCATTTTTATTCTGAACACCCTGTGTATTGATAGGTATGGAAAATTTTCAAATGTTACTTACAGGAAATTTGAAGCAGCAATGTACAAAAAACACAAATTTGATCGTGGCAATTAGGGCACTCATGCTTTCAGTAATTTATATAACACTGGATAACAGTGGAATGAAACAGACCAATATGAGACTTGACAATTATTGGTCTCAACAATGCGACTATTTTTTGCTTTTTATTTCCATAACATATCACAATTATTGGAATAGATTTAGGTACCAAGATAACCTGGCCAAAACCAAAAGTAAATAATACTAAAATCAATGTTGTATAAATATGTCGCATAATCCTCAAATCTCTTATCTTGCAATGATTACATTTTACACGTGCTTTAACACGGGGATGCTCGGCAGTGTCTACTTTATTTTTTCATTGTTCCTAACTATAAATATATGTAACATTGAAATAATTTCGTAATTTTAGTTTCTATCTACTATTTACTTTACATACATATAGATTTTTTGCTCGTTATTATTACTCCTTTCCAGCCTTGCCTAATGCATATCAGGCAAAATAATTTTTTTTGTATTTCAATTTTATTCTTCTATTCTTTTGATGACATGTTCTTTATGGTCACATTTTAGGTAAATTGTTTTTGTTCCAGCTACACACTATAATAAGCAATAATTTGGACACGAAAAATTTCGGCATAGGAGCCAGCACCAAACTCGTGACAAGTTTGAAGACCCAAGTGGTGTTTTTTGCTAGCGCCGCTGATATCTTACCGACCGTTCAATTGGCCGCGCAAAATGCTCTGCAAGCTGGATGGAGCGTTTTGCTGCCAACAGCAAACGGAAGAGCAAGAATTCTCAGCAATTTGCTATTGAGTACAGGTATACAGAAATCGAAATTAATAATGAAAATGGATAGTTAGGAATATTTGCAGATCCTGACGCCAAAATGGGTAAATCTGGCCATCGTTTCATGACGGATCTCTTGGTGTGGAGTTTAATGGCCGACGGTGGTCTCGAAACCGCTCTGAACGAAGCGCTCGGAGTCGACATTTCCGAGTTAGCAGATCCCGATGAGAATTTCGAACAATCAACAACTCACATTACCATCCCCCTTCTCTATTTGATTCGACAATTAATTAGGTAACTTTTGCTTTTTTCAGCAGAAATTTTCATTATTTTTTTTCCTTCTAGAAATAGCAGCGCATTAACGCAACACAGTCTGAAGGAATTAGCGGCGGCGACGGGAAAAAGTTTTGGCAAAAGAAAAGTACCTTCACCGAGTTTGAAATTGTTATCGAGATTCCATAGGTTGTTAATCGGGAAGATCTTTTCTAAGAAACAAGAATACCAAGACGCTTCGGAAGCGCTTTTGGTAAAATACCTGGAATGTTTCAGCACTCACGTAACAACAACTCTCAACGTCGCCTATGACGTTAGCGTGACGAACAACAAGAACTTCCTGTACACCATGCAAATTCTGAGAGCGGACATCATCGGTAAGGGTTTTTCTTTTTTCTACCGCGTGTAGTGTGAGAATTCAATTTATATCAACTACTAGAGCTTTGCCCTACCTCCCTAGAGAAGTTTCAAGTTATTGAAGGTAATCTTTGAACGGTGTTTGTTTTTATTTTTAAGAAGGGGAGTTTTTGGTGGGGGCGAGTTTTTATGTTTGTTGCCTTGGGACCGAATGGGGGTCATGTTGCAAGTCGGGTTCGCAGCTGTGCTGCTCCCCCACATGCCGCCCCCGGGGGGGCCTCCGGTTCCCGCCGGGTGCTTTGGGGTGCCTCGGGTGTCAGTAGCCCCTTCGGGGATCTAGTTTATATAAACTATTGGCTGGTGTTCAAGATGGGGGAAAGGGGGTAGCAATAAATATATTTATAAGTTCACACTTGCGAATAATATTTATTAGTTTTTTGAAAGTTTATCAACAATCAAATAACGCGATTCCAATGTTGTAAGTTGGCTGGAACATTCTACGTGAAATTAGATTCTCAAGAATATTCTTGCAAGTCTGAAAGGAAACAACAAGGTGTTGATCGGCAAAAACAAAATACTTCTGACAATCCTAAATGGCAGCGTTATGATCCTAAATGGCAGTGCCAAGAAGCGACCAATGATTCTAAATGGCAGTGTCAAGAAGCGACCAATGATTCTCAGGGGGAGGAGTATCAGTTGGACAATAATCATGATCGGTAGAGGAACAAAACCCCAAACCACATTTATTATTGCACCGATCCCTGAAACAAAAGTTTTTTTTTTTAATAGATCTTTATTCCGAAACTGAAATCGTTTAAAAGTAAAAAAAAGTTTCTGAATTTTCTTCGAGTTGTAAAAGTTTACTTACCGTGCGTGCCATGTTTGCCTTGTATTAGTCGTGCTACTCCTGTTGAATCCTGAAAGAAACAATTACATTATTTAATGGTACCAACAAATTTCTTTAAAAACGAACGCAAATAATGGTTGAAACGTCAAATTTTATGAATAAATTATCAACTTTTATTTCATTAATCGGTCGCTTATGGCACAAGAAAGGAAACACTCACCACTTGGGCCCATGTTAAAGTCAGTAGTCCGAACAGAATTAGCAGCGACAACTTCATTGTGTATGCCAAAGAACAGCAACGTTGAATGAGAAGTTTTGTGAATTTTTTGCTTAAATAGTGATCGATTGATTGTTAATTTTTGGGCAGACGCAATTATTGAAAAATTATAATTGAAGACATTTAAATAACAAAATAATAGTTTCACTTCAAATGGCGGTCGTAAATGGAACACCCTCAGACCAAAAGATAATTGATTAAACAATTGATGATTACGCTGTTGTTATTACTTTCCTACGGATGCCCGTTAATTAATCGGTCACAATTGATCTGCATAATCGATGGACGTTTTGCAAGCGACCGGTAAAAAAAATTAAAAAAAATTTATGCCGTTGTACACTCGGGTTATCTGAAAATGAAACACTTGAATTAGTGGTTTGACTGATTTGCCAACATTGTAGACTGCATAGCAAGGTCTGGTAAGATCGAAGACACCGAGCTTTACCGAACCCACCCGAACGACGGCACTAAATGACCTATGCAATCTACAATGTTGCCAAATCAGTCAAACTAGCGATTCAAGTGTTTCATTTTCAAATAATCCGGGTGTACATGCGAGCGATTAATTAGAACGAAATGTGTCTCTGGTTATTGTTAATTATGTTTGGCGTGTTCTTCATTAAAGACACAAGATTTAACTCGTGACGTCAGATCCAGTGTGGTGGATGCTAAGAGGGCTCGATTTTTTCACTCATTTCTAATTAATTTTTTGTTGATTTTTTTTTTATTATAAAATATGTATTTAAGGCTTAAAGTCAACTAAGACAAATCAAACGGTTTAGGAGATATTAAATAAAAATTATTTTTATAGGGCCGTTTTCAGGAGGCTGTAGCTCCTTTAGGGGACACTTATCTGAAAAACTTAAGAAAGATTTTTGTCTTGATTTGATTTGCTCTAGCTGTCGTTAACTTTTGAATTCACTTTTTAGATACACCTTGTATATCCAACTATTGTTAATCCGACTCTTATTACTTATTCTTCTATTTTTTTGCAGGCATTTTGTTGCCAGAACTAATCGCAACTCTTATACTCCTCGAAAAGGAAGTTGAAATGTTTTCGACCCCAACGAACTGGTTGAATCTCTTCGGAGACGTTTTAAAATCTCTAGATAAGTTATGCCGACTGTACCCGGAAGTAGATGCCTTCGACGTGGATGATATATCGTGGCGTGGAGTCATGCAAACTCGTCAATATCCCCATTCCCACAAACAACACGACGATTTGCCCCTAATCAGAAAAGCCGATTTTGAAAATCATAATTTGGACGGGGGCCTCTGGGTGGTCATCAATAATAAAGTATACGACGTGCAAGATTTCAGGTAACCGTCCAAAAAATTAATTAATTCGATTTTAATTTCTCAACATCGAAGGTGTGACAATGGCGCAATGACTGAACTCCTACAAAAATGCGCAGGAAAGGACGCCTCTCACTTGTTCAACAGTCCACATACCCATCCTTTATTGCAAACAATGGAAAACTACGTTGTCGGTAGTTATTGCCAGCCAGAACCGGACACTTCACAAAGCAATCTCGATTGTTTGCACGTTTACTCCACACTTTTCGATACCGCGAGGAATCTGGGATATTTGTTGGGGTTGCACGCCCACAATCTGAGACAAAGTTTGCCCCTGCAACCGGACGAAATTATTTCGAAACAATGGTTGAACGCGCCGTTTTTACGGGCCGGATTACAAGTACCTAATGTTTTTTGACGATTGCAGAAACGTAGTAAAATTACTTTCGGCAGGTCGAACAACCACCTAATCCGTACGGCGAAGAAAAGGGTGAATCGCGCAGCACCAATTCCACCACGGAAAACACCCCAACCGAACCCAGAATCAATGACAGTCAGAAAGTTTTCAAAAAGTTTCAACTTCCTATTGACAGGATCAACTCGTTTATTAACGCTTTAGCTGAAAGTCGCAAGTCAGTGAGTGTTTTTCGATGGGTTTTCTTGTTAGTTTACGTGTATTGTTAATTTTTTTTTTGCCAGGATTCGTATGTCACTTCATTTCTCGCCCTAGTAGAGCAGCACTCGAAACAGAATAATTTTTTAAATAGACCGGATTTTTCTGCTGAACATCCAATAGAAGAGATCGGTAGAGTTCTGTATGCTGTTTTGTTGAAACATTTAGGACTGGGCTATATTTTGCTGCCGATCTTAGATGCATGTAAGTGATTTAAGCCAAGTTGCACAAAGGTTTCCTAGAAATTAACATCAAGCTACTTACAAAATTGTAACGTTCTTTAACAGGTCGTGATCTTTGTGCAACCAGACGTTAGATTTTGAGTAGTGTTTTAGTATCAAATTAACTAGTAACTATCGTTTAGTTTCGCTTGTTCGCTTTCAACTTTATTCTTTGAATTGTTTAGATTCGTTGCAAGCCTCTGTGAAAGTTCCAAAAGCGATAGCGGATATTATTAAGTTAGTTCACAATACCAAGTGGAACTTGATAAAAATGCGCCAAGAACTGAGCAAAAGCTACAAAGAAATATGCATTCCGTTGTTGGAGAAGTGCAGGTTTTTGCTTTACGACGTTAGACCGACCGTTAGCGTAGAAATGGAAGCTTTTAAGAAAGTCAACATCCTCTACAAGGAGCCAAGAGTTAGAACGCTCGTGAAAAAAGTAATCAAAGACTTGAAATGTGGCCGTCACACGTCCGAAATACAGAAACCAGAAGACATTGTTAACGCCACCATTCAATCGCAGAGCGTTGAAAGACACAAGTCCAACGAAGACGTCAGTAAATCTTCGATGAAGAAAACTACTTCCGATGGCAAAATTTCCGAAAGCAAAAGCGAAACCGACGACGTCAATAACGAAATTAAGAACGGATCACAGAAGTGTGCCAGCGAAAGCAGAACCATGTCCGAATCTTTCAACTCGAATGCCTCGAAACCCGATCAGAAATGTACGAAAAATTGCGCCGAACTCAAGACGGATCTGGAAGAAAAATGGAACGTGGAGAAGATCGAGAATGAAACTAGAATGGAATTGGTTGAGGAGGATAAAGAGAAGAAACTAGAACGAGAGATTGCCATAACGGGAATCGTTTCGAAACTGGTCGAAAAACAAATGCGGAAGATTTGCAACGAAAATTTGGAGATAATTAGCGCTATCCTCGAGTTTGTGGTTCAAGACGCCTGCGATGTGGAGGTGTTGAGGAGAGCCATGTATTTTCAGGTAATTAAAAAAGGGAACAAATATAATGTACCTACACCAAATTAAACCATACATCCCTTGCACTGTCCACCAGAAAATTTAATGAGCATCAAAAAATCTAAATAAAACCCAAATTATTATACATCAGAAAATGAGAACATCACCACTAAAATAACTATGCTGCGTATTGTTTTACCATTGCTTACATTTTAAATTTTATATGTCTTATCAATTTTACTAAATGTTCACCAAATTTAGAAAGCTCAAGTTACGCGTCCGTGCTGTACATAATAAATATTCGCGCTATCCATTTATATTTAGTGTTTCTCAAAAAAACTATTTGTACGTCAAATAATTATTCTATTACTCCAAAAATGAAATATGCTCGCGCATCTCTCCTTGCCGCTTGCGCTTCCAGACAAGAGGCACGCGAAAAAAGTTTTGTACAAGGTCAGTTCAGGGCCCTGTAATTTTTTTTTAAAGCACGATAAGAAATTACCACTAAAAGAAGTTTTACGTTTTACATAATGCAAGCCAATTACAGCATTTATATATTACGGAAATCAATATCTTTTTTTATGCAAACCACTTCTATTTTTACTCTTATTTTCCTTGCCCTAGCACATCTACATCTATAATTTTGCATTAAATTATTTACCATTTACACAACATTTTATTGCTTGTGTATTTTTAATCAACAAATAATATTTTTAACTGCTAAATAATATAAGACACTGTCGAAAATTAAATATCTGGGTATTATGTTAGAATTAAATGCGGAATAAAATTTGGTGAACATTTAGTATTTATGGTCAACAAAAGTTATTTTGGCGAACAAAATATATAAGAGAAGCCAGCATTATGTCATTATTTGGTTGTCGCTTTAAGATTATGTATTTTCTTAATTTTGGTGAGCATTTTGGGAAATGAAAGTATTGTTTTGTATCAAAATATTGGGTAAATTTGGTAAACTGTTAAATACGACCCATTAAAAAAATTGTCATAGCATTTTTGGAATTTATTTAAATTTTTTATGACATAGATGTATTGTCATTTTAAGTTAAAATTTAAATTCGGTTATGCTATATCGATTCATTGTGAATTTCTATAGCAATTTGATCTCTTCGTGTAATATTTCTATTACCATTTGTTGTTAATTTTGTTCGTAATTCAATTTCCATTACACTTGAATTAAAATGAGACATTGGGAGCGATGTCGCATGGCATGTGGAATGGAAATTCCGGTTGCTAAGAATAGATACTACAGCGCCTCCTATATTATAGTAGATATAATGATAATTAGCCGCAGCACATGACCGGACTGCATTGGCGATTAGCGCAAAGTTTGGTAGTGAATGGAACGGTGATAAAGGTTTCTGTGTTCTGTTCACGTCACTGGTTGAGACGCTAGTAAAATTTGGCACCAAATGTGCAAATTATTATTTATTATTATATCTACTACAATATAGGGGGCGCTGTATTAGGGGCCGGAATTTTCTATTCCAAATATGCCCGGGCTTTTCTCCGTTGGCCCAACTAAACTTTAACGATTGTCGTTGCAGGTAAAGCGGGGCAAGATCCGCAAACAGGGCCTCTTGATGATCAAGCGCTTACTGCACGAAAACTACTTATTGCACTCCGTTAAGTATTCGATAATTAACGGTTACTTGAACCTCGACGGATCCAGCGGAAGAACCCAACACTGTCTGGATAACATAGAACTCGTAACGCCTTACATGAAAACGAAAATGCTACTCTCTCAAATATCCGTCACCGAATGGTGCATCGAAAATCTTCGCAACTACATCCTTCGAGACGTTCCCGTGAAAACGGGCAAAACCAAAGTCGCCAATGCTAAAGTGACTTTGAACCTGGGCACCTACACTCTGCTCAGGGACGTTCCGAGAGCCAGGATGCTCCTGGCGATTCTAGGTATTCTATCATCGAATCGATACGTAGCTTTAGAACTTTGTCCGTTAGTTAATAGTGGTGTTATAAGTTCGGTGTTGGCACTATTGAAGCAAACTGGCTGTGATCAAGGTATAGTTAGGAAAGTTTCGGAATTTTACGTCTTGTACGCAGACATGATCGACAGTAATAAACCGAAAACCAGTTGTTTAAGCGGCTCTGAACTGGCCAGTTTAATGAAACTGGGAACGAGAGTCGTGAGGGGGGCCGATTGGAAATGGGGCGATCAGGTCAGTATTGAGTACGAAAAATTTTTTTTTGCGTCAACTAAATTTTTAGGACGGTTCGCCACCTGGTGAAGGTCGCGTTATTGGCGAATTGGGCGATGATGGGTGGGTTCGCGTCGAATGGGCCAACGGAACAACAAACAGTTACCGGATGGGAATCGAAGGCAAGTACGATCTGGCGTTAGCTTCGCCACCTTCTCCAGTTACAACGGAAACAGACACTGAAGAACCAAGTGATCATAGTTCGTTAAAAAAATTAAGATTGTAGATTTTTGTTAACGAAAATTATTTTAGCTTCGCAAATTGTGAAGGATAATCAACTTATTAAACTACTTAGAGAGGCTAGCATTAACTTTTTACGAAACGTTTCGATAAGCGCCGGAGTATCGAGGGATAGTTTGCACCCAAGTACAGTACATGGGTTAAGTAGCTTGTTCTGTTCTACTTTGAGCTCGAATAATTCGGAATGGTGCAACTTGACACTAGTCAGAAGCATAGCTCAAACCCAACAAATATGCCGGGCTCTCAGCACAAAGCCTTGGGTCAACATGCTGTTGGGTTTCCTGCCACCCACCAGCAGTATAGGTGGCAATGAACTGAATCTTCCCAAACAGGTAGGAATTTGAGTTTTAGTTGTTTTCACGAAACCTTTTCAATTAATTTTTATAGATTCTGTCGGTCCGATTGCTTCATTCCGTCCTGCAATCCTGGGATATGGACAACCCCGATATATTGCCACTCATCGAAAAGTTGCTGAATATTTTGGGAAAAATTATCCTAACTTGCTCTTACGATACAGGAAACAAACCTGCGTCTGCCTCAAAATCTCTAGTCCTTCTCACCCAGTCTCACAGCAGCACTTTGGGTCAAGAAATAACCAATCTTCTTCGCTCCTTGCACGGTTTGGTCGGTTGGAATCAGGTGCTCAATGCAATTCTCTTCCAAAAACTGAATCTAGCTGCGTATTTCTTGAACGAAAGCAGCTTGTTGTCGATGATAAACGACGGCAATTCGTCCGATCAACAACACTACATGGTCATAGCTTGTTTGAACGTGATTGGGGCTTGGGATGCTAGACCCAGAATCGGGGTCGTGGTTGAAGTTGATGGACTTCAAGGCACCGTCGTTAGGGTGACGCCTAAAGGGAAACTCTGCGTACAGATGCACGAGAACGGAGAGTACAAGAAAGTTTCGGTTAACGGTCTGAAGGTACTGCCGCAATCTGACTTCAATTTTGATAGAATGCCACTTAGCGAAAATTTGATCAAAACTTGGGCCAGCTTGCTCCTGAACAGACAGAGCAGCGCGTTGAATAATCACGAACGGAAAGCTTTACACGGTAAGTTTATTAGAGGCCTCATTCACTATTATTATCGAGCTTTGGTGACTTCTAAAAAACAATGGGGTACTTGGCTAAAAAAAATATTGCTATTTTTAATCTCTAGATGTATGCAAATAACTAAAAGAGACTTAAATCTTTTTTTCCCATTTTTTTGTTTTATATTTTTGTTAATACTTGCAAAAGTTGTTATTGATGACGTATCTGTCCCATATATCCAAGATTCACACCTATATTAAATGAATACGCGTTTTGACTATTATGCTGCGGTGCCATTAGAGTGCGCCGCATGTGTAAAGCGGATTCAGATACAATTACCTACGCTTCGCTAACAATCAGAAGAATACCGATATTGATCTGAACAACAACCTCTACACTTCTTTGCCTGATTGCAACAAATGCTGGTGGCGGCTGAACGGCGGCTTGAGATTTTTGAGTGGCGCCATCATACGATTTCTTTTAGAACTACGTCGCACCCGAGGCACCTACATCACAATCTCTCACTCCAGAAGTTAAAAAAATTATTCTGCACGTCATATTAACGCTAGATAAAAATAAAAAATTGGGCTCTAATGGAACAGCCTACATTTTCTAAATATTAAATATGAGACAAGTACCCCATTGTAAAATTTACAAAAAAAAAATTGATCTAAGTTGCAATTTCGAGTATTTTTACAAGCGGAATCTGAACGTCAAAACAGAAAGTATTTCTTTCAGTCTTTTGTTAGTGTGCAATGATTATTTGAGGACGATGACCTTCGTTATCGATTGCTAAAGTGTTAACGAAGTGTGTATCACAGTTTATCACGACCATATGTCTAAAATAAATTATATTATCGGTGTCTGACATGGCCAATTTTGTAGAATTATTATTTTGCAAAGGATAATAAAACTAAAGTTGATATTCACTTTATAGCATTTATTAAAGATTAAAGTTCAAGATACTGGCAAACGCTATCACGCCACGAGGTGTATATTGTTGTCAAATTTTATCATGATAAACAGAGTACAATAACTAATTAATAGCCAGCTTTTCATATTGCAAAGAATACAAATTTGAAAAAAAAGGTTACTGTCTTTAAACAACGACCATGGACAAATATGCGGAGTAGATTGTTCTGATAAAACTTTCTTTTGAAACCATCTCTAAGGCTGCCTTCCTCATTGTACTCGCGCTGTTGGGCCCGTTCATTAAAAATGTATTTTTTTTTTGTTCATCTTATACAACGCCATATTGCTCCTTCATCTTGGTAGCAAACAACTTGATGCTGACTTTATAACAATAATTTTATTATTATACAGTACTGTGCGTTAATCCGTGAAACAGTTGCCGTATAAATTCATAAGGGCGACTCTTCAAGTCAAAAGTGAGAATAGTCGCGGATATACAGGGCGTCCTTTTTTCGAGTACACTGGAAGATATTTGCAATTTAAAAAAAAAGTATTATGTGTGGTACATCATTTTATTCAGAAAAGAAACTATTCAAAAAATGCAAAAATTCAATATGGCGCCTGTAAGAAATATCAAAATTGGATGTTGTAGCTTTTGCGTTTAGGATGCTATGGAAACTACGATGACAGATTTAGATTCTTTGCGAAAAAGTGTTTTTACAATGACTTAGTGAAAAACATTTAGCTCCAATGGTTTTTGCTAGACGTAAAACCTACAACGTCCAACTTTTATTTTTGTTAGGGGCGACCATAGGGGGCGACATATTGGATTTTTGCATTGTTTTTTTTTTGATTAAGTTTTCCTTTCTGATTACAATAATATATTACGGGTGGTACTTAACAGTCTATCAAATTTACCCAATATTGTCATACAGAAAAATACTTTAATTTCCCAAAAATACCAAATGCTCACCAAAATTAAGAAAATACATAATCTGAAAGCGACAACCAAATATTGACATAATGCTGACCTCTTATATATTTTGTTCGCCAAAATAACTTTTGTTGACCATCAATACTAAATGTTCACCAAATTTTATTCCGCATTTAATTCTAACATAATACCCAGATATTTAATTTTCGACAGTGTCTTATATTATTTAACAGTTAAAAATACTATTTGTTGATCAAAAATACACAAGCAATAAAATGTTGTGCAAATGGTAAATAATTTTATGCAAAATTATAGATGTAGATGTGCTAGGGCAAGGAAAATAAGAGTAAAAATAGCAGTGGTTTGCACAAAAAAAAGATATTGATTTTCGTAATATATAAATGCTTTGCTGTAATTGGCTTGCATTATGTAAAACGTAAAACTTCTTTTAGTGGTAATTTCTAATCGTGCTTTAAAAAAAAAATTACAGGGCCCTGAACTGACTTGGTACAAAACATTTTTCGCGTGCCTCTTGTCTGGAAGCGCAAGCGGCAAGGAGAGATGCGCGAGCATATTTCATTTTTGGAGTAATAGAATAATTATTTGACGCACAAATAGTTTTTTTGAGAAACACTAAATATAAATGGATAGCGCGAATATTTATTATGTACAGCACGGACGCGTAACTTGAGCGTTCTAAATTTGGTGAACATTTAGTAAAATTGATAGACATATAGAATTTAAAATGTAAGCAATGGTAAAACAATACGCAGCATAGTTATTTTAGTGGTGCTGTTCTCATTTTCTGCAGTATAATAATTTGGGTTCCAATAAGATTTTTTGATGCTCAATAAATTTTCTGGTGGACAGTGCCAGGGATGTATGGTTTAATTTGGTGTACATTATATTTGCTCCCATATATTACACACGATACTTTTTTTTACCCATTTTAATTTCAAGTATAAAATGATTTAAACTTACTGGCTCATAACTGTTTAAGGAAATATTATATTGACCGTTTTTTGTTTTTCTGAAACGTTAAGGTCAAGTCAACGCGCCTTACCTTCGAACTCAACAAAACACCCTAAGTGCTTTGAACGCCACTCGCATGCTCCACCACAACCAATACAAGCTGCGAAAAGTCCTGAAGCACGCCATTAACGGGATGGATCAGTCCCAAGAGCAGCAGTCGATCGAGGAGGAACTGAATCAGCAGCCGGTCTTGCTTATACAAAAACTGTTGGCGAAAGCTACCCAACCTAGTCCGCTTAAGCCGGGATTCACCCTGCAAGAAATGCAATTGGCCGCCCTTAACCTGAGCCAATATTTGGCGGCCGAAGGAAATTTCGGCTCTTCTACGTCGGTCAACAACGAAAAAACCACACCAAAGTACAGCACCCGAAGCAACAGCGAAGTTGCCACTCCTAACAGCGAATGTTCCGTCAAAAGCGTCATCAGCGAAAAGCCGACCAAAAAGAAACATCTCGAAGAAGCAGCACCCGTCCATCCCATGGTAACTCTAATAATGGAAATGGGTTTCACCAAAAGGGCCGTCGAAGTTGCCATCAAGACCTTAGGTAGGTTATTTTAAAAAACGAAATTTTCTCGTTAATTTCCAATTTTGTAGCTGTTGGTCCTGAAACCTTAACAACACCCGAATCAATCGTTGCTTGGTTACTGGAACATCCAGAAGTTGCTGCTTCTGATACCGAATCGTTGAGTTCACTCTGCGAATCCGATACTGAGTCAGCGTCGTACGACAACGGAAACGTGATCCAACCTTTGTTACAATTTGTAAGTTTTTTTTTAAAAATTATTTAAATGTATAGGTAACCGAAAATGTTAACTTTTTTTTATTAGGGCGAAGAACCTTCAACGTCTCAAACTTTTTGTCGACGTTCACAATTTTTGTCTAACGACGAGTACGCGATGTACGTGCGGGAGAACGTCGAAGTCGGAATGTTGGTTCGTTGCTGTAAAGGATATGAAGAAGTGCAACTCGGCGATATCGGGAGGATTGTTAAAATTGACCGGGAAGGCTTACACGATTTAAACCTTCAAGTCAATTGGCAACACAGAGTTAGCACCTACTGGGTTCGTTTTATTCACGTCGAATTATTAGGTTTTCCACCCTCGGCCCCCACTCCCTCAGTTTTGAGGATAGGGGATAAAGTCAGGGTGAAATCATCGGTGCACACTCCTCGATACAAATGGGGTCACGTTACCCACGACAGTATTGGAGTTGTAGTTGGTAATTATTAGTTTTTGCCGATTTGTTTTTTTTTTTTTTTTCATTATTGTTATTATTTTTAGATATCTCTGCTAATGGACAAAATGTTCAAGTAGATTTTCCCAAGCAACAAAATTGGCTGGGTTTGGTGTCGGAAGTTGAAGTGGTACCACCTTGTCACGAGGACGTAATTTGTAACGGTTGCGGCGTCACGTCGATCGCTGGACCCCGATTTAAATGTAAAGTCTGCGAGAAGTTCGATTACTGCGAAAACTGTTTTTACACCAAAAAGAACCACAAACATTCGTTCAACCGCGTCAACGAACCCGGTAGGTTTTCTGAATCGTCCAGTTTTTTTCCCGAAACAACTCGACGATTTTTTCCAGGCTGCGCCGAAGTGTACGCGGGCAAATCCGGCAAGTACTCCAGACATGACACTTTTGAAGGTGAAGGAGAGTTGATTTGTGACTGGAGTAGGTGTGTTCGAAACGTTACGGCTTCAACTAAATACGTAGCTCAGTTCGAGATACCCGGTTCCATATGGCAGAGTTGCGGCAGTCAAGGAAAAGTAATTTGCCAAAATTGGTTTTGGGAGTGAAACTTCTCTAGCCGCGACCAATGCGTCATGAAAAGTTAAACGTTTCTCGCCTTAGTCTTAAAGTTGTGACCTCTACTCTTCTTCGCATGAGAAAAGAACGTGATTTTAAGTGCTACAATTTGTAATCAAATCGCCACTGAGCGGCGTGGTTGTTTCCACTCAAATCGACCCGAACGCCAATTTTTCAGAAATTTCACTCCTATCAATATTGTTGAACTGTTTTTTTATGCTCTTAATTTTGTAGCATTGGGTCAGACTTGAAATTTACCCAGACATTATCATTAAGAGTCTAAAAATGGGGGTGGATCCCGCAGATAACAGTTACATGCCGTCTGTAATAATCATAAATGGCGGTCCTTCCCTCAATTCCTTGTCAGAGTTGAACGTGGTCAATGTCAAAAACCACGACACTAGCGTCCTTTTGTTGTCTAATTTGGATAAGGTATTTTTGTTATTTTTGCGCACCCTCGCAAAGTTTCAATCTTCCAATTGTAGTTCTACCCTATTATCGAGATCAACATCTCGAAATGTCGCAATAACGGAATTGATTGTAAGATTCACGGAATGACTATCGTGGGCATGAAACGGCAATCCTACGGTGAACTGAAAACTTCCGTGTCGTTCCTGGCTAACGATTGGGACTTGAATCAGGAACAAATTCCAGGACCCTCAACTTCAAATATTGGTTGGTTTTTGTAGTTTTCTTATAGTTGCTTCATTGAAACTTTCAGGACAAGATTCCCGAGACGACCGTTGTCCATTAACTGGCGGTTGTCGAGTGTTTGTTTGGGGTTTGAATGATAAGGACCAACTGGGTGGGATGAAAGGTTCGAAAGTCAAATTGCCGGTCCAATCTGACTTTTTGAGTCATTTATGGCCGATTCATATAGCCGGAGGATCAAAATCTCTGTTCATTGTCTCAAATGAAGGAAAAGTAAGCGGTGGTTGGTTACGGAAGTTTGTCTTATGATGCTATTTTCGATTGTTTTTTAGCTGTACGCATGCGGAGAAGGAACAAATGGCCGACTCGGTCTTGGTCATAATAACAACGTTTTGTGCCCGCGCCCCATTCCTTTCCTTAGCCAATATGTC
Source organism: Schizotus pectinicornis (assembly GCA_951805265.1). Classification (NCBI taxonomy): domain Eukaryota; kingdom Metazoa; phylum Arthropoda; class Insecta; order Coleoptera; family Pyrochroidae; genus Schizotus; species Schizotus pectinicornis. Next base: position 3,070,690 of record OX638202.1, on the reverse strand, counting down.
GTCAAGAAAGTCGCTGTGCACTCCGGAGGAAAACATGCGATGGCCTTGACTTTAGATGGAAAGGTAAATTGATGTCCGGTTTCACGCACGATGATTAAATTTAATTCATCGTTAGCGGCGCGTCGAGATTTGACGTAGAATTTTTAGCAACGCATCAGGAAAATCAATATCGATATTTTGGCTTACACAAACGTAAATTAAAAATTAATAATTCATCAACGGCTCGTCAATTAAGATGATAAACGATAAATGACTTATTTACTTGGTTCTACCCAAAATGTTGATAATGATTTTATTGATCCGTTGCTAAGGGTTTTACGTCAAATTTTGACGCGCCGCTTTATCATTATATGTACTATAATATAGGGAGCGCTGTAGTATCTATTCTTTTCCATTCCACTTGCCATGCGACATCGCTTTCAATGTCTCATTTTAATTCAAGTGTAATGAAGAATAAATAGTAAAACGTCTTGCCATAATTTTGCATTGTCATAATAAAACTGATAATTTATAAGATCTGACAACGGCTCGTCAATTAAGATGATAAACGATTAATGTTGATAATGATTTTGTTGACCCGTTGCTAAGGGTTTTACGTCAAATTTTGACGCGCCGTTTTATCATTATATCTACTATAATATAGGGAGCGCTGTAGTATCTTCTTTTCCATTCCACTTGCTATGCGACATCGCTTTCAACGTCTCATTTTAATTCAAGTGTAATGAGGAATAAATAGTAAAACGTCTTGCCATAATTTTGCATTGTCATAATAAAACTGATAATTTATAAGATCGGACAACGGCTCGTCAATTAAGATGATAAACGATTAATGTTGATAATGATTTTGTTGATCCGTTGCTAAGGGTTTTACGTCAAATTTTGACACGCCGCTTTATCATTATATCTACTATAATATAGGGAGCGCTGTAGTATCTATTCTTTTCCATTCCACTTGCCATGCGACATCGCTTTCAATGTCTTATTTTAATTCAAGTGTAATGAAAAATAAATAGTAAAACGTCTTGCCATAATTTTGCATTGTCATAATAAAACTGATAATTTATAAGATCTGACAATGGCTCGTCAATTAAGATGATAAACGATTAATGTTGATAATGATTTTGTTGATCCGTTGCTAAGGGTTTTACGTCAAATTTTGACACGCCGCTTTATCATTATATCTACTATAATATAGGGAGCGCTGTAGTATCTTCTTTTTCATTCCACTTGCTATGCGACATCGCTTTCAATGTTTTATTTTAATTCAAGTGTAATGAAGAATAAATAGTAAAACGTCTTGCCATAATTTTGCATTGTCATAATAAAACTGATAATTTATAAGATCTGACAACGGCTCGTCAATTAAGATGATAAACGATTAATGTTGATAATGATCTTGTTGATCCGTTGCTAAGGATTTTACGTCAAATTTTGACACGCCGCTTTATCATTATATCTACTATAATATAGGGAGCGCTGTAGTATCTATTCCTTTCCATTCCACTTGCCATGCGACATCGCTTTCAATGTCTCATTTTAATTCAAGTGTAATGAAGAATAAATAGTAAAACGTCTTGCCATAATTTTGCATTGTCATAATAAAACTGATAATTTATAAGATCTGACAATGGCTCGTCAATTAAGATGATAAACGATTAATGTTGATAATGATTTTCTTGATCCGTTGCTAAGAGTTTTACGTCAAATTTTGACGCGCCACTTTATCATTATATCTACTATAATATAGGGAGCGCTGTAGTATCTATTCTTTTCCATTCCACTTGCCATGCGACATCGCTTTCAATGTCTCATTTTAATTCAAGTGTAATGGAGAATAAATAGTAAAACGTCTTGCCATTTTGACATAATATTGCATTTTAAGTCATAATAAAACTGATAATTTATAAGATCTGAAAATGTTCTATTAATGTCTTCATTTTTTATCTTCTAGGTGTTTTCCTGGGGTGAAGGAGAAGATGGGAAACTGGGTCACGGCAACCGCATCAACTTGGACAAACCTCGCATGATCGAGTCCTTGCGCAGCAAGAAAATTCGAGACATCGCTTGCGGCAGCTCTCACTCCGCTGCCATAACGAGCAGTGGCGAACTCTACACTTGGGGCTTGGGAGAGTACGGCCGTTTGGGCCACGGCGACAACATCACCCAACTGAAACCCAAAATGGTACTTGACCGTAAATTTTTTGAATGTTCGACTATCATCACGTTTTTGCCCAGGTGAAAACTCTGCACGGTCACAGAATCGTCCAAGTGGCTTGCGGTAGTCGTGACGCTCAAACGCTGGCTCTCAGCGACGAAGGTCTCGTCTTTTCTTGGGGAGACGGCGATTTCGGAAAGTTGGGACGCGGCGGATCCGAAGGTTGCAACATTCCTCACAACATCGAGAGATTGAATTCGTTGAACGTCGTTCAAATTGAGTGCGGAGCTCAGTTTTCTTTAGCTCTAACTAAAACAGGAGAAGTTTGGACCTGGGGAAAAGGAGACTATTTCCGGTTGGGACATGGTTCCGATCAGCATGTTCGCAAACCTACACCCATCGAAACATTAAAAGACAAAAAAGTTATCCACGTTGCTGTAGGAGCGTTACATTGTTTAGCAGTTACGGATAGCGGACAGGTACTTTTTGTTGTTTTTTTTTTTACTAGTTTGTTAACAATTTTAACCTAGGTGTATGCATGGGGCGATAACGATCATGGGCAACAAGGAAACGGTTCTACAATTGTTAACAAAAAACCGGCTCTAGTTCATGGATTAGAAGATGTCCACGTCAACCGCGTTGCATGTGGAAGTTCACATTCGATTGCTTGGACTCTTCAAGATACTCAGATTATTTCGAAAGTGGAACCGGTCATATTTCCGGTAGCCAAAGATCCTCTTGGTGCTTCTATTTTAAAATTGTACGAGGGCGAAAAGCCCACTAACAGACAAGCGTCTAAAAATGTTCCGACTTTAAGCAGTATTGTCATGTCGCTCGAAAGCAACACTGCTAAACAACAAGCTCTACAGCACATCCTCAACGGCATACATATCCAGCAATTGCGACAGGCGATTGTTAAAGCTTTATGTAGCCATACCAACATGAAAAACACTAAAGTGAGTTACTGAAAAAGCTTCTAGAATGGAGACGTTATTAAATTTATTTTGTAGCAACTGGGCACACCGGACACCCCTAATGACGCCGGCGGCGGTTCTTTGATACATAAAGATGGAGAAATTTCTTTCGGGGGTGGAGAAGCACCGGTATCCTTGACTGAAATTGTTTGGATGAATGTAGGTTGCTGTCTTAACCAATTATCAGCTGCAATATTTTTTTTTTTTGTTTCTATTCTCATTTATTTTCCACCTTGCATTTTTAGGAAAAACTTTGTTTCTACAGTTTCCGTCATATTTAACGTTTTAATTTTCATATTTTTGTATCTCTTGCATCATTCTTTCGTTTCTGCAAAAGCTATTTTTAAATGTTTTTAGACTTGTTTTCTTAAGCTGCTTCACATATTAGCCAAAAATTTTGAGACTACAAAATTCAGGTATTTCAGGGTAATAGCCCTGATGGCAGGGTACTATAATCTGTTCAGCCCACAGAAATAGTTAAGCTCCTCCCACAACAAGACACGTAGATGGGCAGAACCAATGAGCGCTACAGCCAGTTTCACACAGGGCCAATAATTAATTAAAACACGCCAAGTTTCAAATGGTTGAATGAAGTTTAAAATAGTTTTATTTATAGGTACATCTCACCGGTTATTTCTTAGTGAGAATACCCGTCCGCAAAATTTAACAAATCGGAAAATTACATAATATTGTAAATAAAACTAATCTGCTTGGGTGTGTTGCGGGTTTTAAAATTTCTGCCAATAGAAAAATTCCATTCAAATTTGGCGCGCTCTTGGTGGGAGGAGCTTAACTATTTCTGATGGCTGAACAGACTATAGCTTCTAGGCAGCTTTTTCTTGGCGCATTCCAAAATTAGTTATTTTTCTGAGGCTTCCTTCAGCTTAGTGACACTGTATATTTTTTTTAGAGTCACCAAACTACTCCTGAAACCGAGGAAAATCCATTGGCTCTCGTCCAATCAATGACTGCTAGCAGCTGCTCTGCTAGCATGTCTTCGAAACACTCCAGAATGTCCACTAGCGCAATGTCCGTTATTGCTGCTACCTTAACATCACACGCAGAAGTAATTTTGATAAAATTATTAATTATTTTTTTTGTTATTTTGTTCTTGTAGGTAATTGGAGATGGTGGTATAGTTGGACTAGATGAGTTCACGTCATTGATTACTGAGAACGATGCCAGACTACTGGTTGATTTGCTAAAGCTAGCTGTAGCTGATAGAATTGAAGACGATCAGGCGAAGGAAATATTGTCAACAGTACTTATTAGTAAGTCATTGCAATTAGTTGTCGACTTATTATTTATTGGGTCGTATTTAACAGTTTACCAAATTTACCCAATATTTTCATACAAAAAAATACTTTTATTTCCCAAAAATACTAAATGCTCACCAAAATTAAGAAAATACATAATTTTAAAGCGACAACCAAATATTGACATAATGCTGGCCTCTTATATATTTTGTTCGCCAAAATAACTTTTGTTGACCAAAAATACTAAATGTTCACCAAATTTTATTCCGCATTTAATTCTAACATAATACCCAGATATTTAATTTTCGACAGTGTCTTATGTTATTTAGCAGTTAAAAATATTATTTGTTGATCAAAAATACACAAGCAATAAAATGTTGTGCAAATGGTAAATAATTTTATGCAAAATTATAGATGTAGGTGTGCTAGGGCAAGGAAAATAAGAGTAAAAATAGAAGTGGTTTGCACCAAAAAAGATATTGATTTCCGTAATATATAAATGCTTTTCTGTAATTGGCTTGCATTATGTAAAACGTAAAACTTCTTTAGTGGTAATTTCTAATCGTGCTTTTAAAAAAAAAATTCCAGCGCCCTGAACTAACCTTGTACAAAACTTTTTTCGCGTGCCTCTTGTCTGGAAGCGCAAGCGGCAAGGAGAGATGCACGAGCATATTTTATTTTTGGAGTAATAGAATAATTATTTGACGCACAAATAGTTTTTTTGAGAAACACTAAATATAAATGGATAGCGCGAATATTTATTATGTACAGCACGGACGCGTAACTTGAGCGTTTTAAATTTGGTGAACATTTAGTAAAATTGATCGACATATAGAATTTAAAATGTAAACAATGGTAAAACAATACGCAGCATAGTTATTTTAGTGATGTTCTCATTTTCTGATGTATAATAATTTGGGTTTCATTTAGATTTTTTGATGCTCATTACATTTTCTGGTGGACAATGCAAGGGATGTATGGTTTAATTTGGTGTACATTATATTTGTTCCCTTATTTATTTATTGTTCATGTTTTAAGTCACTTATTTTTAATAGAACGCAACAGACGTATATAATAAGAGAGTTCAGTAATGGCAATGCACTAAAGTCGAAGTGATCTTCAAGATCAATTAATAGGAAGTTGCACAAACGATCATCGAGTCAAAACATTTTTATGAACTGTAGAGTTGCCGATCATTTCACAGCCATTTAGTAGGTGTCAATGTCAATCATTGATCAAAATCAAGCGTCATTAAGCTTTCAACGGTTCTTTAACTTTGTGCAACTGATCATGATATTGTACATACCTATGTGTATCTAAATAGCGTTTTCAAAGTTTGAGGATAGTTAAAGGAAGTAAATGGACTGTCCCCTTTCCACACGCCTTCAGACCGCGGCCTGGGTCCGGATTTTTCCTACAAATGTTTTCAATGGTTCTGGAGCTGTTAAAGATAGTTGTAACTCCCTCATGAGACACTTAACTCAAAAGGTTTCGAATTTTTGTCATCGATTTATTTACTCTAGGCGCTCTCAAATTTTAGATACACTTTGTATAACAATATTAGTCTCAATTGCCACTTTTATAGTGATAGTAAACTATTTTTTCAACAGCTTTGGGAAGCTCGATCAAGGCTATTGGTGCGATGCTTCTGGAGTTGTGCGTGACCGAACTGGAGGACACTTCGAACAGCACCCAATCGTTATCGAGCACCCCTCATCCAGTTGTGCAAGAATCCAGTCACCCTTACATCGACGACGTAACACTCAGAGGTACTTTGTTTCTTCTATTAACCCTCGCACTTTCTCACGAAGTTTTATTTAGGTCACGTGAGACTGCCCGGAGCTGACGCTCTCAGAGTTGAATTCGACCGCAGATGTTCGACGGAACGCAGACATGATCCTCTTCAAATAACCGACGGTACTGGCAGAGTAGTCGCTACTAGATCAGGACGAGAATGGAGTGATTGGTCGTCAGAATTGAGAATTCCCGGTTAGCATCCCGGTTTCGAATCGACCACGTCAATTTAACAATTTTGTTTAGGTGACGAACTGCGCTGGACCTTCACTAGCGACAGTTCCGTTAACGGATGGGGTTGGCGTTTTACGGTGTACCCGGTCATGTCCGGTTATAGTCCCAACGAAATCGGGTCTGATCGCGCCGTTCTCAGTCAACCCTCCATGGACATGGTGATGTGTTTGTTGGACGCGAGACTCTACCCTATGGCAGATTCGGCACTGATGTGCCGATTAGCTGCGGCCCTGGCGGCTTGTTCGCTATTGAGCTTCTTATCTGCCAGCCAAAGAATGTGGGCGTTGCAACGCCTTCATCGACTTCTAGTGGCCGACGACGCAAAACCGGAACAAGTCACGTTGCAGCTGCAACAATTGAAAGCTCCTGATAGCGCTTTGGGCAGCTTACTGGAGGAACTACCTCAAGCTTTGCTGCGACAATACGAATACGAAGATGTTTCGGTCCGTGCCGGATTACACCTAATGCACTCGGATTTCTTCAAGGTAACTTTACGGTTGCACGCACGTTCATGAGCGACTCGCCAAAATTAATATTCAACATCAATGAAGACGTTTTGAGTGGGCGTTATTGGCGTTTTTAGCGATTCATTACTTTTCTGCCTTCAACGAAAAGATATTTAACATCAATGAAGACGTTTTTTGGCGATTCATTACTTTCCTGGCTTTAACTAAAAGCGTTTGTAATTAATTTTTTAACGTAGGTGCTGGTTGCGTTAGCGAGCGATCTCGAACTCGACAAAATGATTGGATTAGCCGAGAACCACAAGTGGTCCTGGTTCAGAAAATACTGTCATGCCGCAAGGGTAGCGAAAGCTTTGATTCATCGCACGCAATTGCCACTGAACTTCTGCCACGAGGTGAGAAAGAAGCTGGCTGATTCTAGTACCGGAGAGGGTAGGGAGCATGAACGCCACAGTGTTTTCAAGAAAGAGCACGACGAACAACTTTTGATATGGCTAAATAGGTACGTTGAGAAACTGATGGTTTTTTTTTTTTTTTTTAATCTACAAATTTACTCAACAGACGTCCGGAAGACTGGACGTTATCGTGGGGTGGGTCCGGAACCATTTACGGCTGGGGACACAATCATCGAGGTCAATTGGGTGGAATCGAAGGTGCTAAAGTTAAAATTCCAACTCCGTGTGAAGCGCTGTCCACATTAAGACCTGTACAGATAGTAGGCGGGGAACAGACTTTGTTCGCTGTGACGGCCGATGGAAAAGTTTATAGCACAGGTATAGTTTTTTTTTATTCAATTTGTACTGTAGAGTTCGCACAGGGAGAGTTCAGCATGTTGAGTCATTAAGAGATGCGCGACGGGACCGCACCAGTGGCGTAGCTTCCAAAACTATAATGAAACTGTGCCGATAAACAAGCCCCCTCTCCGGAGCGTTGGACTCGTCCAAGACGACCGCGCAACTTTATGGGTAGAGAGCGGGTATGCTGCACTCTCGCTGTACGGACTGTACAGGGTGTTGGTTCTACAAGTTTTTGTATTTTGCGCATATGGAATGTTGAGAACTTATTAATAAAATTTGCTAGGCTACGGCGCTGGCGGAAGACTCGGAATCGGCGGAACAGACTCAGTTTTGGTTCCCACCTTGCTCGAGTCGATGCAACACGTTTTCATTAGTAAGATCGCCCTCAATTCCGGCGGGAAACATTGTTTAGGGCTAACTTCAGATAACGACGTGTATTCTTGGGGCGAAGGTGACGACGGCAAGTTGGGTCACGGGAACAGATTGTAAGTTTTAGGATATTTTTCTTTAATCAAGTGTTAATTTGGGAAACTCGGTATAGGGCATGTGAAACTCCCAAGCTAATCGAAGCCCTGCAAGGTTACGAAATTACGAATATCGCCTGTGGAGGGGCCCATTCCGCGGCCATTAACAGCAACGGTCAATTGTATACCTGGGGCAAAGGCAGGTATGGTAGATTGGGACATGGCGATAGCGAAGATCAACTCAAACCAAAATTGGTAAGTAGAGTGAAGATTTTAAATGTTTCTTTATTTTAATATACAGGGTGGGTCATTAGTGTGTCCGACTTCGATAGCTCGAGTTCTATGATGGGTAGAAATTTGATTTAAAAACACAGATAAACCAGAGAAAGAAGTCTATAACCGGAAATTATTTTTGAATATACAGGATGACCCAACACAATTATACAGGGGCAAGTGACATTTTTTTAAATGGAATGTAGTGTGTAAAAGAAGATTTTTTGGAGCCTTTTTCTAGACTCTTTTCAGTCCAATATTATTGCTGACTATTTCCAAACCACTTGGATGTAGCGATTTTTTTTGTTTAAATAATGGCATTTGCAAATGCATGTTAAAAAAATCACTACCATCACAATTATGAGTTCTAAAAAAAAATTATGTAAAGACTAGTTTAGAAACATCTGTGGAATGTCTTTGAATCGTTTTTATTTTTAAAAACTTTTACAGGGTGGCTAGATTAATTTTTCAATTTAGAACTTTTTGAATTTAATTTTCTCCATTTTTTCAAATGGAACATCCTGTATATTTTTTAACGATATGATGTAGAAACTAAAAACAAACATTTTTTGTATGTACACCTCTTTGGCTATTGGTAACCCTTTTTGATTTATCGCCCAATAATTACAAAATTCAAGAATAATCCTAAAAAATTTGATTGTTTTTTAAATTACTTGGCAGATAAAATGGTAATAAGTGCTCTAGTGTTTTGTTTATAAAAACAGCATAAGTTTTTTTATTAAGTTCACTTTATGTTTGTATCTTGATCATCTTTTGCATTTTATATTATCCGAGAAATACAAATTTATCGCAGTTACCTGTCGTCAGTTGTCATTTTTATGTCAATTTTGAAACATTTGAAGTTTTTTGTCGAGTTATTTGGAAAACGATGTAATTTTTTAGGATTATTCTTGAATTTTGTAATTATTTGGCGATATTTCGAAAATGGTTACAAATAGCCATAGGGGCGTGCATACAAAAAATGATTGTTTTTAGTTTCTACATCACATCGTTAAAAAATATACAGGGTGTTCTATATAAAAAAATGGAGAAAATTAGATTCAAAAAGTTCTAAATGGAAAAATTTAATCTAGCCACCCTGTATAATTTCTCAAAAGTTAAAACGGATCAAAGACATTCCACAGATATTTTCGCACTCGTCTTTACATAATTTTTTTTTAGAACTCATAATTGTGACTGTAGTGATTTTTTTAACATGCATCTGCAGATGCCATTATTTTAACAAAAAAAAATCGCTACATCCTAGTGGTTTGGAAATAGTCAGCAATAATATTGGATTGAAAAGAGTCTAGGGAAAAGCTCTGAAAATTTTTCTTTTACACACCACATTCCATTTAAAAAAAATGTCACTTGCCCCTGTATAATTGTCTTGGGTCACCCTGTATATACAAAAATAATTTCTGGTTACAGACTTCTTTCTCTAGTTTATTTGTGTTTTTAAATCAAATTTCTACCTATCATAGAATTCGAGCTATCGAAGTCGGACGCACTATTGCCCCACCCTGTATACTTCATTTAAATTATGAGACACCTTATACAGGTTGGAGCAATGGTGCGTCCGACTTCGGTAGCTCGAGCTCTAAAAAACAAATAAACCAGAGAAAAAATGTCTTTAATCGCAAATTATTTTCGATTATAAAGGGTGTGATTGTTTTGTTCAAATAATATCTGCAGAAGCATGTTTAAAAGTCACTAATATTACCGTTTGTAGGTGGAGGAATTGATAGGCTACAAGGTTATTGACGTAGCTTGTGGATCCGGCGATGCCCAAACTTTGTGCATTACAGACGACGATAACGTCTGGTCTTGGGGTGACGGCGACTACGGAAAGTTAGGTAAGTACAAATTGGTTTTGGTCGTTTTTATTACCGAATCAACTCCCAAAAAATGTTTCTAGGTCGTGGCGGGTCAGACGGTTGCAAGGTTCCCCGCAAAATCGAAAGCTTGGCCGGATTAGGTGTGGTCAAAGTCGAATGTGGCTCCCAATTCTCGGTCGCCTTAACCCGCTCCGGCAGCGTTTACACTTGGTTCGTAATTACGAAATTTTGAGGATTTTTTTTCGTTAACTTTTTTCTTAAAGGGGTAAAGGTGATTACCACCGACTCGGTCACGGTTCCGGAGAGCACGTCCGCAGACCTAAAAAAGTCGCCGCTCTCCAGGGTAAAAAAATAATCAGCATGGCCACTGGATCTTTGCATTGCGTCGCTTGTTCGGATGAAGGTGAAGTTTTCACTTGGGGCGACAACGATGAAGGACAATTGGGGGATGACACCACTGCCGCAATTCAAAGGCCCCGTCTCGTGACAGCGTTACAGGTTTCTCGTGACTATTTTACGTTTCAGAAGTTGTAACTATTTCGATTTTTTTTAGGGCAAGAAAGTGACGGACGTTGCTTGCGGTTCTGCACATACGTTAGCTTGGTCTACGAACAACGCCAGTTCGGCTTGCGCTCGTTTACCCAATTTGGCACCTCTCGAATACGATCTTCTTCAGGACATTCCGCCGAATGTTCTCCATCGGCGATTGATTTTACTCCACCATTTCGCAGAGTTAATCTGTCCGTGTATCACAATGTTTCCGATAACAGGACTCGATTCACTTCACGAACTGAGGAGCATTCTGATTTACACCATCAAAGAGGCCACTTTTAGAAAAGTGGTGCAAGCTACGATGGTCCGAGACAAACATCACGGACCTGTCATTGAACTCAACAGGATTCAAGTGAAGAGGTCGAGATCCAAGGGCGGTTTAGCGGGAGTTGACGGCATGAAATCGGTCTTCGGACAAATGGTCGCCAAGTTGCCGCTGCTCACATCCGAAACTTTAGCGCTTCCCCACAGAGTCTGGAAGGTCGAGTTTGTCGGTTAGTTGATCTCAGGTTTACCGTATTTTAAAATTTGAGATTAATCTCGTCAGGGCCATTCAAAATGGCTGAACGTGCCGCGCTTACCCGATATCCATACCCAACTTTTGCTTTGCCGAACTTTATCTAGAGTCCAGGAGGCAGTGAATTTTTTGGTACTTATTTTTCCAGCTACGTTTCTATTTAAAAAAAAAAAGTTAAAATTAAAAAAAATCACTTTGTAGTGTTTAAATAATGATTTCCAAAAGTTTTTTGTGTTCAAATCGGATAATAAATAGCCGAGTTACAACTTGAGACGTCTTTTATCATTATTTGGCGCTGGAAAGCACTGCTATTGAGTCGAAAAAGCGAGAACGAGCGTGAAAGTGGTCAAAACATCATCCGATGACCGAGTAAAACACCTAACACATCACTGACAATTGTCAACTGTCAAATGTATGTCTGAAAGAAACAATTGGAAGTTGTACAAGCAGATTTTTTGAAAATGAGACTCTTGAATCGCTGGTTTAACTGATATGGCAACATTGTAGACTGGTCTGGTAAGATCGAAGGCACCGAACCGACCCGAACGCCGGGCAAAGTCGGTTCGGTGCCTTCGATCTTACCAGACCAGTCTACAATGTTGCCAAATCAGTCAAACCAGCGATTCAAGAGTCTCATTTTCAAAAAATCTGCTTGTACATTTTGTTTAATATGCCGAGAGGGTGCGCTGACGTCACGTTCAAACATTCTGGATGAATTAATAATAATTAATTATTGCGCATGGCCCATTTTCAGGAGAAAGTGTGGACGATTGCGGGGGTGGATACAGCGAGAGCATAGCAGAGATGTGCGACGAGCTCCAAAACGGTTCACTCCCTCTCCTCATACCGACCCCCAACGGTCGAGACGATGCCGGTCCCAATAGGGACTGTTTCATCCTCAACCCCACGGCCAAGAGTTGTTTGCATTTGAACATGTTCAGGTTTTTGGGCGTTTTGATGGGAATCGCGATAAGAACCGGTTCGCCTCTAAGTCTGAACCTTGCCGAACCCGTCTGGAAACAATTGGCCGGTATCGAATTGACGCCTGCAGACCTAACCGAAATCGATAGGGACTACGTTCCGGGACTGCTTTGCATCCGCGATATGGGTGTTGAGGAGCCGCTATTCCAGAATTTAGAAATGCCGTTTTCCACGCCATCGTCGTGTGGGGGCACCGAGGTGCCTCTCAGCACGAAATACAAACGGATTTCGTTTGATAATCGACTAGAATACGTCAGGTTGGCACTAAATTTCAGGTAAAGTTTTTGGTGCTTTCGGGCTTTTTTAATATTTACTCATCTGTGACTGTAGGCTGCATGAATTTGACGAACAAATAAAGGCTGTGCGGGATGGAATGTCCCGAGTTGTTCCAGTTCCCTTGTTATCGCTATTTAGCGGATACGAGCTCGAAACTATGGTTTGCGGCTCTCCCGATATACCACTCACCCTCCTGAAATCAGTGGCGACCTATAAGGGTAAGTTTTTCTAATACTTCTACTTCCGGCGTCAGTTTAACGGATCGAAATTGATTCAGGGGTCGACTCGAGCGCGCCTCTTATTCACTGGTTTTGGGAGGTGATGGAGGAATTTACGAATCAAGAACGTTCGCTGTTCTTGAGATTTGTGTGGGGTCGAACAAGATTACCTCGAACAATCGCCGATTTCCGTGGACGAGATTTTGTTATACAGATATTGGACAAATATGTCCCGCCTGATCATTTTCTACCCGAGAGCTACACTTGCTTTTTCCTGCTTAAAATGCCCCGATATTCTTGCAAGGTACGTATCGTCAAGAAAACAACGTGAAACCGTTAATTTTTGTTGTTTTTTTTTTCAGCACGTCTTGCAGCAGAAACTGAAATACGCTATACATTTTTGTAAGTCTATTGACAAAGACGAATACGCCAGGGTTGCGATGGCGGGAGATCTTGCAGTCAGTTCCAGTTCGGACGCTGAGAGTGACCCGGAGATGGATATTAGCAATTAAATATCGTAACTCCCGTCCATTGTTTCTTAGAAATTTTACCGTATCAATGTAGTTGTTGTTTAAGTTACTAAATTTCCAGGTGTATATTAGTCACTGACATTCTCTTTTAATTTGTATCGTTATGGTGTTTACTACCACAGTATTTATTTTGTTGCTGTTTTGTTTCAAGTGATTTATTTGTTCCTAGTATTAAGGCTTGCAAACTACAGTTTAACTTACAAAACGAACCGAACAAATTTTGCAAACAAATTTGTTGCAACAGTACAAGAAACTCGTTCTTTCCGCGCATTCCATTGTTGATAATTTATAAATGACTGATTTAAATTTAGGCTAACAACTAATCATTTCTAAATAAGTCGTCAATTCATAAATTTAAATTTTCTACACCATTTTACTATGTACGTGTAAATTGAAAACTGTATATTGTTATATATCTACTGGCGAGCACCATGCTTGAAATTTTGTAATCACTGTCTAACTGTTGCTTTTATCGTTATTCTTTCATAAAAGTTACTTTGATTTTAGTGCTCCACTAGTCGCTGATTACGTTTATTTCATAGCTTTACTCTTGCTGATACAGGAACAACAAATTTCTGGGGCTGACGTTGCAGATCTAAACGTATTCATCCATTTAATATAATATAGGACATTAAGCAACTCGTTTTACTGATCAAGCCAATATTATCCTCACTTTGCACTCTCTATTTCGCTGGTTTAGCCTTGGAATGATCAGAAAAGTAAAAGTTCAATAATAATAATGAGCCTTTGGACCAAGAAAACTCTTGTCATCGAACATCCCCTACATTATATTTAATTTATTCTTAACTTGGTCTTGGGGTACAATCAAGAATTGCAACTTGAAGCTGTGCTTAAAGATCTAGTTGCCGAGTGACGTGATTTTGTTGTTTATCTTTCAATAAAATGGCAGATGAGTTTGAACCGTACGATGATCCTTCCTTAAAGGGATTTTCCCGATATTTTAACAACAAAACAATTAAAGGTCGAGCCAACGTAAGTTATTGTTTTAAATTCTTAGTTAGAAACCACTATTTAGTTTATAGGTTGCCATTGCGACTTATTCACTTTTAACGACGTTCTTCATTTATAAGTGGGCTTTTGGAGGAACTAAAGAAGCGAAGACTGAAAAATAAGTTTTTAATATTTGTTTGAAAATCCCGCCATGTAATTTGGTATAATTGGCAACCCTGATATTACTTATATAACCATCGGATTCAATCACGATCATGCATGACACTTTGCTTCTCTCTCTAACATTCATGAATGTAGTTTAATAAATCCACTGGTTTATCGACGATTGTCTTTGATAAGTTTTCTACTTCGGTTAACCCTGTGCTAACCCAAGAATTTGCTATTGCTCTATTACATATTAAATCGATTCAATTGTAAGTATCAGGAAGTAAAATGGGTTTTAATAATTAGAAAAGTCTGTTTCTAATATTTAGGAAATGGCCGGGGGTGGAGATGATGCTGCAATTGAAGCGAAACTGAAGGGGCTAAATAAAATCTTCAATGGGCAGACAAACAGAGGAAGGGCACATGTAAGTTACAGAAATTACATAACTAATGTAAACTAGAAAAAGACGTCTGTTCATCTATAGCTTGTGCTATTTTGTTAAACCGATCAAAATTACTTTTGGAATTTTTTAGGTCGCTATGGCTACTTACGCTGGGATTGGACTGATAATTGCCTACTTCACCCTCAAGCCAAAGAAGGCGAAGAAGTAAACAGTACAAATTGTAGAAAAAGTATCAATATGTAATTATTATTTGTTAATAAATCTGTAAAGATTCCTCAAGTTTCAGATGCACACCCTACATAGTCAAGAATATATCAATAATAATAAATTGTTTATTTAGCCAAGTATCGCTGTATCGGCTATACAAATCAACAACAAATTAAAAAATGCCATATAAACAACAAAAACATTATTGAGTATCTAAAACCTAAATTAATAAATATTTACACTTTTGAAGAACACCGAGTTCTGTGCAAACTTGATGTTCCTCTTATCCAGGATATTTATAATCTTCCCTATGGCTCGTGGGAAGAGCAATATCAGGACCAATTGCGTCGGGGCGGCCTCGTCTGGTATACGGACGGGCCAGTGTCGGACAAGAGTTCTGCATCAACTTTGGAACGACTAGAACCTCTCTGTCGTTCACAAATTTGTAGAATAAGCCTCGCTTCAAGAGATAGTCCTCTTTTCTTTACTCATCCTTTTCAAGATTTGACCATTGGTCTCTCGATCTATCCACGCACGCCTCGATCTTCTTAATGGCAGCTGTGTTTAAAGTCTATGCCTCCATTCCGTATAGAAGAGTACTAAATATGTAGCAACTCATCAATTAAACTCTCAAATTCAAGCTCAGGTCTGTTCCACAAAGCACTCTCCTCATCCTTGAAGAGCATCCGAGCTACTCTCTCAAGTTTCGCAGCCACGAAATTCTTCTTCCCGCGCTTCTTTTCCCCTGCATGATCAATCTTAGCATGTTGTACTTTGCTCCTCTTGTTATATGACCAAGGTATTCCAATTTTCTTTCTCTGGTTGGGGCAGTAGTCTCTCGATCTGGCACCGTGCTTGAGATTGAACAGCATTTCTAGTTGCATGATTGACTCTGTTTTCTCCCTTCTGGCGATGTTCGTAGACAAAAGCAGGTCAAAATGGGTCTGTTAAAAAGTGATTCAGCTGGTGATTTTGCGTCAGGCGTATGACTGCTCGGCGTGACTCAATACATGCTCAGAAATTGATCGATTTGTTTCTTTTGGGGTCGTCCTCCCCAAACTTCTTTAGTACTCCTTTGAAGGTGCCTACGAAGCATTCTGCGAGTCCGTTGGACTGTGGTTGAAAAAGAGCAGTGTAAAGATGCTGGATGCTGTTGTCTTCACAAAAGCTCTTAAATGCGTCGCTGGTGAACTGTGCTCTTGGATAAGCTCCAGAACGTTCTCCATAGTCGCAAAAGTGAGACGAACGTCTCACTATCTAAGGTCCAACTTGGTCTCAAGAGAGCCTAAGGCTTTCTATGAAAGGTAGCATCGCTTCCTTTAGCCCAAAGGCTTGTGAGGACTAGTGTTCAGTCACCTGATACAAGAATGCTATCTCTCCAAATCCTTCTTAACCCCCTTCAAAATTGATAACGAGTAATTGGAAACTATTTACATCAAAATGCCATTGAATTACATGGATTTTTAAATTTTAGCGCTCAAAGCGTTTTCGCAATGGCAGCCTTATAGTAGTACCTTTGTGGCTACCCACCATTTATGTTTACGGTAATCCATTGTCTTTCCTGGAGCTTATAGTTGCTTGAAAGTACCACTTTTAAGCCACAAAAAATTTGAAACGTTTAGGAGTCATATGAAAACTTAAACATGAATAATATTATTAATAATATTATTACATAATAATTTTATTTTTCGCAGGTGGTAAAGCTTTACAATCCTGACCCATACGTGTTATCCCAGATAACGTACTGGTTAAGATCTGCTGGTGCAACACTTGACCTAACTCTACTGAAAGCTTTACGAAAATCTTCCATAGTTAGCGGCCTCACCTAAAACTCGAAATTAACAATTAATTGCTTGATAACATCATCAAATTACGTACCTCTGCAGCTTGAATTTTTTCAATCATTTCTACATCAATAGAACGGATAGGACCTAAAGAAGCTTCCGAACAAAGATTTCTAATATCAGCTCCCGAATAACCCGCGGATAAATTTGCTACTTCAAAAAAGTCGCCTTCGGTTAGTCGGTGTTTCTCTCCTGTTATGAGTCTAGTAATCAACTGAAGACGAGCCTTAATGAAGAAATGTTAGAATTTTCAAGAAATAAAAATTTCAAAAGTTTACTTCATACTCCGGCAAAGGGATGTAAAGTCTTTTAACGAATCGCCGTCTAGCAGCTTCATCCAGTTCTTGCGGTCGATTGGTAGCGCCAATCAGAAGTAGTCTTTCTTCGTTGTCAGTTGTGGCGCCATCTAGCTGTACCAGAAACTCCGTTTTAATACGACGAGAACTTTCGTGTTCCGATTCGCTCCTTTGTGACAACAACGAATCAATTTCGTCAATAAAAATTACCTAAAAACCACTTTCACCACTTTACTCAAAAGGAAACAAAAACGAACCGCAGGTTGATGACAACGAGCCACGGCAAATAGCGCCCTGACCATCTTCTCTCCGTCCCCGACCCATTTGGAAGTTAGAGACGAAGCGCTTATACTGAAGAAAGTTGACTTGCTTTGAGATGCCACGCATTTACCTAATGGAAAAAAATGGAAGTTATTTACGTATAGAAGCCCGAAAGTAAAAGTTTACGCCCGCGGACCTTCGCATAATAATTGAAAAATAACGAAAAGAAACAGATGCTATTTATAATAAAAAGTAAAAAACGTGGACTCAAGTGGACATGCCAAAGTCTCCGACTGTGTAAACAACGTTTACGCCACTAGATCACCAAATTAAAATGGGTCGTATTTAACAGTCTACCAAATTTACCCAATATTTTCATACAAAAAAATATTTTTATTTCCCAAAAATACTAAATGCTCACCAAAATTAAGAAAATACATAATCTTAAAGCGACAACCAAATATTGACATAATGCTGGCCTCTTATATATTTTGTTCGCCAAAATAACTTTTGTTGACCATCAATACTAAATGTTCACCAAATTTTATTCCGCATTTAATTCTAACATAATACCCAGATATTTAATTTTCGACAGTGTCTTATATTATTTAGCAGTTAAAAATACTATTTGTTGATCAAAAATACACAAGCAATGAAATGTTGTGCAAATGGTAAATAATTTTATGCAAAATTATAGATGTAGATGTGCTAGGGCAAGGAAAATAAGAGTAAAAATAAAAGTGGTTTGCACAAAAAAGATATTGATTTCCGTAATATACAGAGTGGGGCAATAGTGCGTCCGACTTCGATAGCTCGAGTACTATGATAGGTAGAAATGTGATTTAAAAACACAGATAAACTAGAGAAAGAAGTCTATAACCGGAAATTATTTTTGAACATACAGGGTGAGCCAAGAAAATTATACAGGGGCAAGTGATATTTTTTTAAATAGTATGTGGTGTGGAAAAAAAGATTTTTCAGAGCCTTTTCCTAGACTCTTTTCAATCTAATATTATTGCTGACTATTTCCAAACCACTTGGATGTAGCGATTTTTTTTGTTCAAATAATGGCATCTGCAGATGCATGTTAAAAAAATCACTACCATCACAATTATGAGTTCTAAAAAAAAATTATGTAAAGACTAGTTAGGAAACATCTGTGGAATGTCTTTGATCCGTTTTAACTTTTGAAAAATTATACAGGGTCGCTAAATTTAATTTTTCAATTTAAAACTTTTAGAATTTCATTTTCTCCATTTTTTTAAATGGAACACCTTGTATATTTTTTAACGATATGATGTAGAAACTAAAAACAAACATTTTTTTGTATGCACACCCCTATGGCTATTTGTAACCATTTTCGAAATATCGCCAAATAATTACAAAATTCAAGAATAATCCAAAAAAATTAGGTCGTTTTCCAAATAACTCGACAAAAAACTTCAGATGTGTCAAAGTTGACACAACAATAACAACTGACAACAGGTAGCTGCGATAAATGTGTATTTCTTGTCGGATAATATAAAATGCAAAAAATGATCAAGATAAAAACATAAAGTGAACTTACTAAAAAAACTTATGCTGTTTTTATAAACAAAACATCTGGAGCACTTATTACAATTTTATCTGTCGAGTAATTTGAAAAACAATCAAATTTTTTAGGATTATTCTTGAATTTTGTAATTATTAGGCGATAAATCGAAAATGGTTACAAATAGCCATAGGGGTGTTGTACATACAAAAAATGATTGTTTTTAGTTTCTACATCATATCGTTAAAAAATATATAAGGTGTTCCATTTAAAAAAATGGAGAAAACTGAATTAAAAAAGTTCTAAATTAAAAAATTATATCTATCTTTCAAAAGTTAAAACAATTGAAAGACATTCCACAGATGTTTCCTAACTAGTCTTTACATAATTTTTTCTTAGAATTCATAATTGTGACTGTAGTGATTTTTTTAACATGCAACTGCAGATGCCATTATTTGAACAAAAAAAATTGCTACATCCAAGTGGTTTGAAAATAGTCAGTAATAATATTGGAGTGAAAAGAGTCTAGAAAAAGGCTCCGAAAAATCTACTTTTACACACAACATTGCATTTAAAAAAATGTCACTAGCCCTTGTATAATTGTATTGGCTCACCCTGTATGTTCAGAAATAATTTCCGGTTATAAACTTCTTTCTCTAGTTTAATTGTGTTTTTAAAACAAGTTTCTAGCTGTCATAGAACTCAAGCTATCGAAGTCAGGCACACTATTGCCTCACCCTGTATAAATGCTTTGCTGTAATTGGCTTGCATTATGTAAAACGTAAAACTTCTTTTAGTGGTAATTTCTAATCGTGCTTTTAAAAAAAAATTACAGGGCCCAGTTCAAGACCCTGTAATTTTTTGTACAAAACTTTTTTCGCGTGCCTCTTGTCTGGAAGCGCAAGCGGCAAGGAAAGATGCGCGAGCATATTTCATTTTTGGAGTAATAGAATAATTATTTGACGCACAAATAGTTTTTTTGAGAAACACTAAATATAAATGGATAGCGCGAATATTTATTATGTACAGCACAGACGCGTAACTTGAGAGTTCTAAATTTGGTGAACATTTAGTAAAATTGATAGACATATAAAATTTAAAATGTAAGCAATGGTAAAACAATACGCAGCATAGTTATTTTAGTGGTGATGTTCTCATTTTCTGATGTATAATAATTTGGGTTTTATTTAGATTTTTTAATGTTCATTAAACTTTCTAGTGGACAGTGCAAGGAATGTATGGTTTAATTTGGTGTACATTATATTTGTTCCCAATTAAAATTAGGTAACAGATGACAGGAACCAGGCGTTGGGTCTTATAAAGTTATATGTAAGTCCATCTTCAAAGGAACATGGGCGGGCGCTTTTCCAACTTTACGGCCCGCCGGAATTTTTGCGCTTTACGGCCCGCTAATTTTTAAGTTCTGATCACACCACCGGAAACTCGTAGAGCGTCGATTTGTTTACCAATTAAAGTTTTTCCCGTTCCCGGAGGTCCGAACAACAGAATTCCTTTAGGTGGTCTCCTTAGTCCCGTGAATATGTCTGGTCTCAGCATCGGCCAAACCACGGCCTCTTGAATGGCGGATTTTGCAAATTCTAAGCCCGCAATATCGCCCCATTCAATGCTCGAGCCGACATCCATTATTTCCGATTTAATCAATTCAACCATTTTCGGATCAATATTCTTCAAGCGCTCATCAACATCTTCGGGCCATTCTTCACTTTTTTGCAACATTTCCTCGCTGTAACAATTGCAATTAAACAAAAAGTACCGTCGACGAAACAAAAATTACCTGTTATTGGATAAGAGGGGCGATACAAATTTGCTTTTAACGTTTCTCCTAATTCCGAGTTTACGTTTTTGGCCCCCAGAACCTCCGGACCCTTGCCCCGACGGGTTGTTGTTGCTTCCGTATTTCTTGACGTTTTGTAAATGTAACTCGTCTAGCGCAGTTTTAAAATGACTAGTTCCGCTCACTGGCTCGGTAATGTGTCTCAAAGGTCGTTGCTCTTTGTTGTTGCAAGATTGTGGGGCAAAACTTTTTGCAATCTTATTCTGCTTAATTTCGGCAAATTGGGGTTTAGATGTTGTAACAATTTCAGCAAATTCCTTGAAGTCAGTTTCGCTAATTTTCTCGGATTTCGCGCAAGAGAAATCTTCGTTTTCCGAACATGGCAGCCGTTCTATCATAGATTTAACGTTAATGTTAGACAAGTTGCTTTTTAATTGTACGGGAAGTTGAACATTGTTCCGTGCCAAAATCTCCTTTAATCGATCTTCGAATATATTTTTATTGTTTTGAGTAGATACTTTTCGATAAGTGTTTAAATTATTCTCCAACAAGTAACAAGTGTGTTGGTTGTCTAAGCTGTAAGATAAGGTTCCTTTTAAAGAATTTGTCAGGCACACTCGCCAGACTTACTTTTTCGAAGAAAAATTGTGCATTTGTGCCATACACTTTCGTTGGGTATCAGCACGACCATGGGGGGTATCCGCACCAATTGCCACTGTTTTTCTATAATTATACAAAAAGTCGTCATATTCTTTCGATGAATTCATCTTTTCTCAATTCCAATTTCCAAGCAGATTGAGGTTATGTTTGGTTATGAGACTCACGATTTGTTTACCCATACATAACCTTACTTTCAGTTTTCAGTAAGCGGCCAGTGGTGCCACTCAGTAAAAGTAAAAATCGCTTTTATGTAGTCTAGTGATTTTCTTTTCGAGGAACTTTTGGTAATTATTAAATTATTTACATCGCTGCTAGTATTTTAAAAATTCTTTCAGATTTTGCGCCAGAGCCAGAACCTCAAAAATGGTCCAAAGATATTAGAAGTTATACTTATCTTCTATTTATGAAAAATTGTAGAATCAGTGGTGCCATAAAAAGCACAAAAAATGGGAGATTTAGCACTGGATTTAACGGACTCGTACTGCCTGTAGGGCGTTATTATTCATAACTGTCATTTTTATTTAGTGCCGATTTTTTGGCATAAACAATTTAGGTTAGTTCATATGTGCCTATATAACTCGTAAATACATAACAGTTTCGATAAAAAAAAATTGTAAGTACAGTACAACTTAGAACATCCTCATATACATAATAAAGAGCCGGGAAACCTTATCACTGTTCCGATACATAACCTCAATTTATGTTTTTGTCAGGCAGGGTGGGTCAGTCGGAAGTCGAGATGGGGTCGCAGTGCCGAACCTGTATGCTTCTGGTAGACAAGAACAGTGCTGTGGGCATCTTCGCGTTCAAGAGCGGCGAAGAAATGATTTCGGATATGTTAATGCAATTTGCTCCTGTGATGGTAAGAGGGTGGATCTGTTGTTTGCTTTTCTACTGATTTGTTGCGTTCCAGATCTCCGAAGAAGACAATCTCCCGAAGATTATTTGTTCGAATTGCTTCCAGAAGTTGACT
Source organism: Schizotus pectinicornis (assembly GCA_951805265.1). Classification (NCBI taxonomy): domain Eukaryota; kingdom Metazoa; phylum Arthropoda; class Insecta; order Coleoptera; family Pyrochroidae; genus Schizotus; species Schizotus pectinicornis. The sequence continues at coordinate 3,048,280 of OX638202.1, read as the reverse complement.
GTCAGTTACGGTTTTCGCAAGTCAGTCATGACTTCTGATAGAGGGTTGCGCCAAAAAATCGCTAAATTCCAAAACGATGTCGACGAAGATGATGGAGACAAATCGGAATTAGTGGACGAAAGACTCATAGACTTTTCTTTATCAAACGAGGGGGATGAAGGAAATTTACAGCCTTGTAGTCTTGGCGCAATTGATCAGGAACACCCCGAGAACAGTTTCGAATGTGACATGGAAAATGTAAATAGTCAAGACATTGACGGTGGAGAACTAGATACTCCTATTGAAGGTACAAATTTTCACAATTTTAACTTATTTCTAATTCAACTGTTTTTTTACGCAGCAAATAGTTTCAGTATTGATGACAAAATAGAGTTTGAGTTTGCAGAACTTAAGCCCAATAATTTAGAAGAAGTAATGGAGCACCAGGGTATAATTTTTTTGCAATCAATTATGGCATTGTACTGACGTTTTATTTTTGTTGTTGTAGATAGTCAGGTCAAAATGGATCAAGAGCAATCACTCTTAGAAAATGAAATTGTGATTGAAGAGGTTAGAAGCACAAAACCGAGCCCTGCTGCAATTGGTATATATTTCTCTACTAAAAGAATTCACTTAATTTGAAGTCATGCGATTGATCCAACATTACGAGTCATTTACAGAGCGCTCTACACAATTTGAAGATAACTTATCCATGAACTGCTAATTTTTTGTGATTAGGTGGTTCTAGGTCTCTCTGTCTAGTCTGTGACGTCAATACACTGCGCAGAGAACTCTCGCGCCGGTTTTCTCTCTCTTCAAGAAATCTGAACTTGCGGGCCGTAAAACAGACTTTACGGCCCGCTCATGATACAGTTACCGGCAATAAGTAGGGCACGTTGTTTCTTCCCAGTGAAATTTAAGTATCAATAGGTCTCTTCCATTAAGTTGCCAGGACTGTTTCGAAACTGTCAAAAGTGGTCGTCCTTCCAATTAATCGTATGGCCAACACAGGACAAGTGTCGAGAATAATTTGAAGGGCAAACACTTTTGACAGTTTCGGAACAGTCCTATTGATTTACAACTATGAACAGTTTAAATAGTCCGTTTGTTACCGTAGCGTTGGCCCAACGCCTACGCTGACAGTTACTCCTAGAGCCCGTTTTACACGACTTTGAAATCGCCGATTTTGCTTCGCGAGTCGTGCCCTATTCATTGCCGGTCACTGTACCTTAGAGATGGATAATTACCTGGTAATTAACACTTGCCTTCTATCGCAGGCCACTTAATTTTAGCGTGTTATTAGATAACTAATATATTTTGAACAAACCACGCGTATACGTATAAAACGTAGTAAATACCTCGCTCCTTGGGCCGAAAGTTAAAGTTTACAGACCAGCGCTGGGATTCCCGACAAAGCGTTTCGAGCGCGTCGCTTCCAAAGCGACCAAAAAAGCGGTAGCCTCTCGGAACTCTTTGTTTAACCGATAGAAATGCAAGTCGACTCGGTCGACATTGAAGCTTTTCGGTCGCTTTGGAAGCGACGCGGTCGAAACGCTTTGTTGGGGATCCCAGTGCGGAGTGTAAACATTTACTTTCGGTTCTCTATACGTAAATGACTGTTACGAACGGGGTGCCTTGTTTGTTGTTTGCGGCTTCTTACGAATCCTGTGTCTTTTTCGAGATTCGGTCAAATTGCATGAATTTTTTTTGTAAACGTGATGAATTTAACATGACTCAAGTTTTAATGTAGAATTTGAAATTACAGATCAACCAAACCAAAGGCATCAAGAACTTGTGGAAATTTCTGTAGAAATAAGCGTTGCTACCACAGAAATAATTGATCTTACACCTGGTAATTAACACTTGACTTCTATCGTAGGCCACTTAATTTTAGCGTGTTATTAGAAAACTAAGGGTCGTATTGAACAGTCTACCAAATTTACCCAATATTTTCATACAAAAAAATACTTTCATTTCCCAAAAATACTAATTGCTCACCAAAATTAAGAAAATACATAATCTTAAAGCGACAACCAAATGTTGACATAATGCTGACCTCTTATATATTTTGTTCGCCAAAATAACTTTTGTTGACCATCAATACTAAATGTTCACCAAATTTTATTCCGCATTTAATTCTAACATAATACCCAGATATTTAATTTTCGACAGTGTCCTATACTATTTAGCAGTTAAAAAAACTATTTGTTGATCAAAAATACACAAGCAATGAAATGTTGTGCAAATGGTAAATAATTTTATAAATTATAGATGTAGATGTGCTAGGGCAAGGAAAATAAGAGTAAAAATAGAAGTGGTTTGCACAAAAAAAGATATTGATTTCAGTAATATATAAATGCTTTGCTGTAACTGGCTTGCATTATGTAAAACGTAAAACTTCTTTTAGTCGTAATTTCTAATCGGGCTTTTAAAAAAAATTACAGGGCCCTGAACTGACCTTGTACAAAACTTTTTTTGCGTGCCTCTTGTCTGGAAGCGCAAGCGGCAAGGAGAGATGCGCGAGCATATTTAATTTTTGGAGTAATAGAATAATTATTTGACGCACAAATAGTTTTGTTGAGAAACACTAAATATAAATAGATAGCGCGAATATTTATTATGTACAGCACAGACGCGTAACTTGAGAGTTCTAAATTTGGTGAACATTTAGTAAAATTGATAGACATATAGAATTGAAAATGTAAGCAATGGTAAAACAATACGCAGCATAGTTATTTTAGTGGTGATGTTCTCATTTTCTGATGTATAATAATTTGGGTTTTATTTAGATTTTTTGTTGCTCATTAAGTTTTCTGGTGGACATTGCAAGGGATGTACAGTTTAATTTGGTGTACATTATATTTGTTCCCGAAAACTAATATATTTTCAACAAACCACGCGTATTGATCCTATTGCACGTAAAACGTAGTAAATACCTCGCACCTTGGGCCGAAAGTTGAAGTTTACGGACCAAGATGTAAACATTTACTTTCGGCCCTCTATACGTAAATGACTGTTACCAAAGAGGTGCCTTGTTCGTTGTTTGCGACTTCTTACTTACTTCTTAATCCTGTGATTCAGGATTCTTTCAAAACATTCACTTTCGAGATTCGGTCAAATTGCATGAATTTTTTCCAACCGTGATGAATTTAACACGACTCAAGTTTTAATGTAGAATTTAAAATTACAGCCCAACCAAACGAAAGACATCGAGAACTTGTGGAAATTCCTGTAGAAATAAGCGTTGCTAGCACGGAAATAATTGATCTTACAGAAGGTAATTTTTTTTTTTTGTAATTTTTGCAGTTGTTTTAATACGAATTTAATTGTAATACAGGAGCTGAAAATAAAACCGTGTCAAATTGTAGCCAAATTGAGAAAAACTTGGCTCAATCAGCTGCAAGATATGATAGTCCGAAACAAGATTGTTTCGCAAGGTGGAACGGCTACGAGCTTACGAAGAAATTTCCAAGGGGCGAAGATTCGCAAAGAAATTCAAATTGCGGGGAAAGTGTCCGGTAAATAACTAATCTTAATTTTATCTATGTAATGCATATGTATCATGTAGGTAAGTTGGTCATTTGTTTTTTTGTTGTTAAATAATTTTAGCAAAGTTTGATTTTTGCTATACAAAACGTTTATTCAATCAAACAACTCATTACAATCAAACGGGAGATGTTGCTAGTGTGGCAGCTTCACTAGAACTAAACTAAAACCAATACGCATTGATCTTATATAGTCAATGCCACCGACTGATATTGCACACGGCACCACGGTACAATCGGTGACGGCCAAAATAACAAAAGATGCGGGAAAAAAAGATGGTGACCTTGTCTCGGCGACGGGCGGATCAATAAATAACATGCATGAATGAGAGTTTGAATTTTATTTTCAACATTTGTTGTTCACAAAAATTACTAGTTTTGGAAGGTCGCCTGTTGTTTCAACTTAGATTTCCTAAATTGAGCGCTTCCTTCTAGTCTGACGTCAAGGCACCGTCAGCGGAGATTCGTCGCGCTGGCTCTCTATTTTTCTTTTCAGGAAACCTGAACTACAGCCATTGTAGGAAAATTTATTTTAAGGAAAAAAAATACTTAAAATCATACACAGATTAACCCCCTTGCATCTTGATGTTCAATTTTGAAACACCGTTTATAATTATAATGAAGTACATTTATCTAATGCCATAAGAGGAGAAAGATCCAGAGACACATTTTATTGAATATTATTTATTAATAATGTGGAGTGTACTTCACGAAGCAATATAAAGCAAATTTTCGTCTACCAGATCAGTTTGAACCGCCTCGCCTAGACGCATTTAAACAAAAAGCAATAGAATTAAAACTATCATCGTTTCTCGCGTTGTTCTCGTATTTTTATTAGAAACAAAGTATGTCGAGTTTATTAGATTGTCGCAGTGTCTTAAGGATATTGGTATTGCTTGCCAAGTTTTTTTTATTTTATTCACCTTTGGGGGAGGTTTTTTTGTTGGAATCTACTTCATTTCAGTGCCTTAGATTTGTTTTTTGCTTTCAGGCCGAAGCAAAGATCATCTCCGAATTCACCAAATCGACGAGACTGTTCTCGAAAACTCTCGGTTGAAGAACTACACCATTGTTTCATTTGTGATAAAAGTTTCCTCACTAAACCTTCCCTGGATTTGCATTTCCAAACTCACACGTTGGATCAACGCTCTAGTCGTTGTTTGAATGTTCCAACTATTTCGATGGGAATGACGTTAGAATGTGGGAAATGCCACAGGCGATTCTACAAACAATCGCACTTACATCGCCATATGAAAAGTCACGAATTCATTGGTGATTCTCAAATTAAGTTGCATCAATGTCAGTATTGTAACAAAAATTTACCATCGAAAGTTAGTCTTACGAGACATCTTAATGCTTTACATCTGGAAAAAAAATTACATAAGTGCTCCCGTTGTAGCCGGCGGTTTTATGAAAACCATGATCTGGAGACTCATAACTGCTCACAATACTGTAAAGAATGCGATACTGTTTTTGGTTCCAAAAAGTCTTTGGATCATCACGTGGTAAACTTTCATCTAAACACTTACGAATGTGACGTTTGTAGCACATCTTTTATTCGAGAAGATCGATGGAAGTCTCATATGATGATCCATAAACCGCATTTACCGGATAGTAAATTACTTTCCGAACAAAATGAACCTTTTCAATGCAACGAATGTGATCTGAGTTTTACTCAAGACGAAGTTTTTAAAACGCATATGACGATGCACCCTAAAAGCTTCTTCTGTGGGGAATGTAGCAAGAGGTTCCATTCAAAGAGTGCACGTAACTCTCACTTTCTAGTTCATTTGCGAGGCAAAAAGGGTAGTTCTGTGAGTACTCCCATTAAACAGTATCAATGTACGAAGTGTAATATCGAGTTTAGGACAAAATCACAACTTGATCATCACGATATGCAAGTTCACGTCAAAAAATTGCTTGGTTGCACAAAATGCACTAAGACGTTCGAGAAAAAATGCCTTCTTCGTTATCACATGCGGGAGCATATCTCCAAAGAGCAGCACCGATGTTTACAGTGCACCGAGAATTTTTCTACAAAATTCCAGCTAGCACGTCATACAATTGTTCACAGTTGCGACAAACGCTACCAATGTCCAGATTGTGACAACAAATACGCACAGGTGAAGGCGTTACGTGCTCATATACTGGATCTTGTTTATTTCTGTCGGGATTGTGGGTTGCAATTCTGTAACAAATATAATTTGACGACCCATATGATGATCCATGGTAACCCCTACCAATGTCAAGCTTGTAGCCGGAGATTTCAAACGGAAACAGAATTGAAAACTCACATTTCCACTCATCCAAGCGACGTTTTAATAGTTCTTGATTGAAAATTTCTTGAAGAATTTTTTTTGTATTCCAATATAATTTATAAAAATTATTTCTACTTCACTTATTTCAACCCCGCACTAGATTAATCTATAGAACGCAGTTACATTAAAGATATGAATCAGCGAATAAATACAATTACACAATTTATTTATTTCAAGATAAACCAAAAGTTTATGTAGATAAGTGATTCGACCTGCCATACTCAAACAGTTGTAAGAGGAACGAAAATAACTGATTATAATTCCGATTAAAGTAAAGAAGTCTCCAGGCTCAGTAGGCCAGTGAATAGAGACATGATAACTAAAAAATTTAACATTAATTGTAACATTTTTTAAACTTTGCCGTGTAATGTGTAACGAATCGAAACGGAACTATGAAATTTTGCAACTCGATGAACGGTCGGCATCATTGTGAAAATTGGAAAAATTTAAATTAAGCGTTATCCGCGACGAGAAAAAATGTAACATCGTTGCAAACTCGATAGAGTTTTCATTACAATATTCAAAATGCACAGCGAAATTTGCAGGAACTTATGAATTAGGCATAATAATTAATTATCATTAATAACATTTTCCAGCAAAAATATTAACATGCTTGCAAAACTACAATCAACTTGCTAAAATCGCCTTACAAGACTCTGTAAATTTGCAACTCTATTCGGTGACGGCATGGTCCATTTTTTATAATTTACAACAAAATCAATAGTTATTTACGTAAAAACGATTCGAAAAAAACGTAAAGTGTGTAGATGTCAATTGCAAATGACTGCATTCGTAAATGTTTATTAATGATAATTAATTATTATGCCTAATTCATAAGTTTCTGCAAATTTTGCTGTGCATTTTGAATATTGTAATGAAAACTCTATCGAGTTTGCAACAATGTTATATTTTTTTCGTCGAGATATCGCTTAATTTAAATTTTTCCGATTTTCACAATGATGCCGACCTTTAATCGAGTTGCAAAATTTTATAGTTCTGTTTCGATTCGTTACACATTACACGGCAAAGTTTAAAAAATGTTAGAACTCTTAAATATTTCTTATACATAAGAAAGGCCCAAGAACAGATCGGAGAAACTACAGAGGCATTGCGGTAATACCAACTATAGATAGAATATACTCCAGAGTACTAAAGAATCTAATGGAAGAGGAAATCAAAGATAAGTAACAAGAGGAACAGACAGGCTTTCGGGCCAGACGATCAACTGTGGATAATGCTTTTACTCTTAAAATAGGTGTAAAATAGCCTTAGAAAAGAGAGTACAATGTAACACAGAAACCCACGTAACTTTAATAGATCTTGAAAAAGCTTACGATAGCGTGCCGATCTTAAGACTATGGAAAGAAGTGGAGAACTTAAAAATAAATTCAACTTTGATTCATGCTACTCAGAGATACTATCAGCAAAACTCTGCGAGAATCAAGGTGGGCAACAGAGTTACCGCCTCATTTGAAACAACAAAGGAATTGCGACAAAACTGTTGCTTATCTCCTACCCTTATTAAAATCTATTTGGATAGAGCTTTGGGTGACGTAGATAAAAAAATGCAAAAACATGGGGCTAAGAGTGGGGGATGATACACTGTTTACACTGTTCTTCGCAGAAGATCAGATCGTTATTGCTGATGATGAAGACGATCTCAGTTACATGATTAGAAAACTCAAAGGGGCCGGTCTCCAAATAAATTTATTTAAATGCGAATACCTAATAGTGGGGAACGACCAAGTAAACGACCTTATTTTAGATACTGCCAAAATAAAAAGGGTTGAGCAAAGTAAATATCTCGGTATACTTTTCAATAAGAAAGGAAACAGTGAAGACGAAATACAGGCAAGAATTAACAATAGAAGAGGAGTCACCAGAACACTGAATTCTCTTCTAAGAAATAAGAACATTAAAAAAGCCACAAAGAAACACATATACAAAAGTCTGGTTCAAAGTGTTACTCTCTATGGATCGGAAGTGTGGGACGTTACTAAAGCCAAAAAGAGTAAACTAATGGCAACGGAAATGGACTTCTTGAGAAGAAGCTGCCGACGATCGAAGCTGGAAAGGGTCAGAAATAACGATATCTGAGCGAAGATGAGGAAAGCCACGTACACGAAGAAATTGAGAAAAGGCAGTTAACTTGGTTTAGACATGTTAAGAGGATGAGTGAAGAGAGATGGCCCAGAAGGATTTCTTCAATTTAAGTAACCGGGAATTAACATCATTTATTGACTCCAAACATTTTACATTTGTTACGGATAATGGGAGCAATTTAGTGTGCGGACTAAAGTCGTTCAAAAGAATATCTTGTGCAGCTCATAACTTAAATTTAGCCTTTGAATACTTCATGAGGAATTTAGATAAACATCATAAATATACATTGTGCGTACAAAAATGTAAAGAATTAGTTGGTTATTTTAAACGGACAGGATTAAACTCAAAACTACCTATTACATTGAAACAAAGTGTACCCTCAAGATGGAACTATGTCCTTTATATTCTGGAATCAGTATTTAATTCCTTCGAGGCAGCAGGTGAACTTTTAATTGAAAAAAATGAAGAGCATCGCTTGAATGGAATTGACAAGGACACCCTTCTTGAGTTAATAAACTTATTGAAACTACTGGAAATTGCGACAAAGAAGCTTTGTACCGAAAATCTTCCAACATTAGAATTGGTGCTTCCGTGGAAGATCAAAATAGAAAAAGAATTAGAAGCAGTCGATGCCGATTCTTATGTATTAACTGAAGCAAAAGAAAAATTATTGGAAGGAATGCAACAAAAATTTGTGTATGGCGAAGTTCATCAATTTGCTACAATCTTGGATCCTAGGATGAAACAGTTTAAAAATATATACCCAAACCCAGAGGATAGAAGATTAGTCTATGAAAATATTAAAACTAAATTACGAAATTACAGTCAGCTAACATTGTCCCAAGTAACTGCATCTGATTCGCAACCAGGCACTTCCACACAGCATCATCCAATTTCCTTAGAAACGGAATTCGAAGCCGACTTACCATTATCCAAGGAATGTTCATTAAATTCTTTATTCGACGATCCCCATACAAGCATATTACCAAAACAAGATGAATTTGACAGATATCTGGAATTAAGAAATTTTGGATCCGATTTAAATATTTTAGATTTTTCGGCCAAAAATAAATAGGACTTTCCAAATTATTTGAATTCGCCAAGGATATTTTGTCCATTCCAGCAACATCTACATCAAGTGAGAGATTTTTTTCAATTTCAGGGCACACACTTCAAAAACGACGCAGTCAATTAAAACCATGGACAGTTTCAAAAATTTTGTTCTTAAACTATAATTACCTACTTCAAATAAATTACTTGTCACATGTAGGTATTAAGCACAAATAAAGTTATAATATAGTTTTGCACATATCACGTAAATTTAGACTTTAGATTTAATTAGTATTAATCGTTTTCACAATTATTTATGTTCAAAGTTTTTTAACAAGTACATATAATATCCTTAAAATTTATGAAACAGTCTGTTGTTATATTTTATACATATATTTACTTTTATCGAATAGTTAATACGAATAATTAATAACATTAGTAACATTGTTTATTTTTTTAATTTAACGACATTTATTATTCCAATTTACAATATCTGGTTCAGCCATGGCCCGGCAGCTCAGGTCGTACCTCGGACTCGGACCAAAACGCGCACCTCTAAGTTGTAGAACATCCGTTATATGTATATACCTATATGTAATAAATAAATGTAAACAATCAAATTATATTTTATTTTTATCAGCATTTGTTGACAAGATGATTGTACTGAATTATATTATCCCAAAATTTCTTCTCTTGCAGCCACTTGCTTGTGCAAAGTCGCAGGGAACCGAGTCTGGCGAATACGGTAGCAAGCAAAACTTCAATTTTCCCATTCGTAACTTAAATATTTTGACCGAGATCAAAACAGGTAAGGCATCAACTAAAAAACTTGTTATGTACAGAATTGTTTATTATATAAAATATTGGCACTAAATTAGAAACAAATATAATAGATTTACGTTATTTATCTAAACACATGGGTATTTAGGTATAACGCATTTTGTTATAATACAAAACAAACCTCATTCTTTATAACGATGAATTAAATTAATATAATGATAAGGCGTATATTATAATCTCTAACTTAAGTCTAAGTGACTATGTTCATGTCGTAAGCACAAAAGGATAGACAACATAATATATCTAGTTACATTTTAAGGTTTCTTTTACCATGGCATCCCTTTGAGCTTAGTTGGGTGATATATGAATAACATTATTAATGACACAAGTGAAAAAAAAAATGACTAACATCAATCTCAAGAAACCTAAAGATCTAAACAGGGGTCGGGTAATTCTACAAATATCACGTGACAGGTGGCAGGGCCTATGCCGGTTTTCCCCGATAAATGCGTAGTATTGACCAAATTTCTCAATAAATTAATAAAAGGACGAACACAAATCGAGGGGAAAAAAAACATTCCTAAGAAGTCAGTTCATCGTTACTTACGTGTAAGTGTCGAGCAATTAGGACTGCCTTTCAACTGTGAAAGGGTAATCGTAATCTTTCATAATTTGCTGCATTGTTTTCGCTTTAATTACAGGAAACTGGAACTGAAGAAAAAAAAATCGTAAATTTTTCTTTAGAGTCTTGGGCCGAACTTACCCTATCAGCAGTTGTCGAATTCAAAAATTTCGGATTTACTATGAAAGGTACCCCGTCTAATCCGTGTAACGTGCCGAGGGTGTGTGTTGAATTTTGATGGGGCAGTGCCGGTGGCGGTCTTGGTGCTGGTCTTGAGGGGCCCGATGGAAATCCGCCTGGTCTAAGTATTTCGTAATCGTGATCGCCCTCGTTGTTAATGGCGGGATACATTGGACTGCCTCCAGCCAAATGAGGAGGAGCGGGTCGGACTGGTCTATCGGGTGGAGATGGCGCTACGCTGATGTTCCGGCCGTTGGCATCAGGACTTGATTGTGTGTCTTGCACATTGCCCATTTTAAAGCAGATAGTAACCCCGTTTAGTTCACTGAAATGATAATAATACTAACATCGGTTCGGGAGGACTCAGGTACGGCATATGACGTAGCGAAGATAAAAGTGCAAATCCTCAACCGGGATTCGAACCCGGGTCTCCCAATTGATAGTTGGTTGGCCTGACCGCTAAACTATTGAGACAACACAATCAGCCTCGTCACGCGAACCACATTGCCACAGTATCATTAATTGTAATTCGTTTGTAATTTTAGGAAGTCCCTGAAAATTTTGAGGAATTTATGACAATACGGCTTTTTTCAAGCTGTCTAATTTCATGACATTGGCGCCTAAATGCTTCGGTTATTTATGACTTAATAGATACTTTCAAGTAGGTATAAGCTCCAGTAAAGACAACGGACTACTATAAACATATATAGTGGGTAGCCACAAAGGCACTCAGTAAACGAGAAATAAAGTTGTCAGCAAAGACGGCTGAGCACAGAAATTTAATATCAGTGTAATTCAATAGCGGTTTGATAAAAGTATCCGGAAATTTCATCGTTCGCGCATATGCTCTTTCTCGCTTAGAACGATGCTCAAAGCATGAGAGCAAGCGAGCAAAAACATCTGCGCTAACATAGGAACATTCCGCATTCTTTTAAAGATAGGTGTACTTACGTACAGTCGCTAGCAGAGATAATGTCCACCTATTAAACTCGTTTAGTTTCCATATAGAACAAACACAGACATTAAAATTCCTATTTATGACAAATATACAGGGTGGGGCAATAGTGCGTCCGACTTCGATAACTCGAGTTCTATGATAGTTATAAATTTGATTTAAAAACACAGATAAACCAGAGAAAGAAGTCTATAACCGGAAATTATTTTTGAACATACAGGGTGAGCCAAGACAATTATACAGGGGCAAGTAACATTTTTTTAAATGGAACGTGGTGTGTAAAATAAGATTTTTCAGAGCCTTTTCTTAGACTCTTTTCAATCCAATATTATTGCTGACTATTTCCAAACCACTTGGATGTAGCGATTTTTTTTGTTCGGCATCTGCAGATGCATGTTAAAAAAATCACTACAGTCACAATTATGAGTTCTAAGAAAAAATTATGTAAAGACTAATTAGGAAACATCTGTGGAATGTCTTTGATTTATTTTAATTTTTGAAAAATTATACAGGGTGGCTAAATTTAATTTTTCAATTTAGAACTTCTTGAATTTAATATTCTCCATTTTTTTAAATAAAACACCCTGTATATTTTTTAACGATATGATGTAGAAACTAAAAAAGAACATTTTTTGTATGCACACCCTTATGGCTATTTGTAACCATTTTCGAAATATCGCCAAATAATTACAAAATTCAAGAATAATCCTAAAAAATTATATTGTTTTTCAAGTAACTCGACAAAAAACTTCAAATGTTTCAAAATTGATACAAAAATGACAACTGACGGCAGGTAACTGCGATAAATGTGTATTTCTTGTTGGATAATATAAAATTCAAAAAATAATCAAGATACAAACATAAAGTGAACTTACTAAAAAAAACTTATGCTGTTTTTCTAAACAAAACATCTGGAGCACTTATTACAATTTTATCTGTCGAGTAATTTGAAAAACAATTTAATTTTTTATGATTATTCTTGAATTTTGTAATTATTGGGCGATAAATCAAAAATGGTTACAAATAGCCATAGGAGTGTACATACAAAAAATGTTCGTTTTTAGTTTCTACATCATATCGTTGAAAAAATATACAGGGTGTTCCATTTGAAAAACAGAGAAAACAAATTCAAAAAGTTCTAAATTGAAAAATTAAATCTAGCCACCCTGTATAATTTTTCAAAAGTTAAAACAATTGAAAAACATTCCACAGATGTTTCCTAACTAGTCTTTACATAATTTTTTCTTAGAATTCATAATTGTGACTGTATTGATTTTTTTAACATGCAACTGCAGATGCCATTATTTGAACAAAAAAAATTGCTACATCCAAGTGGTTTGGAAATATTAGAAATATTATATTAGAGTGAAAAGAGTCTAAAAAAAGGCTCCGAAAAATCTACTTTTACACACAACATTGCATTTAAAAAAATGTCACTAGCTCTTGTATAATTGTCTTGGCTCACCCTGTATGTTCAGAAATAATTTCCGGTTATAGACTTCTTTCTCTAGTTTATCTGTGTTTTTAAATCAAATTTCTACCTATCATAGAACTCGGGCTATCGAAGTCGGACGCACTATTGCCCCACCCTGTATAAAATAATGGAACAGATGTGTTTAGTTTTAAAAAGTGTGAGATGGACATTATCTCTGCTGTTGGCCGTACATAGAGTTTTGAGACACCCGTATAATAAAAGTATCTACTGTTATTTTGCCGGTAAAGTATAATGGCCTTGATCATATTTTACGCTGTGGTGAATAAGAAACGTATTTAAATAAATGTCATAAAAACAGAAAAACGACCTTCGATAATAGAGTACTCCTAGAACCAATGCGTGCTGCCAAATTCTATACATAAACTTTTGATCGATTTTTACTTTGCTTATTGGATGACACCCACTCAGCTGTAACGAGATACAGCACATACGTCACCCTTAAATCAACTGCGAATAAACGTGATAATAACGCGATAATTTTAGACGTTCCTTGCTTTAATCAAATTGGTAACAACCTTTGAACCAAAGAAAAATGTGAATCACCAAGCGGGGTGCGAACCTACAGCCCGTCAACCCTCTGCTCCGAATTCAGGGTGCTCTAACCACTGTGCCACGAAACTCACGTACTTTCTTTCTGTTCAACCCTGCTCTCAACTCTTTCGAGTTCCCAATCCCCAACGATTATAACAAAAGCAACGTCCAAAAGGGTCAATTAAAAATTTTAATAATAATACTTTAATTATGTAGTTTGGAAAACTTCAGTCCAACTAATTTCCTTAACATTTATGAACCCAATTAAATTTTTGTTTATTGATGTCAGCCATATCTTCATTAATTTACTATCTATAAAGCCGCGCTCGCGGTAATTAAAGTGCGTCGTTTATTTCATTTGCACACCCAGTTTTGTCTATTTGTATTTAGTTAGCATCAGCAAATATACTAAACGTTCGATGAAACCTCCAACACTTCCCACGCCCGCATTGTTAATTTTAAAATAATATTTCTTTAGGAATTTCTATGAATTTTTATGGTCGGTGACTTCATTTCCTAATTCTGTCCAAAAATACAAAATAACTCAACAACCTTGGGCTCGGCAGTTCAGATTTTATGCAGCATCATTATTTGTAATAAGGGTGGCTTACAAATAAAAAACGTAGATTCGAAAAAGCCAGGTCTAAAAACAAAAGAAACGACTTTTGATAAAAAAGGGTAAATTTCCGAACTGCCCCAAACAGAATTCGAGCAGCTTGAGATCCGGCTGGACTGTCCACCGCGCCACGAAGACAACCTACTCTCCCTTGAGTTCCTAATCTTCTGCAATAAGTAAATTTTGAAACTAGGGCGGCGTTGGAAACAAACATGCTGAACTAAAATCAATTGTTTATTGTAGAATTCTTCTTAATTTCTAAGCCATCTTCGATTGTAAATATTCTTGTTCGAGTGCTACGTAACAAAGTGTCTTAAAAAGAATTTTTTAGTAGAAGGAAACATTTCGAGAAATTGATGTACGAATTAATTGTACTTGTTATAGAAATTCCGGTCCAAAAGACCGAGTCTCGCTTGTTTACTCACCCAGCGAGCTGAAATCCTTCGGGGGCCTTCTTCAACCGGCTGCAAACGATAATGTCGGTGATGGCAACTTTGGTGTCCTTGAGATTCACTAGATGGTAGCACAACTGTTTCTTTTTCCAGGCTTTCTGGACGCTATCGACTGTCCGATTCAGCAAACTGAAGCCTTTCGGCGGATTGAATTTGTCGGTTAAGATAAAAATTTCTTTCAGCACAAAATTCGGCAAACCTACGAGCCAACAATTAGACGAGTATCGAGGTGATTTGGTTTCGTACCTTCGGTTTTCGATAAGCACAGATATCTTGCTGCACTGCTCTTAAAAATCGAGCTCTCCCTCAGATCGGCATCTTGGTCCTGGTCGTAGGTTCGGCTGATCGGGTAGAAGCCTCTGGGGCACTTTTCCAGGTTCTCGACGATCTGAATGTCAGATTTAGAGGTTAGGGTCGGGGTAATGAGGAAATTTAATAACTTAAACTTACTTGTATTGCGGTGATTGGTCTCTCGTCAGGCAAGGAATCTAACAACAGTTTATGTTGGAACGACGACTGTAGCATTGTAATTTGTAATAATCAGTATTGGATATCACTAAAAAGGACAACAGTCAGTGGAGGAGATAAGTCAAAACAGTGCAAATGCAGACGTCGGTACCTTCCATGATACGAGAACCGTCGTAAATTAATATTTGTGCAAACTATTAATAAGCATTACTCAGTTAACGTACGTGACGCAATTTTATAAGAAATCTCTTTGTGAATCTATTGTGTTGGACAGCACCTACCTTCACTCAGATTTTTGACCTTGCGAGTCTGGTAATCTATTCAATTCTTGGACATTATGCTGGAAACTCAATTATATACTGTAGAAATTTATTTACCGCTATGGCAAGACCTATTAACGCTTTTATCTCTTATCTTATGCACCAAACACTCGAAAATTAAATGAGTGACTTGGATGGAATTACTCATTTAATCATTTGAACCAATCGTGGTCTCTGCGTCTGCAGCTTAATTGAACACTTTAACGGTTCAACTGCATTCATACATCCCCAGTGCTTCGAGAAACCGTGTCCGGTTGAGATAATTATAAACAGTGATGCTTTTATTAATTTATTTCGATCAGCAAAACAAGCAATAATAGAAACCAAGCTCGGACAACAGGGATTTCTGTTGCACCGATGGCAACACTGATTCGACAATCCTCAGGGATTTATTCAAAATCAAAATTTGAAATAATTTTTTTCTTTTTAGATTCTGCTAATTGGACAGCTGTTTTAATTGCAATTGAACTTTTACTTAGAAAATTAACTTAAAACTGTTTTGTTCAGAACCAGAACTGAGTTTGGCGCTCTTGTCAGTTATGTGGGAAAAGTACAGAAACTTCTTTTTTCTTGTTTTCGAAACTTTAACTTTAAAAGTGAAATAGCCAGTCAATTACTTGAATTACAGATAAACAAGAAAAGATCAATTGTCTAATGGAGAAATCGTATCAAGCTCAAGAACTTAATAATCATGGTACTTAATCAAGTACTTGATTAATAGATATGTTTCGACATAATTTATGTGAGTATATTTTAAAATTACTATTCAATAGATAAAAACAGTATATATACAGGGTGATTCACGTAGCCCGTCCATTAGAAGTTTTTCAACTTCCAGTTGGATTAGAAATTTGAAACTTGGAAGGCAGTCATTATCAGTCATGTTCATTCTATCTAAAATATTTTGAGCTCTCTAGCTATACAGGGTGTGCGAAAAGTCGGTATCAACTTTCTTATTTTAAATGGAAACGTAGCATTTTTTCTACATGGTCTAATTGGTCTTCCAATTCAGAGTTTTTATAACATTTGTTATGTAAACTTATTTGACAATTTTTGACATGTTAATTTATGTGAAAAAAAAGGTCGATGTGGTAGCTTACGAAAAAATTTGTATCTGGCAGACGGTTCAGAATTTATGAAAGCTAATTTGTAAAGTGCTTAGTTTAAAGTCCAGACTAACTTCTGATGTCTTAATGGTGGTTCCATCTTGTACCATATGGGCGCAGACAATTTTCAAATATCGCAACCAAAAATGGTCAAGAAGTCATTTTTTTCAAATGGCACCTACAGATTTTTTTTACACCACTCGATAGAAAATTGTATTTTGGGATGAGTTACTTAAGCATTCCCTATACCTAACTTTATCCCCTATCAAATTAAAAATTAAAATCCAGAAATTTCATCAATTTTGCACAAGATTTTTTGGTTTTTCAAGTATGCCATAGAAACAAAAGACAATTGCAACAATTTAATTATAAAATGAATATCTTACTAATTTTATAAAACAACAACAACAAAAACTATCAAGAACCATCTTAACAAAATTCTAATGTAAATGTTCAATGTGAGCATCATTTTGATTACTACATTCTATCATTTTATATCATTGTGTAGCTCTTCTTATTTCGTTGGTGTCAAGACTGTTAAATGCTCTTATTATTCTTCCGCTTAATTCCTTTATGTTGCAAAGTGGTGAAGTATAAACTAAATCTTTTATTCGACCCCAAACATAAAAGTCTAATGAGGTAAGATCTGGAGATAATAAGAGCATTCGACAGTCTTGGTCCCAACGAAATTAAAAGAAGTACACAATCTGTTGAAAATGGATTAATAGAATGTATGTAGTAATCAAAATGGTGCTCACATTGAACACCTACATTAGAATTTTGTTAAGATGGTTCTTGGTAGTTTTTGTTGTTGTTTTTTTTATAAAATTAGTAACATATTCATTTCATAATTAAAATGTTGCAATTGTCTTTTGTTTCCATGGCATACTTGAAAAACTAAAAAAATCTCTTGGCAGGATTGATGGAATTTCTGGATTTTAATTTTTAATTTGATAGGGGATGAAGTTAGGTATAGGGAATGCTTAAGTTACTCATCCCAAAATACAATTTTCTATCGAATGACTTTTTGACCATTTTTGGGTGCGATATTTGAAAATTGTCTGCGCCCATACGGTACAAAATGGAACTACCATTAAGATATTAGAAGTTAGTCTGGACTTTGAACTAAGCATATAAATTAGCTTTCATAAATTCTGAACCGTCTGCCAGATACGAATTTTTTCGTAAGCTACCACATCGACCATTTTTTTCACATAAATTAACATAATGTCAAAAATTGTCAAATAAGTTTACATAACAAATGTTATAAAAACTCAGAATTGGAAGACCAATTAGACCATGTAGAAAAAATGGTACGTTTCCATTTAAAATAAGAAAGTTGATACCGACTTTTTGCACACCCTGTATAGCTAGAGAGCTCAAAATATTTTAGATAGAATGAGCATGACTGATAATGACTGCCTTCCAAGTTTTAAATTTTTAATCCAACTGGAAGTTGAAAAACTTCTAATGGACGGGCTACGTGAATCACCCTGTATATACCGGGTGGACCATCACTTGTGGTCGAATTTTTCCCGCCCAAACCATAAAAAATTTGAATTTGAGCTTCCGAGGATATGATCGAATCATTAAGATCTATTTTTCAAAAAAATTTGAATTTTTTTGGCCCACCCCGTACGCGTTGTACGCATTCAAAATTGTAAAAAAGTTGACAATAAAGTTGCAACTTTTTTTATACC
Source organism: Schizotus pectinicornis (assembly GCA_951805265.1). NCBI lineage: Eukaryota > Metazoa > Arthropoda > Insecta > Coleoptera > Pyrochroidae > Schizotus > Schizotus pectinicornis. The sequence goes on along the minus strand of OX638202.1, from coordinate 3,030,060 downwards.
GTTGTACGCAGAAATTTTTTCAGATTACGGCGGTCTCTTCAGAATTTCGAAATTTTGATTTCTGGGACCGTAGTATTTCGTTGAAAATTATCTGAGGCAAGGGAGGTATTCCATGAATCAACTTGGCTGTTACATTTTTACGAAATACTACGGCCCCAGAAATCAAAATTTAGAAATTCTGAAGAGACCGCCGTAATCTGAAAAATTTTTTGCGTACAACGGTATAAAAAAAGTTGCAACTTTATTGTCAACTTTTTTACAATTTTGAATGAATCACCGTGTAGACAAGCACGGGGTGGGCCAAAAAACTTCAAAATTTTTTGAAAAGTAGGTTTTAATGGTTCGATCATATCCTCGGAAGCTCAAATTCAAATCTTTTATCGTTTGGGTCTACTTCCGGTTGATATTTTAATCACCGGATTCACCGATTGTTTGTAGTTGTTAATTAATAATAATAAATAATGTTATTATTGTATGCAAACTATTATAATGTGTTAGTAAAATTTGGGTGTTAAAATTAAACATTATACCTACCCGTAACAACCTGCAACTTTACAGTTTTAATTAATCCCGTTGAAAAGTTTCTACATATCATTATCCTATTCAAGTCCTTCATATCTTTAATTGATTCGAGCCCGTTGTTGCAATAATATTTTTCAAAAACTAAATTAAAAATGAATACTTATTCAATTAAACGGAAATATTTTACTTCAATTTTAACATTGCAGAACGAGATTATGGTGATTAATAAATTGCATATGAAATAATAATTTAAGAAAAGGAATTTAACTCTTCTTCACATCCATAATTGATTCGTGCCCGTTGTTGCAATAGTTCAAAAAACAAAAGTAGCTAATAGAAAAATAGAATTCGGTGTCATTTCTACGACAATGTAAAAATTTCCTGGAAATTTTTGCACTTAGCATGAAATTAATAAGTGGAAATTATTTCAGCCAATCAAAATCATTTATTTATTAATAATGACATCATAATGACATAATGGACCAATGTCTGTGTCGTTGCGATTTTCTTACCGAATATGCCCTCGTGCTTTGATTAATATCCGTAAATTTTATTCTCATGCATTTCCAAAACGTAATTAATACGTTTTGGAAATGCCTTCGAAAAAATTTCCGGAAATAATCAATGCACTAGGAATATTATAAGTGAAAATATTTTACTGGAATTGCTTCAGAAAGTTGTCTATTTTAATATTCTAGAAAGAGGCTTGTAATTATATCAGAAACACAAATTAAGGTCATAATTATTACTAAATTGCATATGAAATAATAAATATAAAATAAAAAAAGACGAGGAGATAAGGGAATCGAACCCCTGATTCCAACTCTCTCGAATGGTGACAATTAGCGTCACTAACCAAGCGAACACAAATTCTCGTCATGGGGGATGTGCTTGACGCTGTTTTGAATTTGAAACTGAAATGTGCCGCTCTATTTTGACCAATCCTAGTTCACCTGTGCGGTTCTCAAACAAACTCTACCGCGTGGTTGCGCCTGGTTGCAAGTGTAACGTAAGTTGGAATGAATTTCACTTTACCCTGGGCTTCTCCTATGCCGGCACTGTACAACGGTAAAAAAAAAGTTGCAACTTTATTGTCAACTTTTTTACAATTTTGAATGAATCACTGTGTAGACGCGTACGGGGTGGGCCAAAAAAATTTAATATTTTTTAGCTCTCCTAATAGAGATTATGTTCCCCAAATACAAGTGTTTGGGATATGTGAGCTCCCCCTAACTTAGGATGTCGGAAAACAGATCTTACCTACGTTACAATAATCATCCCTCGTGCTACCTACTCTGAGCTGTTACAATATTACAATAAATTCACGTTCAATACTGGCTGATGCATAGACAATAATTTGACACGAATCGGTACAGAAAGCAAATTGCAGCGCAATTTAAAATATACAGAAAAATAGTCATTTCGCCGAATTCGAGCACAGTACCTGGTTGTGGTTGCTCAGATATTTGTGATATGTTTAGAACCGCTGGCCGTCTTTGTCGTTTAGCGATGTGGTTGGCCTTGGTCCGGCTAGTTGAAGTAGGGCTCGCCAGGTGTCGCGCCGCGCTGTGTAGGTGGTCGTTGTTGATGTCGGCAATTTGGAGTACGGCTGTTTGCACCCTCGTGGAGTTTTAGGGTTTACTTTTAGGAATTACACTCTTACTGAAGTTAACCCGGCACAAATGGCGGTAAACGATAAGAGTTTTCCGCACTCCCGATCCGCCCCGGTAAGTTTTGACGATTTGGCTCAAAACTGACCGCTTCTGGGTTTTAGCGAAAAACACGATGGAAACACGAATAGGACAATTCTAGAACTTCTGGCTTTACTTTGGCACTAGTAAGCAATACTCAAAGATTCGTAAAACGCGGCTTTGCCGTTCGACAGGTTTCGAAGGGTTTCGGGCAGCGATTCAGCTTTCGGATCTTGACTATCCTCGCGGGATTTTTGGTCTACTGTTATATAGGCCTTCCCTCTTCTGACGCGTTGTCGGTGGCCTCCCTATGTCTGCTTTCACGATTTGCTGATGTCATTCCTGTCTGGTACCTTTGGTGAGTGTCTGGGGTAGTTTTTGTACAAAATGGTTAATCGAAACTTCTTCATAGTTTGACAACTTGGGCAGTTTGAGCTCCTGCATCAACTGGTGGTAAAACTTCCCTAATCGTGCTACCCCTCGTCTGGGAAACGGTGTTTTACTGTGATTTCGCAATGTCGCAATTTTGGAAAGTAAGTTTTAAGGTATTTACAACCGTGGGGTGGGTTGGCGATCACCGACACCGAATCGTCGATGCGGTACCAAACCTTCAGCCGTAAACCGTGCAAGGAGTGTTATCTGCTTTACATCGTCAACCAGACTCCCCCCTGTGCATTAATTCTTTGGCCGGGAGTACATTATCCACCAAAAATGTCGTTAAAGAGGTGCGATCCCAACATCAAGTATCAATAGTAGTACTTAATATTGGGATCGCACCTCCCTAACGACATTTTTCATCATTGATCCAGGACGACCATTTCCTTGCAGCCAAATCGTTATCTCTCAAAGTATTTTGCTTAATTGTCAAAATTCGTTATTAATTTTGATGTTCTAGGATGCTGATGCTACTAATTTACACAATAAAAGACCACCACTTCATTGCTTGACATTACCTTTTGGTTTGTTGTTGGTCAGTTACATTTTTCAAGTGGATCTGTCTAAGAAAGTTTCGCTAATTGTCTTTACTGCTTTTGCTAGTCATCATTGTTTTTTGCCATCTGTAATATGCTTTTTACAAATGTTTACAACTTTTAAAGAAAGTTCTAGTTATGTAGGTAGGAAATCTGTGATATAATCTAGTCGCGTATCTAAAGTATATCTACATGTAATCTTAAAATATAAAAGTTTATTTTTAATTCTAGACGTAGTTTATTTATTATGTTTGATTTATACTTTGTGAAGCTGAGGGAGGATTTTTAAAAGTACCAATTGACAAACAGCAAAAAATATGTTACATGACTTTTAGTCTTATTTAAAAGCTTTTATTAATATAATTCCATAATCTTTGGAACAAAAATTTTGCTTTTGGAACACTTAACGTAACAGCTTTTTATTTCCACGACAAAATTTTGGAGCCAATTTTATAAATTTTTTTTATAAAGTCCCAGATCATAGGTTGCTTTACAAGATTCCAAAGTATCATCTCATAATATGATAATACCTATCGTATGGTAGGTAGAAACCTATAAAATGTGTATTCCCAGTATTTCTGGAAATTTTTCTGATATGAGCACGATTATAAACCATAATAATTATTTTAAAATTGGCGCCATTCTTGAACTGCTTTCATTTTACTCAAATGTTATTGGTCCATTTCTTTTTTTATTTACGCTTCTCGCCGCTGCCGCGCCATGCGCCACTTAATTCAGCGTTGCCAACTTTAGGGAAATTTGGGACGGTTTAGCGAAACTATTGTTGTTTGTGTTTGTCTCACAAACCTCAGTATACAATAACAGTTGTGTATTATATTTATATTATATTATAGTTGGTATCACTGCACTGTTAAGTTACAGGTTTGTAAAATTACGTTCATCGACATCTATGTCATCGACCCTGTATTCATCACTAACAATTTGCAATACTAAAGTTTATTAGATTTCTTTGGAATAAAATGGAAGCGCATGTTGCTCTACATGTTGAGGGTTTGGTTAATAGTCCCGATACTGCAACATCGAATTTGAGGTAATTATAATTGATCAATTTTTTAGGTTAGTTTTGATGTTTTTTTTCCAGGTTGGGTTCTTGCGAAGTTTGTGCCTCTAATAACGCCAAATACACATGTCCACAATGTGAAATTCACACATGTTCGTTGAGGTGCAACAAGGTACATAAAATCGAAATGGCCAAAGGAATCGAACGAAGTTTATCCCCCTTAACCAATTTTCAAATTTTGACTTATCCAGTGATTATAAGCTATTGAAAGAAGTTACCCGAGTCGTCGAAAGACTCGAAAGTTCGAAAAAACGCAAGCTCCACATTAGAAATAAATTTGCTAAAGTAAGAAGAACTTGTAATATTTCTAATTAAAACTATTACATTCGGTTCATTTGCAGCAACTTCAAAGGTTGCAGATAGAAGCAACGACGCGAAAATAATGCTAAAATTCCTACCTCAGCATTTTGAAAAAAGGAAAAATAATTTCCTCCGATTTGTCCCAGGGACAAATGAACTACTATGGCACATAAAATGGGTGTTTGTAAACGCCGAAAATTTCACATGGTGTCAAGAACAAGTGCCGGAAAGCACTAGACTTGGTGCTATTTTACATAAGTATTTAGGTCAAGTAGACAAGGAGCTGCAAACAAAATTGGAGTACTACCAATCGGTCAATTTAACGGGCATTAAATTATTATTAAAAGCGGAGCAAAAACCTGGACACAAATTTTACGAACTAGAAATGACAGATACTTTAGCGGAGTGTTTAAGGAATAGAACCATAATAGAGTACCCAACAATTTACGTTGTATTAAGGGACCACACAACTTCACTTGATATAATTGCCTCAGGTTTGTTTAGTTAGCGTCATGTCAGACTTCTACTATTTTTAATTTTTTTGTAGATGGAGAATGTGAAACAAAAGGGGCAAAAACAGCTCAGTCAGGGAATGCTGTTGTCAACAAACTTATTAAAAACTACGAAAAGCAAGACTCCGTACAAAACCACCTGAAGAATTATTTTATTGAATATGAATGTTCTGATGATGATGTTTAAGAAATTTAATAGAACGTGAATAAGAATAAAACCATGTTTTATTGTTGTAAATAACTTTTAGCACATGTACATAGATTCATTTTTAAATAATTATAAAACACTATCACCAAACTATTAATGTTGTAAAATAGTTGTGATCAACAAACCAAAGATGCATAAGAGACTCAGTCAAGGATGCCCGAATTTTTATAACTCCATAATTATTTACAAAACCCAGAAGTAAAGAAAAAATACGAAAACAACAATTAAACCTGAAATCGCTTTGACATACATCGACTTGGTGTTCAAATAAGTAGCATCTTTTTTGTATTTTTGCGTAAGCATGGAAAGATTTTGCGTTTTTGTGTCCAATTCTAAAAAAATTCATCACTGACCGGTACCACAAATAACGAAATAATTACCTGACAAAACAGTTCCTCTTTGTAGGACATCATCGATGTTTTGGACCATAATTTTCTGAACATCCTGCAGTTGGTTGTTGATGGTGTTCAAATTTCGCCTCGATCTCGAATCCGTAAAGATTTTTTTCGCTTTCTGAATATACGTGTCGAATTCAATAAAAGTGTAGGGTCTCGTCACTGTATTGACACGTTTGCCGTGTTGTGCATGGAACTCTTGAGCGATATCTTCCAAATACGAGTAGGCTAATCTTTTGGAGTAATTCTTTTCGCATAGAACTAAGTAGCACACGTCGTACTCAATTAAATAACTGCAAAAAGTCGGTTTGTTTGCTATTTCTCGAGAGAACTGACAGCTTACTGGAATAAATATGGACCGGTTTCGATGGTGCATCTAGGGGGCGATTGGGGTCCTAATTTGCGGAATAACATTTTTGCTTGGTTCTGATAGTCCAAGATGCTGCGGCCAGCCTAAAATAATTGAGGAATTTTAAATGTTTCGCTGTGGAGCTCGAAGGTAACCTGTTCGTCTTCTTGCATTGTCGCAGCTAACGGCAAACCGTCAGCCACTCGAGCTATCATTGTCATTAACACCATTTTTCTATTTGTACGATTTGGTAGTTTTTAACAATGCGCGGCTCTTATTGAACAGACTTTTTGGCTGATTTAGGTTATTCTGTATTCACTTTTATTTACACGTCATGACAGACACAGATGACACACGTCACAAGTTACAGGACAGAGCAGATTTCTTAATTACCGACTGCTACTTGTGCCGACCTCTAGCCGTCAAAAATTACAATTAAAGAATTTTAAGAAGTTGTAGCAGGTTCTTGATAGGTGGGGCTAAAATCCTCTAATGTATGTAGATATACAGGGCGAATCAGCTCACATCTCAACTACATCGACCTCCTCGACCACTACAAATTATGTATATTACTAAATCGTTTAAGGCAATTGAAGAAAGTTTGAGATACAATTTTCCTTTTCCGTACAAATATCAATAACGTAGGTACTTAACTGTTGATTGATAAAACAGTTAATATAGAGATGTTACAATAATAAACTTAGGAACTAGGTAATCAAGAGTTAAGTAAATAGTAGCTCTACTTTATTCCATTACAAAAAATTTGTAAAAAAAGCTTTTTCGTAATAACTCAATTCTGTTAAGATAATTAAGGTTTTTAATGACGATTTAACTCTTTTAAAGGGAAAAGCTTCTAACTATTTATAACTCGTTGAAAAAAGCTGAATTCTATCGTTAGATAATCACTGAGCTTCATGTTGTTAACAGGGTCTGTTTGCCGTTGCAAAATATTTCTTTCCCACAAAGAGAATTTCAAATTACCTGCATTAAAAAACGTTAAAGGTGTTTATTTTTTCGTGCAAGCGCACGGGACGCATTTCACAGCGACATGATTTAAAGTTAATTTGAATTTTTTTCCGGTTCAACGAAATGTGATTACTTTTTGAAGGGAAGTCTTTGATTTTAAATTATGTATCGTCACTGACAGTCACCAGATGTTTCTTTCAACATCTAAATTCGCTTATTTATAACATAATTCGTTTCTTTTTGCAATATAAAAAAAGCTGTCAAGAGATCTATTTAACTTTGATGCATCGGATCAGTGAAGAGTAATACCTATAATGAGGGAGGTGGAAAAATAAACGAAAAAACAAACGGACAACAAATTCTACTCAAACCAAGTTGTTGAATTAACACCACCACTTAAAAATTTACAGCTACTTACTTCAAATAATGGGTTGTTACGCAGATAACCACCGAAGAATCCGAAGATTCTTTTTGACTGTAAGGGAAGCTGAAAACTATTAACGTTCTACGAAAGCTGGAAGGCATTATGGATTATCTCGTGTTGTTGAGCTGGTGTCTGGCCTATATGGAAATTTTCAACCTGCTGCGCATCCCCACCTCATCAAATCCAGAAACTGTAATACATCTTTTGCAGATTATGGCCACACTTGAAGCATTTTAGTTAATACAGATTTCAAGGGCTCGTTACTTTATTGGGTATTTTAAGCATCATTTATATTTAATGTTAATGCGTTCATTAACAAAAGGTTTTCAATAGAAGTTTCAACAGTTTTTGATATCCCAAGTTCAAGATATATGGTAAAGATTACTGTGAGACTGTGGCATTGATGGTATCTGCTCTGGCAGCACAAAAGGTGCGTTTCAAGACTGGGAATCGAACCTAGGTCTCCCAATCGTTACGTAGAGCTAACTCTCAAGATTACAAAAATGTGATAATGCTCCACAAACTTTCTATAATATTAATCTTATAAGATAGAAGCTTATAGGAAAATTTAGAAACAATTTTAACATTTTTAGAATTTACTGTACTTATAAATATACTTTTTTTTCTTTGTTCTTTCTCTTCAGATGACATTGTTGATTCCAGATCTCGATTAAAATTTTCCAGGATTTTATACAGGATTTCAGCACTCTTCTAGATAACAAAAAGTTTATGTTATCAAAATTATTTCTTTCGGTTTCTTTGCCATAGGAAGGTACTCAATAGTCTGCACACAATTAGTTCATCTCACACACATCGCATCACCTACGGATCGGTGAGAGTTAATCTTTATGCTGCAGGCGATTTTCTCTCTGTAATGAGTTCCAAGTTATGATCGGGTGACAAGCGGCTGATTGATGAACGAACCTGTAATTACACTCAGATTATTAACTATTAATGTCCAATAACCCTTGCCATAATGGCGCAGACGGAATCCTTCGACCGTTCAACCCTCCACTACACTCAAACCCACACATTTTCCGTTAAAGATTCGCACAAAACTCTTTCTGATAGACCTGAAACTAATCTTCTTCAGTGTCTTATTTAGAGATGCACAGCACAGTATGCAATGTAAAAATACCTAAACAAATTAGAATTTGAAATACTATACTATACTACTATTACTATACTATATTATTTGAATTTTAAAAAAAAGCTGTTAAGAATTATTACCAACACCTTTCTCCTAAGATGCACTCATGAAGGCATGAAGGCATGCTGCAAATGTGCGGTGCTGCGGTCCGCCTCCAAAGAAATTGAGACATCAATAACATGAATTGGACACATGAGTAATTGATGAAATTTATCATACAGTCACAAAAGGTTAAAAATATGAATGCACATAACGCTTCTTTGGTAGCGGAACATTAAAACACAAACGATGATTTGACGGCTTCTCACCTCAACAGTGGAGTAATATAAATGTTGGGACGGTGCTCGTTATGTTAGGTGAATTACCTCTCTGCTAATATGCACAATATTGCTGTGAAAAAGACGTTCCTTTGAAACACCAATTTAAAAAAGTACGAAAACAAATTAAAATGGAAGTTGGGAAGGTCCAAATTCCAATATAATAAAAATAATAATAATAAGTTTATTTAACCAGTAGGCTTTTGCCCAATTACAGGTCAAATCTAACTAAGAACCACATTATTGTCTTTAGGTGATGTAAAGTACCTCGTCTCTACTCTAATTTTTAGTATCACGCTTTCTTTTCGTTCTTTCTCTATTATATTATTTACTACTCGAATCTGCATATCTCTATATACTATTTGCCTAGACTCTTCTTTATTCTATAAATGGCTTATAAAACTCCATCAATTCGTCTCACTTCTTACCATGCTTCTTATAACTTTTTTCTTTCTTTTTATATCTTTGATAACGTCTTGGAGTCTGCGGACTCAACATGTAAAACAGAACACTAATCGATTCACAGTGAGCGAGTTAGGTCATTTTTCGAATGTAGTTTCCATAATAGAACTTTTATTTTGATCCAGTTGTTTTAATTTTATTTAATTCGCTTATCGACTTTAATAACTGAAAAGAATGCAGAGAAGAATAATAACTCTTCGTTCCTTAATTCATTTCTCCTCTTACCGTTCCATTCTTTCTTATCATTTGTTCTATTTGCTTCTTATTAAATGAAATGATACATATACTTTTTCTCAATTAATTCCATTTTCCTCTTCATCGTGCTTTTCACTTCCACCTCTTTTAGTTTTGGCAACGCACTAACAAAAGATTGACCAAGAGTTGACTCCATGATTAATAGTTATCTAAACAAAGAAAAAGATTGCGGAGTAAGAGTAGAACTTAAACGAGAAGGAAGCTTAGAAATAAATAAAAGGGTTGCAACCATATTGTGAAGATAATTATTAATGGCTGGTTGGAAATTTTTGTTTCTGCTTGAGGGGGTAGTTGATTAGAATAAATTCTAGTAATGTTGCTGTTATTTATTATATTTAGGTGATGTCAAGTCCTATATCGTATCTCTTTTAATTTTTACTTTCACGCTTTCTTCCCGTTCTTTCTCCATCATATTATTTACTACTAATGTCTACGTTTTCTCATTGATTCCTACATACTATTTGCTATCCTCTTTTTTATTCTCCAAGTGGCTTATAAAACTTCATCAATTTGCCCAACTTTTGACCATCCTTTTTGTAACTTTTTTTTCCTTTTTAGATCTTTCATAAATTCACTTCAATAACTGAAGAGAATGCAGAGAAGAATAATTACTCTTTGTTCTGAATTCATCTCTCCTCTTGCCGTTCCATTCTTTTTTATCATTTGTTCCATTTGCTTCTCACGAAATGAAATGATCCATCTCCATTTCCTCAATTAATTCCATTTTCTTCTTCATTGTGGTCTTCCACATCTTTTAATTTTGGCTTATAAAACTTCATCAATTTGCCCAACCTTTTACCATCCTTCTTATAACTTTTCTTTTCCTTCTTAGATCCTTCATAACTTGACTTTAATAACTGAAGAAAATGCAGAAAACAATGACGACTCTTTGTTCTGAATTCATCTCTCCTCTTGCCGTTCCATTCTTTCTTATCATTTGTTATATTTGCTTCTCATGAAATAAAATGATTCAACTCCATTACCTCAATTAATTCCATTTTCTTCTTCATCGTGGTCTTCCCCATCTTTTAGTTTTGGCAACGCATTAACACAGAAGAATAATGACTCTTCGTTCTTAATTCATCTCTCCTCTTGCCGTTCCATTCTTTCTTATCATTTGTTATATTTGCTTCTCATGAAATAAAATAATTTTTCTTCTTTTTTCTCAATTAATTTCAGTTTCTTCTTCATCGTGGTCTTCCGCACCTTTTAGTTTTGGCAACGCACTAACAAAGAAGAATAATGATTCTTTGTTTTGAATTCATTTCTCCTCTTGCCGTTCCATTCTTTCTTATCATTTGTTCCATTTGCTTCTCATGAAATGAAATGATCCAACTCCATTTCCTCAATTAATTTTATCTTCTTCTTCATCGTGGTCTTCCACATCTTTTAGTTTTGGCTTATAGAACTTCATCAATTTGCCCAACTTTTTACCATTCTTCCTGTAACTTTTTTTTTCTTCTTAGATCTTTTATAACTTGACTTTAATAACTGAAGAGAATGCAGAGAAGAATAATGACTCTTTGTTCTGAATTCATCTCTCCTCTTGCCGTTCCATTCTTTCTTATCATTTGTTCCATTTGTTTCTCATTAAATGAAATGACCCATCTTCTTTTTCTCAATTAATTCCATTTTTCTCTTCATCGTGCTCTTCTCTTCCAAACCTTTTAGTTTTGGCAACGTACTAACGAAAGATTGACCAAGAGTACATAAAATGGTTGTCTAAACAAAAAAAAATCTTGTGGAGTAAGAGTGGAACATGAACAAAAAGGAAGCTGAAAAATAAATAAGGGGGTTGCAACATTATAAGGAAAATTATTAATGGTTGGTTGGAAATTGCTGTTTCTGCTTGCGAGGGTTGTTGATTAGATTAAATTCTGGTAATGTTGCTGTTATTTATTATATTTAGGTGATGTCAAGTCTTATATTGTATCTCTTCTAATTTTTACTTTCACGATTTCTTCTTGTTATTTCTCCATCATATTATTTACTACTGTCTACGTTTTTTTATTGATCCCTACATACTATTTGCTATCCTCTTCTTTATTCTCCAAGTGGCTTATAAAACTTCATTAATTTGCCCAACTTTTTACCATCCTTCTTGTAACTTTTTTTTCCTTTTTAGATCTTTCATAAATTGACTTCAATAACTGAAGAGAGTGTAGAGAAGAATAATAACTCTTTGTTCTGAATTCATCTCTCCTCTTGCCGTTCCATTCTTTCTTATCATTTGTTATATTTGCTTCTCATGAAATGAAATGATCCAACTCCATTTCCTCAATTAATTCTATTTTCTTCTTCATCGTGGTCTTCCACATCTTTTAGTTTTGGCTTATAAAACTTCATCAATTTGCCCAACTTTTACCATCCTTCTTGTAACTTTTTTTCTCATTCTTAGATCTTTTATAACTTGACTTTAATAACTGAAGAGAATGTAGAGAAGAATAATAACTATTTGTTTTGAATTTATCTCTCCTCTTTTTCATTTGTTCTATTTGTTTCTCTTCTTTTTCTCAATTAATTCTATTTTCCTCTTCATAGTCTTCGCTTCCAAACCTTTTAGTTTGGCAACATACTAACAAAACACATAAAATGGTTGTCTAAACGAAGAAAAAAGATTGTGGAGTAAGAGTGGAACATAAACAAAAAGGAAGCTCAGAAATAAATAAGAGGGTTGCAACCCTATTATGAGGGAAATTATTAATGGTTGGTTGGAAATTTCTGTTTCTGCTTGAGAGGGTGGTTGATTAGAATAAATTCTGGTAATGTTGCTGTTATTTCTTTTGCCTCCAATGGGTAGAGTCGCACCGTCGAGGGTGCAGATTGCGGCGTTGAAATCCTATATAGAAAATAATGCCCCTCTTGATTCGGTGGCAATTTATTTTCGCTTTCGCTTTCGATTTCCTCGCCGGCTGCACATCTCGAGCACGCATCTAATGAATGACGTAATGAAGAGGATTATTTGAAGCTAATGGATGAGTACATTAACGCGGTTATCCGGCTACAAAGGCGGGCGTAAGCGCCCTTGTCGCACAGGGTAGGATCGAGGGGGAGGTCTTGTTTTCGTCGTAGACATGTTACCGCTTTGATGTGATATTTCGGTTAGTTAGATCGCATCTTAGACCGCCCGGCGTGTGTGTGCCTCCTAATAATGCGATTACCCTTGCCATATAGCCCGACATTCTAATAGGGTAAGCACAGCGCCCCAAATTAAGTTACGCCTAACCGAGAGACAATACCTCCGCATTTATATAAGCAAAATCAAAGTGGATGGGCCTTTATTTCGTTATTGGTGGTATATACGGTGTTCGGTTACCAACTAAGAGGATCGCTTCAGTTGCTCCAACTAGATGATAATCTAATAACGATGAAACTGATTATTTTACTCGCTAGTTTCATTATTAGATTAAGCACAGTAATTTTTAGAATATTGCTGTATTAATGCCGCATTTACAAGCAATTTCAAAAATTGCAGATAGGTACCTCTATGACGTCACAACTGCAACTCAATTTTTTTTTTTATAAAAACCAATCAACCTCTACTTCAAGATAATGAAAAAAAACTTATTTTTCATTTTAATACGCTTTAAAGACTCACTACTCATCTGAAAACTTACGAGGGTTGGTTCAAAACCTTGAAGACTTCTGATAACGAAGATTAGAATTACTTTTGTTTTTTAGCAATCTTACCTAAATTCCATTTTGCCACAAGGGTTGTTATTTAATTTAAACATTAAAACTTCTGGTGGATCCAAACCCTGAAAGTCTGTTAACAAAAAAATTGTTAATTTTTCAACAAATTTTCCAACATTATAATCGTTTGGTCTAAAAAGTCATCCGTTAAAAATTATAGATGACGTCACCATACCAATGGAAATGGTTAAAAAATTGCTTAAAAAGAATGTCTTCTAAAAGAATCAAAGTGACTTGTGAGAGGTAGGAGCATTTTTGAAAAAGTTGATAAAGTTGGATAAAACCAAAAGACTTTTCTTGTAACTTTCCAGCAGTCCACCTAACAATGAAACGGAGCGATACTCGTCCTCATGGAGGGTTATTGTGGATGATCCAAGTCAGGTAATGATCGTGGTGGCTCGCTAATAAGCAGAATGGTAAATTGATGTTTACGCTCTCCGGTCCGCAATCACTCGTCGTTTTTTTTTTCTCGTACGCAACAGTCTTAATTAAAGTTGTTCAATTAAGTTTTTGTGAAGTTAAGTGATCAGGTGTAGGATTGCATTCATACAATGCAGGTTGCACCCAATCTACGGGGGCCGGCCGCACCCCAATTAGAGTAATATGTTTCATTAGCGGGTCCGACTGTATACAACTACTACCTGTGTTCATTGTACTTCACACAATGCTACCTCTATTATGGCCTTAATTGCATATTAAAAATCCCATCCCCGTGCACACATTTGCCGGGCCGTAATTGACACATTGATTATTAGCTCACACAGCGACTATCATTGATTGAGAAAACCTTTCGCACCATGACACGGTCGTGGATCTTCGTGTTGCAAAATCCATTCAACAAGCAATATTAGGGCAGATTAATAATAATTAAGAAGAAGTTTGAATTGCGTAACGATCTTCGTATTTATGGATCAAGTCCGTCACTCGAAATAATATCCAGTCAGTTTTATTTATTCGTGAAAGTTATTACTAATTACGTAATTATAAAGGTACACGTTTCAGCTGCAATATAAGTAATTACTACAGCTATTACCCGTCTCTTGGAATTTGTTGCACATTTGCCTGTTTTAATATTTCTTCTGAGTAAACTAGATCAAGACGCATAAGAAAGTTTGATAAATTGAAGAGTTTGGCAAAATGGTCTTTGGTTGCTGTATGTAGGCCCTACCGGTCACACTTTAATGGTGTTGTCGACTGTCGACTAAATAGAAAGAATGTTGGTATCGTGGGATACTTTAGGAACTGCTGGAGATTTATGACGTTGACTACTTCAGTTGAAGTCGTACGTAATTTTAAATATTTTCTCATTATTTTTGTATTAAAGCTCTCCTTTAGTTTCTACTCTCACGTTTTCTTCCCGTTTCTTCTCCATCACCCGTGTCTGCGTTTTGTTATTGATCTCTACATGCTATTTGCTATCCTCTGCTCTATTCTTCAAATGGCTTATAAAACTTCATCAATTTGCCTTACTTTTTACCATACTTCCTATAACTTTCTTTTTCCGTCTTATATCTTTGGTAAGTTGACTATAACACGTGAAGACAATGCAGAAAAGAATAATGACACTTTGCTCTGAACTCATCTTTCCTCTTGCCGTTCCATTCTTTCTTATGATTTGTTCTATTTGCTTCTCAATAAATAAAATAACCCATCTTTTTTCTCAATTAATTCCATTTTCTTCTGCATCGTGGTCTTCCACATCTTTTAGTTTTGGCAACGCACTAACAGAAAAGAATAATGACTCTTTGTTCTGAATTCATCTCTCCTCTTCCCGTTCCATTTTTTCTTATCATTCGTTCCATTTGCTTTTCATGAAATGATCCACCTTTTTTTCTCAATTAATTCCATTTTGTTCTTCATCGTGGTCTTTCGCATCTTTTAATTTTGGCAACGCACTAACAGAGAAGAATAATGACTCTATGTTCTGAATTCATCTCTCTTCTTGCCGTTCCATTTTTTCTTATCATTTGCTTCACTTGCTTCTTATTAAATAAAATGATTCATCACCTTTTTCTCAATTAATTCCATTTTTGTCTTCATTGTGGTCTTCCACCTCTTTTAGTTTTGGCAACGCACTAAAAGAAAAGAATAATGACTCTTTGTTCTGAATTCATAATCTCTCCTCTTGATGTTCCATTCTTTCTTATCATTTGCTTCTCCTGAAATTAAATGATCCATCTCCTTTTCCTCAATTAATTCCATTTTCTTCTTCATCATTGTCTTCCACACCTTTTAGTTTTGGCAACGCACTAACAGAGAAGAATAATGACTCTATGTTCTGAATTCATCTCTCTTCTTGCCGTTCCATTTTTTTTAATCATTTGTTCCACTTGCTTCTCATTAAATGAAATGATTCATCACCTTTTTCTCAATTAATTCCATTTTTGTCTTCATCGTGGTCTTCCACCTCTTTTAGTTTTGGCAACGCACTAAAAAAGAAGAATAATGACTCTTTGTTCTGAATTCATAATTTCTCCTCTTGATGTTCCATTCTTTCTTATCATTTGCTTCTCCTGAAATGAAATGATCCATCTCCTTTTCCTCAATTAATTCCATTTTCTTCTTCATCATTGTTTTCCACACCTTTTAGTTTTGGCAACGCACTAACAGAGAAGAATAATGACTCTATGTTCTGAATTCATCTCTCTTCTTGCCGTTCCATTTTTTCTTATCATTTGCTTCACTTGCTTCTTATTAAATAAAATGATTCATCACCTTTTTCTCAATTAATTCCATTTTTGTCTTCATTGTGGTCTTCCACCTCTTTTAGTTTTGGCAACGCACTAAAAGAAAAGAATAATGACTCTTTGTTCTGAATTCATAATCTCTCCTCTTGATGTTCCATTCTTTCTTATCATTTGCTTCTCCTGAAATTAAATGATCCATCTCCTTTTCCTCAATTAATTCCATTTTCTTCTTCATCATTGTCTTCCACACCTTTTAGTTTTGGCAACGCACTAACAGAGAAGAATAATGACTCTATGTTCTGAATTCATCTCTCTTCTTGCCGTTCCATTTTTTTTAATCATTTGTTCCACTTGCTTCTCATTAAATGAAATGATTCATCACCTTTTTCTCAATTAATTCCATTTTTGTCTTCATCGTGGTCTTCCACCTCTTTTAGTTTTGGCAACGCACTAAAAAAGAAGAATAATGACTCTTTGTTCTGAATTCATAATTTCTCCTCTTGATGTTCCATTCTTTCTTATCATTTGCTTCTCCTGAAATGAAATGATCCATCTCCTTTTCCTCAATTAATTCCATTTTCTTCTTCATCATTGTTTTCCACACCTTTTAGTTTTGGCAACGCACTAACAGAGAAGAATAATGACTCTATGTTCTGAATTCATCTCTCTTCTTGCCGTTCCATTTTTTCTTATCATTTGTTCCACTTGCTTCTCATTAAATAAAATGATTTATCACCTTTTTCTCAATTAATTCCATTTTTGTCTTCATCGTGGTCTTCCACCTCTTTTAGTTTTGGCAACGCACTAAAAGAGAAAAATAATGACTCTTTGTTCTGAATTGATAATCTCCCCTCTTGATGTTCCATTTTTTCTTATCATTTGCTTCTCCTGAAATGAAATGATCCATCTCCTTTTCCTCAATTAATTCCATTTTCTTCTTCATCATTGTCTTCCACACCTTTTAGTTTTGGCAACGCACTAACAGAGAAGAATAATGACTCTTTGTTCTGTATTCATCTCTCTTCTTGCCGTTCCATTTTTTTTAATCATTTGTTCCACTTGCTTCTCATTAAATGAAATGATTCATCACCTTTTTCTCAATTAATTCCATTTTTGTCTTCATCGTGGTCTTCCACCTCTTTTAGTTTTGGCAACGCACTAAAAGAGAAGAATAATGACTCTTTGTTCTGAATTCATAATTTCTCCTCTTGATGTTCCATTCTTTCTTATCATTTGCTTCTCCTGAAATGAAATGATCCATCTCTTTTTCCTCAATTAATTCCATTTTCTTCTTCATCATTGTCTTCCACACCTTTTAGTTTTGGCAACGCACTAACAGAGAAGAATAATGACTCTATGTTCTGAATTCATCTCTCTTCTTGCCGCTCCATTTTTTCTTATCATTTGTTCCACTTGCTTCTCATTAAATAAAATGATTTATCACCTTTTTCTCAATTAATTCCATTTTTGTCTTCATCGTGGTCTTCCACCTCTTTTAGTTTTGGCAACGCACTAAAAGAGAAGAATAATGACTCTTTGTTCTAAATTCAAAATCTCTCCTCTTCATGTTCCATTCTTTCTTATCATTTGCTTCTCCTGAAATGAAATGATCCATCTCCTTTTCCTCAATAAATTCCATTTTCTTCTTCATCATTGTCTTCCACACCTTTTAGTTTTGGCAACGCACTAACAGAGAAGAATAATAACTCTTTGTTCTGAATTCATCTCTCCTCTTCCCGTTCCATTTTTTCTTATCATTCGTTCCATTTGCTTCTCATGAAATAATCCACCTTTTTTTTCTCAATTAGTTCTATTTTGTTCTTCATCGTGGTCTTCCACATCTTTTAATTTTGGCAACGCACTAACAGGGAAGAATAATGACTCTATGTTCTGAATTCATCTCTCTTCTTGCCGCTCCATTTTTTCTTATCATTTGTTCCACTTGCTTCTTATTAAATGAAATGATTTATCAACTTTTTCTCAATTAATTCCATTTTTGTCTTCATCGTGGTCTTCCACCTCTTTTAGTTTTGGCAACGCACTAAAAGAGAAGAATAATGACTCTGTTCTAAATTTATAATCTCTCCTCTTGATGTTCCATTCTTTCTTATCATTTGCTTCTCCTGAAATAAAATGATCCATCTCCTTTTCCTCAATTAATTCCATTTTCTTCTTCATCATTGTCTTCCACACCTTTTAGTTTTGGCAACGCACTAACAGAGAAGAATAATTACTCTTTGTTCTGAATTCATAATTTCTCCTCTTGCCGTTCCATTCTTTCTTATCATTTGTTCCATTTGCTTCTCATGAAATAAAATGATTCATCTGCTTTTTCTCTATTAATTCCATTTTCTTCTTCATCGTGGTCTTCCACATTTTAACGCACTAACAAATGAAATAGTTATCTAAACGAAGAAAAAGATTGCGGAGTAAAAGTGGAACATAAACGAGAAGGACGCTCAGGAATAAATAAAAGGGTTGAAGGCCTATGGAATTCAAAGCCTAGTTCTGGGACAGCCTGTGTAACCATGGGGAGTTAAGTAAAAAGGAAATAATAAAATTTTGTTTTGTAATTGAAAACTTTCCTATTACTTGATTGTTTCTGCACGTCGGCATTTACGTTAAGTCCGCATTGCTCCCACGGTAGTCATCCTGCCTTGGGGGAGTCCGCGAGCTCCCGCTGCAGTCCCACTTGCACAGTTTATGCCAAACCGGGCAATTTGAAAGTTGGCGGTCCTTTTAAGATTAACTGAGACAATGGATAACTAATGATGTTCAGTTGGCTACTTCGCGATGTACAGTATACGGCAGCCGGGCTATTAGGCCCCCATCAAGCCACAATGGCCACTCACCGCAACGGTAATTAATTAATGTCGACACACACAAAACAGTCATAGCACCGCCGCCACAACCGACACACACTGAGTTCAACTCATTCTTGAAGAAATGAGAAGGGAGGGGTGGTCGGGCACCCCGGGAATTAAGGAATTTCGATAAAAAAAAAAAAAAAACACCTGACTACTGGTACTGGGGTAAAGAATTTGTTTCTGGACGAAAAGTGGAAGGGTATTGATTGGACAGGAAAAGCGAGGATCAATCAGTCGCAAATCATTGTTGGCTGGATGACACGAAATTGGATCCGTGTCAGTCAGAATATCCAATTATGGCATATTGCGATTTGTTAATACATAAAGGTCATTTGTTGGCAGGGTTGAAGTTTGACATGCTTCTTCTTGAAAAACATCAAATGCTTTAGTAAACATTTCTGGAAGTTTCTAGTCTTTCAGTGGTTGCTAATCGTTCTGGAGCACTTCTGAAATCTGGAAAACGATGATAGGTACAGTTTTTACCCTAAAGCCTTTTTATTTTGAAACAAAGCCTGCTAGGGTCAAATTGGTAGAAGCTGCGGGTGAAATCTTGAATGATCGAGGCAGTAATTAAGGACCACTTGCAATAAAACGAATTCCCTTCGCTACAAAGCGAAATAATAAATCGACGTAAGCATCCGAGTTTATTAGAGAAAACGTTTGAGCACTTTGTCGGTTATTAATTGAACCTTTCATAAAAAGTAACAAATTAATATTTTGAGATACAAAACCGCGCCCCAAAAAACCACTAATGATTGCAAGTAATCATTAAAAAAATTCCGAAGAGTTCGGCCGCTTCACAAAGCACAGGCTTACGTCTATTGTATCGTCGATGGATTACCGCTATTGTGATGGCAATCGCCTTTAATTAGTGTAGCTGAGAAGCGCTCTGCAGAGGTCACCCGTGTCAGTAATGGAAGCCGTCCAAATATCCCACAGAAGTCGGTAGTCGAAAACATTAACTAGTAATTAACCCAAAACGGAACGGCTATGTGTCTATTAAATAACAATCATTAACTCCTAGATACATTCTTCGCGTCGTTAAAACGTAATAAAACGACGGAGATAAGTTAAATTGCTTCAGTGTTTACCTAAACGACTTATCTGCGGATGTGAAGCACCTTCATCGAACTTAATGGCTTTTGTTCTCAATTAGTGACGCCTAAACCCCTAAATATGACGGTTTCCCAGATTTCGAGCATCATCTTTTCTAATTACGAAAACCAAATAAAAAATAATGTAAGGGGTCAAAACGCACCTGTTCTACAAAATTAATGATTTAATTGAACAACACCAAGACATTTTGCAGGTAGCTGCCCACGTTTCTTGTATTTTACGGTTCCTACCAACTTCGGAACAAATTACCGAGGGCTCTCAAAAGACACGCCATTCGTTCATTAAGACTAATTAATGAATCAAATATAAAACTAAAACGGGTCAACAACAATGTAAAAATCTATAAAGAACAATTGCTTTTATGATTTGTCGTGATTTGTGTTTGTATTAAGCGAAAATGTGGGCATGCGGAGTGAAAAGTAATTACGGAGAAAAATCATTGAGGAGCGACGCAACCGGCAATTTTATGCACCAACTACATACTTACGCCTTTCAAAGAAACAAAAAATAATTAAACCTCGCAAATTAAAGCCCACACTTCCACTGGTCAGGGTAGAAGTGAAGATAACATGAAGAAATTAATTAAACTATTTTATATTATTTAAAATAAAAGATAAAAATACGCTTCATTTACATCGATTCCTTATTTATTTTTCTTTCTTTTCTTCTTATTGTTGTCAAGTCCACTGGAAAATTCGCATGTAGTGAGACTTATCGATTTAATTTTGCGCTTCTCGTTCCTCTGCACCTTCTGAGCGGGGTCTTCATCACTGAAAAAAATAAAAAAATAATAATTTTGTTCTGCTGCTGATTGCAATTAGCTTGAAACAAATCAACAATTAAAAAGAGTCAAGTAATAATAGTGTCACTTCCTCAAAAAGTGCTAATTCTGTTTTAAGATTCGAGGAGAGTATTGATTGATGATCGTAGTAAAGATTGAACTACCACAAGACTAACGTTAAAGTTCTAACGACAACTTTGCAAAGAAATAAAAAGAAAATGTCTGAAAAGATAATGTAAGATGGACTCATCCATAAGACAATTTAGGGGGTTAACCCTCAACTGTTTTGATGATACAAATTCAGCAATGACGCTTTGAAATGGTACCTGATCCCGATTCGCCGGATTTGGCGCCATCAGACTTTAATTCATTTTCTAAAAAAACTAAATTGTTTGGAATATGTGAGAGACATAGATCGGAATCGTGACATATAAGCCAGTGAGTAGGTAAAAAATTTAACATTAATTTTAACATTTTTTAAACTTCTTCGTGTAATGTGTAACGAATCGAAACGGAACTATAAAATTTTGCAACTCGATTAAATGTCGGCATCATTGTGAAAATCGGAAAAATTTAAATTAAGCGATATCTCGACGAGAAAAAATTTAACATCGTTGCAAACTCGATAGAGTTTTCATTACAATATTCAAAATGCACAGCGAAATTTGCAGGAACTTATGAATTAGGCATAACAATTAATTATTATTAATAAACATTTGCGAATGCAGTCATTTGCAATTGACATCTACACACGTTACGTTTTTTTCGAATCGTTTTTATGTAAATAACGATTGATTTTGTTGTAAATTATAAAAAATGGACCATGTCGTCACCGAATAGAGTTGCAAATTTACAAAGTCTTGTAAGGCGATTTTAGCAAGTTGATTGTAGTTTTGCAAGCATGTTAATATTTTTGTTGGAAAGTTAGATAAAAAAATGTTATTAATAATAATTAATTATTATGCCTAATTCATAAGTTCCTGCAAATTTCGCTGTGCATTTTGAATATTGTAATAAAAACTCTATCGAGTTTGCAACGATGTTACATTTTTTCTCGTCGAGATATCGCTTAATTTAAATTTTTCCAATTTTCACAATGATGCCGACCGTTAATCGAGTTGCAAAATTTTATAGTTCCGTTTCGATTCGTTACACATTATACGGCAAAGTTTAAAAAATGTTACAATTAATGTTAAATTTTTTAGTTATCATGTTTCTATTCACAGGCTTAATAACAGACTCGATAGCCAAATGTTGATTTGAAAACTTCTTCTTGGACGCAAATTTGGAAGCGGCGGGGCTTCGTTTGTTAAGTGTGAAGGAAAAACCGGCATCAGGTGGGTCGGTGTCGCTGGTATTAATTTATTAAACCAACACAATTAGTCCATTATTTCCGTCGTTAATGTTGAAAGTTATGAAAGCGAATAAACAAAAAGCACCTGCCATCATCAAGAAATCGAGTTAAAAAAAAAGCCCCGTCTGGGCAATTTATATTTCATTGTTTTCAGATTTAAATTGGATGTGAACGCAATAATGTATAAAAATGTAAAAAGTAATAAATCTAATAAAGCTGGTGGGTGTTTTTTTGTGTAACAACTCAACGATTAATCACCGAGATTCATTAATTACATTTATACATGATTACCAGGCCGGGACCGGCGGTGATCATAATATAAGTAAAGCGGTGCCGCCATCGAATTAACTGGCTTCATGAAAAATACCGCCGGTAAGTGGGCAGGACTGCCGTTTATGGCAACAGCGCTACTGACGTAAAAATAATTAACCGCAAAAATTAGGAACATCAACCTACTCTATTCTCTATCTCCATTAACTCTGGTCCAAACGTTTACCAAGTACCAAACTGTTAAAACTTACTGAAAGAATATGGCTAATATTTATCTCTCCGGGATATATCTAAAGAATGTAAACTCGTGAAAGAAGATTACCAAGGTGTTAAAGGTTGCGGAAATATTATGTTATTGCAGACTCTGGCGACTCTGGCGAATAAATTTTAGAAATGATCAACGACATGCTTCGCGGAACAGACAAATTTGGACCGTTTGTAGCAGAGCTTTTTAACATCAAATTATGCTCATTCCTGCAACTTTTTAAAAATTTAAACAATTGCATTGTGATAGTATGGCGTTTATTTGTAACCTCGGCTAAAAAAATACTCTTATTTGGAAAAATTAAAAAAAAAAGATAAATATCTCTAAGCAAGCAGACTGAAAACCAAATTAAATTTAAAGGCATCCACATACTGGCAGTAATTTTAGCTATTTAATTGCATTATACAGGATGGGGCAATAGTGCGTCGGACTTCGATAGCTTGAGTTCTATGAATTTCAGAACATAAATAAACTACAAAAAAAAAATCTATAACCGAAAATTATTTCTAAACATACAGGGTGAGCCAAGACGATTATACAGAGGCAAGTAATATTTTTTTAGATAAAATGTTGTTTGTAAAAGAAGATTTTTCGGAGCCTTCTTCTACACTTTTTTCACTCTAATATTATTACTGACTATTTCTAAATCACTTGAATGTAGCGATTTTTTTGTTCAAATAATGGCATCTGCAGATGCATGTTAAAAAATCACTACAATCACAATTATGAGTTCTAAGAAAAAATTATGTTAAGACTAGTTAGGAAACATCTGTGGAATGTCTTTAAATCGTTTTTATTTTTGAAGATTATACAGGGTGGCTAAATTTAATTTTTCAATTTAAAACTTTTTGAATTTAATTTTCTCAATTTTTTCAAATAGAACAGCCTGTATATTTTTTAACGATATGATGTAGAAACTAAAAACAAACATTTCTTGTATGTACACCCCTATGGCTATTTGTAATCATTTTCAATTTATCGCCCAATAATTACAAAATTCTAGAATAATCCTAAAAAATTAGATCGTTTTCCAAATAACTCAACAAAAAACTTCAAATGTTTTAAAATTGACACAAATGACAACTGACGACTGGTAACTGCGATAAATGTGTATTGCTTGTCGGATAATATTAAAAGCAAAAAATGATCAAGATACAAACATAAAGTGAACTTTAAAAAAAAACTTATGCTGTTTTTATACGCAAAACAACTGAAGCACTTATTACAATTTTATCTGTAGTTATTTGAAATACAATTTAATTTTTTACAATTATTCTTGAATATTGTAATTATTGGGCGATAAATCGAAAATGGCTGCAAATAGCCGTAGGGGTGTACCTACATACAAAAAATGTTGGTTTTTAGTTTCTACATCATATTGTTAAAAAATATACAGGATGTTCTATTTGAAAAAAATGGAGAAAATTAAATTCAAAAAGTTCAAAATTGAAAAATTAAGTTTAGCCACCCTGTATTATTTTTCAAAAGTAAAAACGATTTAAGGACTTCCCACAGATGTTTCCTAACTAGTACTTACATATTTTTATCCTAAAACTCGTAATTGTGACTGTAGTGATTTTTTTAACATGCATCTGCAGAAACAAAAAAAAATCGCTACATCCAAGTGGTTTGGCAATAGTCAGTAATAATTTTGGAGTGAAAACAGTCTAGGAAAAGGCTCCGAAAAATCTTCTTTTACACACAACATCCATTTAAAAAAATGTCACTTGCCCCTGTATAATCGTCTTGGCGCACCCTGTATGTTCAGAAAAATTTCCGTTTATAGATTTTTTTTTCTAGTTTATTTGTGTTTTTAAATCAAATTTCTACCCATCATAGAACTCGAGCTATCGAAGTCGGACGCACTATTGCCCCACCATGTATATTAAAGCTGTAATTTTACTAAGAACAAAAATATTTCGGTTTATTCATTTTAGGTGATTCACTCTGTATACAGACATAGAACCATAAAATTTCAGCTGGCACTTCATTGGCGATTGACCATGAAAATTACGTTTTTAAAACTTAATTAATTTTTCACCATCGTCACGGCCGATAGCGTCCAAATAAACGTTAAATTTTTCAAAATCGGGCTAAAGTTTCCATGCAAGTTCGAGTTCAATTGAGAAAACGTTGAAAGCGAATAAAGAAATTGTTTGAGAAGTAGCCTCTGATCAATCAAATAATGCGTCGAGCACTGTCATAAAGGTGCTTATTAAATGTTAATTAGTGCCACTTCATCCAATGGTAAGTAAATCGAACGGGAAGACTTTCTAATTCGCTCCAACTTAATCAATTGTGTTACAATTGTTACCATCGTAGCTGCGAGTTGTCCAAGTGTTATTATTATTATTTTTTTTTAATGTGTGGAAAGCTTTATTTCAGACATTCAGGCCATTGTACTTGTCCAATTACAATCATTATTATTATTTTTATGGTACTTTAACAAATCTGTAATAAACCGCGACTAATACGGCGAGTTGTACGTTTCAATGGAGAAAATTGTCTCCTCATTTCGTAACAAATGTTTCATTATTACGTTTAATTTGAAATACGGTTCGAAATGTTTCCTATTATCGAACATAAAAGATTCATTATAGACCTGTTACAGCTGCAACTTTGATTTGTCCGGTCCACCTTACG
Source organism: Schizotus pectinicornis (assembly GCA_951805265.1). Classification (NCBI taxonomy): domain Eukaryota; kingdom Metazoa; phylum Arthropoda; class Insecta; order Coleoptera; family Pyrochroidae; genus Schizotus; species Schizotus pectinicornis. The sequence continues at coordinate 3,004,781 of OX638202.1, read as the reverse complement.
AATTGCATATTATAGATGACTACACAATCGACAAAGCCGGCAACTTTTTTCTCGACTATCCCCGTGATTAAAGAATACCTACCTAACTGTTAAATGGGTCACCACGAGAGGATTATTAGATATAAAACGGACAATGTGCGAATTTTGGATGGAACCAATTTCCGGAACACATTGCTTTCTTCGCTGTCTCCCATGTCCCATTTGATATCTTACTGTTGTCGGCGTCGTCTGGCGAGTTAATAAATAAAAGGCGCGACAAACAATGCTTTCCTCGGTCTTTGTGTGCCCGCATAGACAATGGCGTTGGTGGCTTAGCCGACGCGACAAAAACATCGAACAGCTATCGCAAATTGCGCGTGAAAAATGAGCTTAACAAAAGTTTGATACGAGTAAAAAACGACGATGTTATTTATGTGTTTAAGTAGCGCTTTGTGTGCGCGCCATGTGGCGGCTGAACGCATTAACCGAACCGATTCATGCCCGATCCGGTTTAACGCGATAATGACCCCCGGCATTAATCAAATTGCATACTTTTCCGCGCCCCGACGGCTCACCGCGAAATAATTACAACAACTCGCAATGGGGCTAAGTCGCCAAGATGGCCGCTAACGCGCCAAGACACACCGCGAAGAAGGGTCAAAAGGCACGAGATTGGTCCGCCGACTTGCACTAATTCCTCTCAATTTCTACTCTCAACTCCATTCACTTGTTCGCTCATCTCGGACCGCCGTTCGAATAACTCCCACCAGTTCACTCCATTTGACCGGCACCGACCTAAACAGCTCACTTGACTCGCTATTCTACCCAGCAGGTCATCATAAAAACTCGACGATTCTTCTCTTCCTAAAATTATTTCAGATGATAGAACTTTTAATACTTTCCGTGTACAGAAAACGAATAGATTAAAGTCAACGAGAACCATCATAGCCAACTAGATTGCAAAAAAATAAAATAAATTGTTGACTGAAGTGCAGTTTTGAGATCGTGGGAAAAGTATTGTACATAATTAAGAAACACACTCGTGTGATTGTCGCACTCAACCTGCGGCCAACCTCTGAAAATCTATCGATTGCGCCTTCTACGTAAATTTCGATCAAAGTAGAGTAGCTATGAGGGTTCTGGACCTATATCCTATGTTATTTCTTATGGGCCTAAAAGTTAGCGCTCAAGAGATTTGTTGTTCTCGTAGTGGTTGTTGTAATGTTGCAAAAGTTGTAACACAACAACAACAACAACAACACAAATGTCCTTGAGCATTAACTTTTAGGCCCATAAGAAACAACACAGAATTTTGGTCCAGAACCCGCATAGCTACTCTACTGACCAATTAGGGATGCTGACGTCTCTCCCGCCAGCCTCTCACTTGTTTTCTCGAGACAGGTCCGAGTACTTACGTGTGAGTGTCCAATTTTTTGTTGAGTCTTCGGGCCTGCACGGAAGACACTTCTCCTCTCACCACTTTGGCGACGCTGCTGGGCGTCTCGCAGAGAGCGAAACTGGTGACGTAGTGCCCCAAATTGACGTCCTTGAAGTTGAAGATGTCCCGCATTTTGCTCGGGTACGTGTTGTAGAAGCGCGACCACGACGAGTAGGCTGAAAACGGAATTTTCGATTATACGACGGCAACTTTGAAAGGTTGTTTGTGTTCCGACGTTTCACGTTTACCGACAATTTTTCATGAAGGAAAAATGTCGATATGTCGATGGGAAACGTCGCTAAGGTCCGTGATCGATTATGAGCATAAAACGATACATTTAAGTCATACAAAACTGAGTTTAGATGCACAATAAGACTGAAAGAGCTCTGAAACGGCGGCGGTAACTCGACCAGCTGACCGTGACTGACGAGCGTCCACGTTCACGTTGATCCGTTGACAACTAAAAGTGCGTTTCTGTGTCCACAGCACCACCGGCCACTCACCGCGTCCAATAATCACTCACAGACACGTCCATTTGATAAATAAGAGCGGTAATCAACGGCGGAAATGATAGATTATCGGAACAATTAAAATTCAATATTAATCATTCGCATTACCGAAACAAGCCATCCGGTGAAGCTGTTTGTCCTTGGTCACCGCGCTTTCGTAGCGATGCTGAAGAGCGGTAGCGGCTCTCTCGTGGTCGGGCTCCTCCATCAGATTGCACAGATGTTTCAGGAAATCGTCAGGTTCGCGCTTTTTCAGGCTAAAATTAAAACCACCGTTTAAACAGAAAGTACCAGAAGGCAAAGAGCACTTACAATACTTTGTGCTGTTGAAGGCGTGTGACAAATTCTTGTTCTTCGTGGGTGAGGAAAATAAGAGAAGATCCCGATTTACCGGCCCTTCCCGTTCGTCCTACTCGATGGAGGTAGTCTTCGTCGGATTGAGGCCCTGTATATTGAATTATACAGTCCGCTTCAGGCACGTCCACTCCACGAGCCGCAACGTCCTTAAAAATAAATTAGAACAAATTCGTTCAAATTGTTATTAAAAATTAAAATTGTCATTAGTAGATGTAAAATGGTAATACAAAAAATTTGCGCAGATTTTAAGCAACAGAAGTACTGGACAAAGACAAGCATATAAGCCTACTCGCGCCAAAAAATGCCATAAGGCTTCTCGAACTGATGAGGAACGAACTGAGGCTTCTTACTGATCTCCCATACCATTTCAAGAACTGACAAAGACAGACAGTGAGATATAAAGACTATGTGGATCGGAAGAGGAATCCTCAGAACACATACTACGTCACTGTGAAGCTCTAGCAAGTCGTAGACTCACGTTGACAAGGTGAGTTTCTGCTGAAGAAAAGATCTCCCAAAGGACGTTGAACTTTGCAAAAGGTTTTGGTATAAAAATTAGAAGCAGGGTTCAAACAAAAGATCTTCCTGGTCGTAGTTTGGAAAGGCAAAACCAGCCCTTGAAATGTAAAGTAATCTAAATAAACTATTAATAATCTGCTGAATTCACATCTTCAAATTACTCTAACATTCAGAAGATCTACATTTGAGGGTGCTATAAACCTGGAAAAAAGAAAAGATTATCTTTTGAATAAAAACAGAAGTGACGTGTCAGACGAAGCTGCAGTTGTACCGTTGAGCTGATATGGGTTGCAATTTAGATGAGGAGTAGGGGTTGAGGAAAAAGAGCCAAAGACCAATTTAATATCCAAGCAGTGCCATTTTGGCTTTGGTGTTTTTAGCCATAACTACTGCTTGATGCTTGCTGAAAAAAGTTAATCTCCTTGAAGAATCCAGAATTGAATATATCCTCCGCACTCCGGAGTCGTTTTCTTGCAGCACCGGCTTTGGACTGATGAGAAACGAACTGAGGCTTCTTACTGATCTCCCATACCATTTCAGGAACTGGCAAAGACAGACAGTGAGATATAAAGGCTATGTGAATCGGAAGAGGAATCCTCAGAACACATACTACGTCACTGTGAAGCTCTAGCAAGTCGTAGACTCACGTTGACAAGGTGAGTTTCTGCTGAAGAAAAGATCTCCCAAAGGAGGTTGAACTTTGCAAAAGACTTTGGGATAAAAATTAGAAGCAGGGTTCAAATAAAAGATCTTTCTGGTCACAGTTTCGAAAGGCCAAACCAGCCCTTGAAATGCAAAGTAATCTAAAGAAACTATTATTAATCTGGTAAATTCAGATCTCCAAATTACTCTAACATTCAGAAGATCTACACTTGAGCGTGCTATAAACCTGTAAAAAAAGAGAAGATTACCTTTAGAATAAAAACAGACGTGACGTATCAGACGAAGCTGCAGTTATACCGTTGTGCTAATATGGGTTGCAATTTAGATGGGGAGTAGGGGTTAAGGAAAAAGAGCCAAAAACCAATTTAATATCCAAGCAGTGCCATTTTGGCTTTGGTGCTTTTAGCCATAACTACTGCTTGATGCTTGCTGAAAGAAGTTAATCTTCTTGAAGAATTCAGAATTGAATATATCCTCCGCATTCCGGAGTCGTTTTCTTGCAGCACCGGCTTTGGACTGATGAGGAACAAACTGAGGCTTCTTACTGATCTCCCATACCATTTCAGGAACTGGCAAAGACAGACAGTGAGATATAAAAACTATGCAGATCGGAAGAGGAATCCTCAGAACACATACTACGTCACTGTGAAGCTCTAGCAAGTCATAGACTCACGTTGACAGGAAAGTTTCTGCTGAAGAAAAGGTCTCTCAAAGGACGTTGAACTTTGCAAAAGATTTTCGGATAAAAATTAGAAGCAGGGTTCAAACAAAAGATTTTCCTGGTTACAGTTTGGAAAGGCCAAACCAGCCCTCGAAATGTAAAGTAATCTAAAGAAACTATTAATGATCTGCTGAATTTACATCTCCAAATTACTCTAACATTCAGAAGATCTACATTTGAGGGTGCTATAAACCTAGAAAGAAGAAAAGATTATCTTTTGAATAAAAACAAAAGTGACGGGTCACACGAAGCTGCAGTTGTACCGTTGAGCTAATATGGGTTGCAATTTAGATGAGGAGTAGGGGTTGAGGAAAAAGAGCCAAAGATCAATTTTATATCCAAGCAGTGCCATTTTGGTTTTGGTGTTTTTAGTCATAACTACTGCTTGATGTTTGCTGAAAGAAGTTAATCTTCTTAAAGAATTCAAAATTGAATATATCCTCCGCACTCCGGAGCCGTTTTCTTGCAGCACCGGCTTAGGACTAATGAGGAACGAACTGAGGCTTCTTACTGATCTCCCATACCATTTCAGGAACTGGCAAAGACAGACAGTGAGATATAAAGACTATGAGGATCAGAAGAGAAATCCGCAGAACACATACTATGTCACTGTGATGCTCTAGCAAGTCGTAGACTCACGTTGACAGGGTGAGTTTCTGCTAAAGAAAAGGTCTCCCAAAAAACGTTGTACTTTGCAAAAGGTTTTGGGATAAAAATTAGAAGCAGGGTTCAAATAAAAGATCTTCCTGGTCACAGTTTAGAAAGACCAAACGAGCCCTTGAAACGTAAAGTAATCTAAAGAAACTATTAATAATCTGCTAAATTCACATCTCGAAATTACTCTAACATTCAGAAGATCTAAACTTGAGAGTGCTACAAACCTGGAAAAAAAAGAAGATTACCGTTTGAATAAAAACAGACGTGAAGTGTCAGGCAAAGCTGCAGATGAGGAGTAGGGATTGAGGAAAAAGAGTCAAAGTCCAATTTCATATCCAAACAGTGCCATTTCGGTTTTGGTGTTTTTAGCCACAACTACTGCTTGATGCTCGCTGAAAGAATTTAATCTCCTTGAAGAATTTAGAATTGAATATATTCTTGCGTTGTCGTTTCCTTGCAGCACCGGCCCGCTTTGGTAGTAGGCTACAAAGACGCGTGTTGCATTGACCATCCGTCGAAAAGACGACGCCCGCAGAGATAAGAATGTGTACGTTTTGTGACGCTGGAAAAATGTTAAGTGCGTTCTTTTAGTAGAGAATGATACACATTTCGTTGGATAATTTGTGTCTGGAATTAAATTCGGCCGTTGAATGGATAAACGAGTGTGATTGTAAAGCGGCGGGAGATCTGGCCGTCATTTAACAGCGGGCCACTTAAGAAATCCAATAACATTAATCGGCACAGATAATTAACTATCCGATACGAATAATGGCGAGTGATTTGGTGCCTTCTCCGGCTCTGTTACAAAGAATATTAGTTCAGTTTGGAGAAAAATGTTATCTCATCAGGTTCCCGTACAATAATAGCAGTTAATTCCACACGTATTTAAATCGTTGTAAAGGATTAGATCGTAATTGAAGTCTTTCTTCCATGTACCATCGTCTTTAATTGTTTAAGTAAGACTTTGTTTCGCCACCTGAGAATCAAATCGCTTGAGAAACGAAGTAATTACGCTTTTAAGACGGTTAGAGCCAACGGCGAATCGTTAATTAGGAAAACAATTTGGGAGCTCCCGCAGGAACAGTTGAGAGCTTTCCGCATCAAACGCGCCAATTTTCTCCAAAACCATTTTAACAACAGTAGTCGCCGGTAGTTACAGCTGTCTTTAACAATGCTGTTCACATGTTATAAATTACTATCTCGTGTCATGATCTTTAATATTAAACATGGCAGGACGCAGCGGGACGCGATACTCGACGATTGCTTCCATCAAAATACTATTACATTTTTCTATGGCGATAAATAACACCGATTCTTTACATTATGTCAGTGCGGTTATCAAATCTACATGACATAATAATAGTTTGGCTGATATTAGTTTTTTTGCTTCAATCTAGTTACAGAATTAGTAGGTACCCATTTTGTGGATCGCCACAAAGACGCTTTGAATGAGAACGCTGCGGATAGTTTTTGGTATTTGCTTACGTCAAGCTGTTCAAAATTGTCATCGGCGTTTTGTTGTGGGAAACAAAAATGTTAAGTCTGCATTCTGGTAACCATTCGTTTAATTCTTCCAGTAACAATTCCTTACAGTCATGTAATTGCGTTAGTTATTGTGCATCCACTAAACTTTTATGTTCGTTTCCTTACAGCCTTGGACAAGTTCAAAGCCCTGGCAAACAATAATTTTTGCTTCAGATTCTTTTTTAAGGGGAACGTCTTCGCTATCACATGCGTTTTTTCTCACTGTAAGCATTTTGACGTGGAGACTAGTTCTTTCATTTTATTTTTTCCAGTATCGTATTCAGCAGGCTACTGCTTCACACGTTGTTACTTCACACTGAAGAAAACAAATGATACAGCGGAGATGTTCCCTTTAAGTGACGAAAAGAAAGTTACACAAAGGGCTTAAAAAAATCGAACTAGTAAAAAAATTGAAGGGTGGTTGAAAAGAATTAAATAATTTTCCACTATAAGAAGTTATACTTCAACTTCATTATTATATTTTTAAATTTGCACCAATAACTGTCTATTGAAAGTCTTATACAGGTCATGCCAAAAACCGTGCACCACCCTGTAGACAGCCTGTAGATACTTACCATTATAGGTTGGTGCCTACCAATAAAGCTAGTCGTGTTTGCTTCCTTTGATACGTGGCTCATGTTTGGGAAATATAATATTTGGAAAATGTGGGCGATTTCATTAGACCCGTATTTTTTTATTTGGTTCTAGGATCAACATTAAGCCCAGAATTAATTTTTTAATTTTTGGAGTGGGAGATTTGTGACGTAGCCAGCCCCTGCACGGCGTAGTTCTAAAAGAAATCGTATGATGGCGCTTTACTCAATTTCCTTGCGTTCTATTTATAAATCGAATGCCAATCCGCTGTACACATGTCGCACCCTCTGTTAGCAGCGCAGCATAGTAGCCAAAAACAAAAGTCTATTCAATACAGGTGTGAGTCTTGGACACGGGGGTCCAATACGTCATCAAAAACAAAAATTGCAAATATTTACAAAAATATGAAATAAAAAATATTTAAACCTCTTTTAGTTATTTGCATGCATTTAGAGAATAAAAAGTGCAATTTTTTTTTTTAGGCAAGTACCCCATTATAGAAAAGTACTAACCTACAATGACAATTAAATAAACGTAAAAGATTAGAGACTACTGGGCATTGTTGAAGTCCCTGATTGTACGTAACCTTCAAGATGGTGCGCAAATTTTGGAACATCCGGTTCATATTTATGATGCAATCTGTTCGGTAAGACTCCATATTAAATTCCTAATATTATCCACACCTTTCTGGTATTGTGCTATCACCACTTTGGTAATCAATAAAAAAAAATCGAAAATAATTACAGTCCACTATGAGACACTCAATCAATTTTTTCTATCATTATCTCATAATAAATAAAGAAATTGATGACAAGCACGCTCGAATTTTGCAACAATTACAGTTACAGAACAACAATTTCCTAAAGAAAGTAGTGAAATGATAGCCGAAACATCAAACGTGGTTCCCCTCTTTTATAACGTTTTTACTACTTAATTTAGAGAATAGAAAAATTTCTAATAAAAGTTACTCACCGTGCAGATCAAAATTCCCTTCTTGGCCGCCCGAAAAGCAGTAAAAACTTCTTTCCTAACACTTTGATCCATCGACCCGTGCAATTTGAAAAATTCAGTGTCCAAAACCACCTCTTCTTCGTCGCTCTCATCAAAATCTTGACCTTCAAGCAAGAGAATGTCGCCACTTTTCAATTGACCTCGATTCCTGGGCATTTTGAGTAAACACTTGGTGAAAAGTTCATAGTGAAAATCCACCATTTGACCGGTTGCCATAAAAACGAACACTTTTTGTTTCGATTTCGCCATCAATATCGCCGAGAGAGTGAACAGTTTGTGTTTAACGTAAGTCATGATGAATTCTTGAGTGACCGTATTTGGGATCACCATGTGTTTCGGATTGATCCCGGCAGAATCTTCAAGAGTGTCAACGTAAACGTGATCTTTCATTGTAAAATCGGCTAGTTCGGCAATTCCTTTGTTTAACGTGGCAGACAATAGAAGAGTTTGACGAGTTTTACTGGCGATATTCTTCAGCGGCGAATCTTCCTTTGGTGCGGGTTCTTCGAGTTTCACTCCTTTTCCGCACAGCAGTCCCATCGGGTCGTATTCGGTCCCAGCTTTAGATTTATCTAATTCCTCCACTATCCTGTATTAATCCAAACATTTATTAAATAGTTAACGGAGTGAATACTTGTTTACCTAACTATATCTTTTTTGAAGCCCATATCCAAAAGTCGATCGGCTTCATCCAGAACGAGGCACCTTACGTTTCCTGTTTTGAACGCGGCGGTGTGCAACATGTGATCTAGTAATCGACCTGGAGTGCCTATGAGGACGTGGACGCCTTTTCGTAGCCTATCCTTCTCGGTTTTTCGGTTCTCACCTCCACAAAGATGTCCTACTATGATCCATTGAAACGTCTTGAAAAAGGCATAACTATTTTCGAGTTGACGTTATAACAGATAGAACTTACATTGATTTTATTGAACAATTCGTGAACTTGCAAGGCAAGTTCTCTTGTAGGAATCACAACTATGGCTTGGACGCTGTCAGTTCTTTGAAGGCGAGGGTCGAGGCCTTGCAATGCGTTTATTATAGGGACGGCATAAGCAAGCGTTTTACCAGATCCAGTTTGGGAACGAATCTTGCAATAAAAAAAAAATAATTAGAAAATTTAATGAGCATCAAAAAATCTAAATAAAACCCAAATTATTATACATCAGAAAATGAGAACATCACCACTAAAATAACTATGCTGCGTATTGTTTTACCATTGCTTACATTTTAAATTCTATATGTCTATCAATTTTACTAAATGTTCACCAAAATTAGAACGCTCAAGTTACGCGTCTGTGCTGTACATAATAAATATTCGCGCTATCCATTTATATTTAGTGTTTCTCAAAAAAACTATTTGTGCGTCAAATAATTATCCTATTACTCCAAATATGAAATATGCTCGCGCATCTCTCCTTGCCGCTTGCGCTTCCAGACAAGAGGCACGCGAAAAAAGTTTTGTACAAGGTCACTTCAGGGCCCTATAATTTTTTTTAAAAGCACGATTAGAAATTACCACTAAAAGAAGTTTTACGTTTTACATAATGCGGTCATTGTTTACTTTACCGACTTCTAAATTTTTAAAAAGCCAATTACAGCAAAGCATTTATATATTACGGAAATCAATATCTTTTTTTGTGCAAACCACTTCTATTTTTACTCTTATTTTCCTTACCCTAGCACATCTACATCTATAATTTTGCATAAAATTATTTACCATTTGCACAACATTTTATTGCTTGTGTATTTTTGATCAACAAATTCTAGTATTTTTAACTGCTAAATAATATAAGACACTGTCGAAAATTAATTATCTGGGTATTATGTTAGAATTAAATGCGGAATAAAATTTAGTGAACATTTAGTATTTATGGTCAACAAAAGTTATTTTGGCAAACAAAATATATAAGAGGCCAGCATTGTGTCAATATTTGGTTGTCGCTTTAAGATTATGTATTTTCTTATTTTTGGTGAGCATTTAGTATTTTTGGGAAATGAAAGTACTTTTTTGTATAAAAATATTGGGTAAATTTGGTAGACTGTTAAATACGACCCTTTCCAATGCACTTACTCAAAATACATTTTTTTTTAAACGCATAAACTTCTTAACGAAAAGTAAAATTTTATCAAATCATCTTATTTTGATCTAAGAAATCTGAGGCTAAATAATGTCAACATCTTTACGGAACAGACTGTATAAATAGGTTCAGAAGAAATATGGCTTCTCTTGAATTCAGTATAGTTTTTTTAACCTCCATCGTATTTTTTCAAATTTTAAGTCTTCATTAATTTGATTGTTGTTAGCTTTGGTCAGTGTTTTCTTATCTTTTATTATATATTTCTTTACCTATTTTTTATTCTTCTGGTTAACTTACTTTAGGTCCTTTTGTAGGTACGCAGTTTTTTATGTTATTAATATTATTTGTTTTTTTGGTTCTTGCATTAGAGGTAAAATTTTAAGTTCAATCATCTTTATTAGATTTTCTCTTACCAAATTATACTGTTCAATTTATGCTTTTCAATTGATTTTTTTTTTGTTAATTACTATCCTTCGCCTCCTCAGTCGTGTTTGTGTTAAATGGTTATTGCTATGATATTTTATATACCTATGTGAAAAGAATCAATATGGATGACAATTAAAAGTATTTTTTTGTATGAAAATATTGGGTAAATTTAGTAGACTGTTAAATACGCCCCATTTAATTCAACGAACTTTCATTAAGAGCCACGTCTCCGCTATCACATGCGTTTTTTCCTCACTGTATGCATTTTGACGTGCAGAGATTAGTTTTTTCATTCTAGATAACTGCATAAAAGAAAATGGAATGATAACAATATAGGCCAAGTGCAAGTAAAAAACTCAGTTAATACAGGCCTGGTTTTCGCGCGCCAGTATGATAACTCAGGACAATATTTATAAAGTTTGACGCGAGATCATTTCTAGTATTCTGCAGAGTAATTGCACTACATCATCTCGAGCAGCTGTAAAGTGAGGCAGATGGGTATAACCCATTTCATGACTGTCGAACAGAGAACAACAATAAGCACCAATTTCGTATTTTCAAATTTTTTTAAGTTTTTGTTTAGAACTTTTGATAACGAATGACGCATGGTAAGGTTTACAGCAAACTGAAGTCAAATTTATTTAATATTAAAGTAAAAATTTGTATTTTGCTTATATTAACGTGCATGTTAACTTTCTTCAAAGCATCTAGCCCTGGAGTCTCTATGGTTACATATCAGATCTTAAAAACAAAAGTCAGATATTCTTTACTTGTACGGAGCTTTCTTGAAAATACGAAATGCATTTCCTCTCTTTTCAACACATGCCCCTGCTAATACAAACAATCACGTCAATGCATTTTGCTGACGTTCTGCAATCACAAATGATACAGCGGAGATGTTCTCCTTAAGCGACCGCAACCTAAATCTTTTTTTAAATTTTTCAAATGTTTCAATCGTCGTATCGCAACCTTATTCGAAGACTAAAATTATAAAAAAGCCGCGAGTTGAAAAAAACTAACTTTAAAAAACAAGTTTTCGGTGAAGATCGCGATATGACGAGAGAAACGTAAAGTAAACGATAACTGGAAAATTGATTAAACAACGGGCGCAAAATTAAAACCAAAATAAATAATAACCAAAGTTACCAACAAAATAACAAAACGCCCATTAAGAGGTACCTACAGCCCATATTTACGTACCAACACATTTTTGCCCGATGTGACCAACGGTATGGATTTCTCTTGCACATTCGTCAACGTAGTGAACAAATTCTTCTCCAAATTAGAGACTAAATGTTTGTGAATATCCAAATCGCTGAATTTGCGTCCGGCACTAAACACTTTCTCGACCAACGATCTGCCCGGTATGTTTGCATCCACGTAAACATTTTTGTGCTTAACCGAAAACAACGAATGCGTCACATTGCTCGAGTTATTTACGTTTTGCGAGGTCACCGCCGAAAAATCTCCACTTTCCTTAAGAGCTTGGGCGGCTATTTTGTCTTTTCTCTGTTTTCGTCGCACAAAGTTGCTGGAAGGTTCCGGTGAAACTACTTCAGTTGTTTTTGCGAAATGTGCAGTTTTTTTCTTTTTGACACCCTTACTTTGTGGCTTTTCCTTTACCGGTGGCTGGTTATCCTGTGTTATTTTAGAGGTTTTCGGACTTTGGACCGGTTTCTTGGGCGAAGTACTTGTTGGCTTTCGTTTGCGCGCAAAAACTTTGCCGGTCGGTGCCTCCGGTTTAGTCCATGTAAAATTAAAAGATTCCATTGCGGAAATTAAAAACTGATAGATAAATAAATAAATAAATAAGAAGAACGGTTGAACTTTGGTGAATTTCACATATAAACGGATTGAGGTTAACCCGCCTGTTTTCTCAATATAAGTGTACGTGGCCGGACTTCCTTCTAAAACAAAGAAATGGCAAATTAGACGAAGAAATTACTAATTATTTGTTAACTTACCCCATAATTATAGTTTAAATAATTACTAAATTCATTATTTACAAGATTCGGCAAAAGTGAGGTTATCCGCGCACGTTGTCGGCGTCAAAAATTCTACTCGCATTAGTTAGAATTCCCACAGTCGAAAATTGCAAATTGCCGAATCTAGCGCGGGAATTTTAAATGTTCCTAAAATATTTTAGGAACATTTACATCGGTACATCGGTACTTCCCTTGATTGAGTAATTTTCAATAATGTACACGTATTCCCTCTCATAGGAAAAATTTTGAAATTAATAAAAAAAAAATTTCTTCTGCAATTTTCTTTATGTAAGTATTTATATCGGGTCGTATTAAACAGTCTACCAAATTTCCCCAATATTTTCATACAAAAAAATACTTTCATTTTTCAAAAATACTAAATGCTCACCAAAATTAAGAAAATACATAATCTTAAAGCGACAACCAAATATTGACATAATGCTGGCCTCTTATATATTTTGTTTGCCAAAATAACTTTTGTTGACCATAAATATTAAATGTTCACCAAATTTTATTCCGCATTTAATTTTAACATAATACCCAGATATTTAATTTTCGACAGTGTCTTATGTTATTTAGCAGTTAAAAATACTATTTGTTGATCAAAAATACACAAGCAATAAAATGTTGTGCAAATGGTAAATAATTTTGTGCAAAATTATAGATGTAGATGTGCTAGGGTAAGGAAAATAAGAGTAAAAATAGAAGTGGTTTGCACAAAAAAATATATTGATTTCCGTAATATATAAATGCTTTGCTGTAATTGGGTTGCATTATGTAAAACGTAAAACTTCTTTTAGTCGTAATTTCTAATCGTGCTTTATAAAAAAATTACAAGGCCCTAAACTGACCTTGTACAAAACTTTTTCGTGTGATTCTTGTCTGGAAGCGCAAGCATATTTCATTTTTGGAGTAATAGAATAATTATTTGACGCACAAATAGTTTTTTTGAAAATCACTAAATATAAATGGATAGCGCGAATTTGAGCGTTCTAAATTTGGTAAACATTTAGTGAAATTGATTGACATATAGAATTTAAAACGTAAGAAATGGTAAAACAATACGCAGCATAGTTATTTTAGTGGTGATGTTCTCATTTTTTGAACTATAATAATTTGGGTTTCATTTAGATTTCTTGATGCTCATTAAATTTTTTGGTGGACAGTGCAAGGGATGTATAGTTTAATTTGGTGTACATTATAATCGTTCCCATTTATATCTATCTTGAATTTAAAAAAGTAGGTAATCACTGATAAGTTAATTAATTAGGAGACAAAAAAGTGTGAAGATTTGACAAAAAAAACATCTTTATTATCACAGTCAGTTATATACAGATTTCTCTCATCAGATTTGGTTCCTTGCGACTTCCTAGCCTTGTTACTTTTCGAGTTATTTGTCGAATAAAAGATTTCAGTTAATTTGGGGCTCTGGAGCCTGACGGCTTTATGGTGGTAGTGGAACTAGGACGTGGTTGATCTTGAATTACTCATAACAGAAATTGTAAAGGGTAACTTAACAGTATCAATCACTCAAAGTGGCAAGTCGACAAGGAGCTATTTCAATTCGGCACGGAGAGGGCAGCGCGATTGCCCCTAATGGACCGCTAATGCGCCACTAATTCCCGCAATCCCATTCACTCGAAACACACAAACACATCGGCGATGATTTCAACCGATATTCGGCCATTGATCCGAAGATATTAGCGAAACGCGTGCGACCACTCTACCGGATTATTGACGACATTTAATGGCAAAGCCAAAGCCTAAGCGTGTATAATTTTAGTAGTTATTGGGGGTAATTCTGTAATACTGATAGATCGCGTCGCAAATGGGGTGGAAATATCGCCATTTGCTCCTCGTAGACGCGCAGTTCCCGAAACTGATCCAGTTTTTATTAATCATCCCGGATTGGCGAGGGGTGGGTGGTGGTGCGGAGTTTTTCTTAAATTCCCGACCCGGAGGGGGTCACCAAACTGTCTATGTGAAATACATTAGGTACAGCGTTACGCCGTTCCGGTCTCGGTTTGGCAAAGGAGAGAAGCTACTAAAAGTTTCCAACTGTACGTATTTTCCATTTGGACTAAATCCAATTTTTAGGCGTCCATTATTCAAATGCGGAGATTTATAGGCGACGCGCGGATATAAATCCACTGAAAATACGAGAAAATGGTTTGACTCGATGCTAATTTATTACCGCAACGCTTGGGTGCCAACCAAATTGTTACAAAACTCGAGGCGAACTCACAAAGACATGATCGCGCCGATTTCGGTTTACTACCAACTCTTTCAACTGAATTTATAAGGTATCGGTTTTTGCCCTCCGCAAACGGCCACAAATAAACTTTATGGAATTGGTTCGGCTTTCATGGCGAAGAATTGTTTGATGCATTGACCAAATCGACGCTCGCTTCTCCAAAAGGAAGTAAACAAATACTGATGACACTCCTTTTATTTACTCCTGCTCGTACCCTCAGAAATTTCGACAATAAAACCTTATCAGCGAGAAATTGCTTAGTTTTTTGCAACAGCGGCTTAACAGTCCAGATACCTACAATGGCGGTAAACTGTCAGAAATTTGCGTGTTGTTCGATGAATTTAACGATAGCTACGAGAATGATCGCCTTTATCGGAGTGGTGAGTTTGCTTGCCGCAACAAAATTTTAGTGGTTCATCTCTTCTTCAAACTAAAAGGCTTTAAAGTTTATCACACTATTCATCCAGACAATTGTGCCAGGGGTGGAAGTGCGATTATCATTAGGAACTCTATAAATCATTACGAAGACTACCCGATACAAAGTGAAGAAATACAACTTACTACAATAGTGATCAAATCTATCAAACAAGTTGTTAAAATTGGTGCAGTTTACTGACTGCCCCCTAAGCCACAACCTAAAAGTAGAACACTACCAAAGGCTCTTACAACACATGGGTCAATACAATATCATATATACTACTACTAAAGGAAGAGAATTAAGAAAAGCCATCAGAGAAATAAGATGTTGTTTTCACTTGATAAGGAAACTAACGTACTGGCCAACTGACATTAACAAAATACCAGACTTACTAGATTTTTTTAATCACAAGAAAGGTTTCACCAAATTTTATAGATATAGAGGAAAACTTTGATTTAAGTTCTGACCATTCAGCTGTTGTGTTAAAATTGATTGAAAGAATAATCAAAAAAGAAGCTAGACCAACAGTCGTTAAGGCTGCCGTAAAAAACGGGAGAGAAAACGGCAAAACACGCTTTCGTAGTTCATGGCGTTAGAGCAATCTAATGATACAATCAAGTTCTCCTTTGACCCACGTAATGACAAAACATCAAAGATTTGGCTAAAGTAATTTTTAATCGCATTTTTTTTTGTTATAAAGTAACAACCCTTCAAAGTTCGGCAACTTTGAAGCCACGTATTACGTAGGATTTTTTTTTACTGTTTTTATATTTTTTTTAGCTGAAAGGTCAATTCTTCAGCTTTATAATCCTACAAACAGAAATGAGTTAGGCCTTCCCGTTTTTGCTAACCCCATGAACTCGTGGAGGGCTACCAAATAGATCCTCTCGACGATTCCGCCCGATCGCGGCAGTCAACAATACGTAAAACCATTATGTATTTGAAGGGTTTTTTCATATGCGCGTTTTGGCGCTGTTCTACAAGAATTTTGCGATTCCAGCGTGCATCGTGTTGTTTATATTTGAGATTTTGAAATCGGTCTCGGGTTTTATTTCCGATCCGGTGACAAAGAGCTAAATATAACTAAGTAGTTCTGGCGTTGCCCTAGTCATCACGTGTTTATTCCTTCTCGTTCCACGTCTTTGTACATGAAGAAAAGTGTGGAATGTGATAAGGCCGACCATATAATTAGTAAACAATATCCAAGGGATCTTGCTAATTATCGCGTGCAGCAATCTTTAATTGTCGGATGATGTAGCGGTATGAAGAAGACTGACAAATTACATATTATAATGTTAATAATAAAAGCCCTTTCAAATTAACATAAATAATATAAAGTACCTACAGGCCCGGCTGTAGGAAATCTAGAGGTATGTGCCGAGGTGTGTGCACTGTGCAAGATAGCAACTGCCGCCCAAAAATGTAGAATATGTAGTATGTATTTTTCAAACTATATCAGTAATATTCACATTTCATTACATATTTAATAAAATAAATAAAACAATAAATAAATTTATACTATATGAATTGATATTTATTAACATATTATACAGGGTGTCCGTTTTTCGAGAGCTCGCTTAATCTCAGAGATACAAAGTCGGTTAAATTAGGGCAAAGTTGCGCATTTACATACTGAATATTAATGTGAATGAAAATTTTTCTCACCATTGAAAATTTTAAAATTTAGGCATAAATGTAAAAAAGTATTGTGTTGCAATCAAAAAATAAAAGTCAATCAATAAATGCTAAAATCCAATATGACGCCCATAAGAAAAACCAAAGTTGGATGAATGGCAGATCTGGATTTATTGTAAAAAGTGCCTTGACAATGCTTCGTTAAAAAGTCTAACTCCAATGGTTTTTGCTTAAAAAAATTAAAGCTTGAATGAAATTTTTGTCTGTAATTTAAAAACTAAAAATGTGAGAAAATGTGAGATGTATACATTATTTGAATATTAGGACAAAACTGTATAGCAAGAAAAACTCCTGTAATATATTGTATAAGTAGGTATATCTAATGAAATAATAATGGCTACTTCTGTTTAAAATTTATTTACATGAGCACTTTTTGCACTTTCAATAAAGAAAACTCACTAATTATTTCCTCTACGTCTAACCTGTCTGCGATATCAGTTTCAATGGGATTAATGGCAAACACCGACAATCTTTCCTCTTACATTTTTTTTTTATTATTTTATTAAAACGTTGTTATTACGAGTGGGAAGGCGGTAGATAAAAACAAAGAAGGCAAGTTATTTTTCATTTACATCGTAATTTTTTTATTTTAGAACCATAAAATAGAAGACAACAATATAAATGTGATGAAATAAAATAATAGTAATTTTTCATAACCTACTATTTTGACGAATTTATTTGATCACTTGTTATCAGCTCTTTAATGATATTGATTTGAAAAATAAATTATTTATGATAACGAATCAAAAGGCCAATTACATCAATTCCTCCAATAAGAAAGAGACAGGGAGACTGGGCAAGAGAAAGTGTACCTGACAGTTGGAGAGTAGCAGAAGTTATCATGATTCCCAAACCGGGAAAACCGCCTCATAAAGTGAAATCTTACAGACCGATTTCATTATTACCAATAATTTTCAAAATGTTCGAAAAACTTCTTCTCAAGAAATTAAAACCGATTACACAAAACGCCAAAATCATACCTGACCACCAGTTTGGTTTTAGACAAAAGCATTCGACAATAGACCATATCTAATAGGCTGTTTAAAGTGAAACACAAAGAAGCCTATTCAGACCTAAAAGACATACAAGCGGGAGTACCACAAAGCAGCGTTCTTGGGCCCCTACTGTATGTGTTGTATACCAGTGACATACCAGAACTAGAACAAGTAAAACTAGCTACTTTTGCTGATGACACCGCTTTGCTTACAACAGGACAAGACGAGGTTACCTCTACCCGATTATTTCAGAAAGTCAGTAATACCATATATGACTGGACCACGAAATGAAAAATTAAACTCAACGAAGCCAAATCGGTACATATCAATTTTACCAATAAAAGATCAAATAATTTTCCATCGGTAGTTGTAAATGGGACGGTAACTCCTTACGAAAACAAATCGAAATACTTGGGTATGACATTAGATGCCAAGCTGAGATGGAAAAAACACGTAAAAAAGAAAAAAGAAGAACTCAACGTAAAATTTCGACAGTATAAATGGCTTATAGGAAGACATTCCAACCTGTCTTTATATAATAAAACGTTGATTTATAATCAGATCATTAAACCTACTTGGCTGTATGGAATACAACTCTGGGGGTGCACGAAGGATAGTAATATCAAGACAATACAAACAACTCAGAACAAAGTTTTGCGTGCTATGGTGAATTTAAGTTGATGGTCGGTCCTACAGACTAGTTTCAACACCGAAACACCATTGTGTTAACAATAAAAAAAAATCTCTTCTTTGTTCACAGGCTGTATCCGTGCTGTTGATAACAGCATTATTAAAGGACAAATCTGAAAACGACTTTCACGTTAGCCGGATAATTGCCCTAGCACTTGGTTTAGATTGGCGACACATTCATCCCCATACTAACACAGCTTTCAATAATGACCCAGAAGGTAAGTAAAGATCTTGGTTACATTTTTAAGGGGTCGTTTCTGATTTGCGATCAATAAGATCTTTTGTTCAATCTTGGCTAAGTGCAGAAATTAATTACATCCTTTGATATAACAGTTTATTTATCTATGCCTTTTAATATAGTACCTACATGCATCAGCGAATGGCATTGTAAAAATAAATGGTGTAACCGAAATAAGTACATTAATATTAACTGGTAATAGAACTCTTCAAGACGAAAAACTTTTCTTAATAAATTTTTTTTAAAAACGTTTTAGTTTTTGTGTTAAAATTATTTTAAAATCTTTCACAATTTTCTGACACGCCACTGGAACGTTACCTAGTCAACAAGATTACCTTATAAATTAATTGTATTATTATTGTTCTTTGTTGGAGCATTTCATAAGAGGGTCGTCAATTTGTTGGGGGAAAAAATGATTTTAAAAAAATTCGATTTCGAAAAAATGGTACATCGAATATTTTTTTTTATTTTGATGAGTTTTACCACTGGTTAAAATTAATGTACTTATTTCGGTTACACCTTGTATAGTATTTAAGAGTAGAAAAATATCAGCTAAAATACTGTGTGGAATAAATATATCTAAAAGTGACAATAAATTGATTTAAACTTTCGCAGAGGTTGAGAAATTAAAGGGTCGTAAAATATTGAAACAATATCTATGTTCTACTTGGAAGATTACAAATCACAGATTACAGAGAGGTCGTTAAGGCTTCCTAGCCTTTCCGAACTGCAACCAACAAGATTTTTTGTTCAAACCCTGCCTCTAATTTTTATTCAAAAAGCATAAACTTTTTGCAAAGTTTGCAATAAACTTGGGAGACTTTTCCTTCACTTGGTCAGGCGATAGACTCATACTGTCGAAGTGAATTGGTCTACGGATTGCTAAAGTGTCATAGTGACATAATAAGTGTTCTGAAGTTTCTTCTTCCGATCCACATAATCTGCATATCTCACTGACTGTCTTTCCCATTTTCTTGAGGTGGTACCTCAGTGGGCAGTATCCAGTGAGGACACCGGTAACGAGTTTCATTTCGTTCCTTGTCAGGTCGAGAAGTACTCAAAGAGAGAGGCACCTCAAAGACATTGTAAACTTTGCAGAAACTTTATGTTTTTGGAACAATAATTATGGAAAGACTAAAAAGTCAAACAACTCTTTGAAATCTAATATAATCTAATGTCAGTAATGTCTTCTTCTGGGCAAATAGGTAACCTACTTATACTAGTAGTTACCTAACAACTTTCTTAGAGATGCCAGACCTTTTACATTTCGAACTGTACCGTTAGTTTTTTTCTAATTAATGTTTGTTCTGTTGCAGGTAAAATCATATCAGCAATATTAATATTCTACTCGGCTTCATTTTTCTTAATCAACTTTTTACTAGCTTTTGCGGCAATTTCGGTAAGTAGCTGCATGCTAAAAAATGCTAAAATCCAATATGATGATAGTTGGAAGTTGTAATTTTTGCGTCTAGGATGCTATAAAAACTACGATGACAGATTAAATTTCTTGTGTATACTAACTACTAAGTATTACATTTTTCAGTATGACAGAAGATTTGCGGTTCCCTGGTTGCTTTGTGAGATGCTGGGCTGCGTCTCCAAAGCTGGAGCACTAATTTTCCATCTGGCAACAGAATTTGATCAATTAAGCAATATTTTTGTTACCGGATCTCTCCTTTATATCGGTAAGTATAAATCTACCTATATACCTATATGTATATTTCTATGATACCTACATATGATGAACAAAGTTGGCGTAAAGAGGAAAATCACGCAAAAAGTTTTTGTTCATAATGGTAACAGAGTTAAATACTTGTACATAATTCAATGTCTTCATCCAGTTACCGGCTTTCAACTTTCTTCAATTTTCTTGTCACGCAAGAACATTTTCTCTAATTTTCTCTAAGTATTTATCCACATTTCTAGAATGCCCTTGGTAATCTTTATACCACATATTATCGGGTATCTGTAAGTAGGGTAAGATGGGGGGTTCTGGAACCTCTTCCTACTCCCATTGTATATTGTGTTGCCTACCTACTCAAGTTCAACTTACTATTTTTCATGTTCTAAACATTTTTACACAGATTCTAAAAAAACTTTAAATAATTTCTAAACAATTTTAAACAACATGTTTAAAGTTGTTTAGAACATGAAAAATAGTAAGTTGAGCTAAACTGAGTAGGCAACACAATATACAACGGGAGGAGGAGGAGATTTCAGAACCCCCCTTCTTACCCTACTTCTGTAGGTACTGAAAAGGGTTTTGTGTCAATAATTATTTTTTTTTCCAAAAATATTAATTTTGTTCAAGAATACTAAATATAGTTTTGGTTTCAGTTGTGATGACGTGGTGGTGGTTTGTGGTATTCGTTGCTCAGTCCAGTTGGAAGATCAACAGGCCTTCAACCCCATCTCAGCCTTCACACAAAAAAACTACTTCTTTCGATGGTGAAGTCGCTTCGTTTTTTGATTCTGCCGAATCATATCCGTTCTCGGCATATGCAACAATCTGATTTCAAGTTGTGTGCGTCTGTTATTAAAGATTTGATTCCGCACTTGTGCGCGCATTTGAACAAACAATCTGGGATTAAAATTGTAAATTTTGATTAAAGTATTGATTTTCTTAGGTGATAACGCGTTTTAGTAGCAACAATAACTGTGTAAATCCCTCCTTTCAGCCGGTTGATTACAGAGGGGCCCGAATATTAATTCATTGAAAGGTGCAAAGCTGACAATATCGTTGAAGTATTATTTTCAAAGACTCGTCTTTATGTCATTTATTATACCTCAAAGGCGCACAGGGAAAACTCAATTAGAGTCCAGAACCGGGCGAGAGGCAGGGGGAAACTTCCAATCGCAGTGTCGTACAAATTGAAATGTATTCGGTTGATTTTAATTAGTTTATCGCACACACCGTCAAACGTCTGCACCTTCAATCGTAATTAACAAAGTTACTATTGAGTTAATCAAGTCAATACTCATCGAAACTCGGTAGTTATTAGAGGTCTCGCTCCCTTTATACGTATTCATTACCGGATATTGTACAATTGAATTATGGCAAACTTTCAATACCGAAACCAGTGTCGGAACATACCTGACTCGAACGCTCTCTAACTATTAAATAAAGCTCGAGTTTTTATCGAGACCGGAATTTGGAACAATGGGGAATAAATTCAAATTTTCTGCAGCGTTACAAAGGAAGGAACTTTAAAACTGTTTTAATTATTTTTTTAAAAATAAAAAATTGTTGGGGGGTGGTTTAGTAAAATTTTGCGACGCAATTTGAGACCCAACCGGGTAGTCTAATTTAGGAAATCGTCAATAAATTCGGAACTTGTTAAATTATGTTGGCAAAGTAATTTCCCTTCAAAAAAGAATCGCAAAAGCTAATAGACTTTATCGAATTAGGTTTTAAAAAGCTTTAAACTTTTCCGAGCGCGGTGTAGAGGGCCTTTAATGTATCTACTTGAACGCGCCTTTAAAAAGAAATGAAAAGAAACGAAAGCGTAATTTGTTAAAACGTCGGACGCTAACTTTTAAAACACTAGTTAGGGAGTTTTTAGATTTGCCGACAGCCAACCCATCACCAAAGTTAAAATGTAATCTAATTGCCTTACATTTGTAAAAAAATAAAAGTTTCTTTACACAAATAGCGCTCTTGCATCAACCGTATCAAAGGAGGAGTGCTAAGAGCTCGTCCCAATCTTTTGCTTGAACATATCCCCTACACTTTGTCAGACCAAATAGCAATAAAACCTAACAGAAAGTCACTATATAACCGTTTTGGCTCACCTTTTATATTGGAAAATAATTTTATGTTATAGACTTTCTTTCCTTAGTTTATTTTTGTTTTTTAATTAAATTCCTAGCCAGCATAGAACTCGAGCTGTCGAAGTCGGACTCACTATTGCTCCATTCTGTATATAAACTTCATTGAATTGATTAGGTATATACTACCTATCTATACGAGTATTGAGAGACAGAAAATTTTCATATTTTTTTTTACGAATTTTAATATATGAAATTGAATCTGAAAAACTACACAATATAATTGACATACAAATTTTCATTTAACATCAAAACTATATATGACAGTGACGTGGTTCTTAAATGTCTGGAAGCCGCTAGTTATGCACTCTCAGAAAAAAAATTAGCAGATCTAATGTCCGGCTATGGCCTATAAGATTAGTGCCCACCCTGTATATCTCACGCCCTATTATCCTACTTATGGTTTAAAAAAAAAATTGTACTTACAGTGCGGGTTGGTCGTTACGATCATTTTAGGTCACTTCGCGACAATTTGCGGTCAAATTTTGGTTAATTACGACGACTTCTGAAAAAATTTTCGTCATTTTGACGTAACCACTCTCAATCACTTATCACTTACATCTAGTAGCTGTCACTTGTCACTTTTACGCAGTACTCAGTCAAAACTATTTCCGTGTCTATAACAGCATCAGTTAACATTTTAAATCCACGTAATTTGTGGCTGACTACATTAAGAAAATTTTTCCGTAATTTTGGAAGCCATTATATGATCGCGGACTTTGTAATTAAGTAAAGAGCCCGCATTGTTGGGGTGGCAGAACCCGATTTGACCAACTACCGCGCAAGAAATCTTACCTACTAGATTACGTAGTTGATACGTGTGCGGTTCCGTCTAAAATAGCGAAAATCGCATAAAAATTGACAAAATTCTTTAGAGTGGACTAATAGTGATTAACTAAGTGGTAAAGTGGACTAATAGTGCGATTGTGATAATTTGTCTGAAGATTTTGAGACCAACTCGAATTTGTTGATTTTCTGAAGGTTAGTGACAAAATTATTTGTAACTCGATCAAAATTGCTGCATATCGGGGTTTTACTGTTGCAATCTATAATTTTGCATCCAATCTGATTCACAACTCGAGCCTTTTCCCAAAAATTTACAAAATTGATGATTAAAATTATTTAGGGTTATCAGTTTTACGCACCTGTTGGGTTGGTAATTGTTATAATTGTGTCAAGTCGTTTTTGATCGATGACATGCACCTACCCTGATTGTCATCATCAATTAATAATTATGCAGCGTTCTAATTGAAATTCCCAAAAGTTTTACGTAAAACAGTGAAGTGGAAACGATCATCGGTGATTACGTTGAAAGGATTGTGTCAACTTTGCAAATTTCCGAGTTTCAGAATTTTCTTCAACTCGCCCGTTATTTCAGAAAAATGATTTCGAGGTTGTTGATCCGAAGCTCAAATCAAGACGGCTTCAACTGGTGACGTTCCACTACCCCGCGCTCTAGATAAATAATAATTTTAATAATTACTAACTAATAATTACCAACTAGAGTCACTATTTAAATTTTGATCGCAAACCGGTCAAAGTTGACAGGTAAAGGTGTAACCAAACAAGTTATTAATTTATGGGAACAAATATAATGTAGGTACACCAAATTAAACCATATATCTCTTGCACTGTCCACCAGAAAATTTAATGACCATCAAAAAATCTAAATGAAATCCAAATTATTATACATCAGAAAATAAAAACATTACCACTAAAATAACTATGCTGCGTATTGTTTTACCATTGCTTACATTTTAAATTCTATATGTCTATCAATTTTACTAAATGTTCACCAAATTTAGGACGCTCAAGTTACGCATCCGTGCTGTACATAATAAATATTCGCGCTATCCATTTATATTTAGTGTTTCTCAAAAAAACTGTTTGTGCGTCAAATAATTATTCTATTACTTCAAAAATTAAATATGCTCGCGCATCTCTCCTTGCCGCTCACGCTTCTAGACAAGAGGCACGCGAAAAAAGTTTTGTACAAGGTAAGTTCAGGGCCCTGTAATTTTTTTTTTAACACGATTAGAAATTACCGGTAAAAGAAGTTTTACGTTTTACATAATGCAAGCCAATTACAGCAAAGCATTTTTATATTACGGAAATCAATATCTTTTTTTGTGCAAACCAATTCTATTTTACTCTTATTTTTCTTGCCCTAGCACATCTACATCTATAATTTTGCATAAAATTATTTACCATTTGCACAACATTTTATTGCTTGTGTATTTTTGATCAACAAATAGTATTTTTAACTGCTAAATAATATAAGACACTGTCGAAAATTAAACATCTGGGTATTATGTTTAAATTAAATACGGAATAAAATTTGGTGAACATTTAGTATTTATGGTCAACAAAAATTATTTTGGCGAACAAAATATATAAGAGGCCAGCATTATGTCAATATTTGATTGTAGCTTTAAGATTATGTACTTTCTTAATTTTGATGAGCATTTAGTATTTTTGGAAAATAAAAGTATTTTTTTGTATGAAAATATTTTGGTAAATTTGGTAGACTGTTAAATACGACCCTAAATTTATTACAACTGTAAAAATTGGAAAACTTTACATCTGTCAACTTGAACCTTTTTATCGAATTCGCACATTCTTAGGTAAAACAAAGTCAATAATTATAAAGTTTTTCCAAAGCTACTTTACTAGGTAGGCATACTTTAAAACTAATTAATAATTATAACTTATTCTTAGTTGGATTCCCATATCTTTAATATCTTTGAGCACACGTCAGAAATGTCAAATGTTATAAAGCAATAATCTAAATAGAAGTTACTCCCACCTACGTACCTCTAAAAAAAGTCAGTGGCATATTTTTTGTTTGCTGACCTAAAATGGAAGTGTCAACTGTCAATTATTCAGAAATGACGTACGGTTGACAGTTTCGTTCAACTTACATTATGGGTTTGGCAAAGGCCGTATGTCGTTGCTTGACATTTTGCAAATACCCAAACCCTTACTTTTGCTACACCGCAAAATTCGGATTTTGCATTAGGTACAGTGGCGAGCAACAAATAAGGCACGATGTTTCTTTTCACTGAAAACCAACTCTATTGGTAGATTGTGCGGGGCATTGCAATTCACCTATTTATACAATTTATTTCGACCGGAAAATGAAGAACAATTTTGAATCGCTATTGAGGACGCCTCGGGTCCTTTGCCACTAGGTAATATTCAAAATATTATTGAATCAATGCCGAGGCGTCTGGCAGAGGTCATAGCGCTCAAAGGCGCACTAATAAATTATTAACAAATGGGTACATTTTCTTGATCATATTTTTTTATATTTAATTATAATTGCTTTATTTTTTTTTGTTATACCTATTATTTATTTTTATTTTAGATAAATTTACAGAAATATACATTTTTTAAATATTATTTATTACGTCGTGATGATAATAGGGAGTACTATCCGCAATGGCGCTGAGCACGCCTACGTTGAGACAGCCACTCCTACAGCCGGTTTTACACAACTTTAAAATCGTCGATTTTGCTTCACGAGTCGTGCCTTATTTTTTGCCCGCCATTGTACTTCGACAGCCTAAATTGCAAAAACTTAAATAGAACTAGACAAGAAATTATGGCAAATTGTAGATTGTGAAAAGATTACCCGAAGCTACAAGAAGAAACGCGCTGTCAACGACGAGCTAATGAGCTTTTCCAGTTTTTTGCTCGTTATTTCCAGACATACTGTATGATTTTCTAAGACTAATAGGTAGTTTTGTTACGAAAGGGGTAGTGTCACATTTTTGACTAATTTTATGGAAAAACACTAATTACTAATTGTAACAATTAAGAAAACGGAGAAGTTCAGTTCGTGAATGAACTATACTTAACCAAATAGGAAATAGTATGCATAATTACATAGGTAAATGCATGAGTGAAAGAAACGTACAATAATAATTTTATATGTTATCAAGAAAGCAAAAGTGTTTATTAATAATTAAATATTTAGCAAGAATCTAAGAGACGATAATGTCAATAAAAAACTGTAAGCCTTCCTTCTGCCTTTTACTCCGATTGTATCTGGCAAACGTTCGAATTTCAAACAATAACGTTAATTTCAACCGAACATAAAATAACAACAAAGCTCGATGACTTTCAAAAATCTTTGAATGCGAAAACATTTACAACATAAAAGTACGTTTTTGAAGCACAATTAATTATTTTTCATGGTGCTTGGGTATCGTAAATGGACGGGACACTTCCTCCCTGTATTTTATAACGTGCAGCAGCCGGTAACGTCGTCCTGATGGGGGCATTATGAACTTCCCAACCTCAAATAATAAACTTTCAACAGGCTTGTACTGAGAGAATGAGTTGCAATAATCAACACTAGATCACCATCAGTCATTACGGCCACATTTCAAACCCCTACGAAGGGTGTTTTTTAAGAACTATAAAACAGGGGTAATAAACGTATTAGGTATTTGCAACCGAGAAACGCAGCAGTAACAATAATTGATACTGGAGTTATTAGGATGTTTGGATGTGAGAAGATTGATTTTAATAGTATAAAGCGTCAAAAACTTGAATCTTCCCAGTGTTTAGTCGTTGGGGAGTAGACTTCTTGACGTGGTAGCCATGAGTCTATTGTTTGACGATGATCAGCACAATTCTACAAACGGTTCTCTTTAAACTTTAAACGGACGTGTAAACACGTATAAATCAATCTTCCATTCAAACTCTTCGTCAGCAAGTAGAAAATATAAGGGGAATATCCCGAATACAGTTCAATTAATTTATGAATTTAAATTTCAGCAATGATAAATGGCTTGCAACCATTTGAATTTCAAATAAAGCTTTAAGATGAAAAGAATAACAATAGATTTAATGGACTCCTAAAGCTCGTTTTGTAGACCGTAACGCAAAACGGACGATTTATTAATAAGATCGAGGGCGAGTCCTGAAAAATATTTGTTTCTTCTAAAATCCCTGAAGCTGAAATGCGTTAAACGCCGCCACCCTCAAAACGCGTAGATCCTTACATGGAAACGGAACGCACGGTCCGTTGGCATTCTATTGTCGTTTGTTAACGTATTTGTCATGATTTCCATTTAATATTTAATAATGTGTACTAATAATGACATGTTTACTCTGGGGTAATTACCGGAAGTAGCGATCATGCTGTATGATTAAATTACCTAAATATCTACACCGCAGAACGGTACTTACCTTCCTTTGCACTCTTTTGGTGGGAGTATTGTCGTTACTGGCTATTACACGCACGTGAATGATCACCTGGTGGATAATGTTTTTTTGAAAAAAACACGCGCAACTTTGGACGGTTATGGGGGATATTACAAGAGTTTTAACATCTGCGCTGGTCGGGTTCTAATTAAAGTGGTCAAAATTACCAGCCAATAATTTCTCACAAACCGCAAAATTTTACTCGCATACAATATACTCCCCAATTTGGCTTCACGTTAATTGTTAAGCATTTTGGTAGTAAAAAAGCAAACACTAAGTCAAACGGACTGCTTTAAAATCGTTAACTTATTTAAGGGTAAATCACCAATTAATTGTAACCTGCGCGGATTAAAACTCTAACAAAAAATTAATTTTTTTTTTTTGGAAATTTGCGTTTTTAGCAGAAACTATGTAAGCTCTTCATCCTCATAACATTTCCAAAAGTTTATTAATAAGTCAAAAATATTTTTGATTATTTTACCTTATTCAGCAATTTTTCTAAGAGAATCTGTAGTTGTAGAAAGTCGATATAAGTTGGAGGAACCAAGTGATTCTTACGATTACCAGCAGCCGCAATTAAAATAATTTAAAGAAAGCATTTTGGTCAACGTTGACCAAAGCTTCTTCTTGTGGTTACTTCTGACGTTGTTCTGGAGGCTCCTGTTATGGATCTGAGCGTTTTCGTTTTGTCGCTCTCATGATCGATTCAGTTCTTGATGTCCCTCCTCTAACAAGATACACTCTCTCTCTCTCTGATGGTTTTGACTGATACATAGATGAGTATGGGTTTTAAATCTTGTCTGTTCTTAAAAAAAAATTACAAATCCGTCCATCTTCGAAATATTTTCGAAAAGTTCTTGCTATAGATTATTTTCCTCTACTTTCTCTACTTCTCACAAGACAATGAATAAAATTAGAGAGAGGTTTAATTAACTATAAGTCTATATCGTCGAAATTTCCGGTAAGTCTGTACGGAATGTTATGTGAGTAAAAAATGCTTTTGTTATGGATGTTAATTGACTCTAATTGCTCTGAAATATGCGACAAAAGTTATGTAAAAGTGAATTTCCTCGCTAAACGCAGACTAGCGTGGCCTATCAAGAAATTATCTAATATTAATGACATGAAACCTAATGAAAGTCAGTGATGTTTACGTCATTACAATAAACATCAAGAGCAACCAACGGAACTAATAATAAGTTTATATAATGGTTAGTAATTAGGAGGATTTTCCGCAAACTGCCGATAGTTTCAACAAAACTCAATTAGCCGCGTCAATTAGTGAAAAATATTACTTAAATTCCTGTTTGTCTTTGCAATCATAACAAGTGACCAATTTAAATGCGGCAACAATTATCTTTCCAGGCTTCCTCAGTGAAGAGGTTATAGAAGCAAAACATTAGATAATAGACAATAAACTTGATATCGAGATGATTTTTGAAGTCATGATAAATTGAATCTGTATCAAGAATTTTCTTAATAATTATTTTTAAAACTCTTCTTCAAACATTAAGTGTAATGAAAGATACAAGGAGAAGGTTTTTTTAGAAGCGAAGTTTTGGCATGGTAGTGAGAGAAGTGGGAATCCGAAGACTTCTCACACAAGCTAAGAAAGTATGTGTAAAAATTTTTAGGAGTTTTTCGACCAAAAAATATTTTTGAACTGATTGTTCCAGGTGATGGGTTATCATTTTAAACTAAAGACCAAAGAGCTGATGCAATAGACCAAAAGGGTAAAAATTCATTTTATCTAATGGCAAACACGCATGTTAGGCCAAACATCTGGAATACAGCTGAATGTTTATTATTTGAAAACAAATACAAAAAAGTCTCAACTTAACAGTTTCTTTTTTGAATGACTATGAGACTCTTTACAAAAGACAAAAGCAAGAGCAAGAGTTGTTGTGACGTTCAAGGTATGAACCATTCCATAATAGGTGATGTGGCCAAAAAAATTTATAATGAAGGGAGAGCTAAAGTTAAAGGTAGCAACTGTTAGAATCTTTTTTTTAAATTGAAGCTGTAACTTAAATTGCATAAATATTACAAGAAGAATTTACAAATCTACAATATTTGCCATTAGTTATGCAAATTTCTACTTTTGTAGCTACCTTTTAACACTTTCAGGGAAAGAAAGTCGTTGACGTCCAAATAAAAATGGAGAATTTATTACGAAAATTATGTTGCTAATGCAGCTCCAGAACGAAATAAGAAATGAGTAAAAGCAATCTTTAGAACCTTAAATTAGTAATTTTCCAATTTTTTTCTTAATTAGCTATTTAAGTATCTCTTATTATTTTTATCTATTAATGTTTACACAATAGCTGTACCTACCCTTATAATCAATGAACAAAAAACTGTTTCAATTCTATTTTTTTATTTCGGTAATAATTTTAATTAACGGTTTTTAATTTTTTTCGTTAATTTTCTTATTTAAATTATTTAACGCATTTTTTGTTTGTTGCCTTTCTTATCGTTTTTTTATTTTTTTTTGTTTTTTATTTTTTATCTTTATTGTTAAAATTTTGCTTTCTCGTCTCCATTCCCATTTGTTAACTTGCCAATTATTTTAAAAATTAAATCATAAGACTTTTATAATGTAGCGGTGATTTGACGGTTACCAAACTAACCGCTTTTGACATATTGATGAAGAGGGGGTGGAACAGAACCAATGACGGTATTTACTATTTAGTGGCAATCTTAATGATTAAAAAATCCAAAAATTTTAAATGAGTTGTCTGTTGATACTTGCAAGTTTGTGTACTACAGGGGTTGGTTGCAACTTTAATATGATATTTAATATTTAAGGTTTCACTACTTTTAATATTTTTTTTTTATTTCATACACTTGCATACTTACTTTATCTCACTATAATATTTTTTTCATATCTATTATTTGCTTTCCCAAACCTCAATTAGTTACAATATTTAAGTTATCAATAAGGTTCTTCAGTTCTTCAGATTTTTGGTTCAAGTTCTTACCACAAAAGTTGCCATCAGCTGGTAATCCTATCGGTAACTTTTTTGCAAACTTGGCATTTTTGTCAATTATAAAAATATATTCACAAAATAATGGATTTGAAGGCGGACTTTCCACTGTGGACAGATATGGATGCGGTTTGGACAAACGCCCCAATCTGTAAGTAATTCTTTTTAAACCCCTCTTCCGTTCTTTCTCTTCCCATTTAAGTCGCCGGGGCGTCCCATCAAGCGAGGTGTCGCTAATTTGTACAAAGTGCAAATTTTATCTGGTGCCAATTTGAAGCGTCGAAAACAGCCGCCCTTTACCACTTAGCGCCGTTTGAAGTCTCTGGGGCTCTCTTTTCAGTTCCTGGCTGGCATTAAGTAAGTTGTTTTAATATTTAATATGCACATGCATATTTATGAAGACTTTTTTCGTCGGCTCGTATACATATAAAAGTGCTACTAGGAGAGCATGCTAATGACTCGTAAACTGCAAAAGGTCCAAATGTGACGGCGAACTTGCTAAAATCCCTAATTACTTGAGTTGAGACGCATTTAAGTTCTCCGGCCTCATTTCTCGTAAAACGGGCTTCGAGCTTGAGCGAATCGGTCGCCAAATGTGCTTCTTGTAATCGTACACATAAAATAAAACTTGAAAAAGTTTGATAGTAAACATATTACCGTCTACTTCCGTTTGGATATATTCAAATAACATAACTCAAGCAGTGACTTTAAAAGGTCTATAACGTCAGATTCGCCGATAGCTTCTTGAAAGCTATAAAATGTTTTGAAAAGATAAATATGGATCAATTTGGCTGAGTCGCATTCAGTGAGCAGCGGTATTGAAATATAAAATTTGAAGCCCCTTTCTAGCTTCCCCACTAGTCAAGCCACTAGGACTCCCAAGATAAACACTAGTCCAGGACGTAAAGTCCTAAATCGTTTTCACGTATTTGGTGACGTTTTCACTTGTATGCGGCCTAAGCGGTCCAAACCGTTGGCATAGTGGTGATTCAGTCGGAGGATGCGATGGGGATTTTTATTATTATAGGAAGCGGGGTATAGATAATGCTATTAGCATTCATTCGCTTTATGGCCCATGCATAAAAGTTTCCGTAGTCGGGGAAATGTTCGTAATGCGCTGCAGTTCGAACATTAGCCGCCTCGAAAACAAATCATTGACTGTACACAGTCAGTGGGAGTACGGCATAAAATACACCCGTTTCCGGACGAAACTGCCGCCATTGTTTCATGAAAATAACGATTTAGCTGCCGGATCGCCGGAAAATTTTCTTTCCATAATCAGCTTCTCATCTAAGCTCGAGAAATTAATTATGGGTTGTATTTAACAGTCTACAAAATTTACCCAATATTTTCATACAAAAAAATACTTTTATTTCCCAAAAATAACTAAATGTTCACCAAAATTAAGAAAATACATAATCTTAAAGCGACAACCAAGTATTGTTATAATGCTGGCCTCTTATATATTTTGTTTGCTAAAATAACTTTTGTTGACCAGAAATACTAAATGTTCACCAAATTTTATTCCGCATTTAATTCTAACATAATACCCAGATATTTAATTTTCGACAGTGACTTATATTATTTAGCAGTTAAAAATACTATTTGTTGATCAAAAATACACAAGCAATAAAATGTTGTGCAAATGGTAAATAATTTTATGCAAAATTATAGATGTAGATGTGCAAGGAAAATAAGAGTAAAAATAAAAGTGGTTTGCACAAAAAAAGATATTGATTTCCGTAATATATAAATGCTTTGCTGTAATTGGCTTGCATTATGTAAAACGTAAAACTTCTTTTAGTGGTAATTTCTAATCGTGCTTTAAAAAAAAAAATTACAGGGCCCTGAACTGACCTTGTACCAAACTTTTTTCGCTTGCCTCTTGTCTGGAAGCGCAAGCGGCAAGGAGAGATGCGCAAGCATATTTCATTTTTGGAGTAACAGAATAATTATTTGACACACAAATAGTTTTTTTGAGACACACTAAATATAAATGGATAGCGCGAATATTTATTATGTACAGCACTGACGCGTAACTTGAGCGTTCTAAATTTGGTGAACATTTAGTAAAATTGATTCACATATAGAATTTAAAATGTAAGCAATGGTAAAACAATACGCAGCATAGTTATTTTAGTGGTGATGTTCTCATTTTCTGATGTATAATAATTTGGGTTTCATTTAGATTTTTTGATGCTCATTAAATTTTCTGGTGGACAGTGCCAGGGATGTATGGTTTAATTTGGTGTGCATTATATTTGTTCCCATTAATTCTTAAGTAAAAAACAATAATTTAGTGGAAATAAATCTAGGCGAGCCCCAAGAGCCTCTCTGTTTGGCGTAATAGCAATTTTTTTTTTAAATGGCGTAAAAAGTTTAATACGGAGCTTTACATTGGAAACAACGTCAAAAAATACGGTAATAATATCTACTGGGAGGGTCCTTAAAGATGAGAACCGGATTGATTTCAGATTAATGGAGCACATTTAAGAGCTTAACAGAACGATCAAGGTTTTTCAAAAAACGCTTTTCAAAACAAAAACACAACTATTTTTATTCTTTGAAAGTATATCTTTCCTCAAAAATTGCATGAGATTCTTTAAATTCATCTTTGTAAAATTGGAGAAGCTTTCTATATACCTTATCAGTTACAATTTTTGTCAAAAATTTTTTTTTTGTATTATTTTGCTTTTTCCAAAAATAATTTAGAAAACTAAAAATATTTTTGGTAAATTTTCTATTTTCATAATAAAAAGTAGAATTATATCAACAATTTTGAATAATATTGAAAAAAAATCTAGACGAACTCCAAGAGCCTCTATGTTTGGCGTAATAGCAAATTTTTAGCAAATGGAGTAGATAGTTTATAATATGGAGCTTTACAGTGAAAACAACGAAAAAAAATACGGTAATAATATCTACAGAGAGGGTCCTTAAGGATGAGAACCGGATTAATCTCAGATTAATGGAGCACATTTAAGAGCTTAACAGAACGATCAAGGTTTTTTTAAAAAACGCTTCTCAAAACAAAAACACAACTATCTTTATTCTTAGAAAGTATATCTTTGCTCAACAATTGCATGAGATTTTTTAAATCCATCTTTGTAAAATTGGAGGAGCTTTCTACTTACGTAGGTACATTTCCATATACCTTACCAGTTACAATTTTTGCTAAAAAATTTGTTTTTGTATTATTGTGCTTTTTCCAAAAATAATTTAGAAAATTAAAAATATTTTAGGTAAATTTCTTATTTCCATAATAAAAAGTAGAATTATATCAATAATTCTGAATAATATTGAAAACAAATCTAGACAAACCTCAAGAGCCTCTATGTTTGGCGTAATAGCAACTTTTTTGGCAAATGGAGTAAAAAGTTGAATATGGAGCTTTATAGTGAAAACAACGTCAAAAAATACGGTAATAATATCTACAGGGAAGGTCCTTAAGGATGAGAACCGGATTGATCTCAGATGAATGGAGCACATTTAAGAGCTTTACACAACAATCAAGGTTTTTTAAAAAAACGCTTCTCAAAACAAAAACACAATTATTTTTATTCTTAGAAAGTATATCTTTGCTCAACAATTGCATGAGATTCTTTAAATTCATCTTTGTACAATTGGATGAGCTTTCTACTTACGTAGGTAGGTATGTACATTTCTATATACCTTACCAGTTAAAATTTTTGCCAAAGTTTTTTTTATATTATTGTGCTTTTTCCAAAAATAATTTAAAAAACTAAAAATATTTTTGGTAAATTTTTTATTTCTATAATAAAAAGTAGAATTATATCAATAATTCTGAATAATATTGAAAAAAAATCTAGACGAACCTCAAGAGCCTCTATGTTTGGCGTAATAGCAACTTTTTTAGCAAATGGAGTAAAAAGTTGAATATGGAGCTTTATAGTGAAAACAACGTCAAAAAATACGGTAATAATATCTACAGGAAGGGACCTTAAGGATGAGAACCGGATTGATCTCAGATGAATGGAGCACATTTAAGAGCTTTACACAACAATCAAGGTTTTTTAAAAAAACGCTTCTCAAAACAAAAACACAATTATTTTTATTCTTAGAAAGTATATCTTTGCTCAACAATTGCATGAGATTCTTTAAATCCATCTTTGTAAAATTGGAGGAGCTTTCTACTTACGTAGAGTACAACATTTCCATATACCTTACCAGTTAAAATTTTTGCTAAAAAATTTGTTTTTGTATTATTGTGCTTTTTCCAAAAATAATTTAGAAAATTAAAAATATTTTCGGTAAATTTCTTATTTCCATAATAAAAAGTAGAATCATATCAATAATTCTGAATAATATTGAAAAATTTTTTAAAAAAACGCTTCTCAAAACAAAAACACAATTATTTTTATTCTTAGAAAGTATATCTTTGCTCAACAATTGCATGAGATTCTTTAAATCCATCTTTGTAAAATTGGAGGAGCTTTCTACTTACGTAGGTAGGTACATTTTCATATACCTTACCAGTTAAAATTTTTTCCAAATTTTTTTTTTTTGTATTATTGTGCTTTTTCCAAAAATAATTTAAAAAACTAAAAATATTTTTGGTAAATTTCTTATTTCCATAATAAAAGTAGAATTATATCAATAATTTTGAATAATATTGAAAAAAATTTAGACGAACCCCAAGAGCCTCTATGTTTGGCGTAATAGCAACTTTTTAGCAAATGGAGTAGAAAGTTTATAATATGGAGCTTTACAGTGAAAACAACGTCAAAAAATACGGTAATAATATCTAAACAGAACGATCAAGGTTTTTCAAAAAAACGCTTCTCAAAACAAAAACACAACTATTTTAATTTTTAGAAAGTATATCTTTGCTCAACAATTGCATGAGATTCTTTGAATTTAATTAATTAATAAATCCATTTTTGTAAAATTGGAGGAGCTTTCTACGTACGTACATTTCCATATACCCACCTTACCAATTAAAATTTTCGTTAAAAATTATTATTTTACATTATTGTGCTTCTACTAAAAATAATTCAGAAAACTAAAAATATTTTTGGAAAATTTTTTGTTTTCATAATAAAAAATTTTACCCAGGAAACAGGATTTGAAACAAATCAAGTCTTCATTCTTAAGGACTCACGCTGTATATAATTAATATAAGATTTATTAATAAAATTCTTCTGTGTTGTAGTCACTCAACATTAAAGCTCCTCAAGCATCTTTCAACACCTAAAAATTTTTGTGTTTTGCTAAAATCATCCATTAAAATTATCCTGAGCTAACTTTATTATACTTTGGATAATTTTCCCAGAGCGATGTCCCGTTTTCTCTTGTGCTGTCACTTTGCGGAAATTTCGGCCGCCATCGGTCGCACACACTTGAAATAAAGCGAGGTCTATTAAGGCAATTACGCTCAACTCGACTCATCATGTTCGGATTTTAAATTGCTTAAATTATATACATCATCGCTGGACTCATACGCGTCGAATAAGACTAATTTCGGGTCATACACGTCAAATATGAAAAGCGGCAGTCTGAAAACCACTAATTTAAAAATGCGCTGCACGCCGAACCAAATTACAACCGAAAGGAATGAAGAGACGTGCTTTGTCTAATTGCGGTCCACGAAAAGACATTCTGTTTTATCTTCTCGCGATGACAATGGCGAAATTAGTTTTATGCCGCTAATGTGTTCGTGGAATGAGTAGGTAAATGACGACCGTTCATAATAACCACTTGTTAACTTTGGCCCGGTTAATGAGTGTCTTTTTAAAGATATTATTTAGGTACCTGGTGATTTTTTTTTTTGACGTTCAACCGAGTTGTTAATTCGTCATGACTATTCAAATTGTTGATTTTTTAGAGGATCGTAATTATCATGTTGGTAGACGGAGAGGTTGACAGACTTTAGGGGGTTATACTGTGTCTTTGAAAGGCCAGATTTTAGCGGAATTAAGCAAACTAAGTTGATAATTCGGGCCGTGTGGCTGATGAATAAAACATGCCGAACAAGAGGGCGCCAGAGCGATGCTAATGTCGTCAGAGTTGGGGGATGAAGTGTTTTAACTGCTGCCAGCGGCGATGATGGTCACTGTTTTGCACAAGTTGATATTGAAATTTATTTAATGTGTTTCTAAACAAAACTTTTGATGCCGTTTTACGTCATGGATCTTGATAACATTTTTGATCTATCCCTGCAATATTCTTATGCCACAAACAGCGACAAGTGCTCAAATAATTATTTTTGACAACATTTAAAAAAATTATTATCTTTACCAGTAAGTTCGTTCCTGATGCATTTGAAGAGTAATAATTATTAGGATATTAGTGGTTTCAAGACAGAAACGTACTGGCCAATTACAATCAAAAGATGAAAAAAGTTAATAACCACTTATTGCTTAAGTACCGACCAATCAAAATTTAAAGTTTGAAATTGGGACTGTGAATTAGTTAGCTGGTGCCTTGTAGCAAATTTTACTAAATCAATCAATAATAATAGTTTAATAAAATTCTTATGTTATTGATCAGATATAACATAAGTTGCCTAATATGTCATAGGTAGGTATAGATAATAAATGCGTGCAAGCAACTTCACGTAAAGCCGTTATCGCTTTACCTGGCGCTGAAAGCGGTGGGTGGAAAGCGCGAATTGGGTGGTTTTTACGTATTCTCAGCAGGCGAAGGTGTGGGGCTCACTTAAAGCCTTACATTTACACATGCATATTTATAAACATTATCTTCTATTACACAGAACCGAGGAGTGTAAAGTATACAGAGCAGCTTCCGGCGCGCGGAGCTTTAGAGAGCTTTTATAGCTCAGTTTTACTGTATAAGTAATATAAAAGCAGCCGATTTGCAGCGCCCCATAAATATTTAGCTTTAATTCTAAAAGCGTTTCCGAGATACACACTTTATATATTCATACTTTACGCTATCCCGGGTTTTAGCACCTTCTGGGAGAGGGGCCGGGCGGGACACGGGGGCAGGGAGACATGTTATGAAAGGATATGCATGTCTTATCGGCACTTACTTATAGGTGTAAGGCTTCTGAACTTGGATTGCTCGTCAAATGCGATTTCAAGATAAAAGAAAGCTCCTGTAAGACCGCAGTAAAACTAACATAAAATTGTTTGAAACTTGCAAGATTCGGTAAAATTCTACAGAGTAACAACTAGGTATCTACCTATTCACGAGATACGTGCAATTACTGGTAGGTTTAACCGAGACGTTATGGGAAACTTAACATAATTGCCTCCTTGCGCTTTATGTGGCAAGGTATGATTTGTAGAACTGCTCTCATTTGCATCTGGACATTTAGCATGTTTATGGCGCACACTATGCTTTAATGAGTTTGTCGAGCATGACATAGCTGCCCTTAGAAATTTCTGGTCGTTTAACGAGACCAAGCAGGACTGTAATTATTGGGAGGAAATAATAGTGCAGGGTTTAAGTGCAATTGCGGTTAACAAGCATTTGAAGAATTGCCCGTTATATACTTTGTTATTCCCGGTTAAAAATAAAACAATAATGCATAAAGAGAGCTTCTAACCGTTTAATCTAATATTTTTAAAAAATAATTAGTCAATCTTTAAATTATGTAGTACAATCTTTGAAAACCACTCACAATTTGTTAGAGAGCTTGTGAAAGGAAACATACAATAGGTACAATACAGATACCTTTAGCCTAAACTTAAATTAAAGTATAGTTAAAATATTTTTATATTAAACCGTTATTGAATTACATGGATTTTTAAATTTCAGCACTGAAGGGATTTTTTATTCACAGCTTTGTGGCAGTTTATCTAGTCCATTTGTGGCTAACCACATAATATTTAATAGGGTCGTATTTAACAGTCTACCAAATTTACCCAATATTTTCATACAAAAAAATACTTTTATTTTCTAAAAATACTAGGTAAATGCTCACCAAAATTAAGAAAATACATAATCTTAAAGCGACAACCAAATATTGACATAATGCTGGCCTCTTATATATTTTGTTCGCCAAAATAACTTTTGTTGACCTTAAATACTAAATGTTCACCAAATTTTATTCCGCATTTAATTCTAACATAATACCCAGATATTAAATTTTCGGCAGTGTTTTATATTATTTAGCAGTTAAAAATACTATATGTTGCTCAAAAATACACAAGCAATGAAATGTTGTGCAAATGGTAAATAATTTTATGCAAAATTAAAGATGTAGATGTGCTAGGGCAAGGAAAATAGGAGTAAAAATAGAAGTGGTTTGCACAAAAAAATATATTGATTTCCGTAATATACCTATAAATGCTTTGTTGTAATTGGCTTGAATTATGAAAAACGTAAAACTTTTTTTAGTGGTAATTTCTAACGGTGGTTTAAAAAAAAAAATTACAGGGCCCTGAACTGACCTTGTACAAAACTTTTTTCGTGTGCCTCTTGTCTGGAAGCGCAAGCGGCAAGGAGAGATGCGCAAGCATATTTAATTTTTGGAGTAATAGAATAATTATTTGACGCACAAATAGTTTTTTTGAGAAACACTAAATATAAATGGAGAGCGCGAATATTTATTATGTACAGCACAGACGCGTAACTTGAGCGTTCTAAATTTAGTGAACATTTAGTAAAATTGATAGACATATAGAATTTAAAATGTAAGCAATGGTAAAACAATACGCAGCATAGGTATTTTAGTGGTGATGTTCACATTTTCTGATGTATAATAATTTGGATTTTATTTAGATTTTTTGATGCTCATTAAATTTTCTGGTGGACAGTGCAAGGGATGTATGGTTTAATTTGGTGTACATTATATTTGTTCCCAATTTTATGATGGTCTCTGTACTGCAAAGATTTTTTCAACTACAAATTTCAAATTTTTAACAACAGGCGGTATTACGAACATAATAATAATAAAAAAATATATTGAAAATTTTTGAAAAAGCACTTTACGGCGTGCCGACGGCGCATGTAATTAATTATGGACCAAACAATTACGCCACATTGTAGCGCATTAATTAAAGTTTATTTCTGCCAAATTTCAAATTTTTAACTCCATTGGAAACACGCAATTAGGCACCGGCGGTTCTCGTTGAAATACCCTGTATATTGCTATATTGATAATGAACCCTATACTTAAAATACTTACATAACACCTAAGGCGAGAACCGCTTAATCGAAAGTTTCAAGTTTAGAAGTGATAGTAGCGGAACAGTTACAACTATGTACTTAGTTATAAATGCATATTGTAGTTAATTTGTATGGGCGGGAATGAGAATGTCAGGTAGTCCGGGTGCCGAATGGATAGGCTGGGGATTGGTTCGAGGCAAGACGTGGCCCCGGTTTGGACTGCACTATTGGTTGTGAGCCGTACTTACACGCTCCACCAGCTCCGCCAAATCACTCCGGAGTCGCTACATTACCAGTATTGAGTGTCACGGTATATACAGAAGGCGGAGATGCTTCTATTCTTGCTTTCCAGCGCCAGAGAGTAGCAAGCAAAACACATTTAATTAGAGAAATGAAATTAAACAGGAAGAAGTGCTTCAACTTTTAAGCTGCGCTATGAAACTCGATTTCGCCTTGATGACCTGATATGTTACCTATCAATATACCTAATTATAGGCTAATCAAAACTATATTTTTTTAATATCGATCTGAAGATGTCTACTTATCTGACAGGCAATTAGTTGCCCGTATAAATATATGCCGCTGAGTATGCCGCAGTTATCAGATTAACTCAGGCTCAGGAATTATAAATATAATTTTTACCAATGTGATGTTAGAAAATCGGTTTCTTGTAACTTATTTTATGTAATTCCAAATTGTTCTATTGCGAGAGGTACAATTACTTTGTTTTTTAAAAGACTGGTTTTTTAATTGAATTTTATAAAATAAATCTCAATGCATTATTATAGGTACCCTAATACAGTTATGCAATTGTTTTCTGTATTATTTATTTACTTTTTACAGGAGGAATAAGTTTCTAATAATTGCTCATTTTTTAAGAAAAAATAATCAGTTTAATGCGCGTCTCAAATGCCACATCAATATTTAATTGTTTTTTTAATAAATGGCTCAAATAAAAATAAAAAATAGTAAAATAAGATTTTTTCTTTATTATAAATAGGGTAAGGTTGCTCAAGTTGTACCCCCTAAGAAAATTATGCTATAATATTCACGGCAATTGAAATAATACAAAATATTCTACATTTACTGAATCTTTATTTAGTTGAGTATTAATCAAAAATCACAGAAACTTAAAATATTGTTGTTAAAATATGGATTTTAACGTTTTTCAAAAACATATCTTCGGTACGATTAAGGCGCCTAGTTGCCTAATTCGTACCACATATATCCTTAGTCGTACTTAGAAAATATACTTTAGTGAAGATATAATAAACTATATAGAAAAATGCTTAATAACAAGAGATCAATTCAACGAAGTTAAAATTACAAACAACTCAGTTTGAGATTAACTTAAACATTTTTTTTTTGGTAATTATTTTGGTCAGTAACAAATCTTTGAGCTCGAATGCAAGCTTCCTAAATTCAGTGGTAGTTATTCCAAAGAAACAAGACTCAAATTCATCAAATGCTGTGCCAGTATCTCTTCCATGTCTGGTGGCATATCGTTAGGTCTTCCAAACTTTGTTCCTGTATTCAAATTTTTTAAATGTCGTCTCAGTGTAGGTTTCGGTATATTATTTTGAATAGGTACGACTTAAGCAGCAGGGTCTTCCAAGTTGGAAAAAAAAATTACTGACATAACCTAAAAATGTTCTACTGTTTGAGTCTATGCCTAAACGATTGACAGATAAGTATTATAAATCGATGCAAACAAAGAAAAAAGGTAAGGATCACATTCCTGCCATAGAAAGTTTACGAATGAGTCATTCATTTTACATGAAAAGTGATAAAAAACTTAATTTTAAAATTATTTTCGCTTCACGAAGCCGGCCGCCTAACCACTTGTTTATGTTTGCTCGCACGACTAAATAGTTCACGTTAACGACACTAGAAACCCCAATTCAAATGTATCAGACGAGATATTGGTAGGGTACGACTATGGCCGTGGTACGACTTGAGCAACCTTACCCTATATTAGGTATAAATATTTGTTTAAAAATGTGAAAACACCTAAATTAGATGTAGGTACCTAGTACCTACTTATAACTATAGCTATAATAACATAATAGTCAT
This sequence comes from Schizotus pectinicornis, assembly GCA_951805265.1. NCBI lineage: Eukaryota > Metazoa > Arthropoda > Insecta > Coleoptera > Pyrochroidae > Schizotus > Schizotus pectinicornis. The sequence continues at coordinate 2,962,832 of OX638202.1, read as the reverse complement.
ATTAGCATAGCTGACATGTTGATTTAAGTTTTTTGTAACCCATATGGCACATATTCAGTTACAGTCAGATTAATACATGCTAATTTAAATTTGATAAAATCAGTGAATTTTATCAGCAGATATTTAAATGCACCCTTAATGGATGCATTAGGGCTCTTAACATGGAGAATATAATAGTGTTGCATGCAACAAAACCTATAGGGTCAAAATTTAAATAGGACTCTATCCATTTAAGAGCATATGCGGACTTTAACAAAAACACTCTCAATACTCCCACCCTTCTCCAGAGGTGACCTTTCACCTTAACCATGTACGTATCTATTTCTATAAGTAATAAGTATATTAAATAATAAGTAAATAATAATATCCCCATGTAGTTTTAAACACAAAAAAAGTCCCATGCAGTTATAAAAAGGGGCATTATAAGTAGATAACGAATAAAATTTTAATTAACTGTTAGGAGTCTAATTATGTTCCTAAAGCATTTGAAGGTTAATGCTATAGGTAACTAAAGTCTGCAGCAAAGGTGACGGTCAGTTTACGTAATAAGAATTTTGGCAAGCGTTAACGAGTTTAGTTTTTTTTTTATCTAAGTATATTCTTTTTAATTTTTATATTTTTAATTTGTATACTTTTAAAAATTCTGGTAAGAATTTTTTGGGTAGAGAATAGCTAGCCAATAAAGTTTGTCCAGATATTTTTGCCATTTATTTTTACACCTTTAAAAAATCTGGTAATAGCTACTGGGGGAGGGTAGATAGTCTGTGAAACCTGACGATGGGCCCGATGTGCATTTGAATAGTTCGGCGCGATGCCATCGTTTTAGATGATGTTGGCGATAAGAGTTGAGTCGTCGCAGCTACAGCAACACTGTGAAACTGTGAAGCTCCATAAGCAGCTTATATCCGCCACAATCGCGTCTGGATCTCCCCGTGGAACTTCGTTCATGGGCACATCCACTCAATCTCGGCTTTCATCCTTGCACAAAAGTAAGATAATGTGTTATTGGGCACTGATCCCCCGACACAAAGGAGGGCACCGCGCCGCTTACTGAATTGTGTTGTTTTCAAAATTTGATAGAGGGATGAAAGCTCCACAATAGGGGTAATAAATTCAATGTTTTGTGAAGTACACGCGGAAAGTTAACTAGGTTGAGTGCGAGCTGAATGAAACAACGCGACGGATAATGGATCGGGGTTTAATTAAAAATTAAGTGCGTACCTATAAATAATAATTTGACAGAAAATTTTGCGACGCCAAACAGATAACAAAAAACTTTTAACTGCGGCAAGGTTTTAAAATTATTTTTGGGATCTATTTTAATCAAATTTTTTAATATAAAATTGGTCGTATTAAAGGAGAGTTTACGAGGGTTAGTTAGAAGTTTTGCTGATACATTGAGGTAAGAAAGAAAGAAAATTTCTGAAACTCGTTTACTTTTGATTAATTATTTTTAAAAGTCAGACTATAAAAAAATGTTATTGTGGTAATCTTTTGGAGCTCATAAAGGTAAAAGTTTTTTGAAGAGGTCCTAATTTAAATAAGAAAAAAGTCGAAATTAACAAGCGTAAGTTGACTAATTAAACATGAAAAAATCCTATCTTCCGAATTAGACATTATCTCTATCCGTTACCAAAAGAATTTTCTGTAAGCATCAATCTATTATCTCATTACCTTATTTATTAGGGTAACGAGAAAAAATACGAGATGCATCAGAAGAAGAGAAATAGGTGCTAATGTAAAAGAATAGGTTCCTACAACATACCTACTAATTCCATTATAAAGAGACAATATAATGACTATGACGAAGATTACGTAAAGGCACAAATAAAACAAATCAAACAATATCTAGAAAATTTAGAGAGATGTAAGGGTGTAAGAAGGTAAAAAAAATTATGTCATAACAAAAAAGCATTTTTTAGGTTAACTAAATATTTTGACATAAAATTTCCTACCTCAGTCATAGTTTTAGCTTTTTAATGATTTCTCTTGATAGGTAAGTAGGGGAGCGAGAGGCTAGTTGTAACAATTTTAACAAATAATTATATATCTTGAAGTGTATTGGCTAAATTACCACTAACTAAACTTTGATTGATACTCTAACTATTTTTCTATTATGTCAAATCGAAAAAATATCAAATCTACAGGTAACTCTTTCACAATAAATTTTTTTTTTTAAAAGAAAAGTGTTACAACTTACCCCGAGGTTAGGGCTAGTTGTAACAACAACTTCAATCGTTTAATTTTTTCACATCTTGAATCATTTTGCTTTGTTTACAACAAAAACTAACTAGGTATTTCTATAATATGTATTTTTTATTAAATAATTAACTGAAACATACTTTTTTTATAATCAACAAATTAAAAATTTAAGTTTTTAACTATCTATCTTATTTTGTATATAGATACTTATATATCAACATGGCACTTTGTAATCACAGTAAATTAAATTATAAACCTCCAAATTAAGTCTTGTAATTATCTCTTAGTTATACCTTACTTGTTACAACAAACCCCGAGGTTTTGTTACAAGTAGCCCCTAGGTACAGTTCTTAATATTTATCACGATAACTATTAAATCAACTTAGTAATCTCGAAAACTGTTACACAACATCATAAATAGTTATATTTTAGCATCAAATAAAATACATAAAGCTCCAATTAGTCGAAAATTGTAAAGCTAACCAAAAATTTACAAAAATAAAATTATAGGTTATCTGTCAACAACGAAGCGTTCGCACGCACCCACTCACTGCACCCCCTGGCGGGACAAAGGCTGTGATAAAGTGGCGTGGCGCGGTATAATTTTAATATTAGGTAAAAAAAAATCGTGAATTAAGTTTAAATTCCTATTGAAAAAGGTCTGTTACTACTTACCCCTGTTACAACAAGCCCCGGGCTCCCCTACGTGTTCTCAACAAATTTTTCTACGATAAAATCATACGTTTATCCTAGCATCATTTACACTTTTGTGATCTATTTATTTTTGAAAATACTTTGTTTTTACCCTTAATGTCTATTTTCTTGTCTAATTTCATCATTCACGGTTTTGTCCACTTATCTTTTATCTTCAAGTTTATTGCTCTTCCATTTATTTGCATTCTTATTTTATTTTTACATTATTTAGATGCTTAAATTAAAACACTTTTCCTTACTTATAGAACTTTTCCTGCTGAAGACTGAGGAACACTAGGTTAGAGTGTAAGAAGGTCATTGTATTAAAATTAATATTATTTTTGTTTGTTCCTTGTACACTTACTTTCTCGATTGACTTGTTATTGTTATTGTCTTTTTTTTTAATTTTTAAAAAAGTTTTATTTTGGATATAAAAAGGTATACCTAGTCATTGACTTAAAATTCTTCTTCAGACATAAATTAAGAACTCCTGGAGTAGAACTCTTCACTGTTTAAAAGTTACCCAAAAGGCATATTTTTCTGATTTTTATGCGAGTAAGATAAAACTTAGATGGCGCTCGAGTGTTGCATAAAAACAATAGGTATAACCGGACAGTATCGTTAAATTCAGAAAAAAATTTCTATTTTGTAAAAAAATTGTAGTCTATTTGAAATTCAAAAAGTTCAAAATTAAAAAAATAAGTTTAGCCACCCTGTATAATTTTTCAAAAGTTAAAACGATTATGCATTAGTTTTTTTCACAAGATTTTTGTTTTTTTGGTATTTCAACTTTTGGAAAAACCTTATTGTTTAAGAAATATTACTTTCAATAGGTATTACTAATTAAAGACTCCATTTTTGTCAAATTATTTATTATTGTCAGAAAAATAACACATAAAAGCTGCAGTAGTGCAGACAATCAATATTAATAAACCGCTTCTCCGTCGGTGTAGTTGTCTTCTTCTTCGACAATTCGCTCCATAAAACCGACATGAGGACATTAGCGAGCTTTTACAGCATAATTGCTTTTCCGAACTGTCGTATCCGAGTTGTAAAGCTCGCCCGATAGATTCGCACACATCACTGATTCTCCCTTAAACAACACCGAGGAGATTACCATCCAAAGCCTCCATTTCGGTTTCATTTTTACTCGAGCTCCTTATACACGTAGACAATCAATGAACAACAAAAAAAGAAAATTCAACGATAATTTCGACGAGTTGATGTGAGAAGATTTATTTCGCGGCGCCAACAACCATTCTTCGCTTTGTGGCAATATGATAGCTGGGACGCTTATTTATTGGTGGGGTGTGGAGTTGCGACTCTCCCCCGTCGTATTAGCTTAAACATATATATGTATTAGGGTTGTTATGTTAATTAGGCGTGCAACACGGAGAGCAAGGGGCATTATCCCCGAATTGTATGTCGATGTCGTCGTATTAGCCCTCCGAATTGCATTACAATCAACGGCGCCGCTCTATGGGGAGTCAACGAATCGTTATTTGATGTGATTACCGCCTCAATAAAAATATCAAATTGGCATGGAATGAAAAGCGGCACGTCGAAGAAAAACGGGAAATATGTTCATCCAACTGGAAAATTGTCAAACGCAAAAATGCATCCCGACCACTCCACCATCGTCAATCAACAGCGATTAACTCGAGTATCCCGTCTTCTTTTAACAACCGTGAAGACGGTTCACTTTCACATAATTAAAATAGTGCGGAACGCAATTTGTTTTAACGAATTGCTGGATTTAAGTGTGGTTAGTTAGAGTTCCGCGGTGATTGCTCTAGGTTAATTAAGATGTACTTATATCATCGTCTGTGGGGTTTTGGATCGTTGCTACTTAGTTTGATGGAAGTTTGGTATTTGTGGGCAATTTCATGCTCGACCTGACTAACTGTGCTAGTTATGTTAAATGCATCTGTAGAACCAGTCGATTTTGTTGCATAGACTTTTCTTATCAATGCCAATTGGCGACAAATATCCTGTTCAACAGGCCCATTAGCGGAATGCACAGATGCTGGCAAAAAGTTAACCATTACGTTTACCAGAAACCTGATTTACAGTTAAAGTAAAACAATTATTGGGGCTCATTGAATGGCAATTATTGAATTTTCTGCTTTTCATGAAATATTCATGTTACAGCCTTCTGCAACGCGGAGACGGTTGATGTATCAAACCTGATTAGTCAATTAAGGAGGTGTGCAAAAATGTCGAGACCATTTCTTCAAGATTGTAAGCTTCGTTCTTTTATGTAGTAATTGTTTTATTTACTAATAATAAATTATGGGAACAAATATAATGTACACCAAATTAAACCATACATCCCTCGCACTGTCCACCAGAAAATTTAATGAGCATCAAAAAATCTAAATAAAACCCAAATTATTATACAGCAGAAAATGAGAACATCGCCACTAAAATTATTATGCTGCGTATTGTTTTACCATTGCTTACATTTTAAATTCTATATGTTTATCAATTTTACTAAATGTTCACCAAATTTAGAACGCTCAAGTTACGTGTCCGTGCTGTACATAATAAAAATTCGCGCTATCCATTTATATTTAGTGTTTCTCAAAAAAACTATTTGTGCGTCAAATAATTATTCTATTACTCCAAAAATGAAATATGCTCGCGCATCTCTCCTTGCCGCTTGCGCTTCCAGACAAGAGGCACGCAAAAAAAGTTTTGTACAAGATCAGTTCAGGGCCCTGTATTTTTTTTCACGATTAGAAATTACCACTAAAAGAAGTTTTACGTTTTACATAATGCAAGCCAATTACAGCAAAGCATTTATATATTACGGAAATCAATATCTTTTTTTTGTGCAAACCACTTCTATTTTTACTCTTATTTTCCTTGCCCTAGCACATCTACATCTATAATTTTGCATAAAATTATTTACCATTTGCACAACATTTTATTGCTTGTGTATTTTTGATCAACAAATAGTATTTTTAACTGCTAAATAATATAAGGCACTGTCGAAAATTAAATATCTGGGTATTATGTTAGAATTAAATGCGGAATAAAATTTGGTGAACATTTAGTATTTTTGGTCAACAAAAGTTATTTTGGCAAACAAAATATATAAGAGGCCAGCATTATGTCAATAGTTGGTTGTCGCTTTAAGATTATATGTATTTTCTTAATTTTGGTGAGCATTTAGAATTTTTGGAAAATGAAAGTATTTTTTTGTATAAAAATATTGGATAAATTTGGTAGACTGTTAAATACGACCCAATTTTTTCTGTTTTTCAACAAACCTTTAGAGTACCTACAAAATACAAAACCTTGTAAGAAATTTATTAAGCTTATTTATTAAAGACAAAATTAAAAGTTTGAACATAATAGTTTCGACACTTCTACTTTCTTTGCCATTTTTAGCTTACATAATATAGAGGTATCAATTTAACTTAAAAGAATTAGGTAACAACTTGATGCTTGATTTTAATTATGGGGATACTTAGTATTATTATTATTTTCTTAATTTTAGTGAGCATTTAGTATTTTTAGGAAATGAAAGTATTTTTTTGTATGAAAATATTGGGTAAATTTGGTAGACTGTTAAATACGACTCATAAATTATTATTTTACCCTATTCAAAAGTATCAAGGTAACCCAAAAATTGTCTTCATTCTACATTTATTTTAAATACTAAAGAGAGTCAGTCCTAGTAGTGATAGCAAGTAGAGCAATAGAGGAAATGGAAGTTTCAACAAAAGCCAATGTAAAAATGAGGTTTAAGAAACAATTTATAAGAATAGCTGAAAATAGTTCAATAATTTGCCAAAAATAATGCGGCGTTGTAAAAGACGTAAATATGGTTAATAAGTAAATTAGGTACAGTGGCGAGCATAAAGTTAGGCACGACTTGTGAAGAGAAATCGGCGATTTTAAAGTTGTGTAAAACGGACTGTGACTGTGCCAGCAAGACCTGTCAGTCTGTCGTATTAAATCCCTAGAAATTCTTATCGCCCAATGGCGATACGGGCAATAATTATTTATTTCGTTTGGAGTTTGACCCCAAAGAAGACCCACCTCCCTTGCTCGGCTGCAAATCACCGGAAAATGGGTGGATTACAATGCCCTGTTCATCCTACTGAATGGAGTTGATTTACACTAGAAAGAAATATTGCGCCTAATTTTTTGCTCGCCACTGTAAGAACTTAATGCAAAACCAATTAAAAAAAAAAATTATAACATTTGATAATAAAGCAGGAGGGAATGGCAGGTATTTATTAATGATTGATTTTCTTAATTAGCACACTAGGATTGACTATAGTTATGATTTTCCCTTTAAATATAAATAAACAAAATGGGAAGCATTGATTGCATAGTCCTCGCAAATGCAAATACTTCACTTTAAATAATGATATTAGTTAATGATAAAGACGTGCCTTTATAGGTTGATAAGCTACTAACTTACGCCTTTACTTTATTGCCACTTATTGGTAATATATTCAATATATATTTAGCTGGAGTGGATTCATTAGCATAATTATCTCAGGCAATTCGATATGCGGACAGCTATAAGCGTTACCCGTTAGTCAATGCGGTCGTTGATAAGTAAACGTATTAAGGTCCTCCACAAGGACAATTGGCAAATTACCGGTAATGTGCAATTAGGTGTTGCAAGTTGCAACCGCCATATCTGTAAAGTTATGAGCGGATTTTTGCAGAAGCTGTAATGGAATCTGCATGGGAACTTGACTCTGCGGCCGGGCAGCTTTGACCACAAACCCCCCTTGATTGTTGTAATCCGACTGGAAAATGCCAAACAAATTCACACAATCACTCAATAATCGTATAAGGAAGCGCAGAAATAACTACCACCTTATGGTGGAAAGTTTATTATTTATTTCTGGAAAAGTTTCATGCAAATGAAGCCACCTGTGAGCTATCACGAGGATCTGCAACAGCTGGTAATTTATTAATTTCGACGATTCAGAACGGTATTAATGTTGCTATTTGCCGGTAATAGCCAGCGATCCTTCAGTAAATGTTGTAAGCACGCAATTTCCTCCAGCATCATGGAAATTCAATACATGTGGAAGACACCTTTGAAAAACCTGAAATGCAGGTAGTTACACAGAAGTTAGAAGTACGATCGGATCGAGATACGTATGAGAAAATAATAATTCTGCGGTCGCGTAATTCATTAAACTGGCAACAACTTATTTTAGCAAAAAGACATCACACATCGACGATATTGGCATCATTAGCTGAGAATTCGCTCCGAGTCCGGTGCGATTGTATTTATTATTAAATCAAGCGATTTGTTTTTCTGGTCGCGCCGTAATTGAAACTGCCCAGTTATTTTTATTCCGCCGATCAAGCATGAAGCCGTTCAGGTTTTTATCGACGTCTGCAACTGAAGCGGGAAAGCTGATGAGACGAACGCACGGCAGTTAATTGAAATTAATTACTCTGATAAGCACATCCACCAGGTAACGGATTAATGTATTACGGGCACCACCGGGGACTACTTAGACTCTGCTTCCTATACAAGAACAACAGCACGCTAATATGTTATTTACTTGTTTCTGTAGTGTTACCTAAGCCTGAAATCAGCTCACAAAATGCAGAAATTTGATTTCAATCGGCATTCTTAAACGGTAAAGGTTATTTGAGTGATATTTGGGTGGAGGTCATTACATAACTTTTGGTACCTACTTTTGCTTAGCTCTAGGTCTAGGTAGATGCCTAGTCTGTAGATAATTTAGTGCCTCCACCTAAACCTTTCTTTCGAAAGCTTCTTGATTTTTGCAATTGCTTCATCTTCTCATCATCTTTACGATGATACTGAAATTGCTATAAGTTTTCATTTAAATTTATTTAAAAAATCGTAAAAACAAACAATATTTACTAAAATTAATTGAGAATTTTAGAAGAAGAGTGGAATAATGTTTTGGATTCTAAAGTTTTATAGAATTATCAAGTTAAAAAAAAAAACACTTTTAAAATCAAAGATGCTATTATTTTTATAGTTGTCCATGGAGGTTCTTTGAAATTATTTTATTTAAAATACTTTTTTCTTTTTCAATAGTTTTGTTTCAAATTCAAACTGATGGATACTTATAATATAACCTCACAGAAAATTATCAGGACGTTATTTAACTTCATAAAAATAGTATTTACTAAAATTAATTGAGAATTTTAGAAGAAGAGTGGAATAATGTCGCGGGTAATGTTTTTATTGGAGGACATTCCAGACTTTTATTAAAATTAAATTTAAAAAAAAAACGCTTTTAAAATTAAAGATGCAATTATTTTTATTTTTGACCATAATTAAGGTTCTTTGAACTTATAATAAATTCATCTTATTTAAAATTAAACGAGCTTTCTATCTAAGAACATTTTCATATACTTTACCATTTAAAATTTTTGAGAAATTTTATGTCATTGTCTCCTGATTGTTTTTCCCCTAAATAGAATTGGAAACTAGAAATATTTTCAGTAATTTTCTATTGAGCGATTTGATTAATAAAAATTTTGTCTTATTAATGGGACAAACAAGATTTGAGATAAATTCGGGTTTTGGTTTTAAGAACTCACCCTGTATATACAGTTACGACCACTGATGCTTGACACTATCACTATACAAACAAATGATCCCTTCGTATTTAGGAGGGCAATCTAACTAAAGTAGATGATTCTCAAAATAAGTCTTTTAACACAGAAATTAAAAAGAATATTTTTTTCTTTTCCAATAGTGTCTGATTCAAGTTCAAAATGTATGTAATTTTATAGAAAATTATCAGGACGTTATTTAACTTCATAAAAATAAACAGTCTATTTGCTAAAATTAATTGAGAATTTTAGAAGAAGAGTGGAATAATGTCCCGGGTAAGGTTTTTATTGGGAGACATTTCAGAGTTTTATAGAATTATTAAATTTAAAAAAAAAAACGCTTTTAAAATCAAAGATACGACTGTTTTTATTTTTGATCGTAAGGTTCTTTGAACTTACAAACTTGCAATGAATCCATCTTATTTAAAATTGGACGAGCTTTCTATCTAAGAACATTTTCATATATACTTTACCATTTAAAATTTTGGAGAAATTTTATGTTATTGCCGCCCGATTGTTTTTCCCCTAAACAATTGAAAACTTAGAAATATTTTCAGTAATTTTCTCATGAGCGATTTGATTAATAAAAAAAATTTCTTATTGATGTGGGACAAACAAGATTTGAGATAAATTCGGGTTTTGTTTTTAAGAACTCACCCTGTATATACAGTTACGACCACTGACACTATACAAACAATTGCTCCCTTCTTGTTTAGGAGGGCAATCTAACTAAAGTAGATAATTCTCAAAATGAGTTTTTTCCTTTTTTTTCCTTTTCGAATAGTTCTGTTTCAAGTTCAAAATGTATGTACATATAATCATAGAAAATTATTAGGACTTTATTAATGTTAAATTGCTTCCGTTGTTGCATTGTGCACACCAATTTTTTTACTTGGGCTACTTTTCTCTGCCATATTTGCCGCCGGTCATTTTTCATACTTTTCCAACAAAAGCCATTATTTACGCGATTTGTGTAATAATAATCTTCGACGCCTTCAACTGCTAAGCCGTTTGAAGGTGATAAATAGCTGGAAATCAGTTAACCAAATTTAAATAATAGTAGTTGTAACTAATTGACTAACAATGACACGGTGTAGGAGTATTTATGACGATATCAAAGGCAAAGTGCCGACTGACCAGAGAAAATCGTATTTACAACGCGAATAATTTATGGTGCATTTGTCTCATTTAACAGGATAAAGAGTTGACTAAACGGATTTGCTTGGACCTTTTAAGAACATTGACATTTCTTGGATGGCCAGCTAGTGGGCAGGTACCACGTTTTTCGACACAACGCTCCATAAATCACACTGAATGGCACCGCATCATTTCTCTTTGCGAAATCGGCCGTTTTCGAAAAACTGACAGTTTGCGTCAAATGTTTCGGTCTTGTCTCCCCAAAATCAACTAGGTGTACTGAGGATCTTTTTCGTTGACCGCGGCATCTGGGTTGACATTTCCACTTCGTAAACTATTAATTCCAGTATTTGGAAAAAACAACTAATGGAGTGTTTACGGAGTCAGTGAGCAGAAGGATTTTGTCACATCATCGTTAGCACAAAACATCCTGTATGAACTGTTAAGTAGCTGACTGAAGACATTGGACCAATTAAGTTAGAGTGGTAGCTTAAGGCTTCCAACACCGTCCGACGAAATGGGTTACTGCTTAATCTCCTCATATCTACCTAGGAGGTCCAACTCGTCAGATATTCGATACGTGTTTTTAATCGAATTTAACGCATTACAGTTCGTAGCTATCCAAAAGGTCACTTATAAACCGAATTTGTGGTTTTCGAGATGCTAACAACTGTTAATTAGTAAACTAAAGCTACTGATGAAATTTGAATACGTTTCGTCGACTGGTTTCTGTGTAGATTTAGTTCTTGGTTGAAAACGGTTACGAATCATACGGTAAATGACCTGAAAGGGTCGTCTTACGGCGATAATATGAGTAGGACAAGTGAACATGAGACACCTGAGATGTGACGCCCGAAAACGGTCAACCGGGAGGTCCAGTCACTCAAGCTCTGCATGTGCAAAATATTGAACCAGTTATTTCTTCCCACTGAACCAGATTATTGGCCTGTCCAAGTACAAGCGGATTAAAAAATTAAAAAGAGTAATTAGCGGGACAGCCGGCCTCGTAACAACAAAAAGTTGAATTTCAAAATCCAGTGCGAAAAGTGGCTGTTTTGAAGGTGAAGCTGTTGATAATCTCAAATTTTTCAAATTCTTGGAATTCCTCAAAAATTTCAAACAGTTTTACATAAAATATTAAATAAAGGGTCCTATTATTAACAGTCTACCAAATTTACCCAATAGGTATTTGCATACAAAAAAATACTTTTATTTTTCAAAAATACTAAATGCTCACCAAAATTAAGAAAATACATAATCTTAAAGCGACAACCAAATATTGACATAATGCTGGCCTCTTATATATTTTGTTCGCCAAAATAACTTTTGTTGACCATAAATACTAAATGTTCACCAAATTTTATTCCGCATTTAATTCTAACATAATACCCAGATATTTAATTTTCGACAGTGTCTTATATTATTTAGCAGTTAAAAATACTATTTGTTGCTCAAAAATACACAAGCAATAAAATGTTGTGCAAATGGTAAATAATTTTATGCAAAATTATAGATGTAGATGTGCTAGGGCAAGGAAAATAAGAGTAAAAATAGAAGTGGTTTGCACAAAAAAAGATATTGATTTCCGTAATATATAAATGCTTTGCTGTAATTGGCTTGCATTATGTAAAACGTAAAACTTTTTTTAGTGGTAATTTTTAATCGTGCTTTAAAAAAAAATACAGGGCCCTGAACTGACCTTGTACAAAACTTTTTTTGCGTGCCTTTTGTCTGGAAGCGCAAGCGGCAAGGCAAGATGCACGAGCATATTTTATTTTTGGAGTAATAGAATAATTATTTGACGCACAAATAGTTTTTTTGAGAAACACTAAATATAAATGGATAACGCGAATATTTATTATATACAGCACGGACGCGTAACTTGAGCGTTCCAAATTTGGTGAACATTTAGTAAAATTGATAGACATATAGAATTTAAAATGTAAGCAATGGTAAAACAATTCGCAGCATAGTTATTTTAGTGGTGATGTTCTCATTTTTTGATGTATAATAATTTGGGTTTTATTTAGATTTTTTGATTATTAAATTTTCCAGTGAACAGTGCAAGGGATGTATGGTTTAATTTAGTGTACATTATATTTGTTCCCTTAAATAAATATATATACAGGGTGTTCCATAAAGGTCTGATTAAATTACAGATTTCTTAGGTGACTTAAAGCAACTTATCTAACAACTGGCATTGTCAGGTAACACGCCATATTTTTTTTAATGACATTCGTGATTCTTTTACACATTACTAATATTACTACTAAATTATTGTCAGTTTCTTTAAGCAATAAAGAGCAACTAGACAATAAAGTGAAAACATTTGTTAATGTTATAAAACCAGACTTCATGATGCACACAATACTCCTAATATCAAACGAAGATGATAACTACCTCAGAAAAATTGGACCATTGTACTAAGAAAACGTAATAAATATATAGTAGCATAATATGGGGGCAATAAGATTATGAAATATCTTCTAATCAGAAACAAGAAAAGATCTGGACCAAGTCAGATAATTAAAAAGTTAAGGATGGAAAAGTTAAAAATATTTATAGAATAAGGTACAGAACAGTTTATATATATACCTATTAAAGCTATAATTTTACTAATAACGAAAATATTTTGGTTGATTTACTTTAGCTGGCTTACCCTGTATACACAAGTACTTTACATGTGCATTAACTGCATTAAACTTTTAAGATCATTTCGGGACTTACTGGGCAGGACTAAAATATAATGGATGTTTGAATAAAACGTTTGGCTAGATCCAATTGTCAATTTTATCTAATTAACAATTCATTAAAGTTACTAGCCGCGCGAAAGCAAATTAATTAGTTTTTGTGAAGTACCAAGATGAAACAATTTTAGTGTAGAATAAATCTATAAAGCCTTTTTAATTGATTGACATCTTGACAATGTAAAAATAAACGAGTATTATAAATACATGCCGACAATACGATTTAAATCATTTATTCCTATCGCATATGCAAAAGCCTTTTCATTCTTTTTTTGCAGCAACACGAAACTAAATAGAACGTCATTACAATAATTACTGACGACTCATTAATTAACCGAATTAATAATATTTTTAACGAGCGTCGTTAAGTAATATTTTGAATTGCTCAAGTCGAGAAGTCGGTGGATAAGACCGAAAATAATTCAGTAACAAGGTGAGGTTTGCAAAAGAGTCGTGTTTGTAATTAATCCGTGATGTCTGCCAGAATGCTGTTAAGCAGATAAATACTGAAGTGTGCCGTTACCAAATAATTTTTGTCAATTTTTTTTTGTTATTTTGACGTGCACTTCTAATTTATTCTTAATTAATTGCGGCGCAGTTTATGGTGAAATCATCAAATACTGGTATCGACGTAAGGTTGATGGAAACGCCAAAGCAACAAAAGTACTTGGGCGGTTGGCAGGAAGTGGCGGCCGGTGGTCATCCCGAATTTCCCCAGAAATTTCTCTTCGTCAGCTGCCGGGAACGTTTAATTATGGCAGGCATGTAATGGTTCGAGAATCGGCAGGTCCCCGGGCTGGTTGGCGGTGATTTTCTTTTCTGCGGTAAATCACAAAGTGCCGCTAATGATGGGGTAGCAGGGGGTCACCTCTGGTCACTTTACAAGATCATTTGTCTGTTTCAAAGCCGATTGACCGTTTAATGTTTCCATCCCCGACTGTTGCCGTCCCAGAGGCACAAACAGTCGCTCTCAAAAATTAATTACTTTCTGCTCGGACAAATTTTCACTTGTAAACGTTACGAACTGTACAAAGTCTAATTCCGACATAAAGCATCAGAATGCCATTTATTATTCTCATGGGAACTTGTCCGGTTACAGTGTTGGAAATAAACTAACGAAAGCATTTTCGGTAACAAATAATACGTTGTTAATATTGAGAGGCTTATGTAAAGTCGATTTGAGGTTCGGGCGCAAGTGAAGCGGCATCCTTGATTGAAATAAATTAATAATGCACGCACGAACGCCGGCATTGTGGACCGCCTTAAAAAAGATAATTAACAATGTTTCTAATAGTCGAAATCATGACAGTTGTTTGAACAACAAAATAACTAGTTTTTTTCCCTATAACGTGCACTTCTTCCATCCTTTTAAGTGCTTTAACACGTGCATTAATCCTAACTATTTGACCATTAGCAAATAGGCGAGACTAATTAATTGGGCACCTTCTGTGTGCATATACGCATGGAGTTCTCGCTACACAAACACAATAAGCGTCCAGTTTGGGGATAATTTCACAAGCTATGACGGATGTGCACAATGACCGACATGACGATTTTACAAAACCATCTTCTCGTTAGGAAATAGAAAACTAACTTGTTATAATTAGCACGGAGGTTTGCAACAGTAGCTTTGAAATCTACTGAGTATAAATGAGAATGGATTGAAGGCAACATTTACTAATATATTTTTTTTTAAACTCTATGACGAAAAGCTTGGCCGAAACTATTCGACCTTCCTCTTTGAATCTACTAATGAACTAATGTAAACATCTTTACCTATTGTTCTGTTTAACTTTTCGAATATTTCTGTTATCATTTTGATTAACTTTTGTCAATAGATGAGATAGGTACTTACAAATTTTATTTAAATTTTGCTAAAACTTGAAAATTATGTTGATGTATTTTACCATCAGACAATTTCCTTGTCGAACACATCAGACAAACCTCATGCAGTGTGAAAAAATGCTCATTGTTTTCTTTGCCTGCAAATGTAAATGTTATTATTCATCATAAATACTCTCAAAGAAACCATCTAGAGTTTTGAAAAGATTTACAAGATTAGGAACCTTATCTGATATGAAAAAGTTTCGGAGCAGCCCTCGAAGGGTTCTAATAAGTCTTTGGTCTATTTGGGGCAGATATGAATATGGTAGAGATTAAACGAAATTGAAAAGCAGCAACAGAACAATTATTCTTTCACAAACTGAAAAATAGCACTGGAAGGTATGGTTGAATTTTCAAAAAACTTCAAAGGAAAGGGAACTTTAAATGTCATCCATAATCCATATATCATAGCAATAACCATTTAACTCAAAGAGGACTGAGGAAGGGAAGGATAGTAATTAACAAAAAAGAACAAATAAAAAGCATAAATTGAACTAATTTGGTAAGAGAAAATCTAATAAAGATGATTGAGCTTAAAATGTTACTTCCAATACAAGAACCAAGAAAACAAATAATATTAATAACATAAAAAACAACGTACAAAACGACCTAAAGTAAGTTAACCAGAAGGATAAAAAATAGGTAAAGAAATATACAGGGTGGGGCAATAGTGCGCCCGAGTTTGATAGCTCGAGTTTTATGATAGGTAGAAATTTAATATAAAAACACAAATAATCTACAGAAAAAAGTCTATAACCGGAAATTATTTTTGAACATACAGGGTGAGTCAAGACAATTATACAGGGGCAAGTGACATTTCTTTAAATAGAATGTGGTGTGCAAAAGAAGATTTTTCGGAGCTTTTTTTAGACTCTTTTCAATTCAATATTATTACTGACTCTTTCCAAACCACTTGGATGTAGCGATTTTTTTTTGTTAAAATAATGACATCTGCAGATGCATGTTAAAAAAATCACTACAGTCACAATTATGAGTTCTAAGAAAAAATTATGTAAAGACTAGTTATGAAACATCTGTGGAATGTCTTTGAATCGTTTTAACTTTTAAAAAACTACACAGGGTAGCTAAATTTAATTTTTCAACTTAGAACTTTTTGAATTTAATTTTCTCCATTTTTTCAAATGGAACACCCTGTATATTTTTTATCGGTATGATGTAGAAACTAAATTCAAACATTTTTTATATGTACACCCCTATGGCTATTTGTAACCATTTTCGATTTATCGCCCAATAATTACAAAAATCAAGAATAATCCTAAATAATTAGATTGTTTTTCAAATTACCCGACAGATAAAATTGTAATAAGTGCTCCAAATGTTTGGTTTATAAAAACAGCATAAGTTTTTTTAGTAAGTTTACTTTATGTTTGTATCTTGATCATTTTTTTGCATTTCATATTATCCGACAAGAAATGCACATTTATCGCAGCTACCTGTTGTCAGTTGCCATTGATGTGTCAATTTTAAAATATTTAAAGTTTTTTATCGAGTTATTTGGAAAACGATCTAATTTTTTAGGATAATTCTTGAATTTTGTAACTATTTGCCAATATTTCGAAAATGGTTACAAATAGCCATAAGAGTGTACATACAAAAAACGTTTGTTTTTAGTTTCTACATCATATTGTTAAAAAATATACAGGGTGTTCTATTTGAAAAAATGGAGAAAATTAAATTCAAAAAGTTTTAAATTAAAAAATTAAATTTAGCCACCCTGTATAATTTTTCAAATGTTAAAACAAATGAAAGACATTCCACAGATGTTTCCTAACTAGTCTTTACATAATTTTTTCTTAGAACTCATAATTGTAATAATAGTGATTTTTCTAGCATGCATCTGCAGATGCCATTATTTGAAAAAAAAAATCGCTACATCCAAGTGTTTTGGAAATAGTCAGCAATAATATTGGATTGAAAAGAGTATAGGAAAAGGTTTCAAAAAATCTTCTTTTATACACCACATTCTATTTAAAAAACTCTTACTTGCCCCTGTATAATTGTCTTGGCTCACCCTGTATGTTCAAAAATAATTTCCGGTTGTAGACTTTTTTCTCTAGTTTATCTGTGTTTTTAAATCAAGTTTCTACCTATCATAGAACTCGAGCTATCGAACTCGGCGCCTTACCCGGTATAATGAAAGATAAGAAAACACTGACCAAAGCTAACAACAATCAAATTAATGAAGACTTAAAATTTGAAAAAACACGATGGAGGTTAAAAAAAATACTGAATTCAAGACAAGCCATATTTTTTCTGAATCTATTTATACAGTCTGTTCCGTAAAGATGTGGACATTATTTAGCCTCAGGTTTCTTAGATCAAAATAAGATGATTTGATAAAATTTAACTTTTTGTTAAGGAGTTTATGCGTTTTAAATTTATTTAAAAAAATCAATTTTAAGTGAGTGCATTGGAAATAGGTACAATCGGGGAACCCTAAAATGCACAGGGGGTGAGCAAGTAGTCTACCTTTCTCATTTTATCAACAAGCCTAACGTAGGAAAACTTGTAAGAGACATTAGAAAAGCACAAGATAAGGGGGCGGCGAGTAACTAACTTTTTCTACATTATACTTAATAATATGTGCTTACCTAAATAGACTATTTGCTCACCCCCTACACATTTTCAAGCTTCTCGGCTGCATATTAGTCTACGTTCATACTTATACGGGACACCCTGCATATTTCTTAATAGGAATTTTGTTGAATTTTTTTTCAGTGATGCTCCAATGCTTTAACATTGCTTCAACAAGAACACTGATAAGTGATAACCAAGATCAAGTTTATTTATTTGACGTCATCAATAGGTCAGGTCTGGTCAAATTTATGTTACAAGGTCAACCGTTATCAAGGTCATGTTTGTTTACATTGGTTCAGAACTCGCCTTGTCTTCCTACTGTCTGCTTGACTTTATTTTTTCAGTCTTTTATTAGTCTTTTTCTATTTCCCAATCTTCATTTTGCTCATCTTCAATTTTTTACCTTATACCAATTTCTCTATATATCTGTCTTTCTTTACCTGTACCAAAGTCACTTTCCTTCCCAGTTTCCATTTTCTTTTCAGTCACTCCTATTTCCTAGCCAACTTCTTTCTTCTCTTTCCTTATTTATCTGGACTTGTTTCTCACCCACCTTAAAATTTATTTCACCTTTATGAAACTTTTATCAATATATAGCTTTCTTATTTATTAAATGAAAAACTGCAACAATAAAGAAAATCCACATGTAGAAATAATAAGGCAAAGATAAAATTAAATTTGTAAATGGTAAAATTAAAACAAAAAAATATTGGAATTGATAATTCATGAACTCTTTGAAAATATTTTTTTTTACATTGATGGTCAAGTAGCGGAGAGCTGAAAGAAAATATCAATTTCATTCACGATCGGACAATGAAGAGAATGTAAGTACTGACAACATTTTTTTAATAATTTGAAAACAATGGTTCAAAACAAAACAAATAAAGAAAGCAAATTACCTCCTACATAAATTTTAAAACTCCGACCAAGAAAGAAATGGTAGATGCTTTCATCTTTTCCGTACTTTTGTTGCAGCAAATTGCAACGATATTTGGAATTGTAAGTGCTATTTAAGAGCAAAAAATATTAAATCTAGTGATTAAGTAACTTTAGATTTAAAATTATTATATCAAAAAAATGCTATTGGTTAATATTTTTTGTAAACTATTTAAATCTTATCAATATCGCGATAACATTGCCTAACAATTGTAGTACCTTCATTGCTTAATCATTATAAATAACCACACTATTTTTTAGATCATATGACTGAAAGACTTAGAATCAATTTCAGAAACTTGATTCCTAACTTTCAGCCATATCGATTCTACTACATTATACATTAAAAATCTAATTTAAATTTAAATATTGTTGTAAACTTAAAGCGGCTATTATTTATCAACTAAATTTATTCATGTGTGAGCTCTAATAACTGTAATCAACCTGACTGCTTGTTCCATACGTAGTTTTGTTTGCTATCAATTACGACATCATATCATAATGTTTGTCCTTTTCCTAAATACTATAATTTTTTAAGTTTTTTTAAATACATGAAATTTGCTTTATTGCAGATTTAAGCGGTTACCATTGTTAGGTACTTTATAACTGTTTGAATAATTATTAATACAGTGTAGGTTTATCTAATGATCTAATGTAATTGGAAAAATTGTTTCTGGCTATCTGAAGTGCAGTCGCGTTAGGGGACATAAAACCTTGTTAAACTGTCTGGTAGTAGTGAATTTAAACCCATTAACGTGTGTATGAAGACCTACCCAGCGTGACCACAACCGCCAGGATAGCCGTGCACAGAAAGGACATTGGATATGTTGGCCTCGCTGACCGTTGTATCGGATATCGACGTTCGATTGAGCAAGCAAATGATATGATATGGGAAATTACTAACAAATTAGATCCCATAACCGGTCCACAATTGAAACGAACCGACCATATTTCAACTATCATTGACGACACAGGGACCAAATCCAACAACCACCACACGCCTTCGAAAATTTCAAATCAAATGATATCGCTGTCAGCCACTTTATCCGAGTTTGTTCACATTTAACTAAAGTAGGTACTTGGACTCGAGGAAACACAATAAACTGGACTGACATAAGGCAAACGTCAATTATGTAGTGAATAATTGCAGCGAAACCGCAAACCTAATCGTTTCCAACTACAAAGCCGAAATACCTCTCGGTTATTTACATTTGTCGAGTTTTTAGAAACGTATTTTGGTTAGTAACCATTTGTTCTGCGGTTTAGCTGGCGATTCGACATGGCCCGAAGATCGTGTCGCTTCAAAGTGCCATAAAAACCATGAAAGTAATAAATTGAAAACGTAAATAGACGAAGCACTTATTTACGGGTCTTTATGGACCGTGGTGTAATTTATAATTTAATATTACGATTAAAATTTTATTGAATAAATTGTTGTAGCTTTTAGATGATTTCATAGTTTGAATACCTCCATTTTTTTTTTCTATCGAACGATGCGTTTCGCAGTGGGCTACCACACGAAATTTACCTGAACCCTGATGAAACTTATTACACTTTTTTCATTGTTGAGGTTTCACAACGGATATAAGTACCAAAACGAATTGCAATTTTTTCTTAGGAATGGAGACTATTAGATAATAATCTAACCAAACAAGCGATCAAAACGCAGAAACACGATGAGGGTGGACAACTCGCAGCTTAAAGCTTAAACTTGTTATCATGCCGATTTTTAAGCTTTCCAATTAGCGGTATATTTTTTTTATTTTGTAGTTTTTGCCAGCCCCCAAGTTGACCGCTGAATTTTCCACCCTTTAGTTTTTTTGCGGCTTCATTTAAATATTTTCTTTTTTTTCATTAATCTTATCAATACTTGGAAGATACAATTTATTAACAATTAATTATTCCCGTTCATCCCCAAAAACCCTTCTCTACTAAAACATATGGAGAAGCGACCTTAATTATCTAAAATTAAGGGGTAGCTACAATTATCTAAATTGCTACCTACAATGAAGAATTAATTTTCCTTAAATCATTTACTCACTGTCAAATTATAATCTTGTTTTATAAATTTTTACCATCATTGTAAAAAAATAATTTTGGATTTATGCTAAAAGTAATTTTTCTTTCGCAAACTTTCGTCCTCGCAGAATTTATTCTTACTTCGCGTCAATGCTTCAAAAATAATAATAATTAAGCAAGCTCGGGACTTTATTTTGGTGGTTGGATCGCATAGCGTGATTGATTTTTGAATATGGAGAGACCGATGCAAAAAGTTATCAACGTTTTGTTCCGTGGGCAGAATTTGCATATTTTTATGGGCCAATTCGTTTGGTTGAAAAAAACATGATGCGTTCAAGTTTATCGCTGAATCTTTTAACAAGGCGTCAAAGCGCCCAACCAATGTTAATCCGAAATGTCTCTGGTCGAGCTTAACGTCTTTCTTAATTTTCCAAATCGGTTACCGCGAGAGGCAAATCCTTTCAAAAATGTTTATATAAAGAAACAACTATTTAAATTATGGAACTAAGCGGGCAAAACAACCTGAAAAAGTAGTAAGTTGTGTTAAATCAATTCTCCCGCTAATCTACCGAGCATTAGTAAATATTTAAGTAGACAAGTCGTAGATCATCAACATTTAATAATTAAAGACGGCTTTTAGTGCAAATGAGTAGGTATAAGTAGTTGCATTGCACTATCTTCATTGCACTATATTCAAAAAGCTAGTTATAATAGTCAACTAATTACCATACCTCCTTAGTTATGTTAACAATTGCGTAAAAATTCTTATCTTAAAAGGAACGACTTCGCTGTTTTATTTGTGATCGTAGAACGTCAGCAAAATACATTGACATGATTTTTTTATGGGTCGCATTTAACAGTCTACTAAATTTACCCAATATTTTCATACAAAAAAATACTTTTATTTTCCAAAAATACTAAATGCTCACCAAAATTAAGAAAATACATAATCTTAAAGCGACAACCAAATATTGACATAATGCTGGCCTCTTATATATTTTGTTTGCTAAAATAACTTTTGTTGACCATCAATACTAAATGTTCACCAAATTTTATTCCGAATTTAATTCTAACATAATACCCAGATATTTAATTTTCGACAGTGTCTTATATTATTTAGCAGTTAAAAATACTATTTGTTGATCAAAAATACACAAGCAATAAAATATTGTGCAAATGGTAAATAATTTTATGCAAAATTATAGATGTAGATGTGCTAGGGCAAGGAAAATAAGAGTAAAAATAGAAATGATCAGCACAAAAAAAGATATTGATTTCCGTAATATATAAATGCTTTGCTGTAATTGGCTTGTACTATGTAAAAGTAAAACTTCTTTTAGCGGTAATTTCTAATCGTGCTTTAAAAAAAAAATACAGAGCCCTGAACTGACCTTGTACAAATTTTTTTTTGCGTGCCTCTTGTCTAGAAGCGCAAGCGGCAAGGAGAGATGCGCGAGCATATTTTATTTTTGGAGTAATTGAATAATTATTTGACGCACAAATAGTTTTTTTGAGAAACACTAAATATAAATGGATAGCGCAAATATTTATTATGTACAGCACGGACGCGTAACTTGAGCGTTCTAAATTTGGTGAACATTTAGTAAAATTGATAGACATATAGAATTTAAAATGTAAGCAATGGTAAAGCAATACGCAGCATAGTCATTTTAGTGGTGATGTTCTCAGTTTCTGATGTATAATAATTTGGGTTTCATTTAGATTTTTTGATGCTCATTAAATTTTCTGGTGGACAGTGCAAGGGATGTAGGTATAGTTTAATTTGGCGTACCTACATTATATTTGTTCCCTTTTTTTATTAGCTACAAAATTTAAAGATTTAGAGTTTTCAAAGACTTAAAGTTTCTACCTAAGTATACGTATTAAACCAATTCTTTAAACTTACTTACGCTTTCTGCCGGCTGTCAAAATTTGCTTTAATTAACATTGATAAACGCACACATGTAGTAAGTGTTTATCTGTCGAATGTGAATCGCACCTAATTGAAACTCCTAGTTAATGCCGCTGTTTGTGCGCGTTTAGTCGAATATAGAGTGCGAGTTTGATGGACCTAATTGGCTCATTAGTGACCATCCGATCGCTACTGATCGCATTCGCATCCATTATAACACTCGGCTGAAGAGTAATCTGACCGGGCCTCAAACCTGATTAACAATGGACGACACTCATCATCGCAGCCACTCAAAGAGAAAGAGTGATGTCAACCAAATTTTAACAGGCGTTATGCCACCTGTAAATTGCCTTTTTAACATCGACAGCACACCCAAAAAGACCCCCCCTTTTACGCAATATGTTTCCTGCCGCCACGGACTCTTATTAAAATATTCCATAATAGTTGTGAAAATTGAAGCTAATTCGGTTTTAATACAACATGTGAAGTGGATAATGATAGAAATGCAACACAATGGGCAACCATGGCCGTATTTAGTATCCCTTTTGAACATCTGCTGTCGACATGAACAATAGAAGAAGTGGTGCGTGTGAACTATATCATCATTAATCAATAACTATTCCCGAAATTTTGGGTTTTTGCGGAAATTAGGGCTGCCAGCGCCAGAAAACGCCTCCTTGTTTCAGGACTTTCCCAAAACTGGAGCTTTAAAATTTTACAATTTAACATCTTTTATGGTTTTATTCAACTCAATCAAAAACTGATGCCAGAGGAAGACTTTCGTTTAAGTTATTGTAAGAAAGAGCTTTATTGGCTGTTGACTCCTTAATAAGATGGATTATGTCTTTAAATGCTGGAAATTGGCGCAACAAAGCTTTTCGTCACCTGCCTGTTTCGGTTGTGAATCGACAAATCGTCGGGTTAGCGTTTCAACAATTATCGGCCATATGCTAAGTACGCCTATACTTACCTCGTTACTCGCATATGCTCATAATGATAGATCCGCGACTGTTTAGCGGCAGAATAGGAAAAAAGACCGATCATTAAATGCAGCGCGTTATGCAGGACGCATCGCTAAATTACCAGGATTGGCCAAGCAACCGGTACGAATTTTTAAATAAATTTCGCATATTGGTTCATTTGATTATTTTCGCGTCCAATTAATGGAATGCGAGTGATTGCAGTGTCAATTAAAATAAAGCATCTGTTCTGGACGAGTCGCAGAAGACGTGACGTGAAATCGTAAGCTCGGAAACTGGATGATGGAGCCGGCGATAATAAGCCTTAAAGGAAGGGATTGAAGGATCAGCAACGACGATTGAACTCTGCAACGGCCACCGTCCATTCCGCCATCCCAAATTACCGTGATCAACCCGTAATTTGTGCACAATGTGCACTCTGGCTTTGCGATCGACTTAATCGTGCGCATTTTGCGGGGATTATTCAAGAAGGAAGATGGTTGATCTAGAGTGGATTGAGGTTGCCGTTGCAGCCATTGAAGACACAAATACCGGTTATTGAATTTCTTCGTGAAAAGAAACGATAGAGTTCGAAATCGGGCTTTTATAAAGGGAACAAATATAATGTACACCAAATTAAACCATAAGTACATCCCTTGCACTGTCCACCAGAAAATTTAATGAGCATCAAAAATTCTAAATGAAACCCAAATTATTATACATCAGAAAATGAGAACATCATCACTAAAATAACTATGCTGCGTATTGTTTTACCATTGCTTACATTTTAAATTCTATATATCTATCAATTTTACTAAATGTTCACCAAATTTATAACGCTCAAGTTACGCGTCCGTGCTGTACATAATAAATATTCGCGCTATCCATTTATATTTAGTGTTTCTCAAAAAAACTATTTGTGCGTCAAATAATTATTCTATTACTCCAAAAATGAAATATGCTCGCGCATCTCTCCTTGCCGCTTGCGCTTCCAGACAAGAGGCCCGCGAAAAAAGTTTTGTACAAGATCAGTTTCGGACCCTGTATTTTTTTAAAGCACGATTAGAAATTACCACTAAAAGAAGTTTTACGTTTTACATAATGCAAGCCAATTACAGCAAAGCATTTATATATTACGGAAATCAATATCTTTTTTTGTGCAAACCACTTTTATTTTTACTCTTATTGTCCTTGCCCTAGCACATCTACATCTATAATTTTGCATAAAATTATTTACCATTTGCACAACATTTTATTGCTTGTGTATTTTTGATCAACAAATAGTATTTTTAACTGCTAAATAATATAAGACAATGTCGAAAATTAAATATCTGGGTATTATGTTAGAATTAAATGCGGAATAAAATTTGGTGAACATTTAGTATTTATGGTTAACAAAAGTTATTTTGGCGAACAAAATATATAAGAGGCCAGCATTATGTCAATATTTGGTTGTCGTTTTAAGATTATGTATTTTCTTAATTTTGGTGAGCATTTAGTATTTTTGGGAAATGAAAGTATTTTTTTGCATAAAAATATTAGGTAGGTAAATTTGGTAGACAATACGACCCTTTTATAAACAACTGTCGCAAGGAAAATCGCAACTTTTTTCCGGTTTTTTCAAAGTTTATTACAAAATTGAACCAATGAGGATTTTAAAAATTTGCGACAAAAAATACGAGTTGGGTGGTTAAATTCCCAAATATGCTTCACATGCTACTTCAATTGAAAATCTATGTTACTATTATCATAATGTGATCGAAGAAAACTTAGGGAATATAAGGAAAATTATTTAAAAAATTTCAAAAGTTAGATATGCTTCTTGTAGTTTATCTTGCAACTCGGTTATTTATTGGTTCTGTCGTTGGCGTGTTGAAAGGTTTTACAAAGATTTATTGTTAAAGCAATAACTTGTACAATCTACTTATATAGATTTGTTATGCAATAACGTTATTTATTAGCAAAAGCGAGTATTGCAATAATTAATGACAAAAACCTTCATTAACCGGCGACCAGTTTGTTTGAATAATGAACCAAAAACTTCAACGTTTCTTTTTCAAATTAATCTATAGAATTCAGAAGCTCTAATAAGCTCCCTGCTAAGCAGAGATAATGGCTAATCGTTACAATTCAGCCATAAAATATTATTTAATAACGCAACACAATTCGTTTTTGTAAAAGTAGCAGGTGATTATTAAGATTACTGAATCATTAGGTGTCCTTTATGTGTGATAGATATCTAATAATAATTGGATTTTAAACAAATTACCTTTTGGTAACTTTCATCTATTTACGAGCAATTACTCTGTCTCAATTTTTTTTCGTATCAATTGACTTTAATTGTCTCAGGAGGTTATCTAAGAAAAAGTTTTTGTTGATGATTTAGCGTGTTTCACATTTGCTTGTCCGAGACACTTTTGATGAATGGATTTGGCGAACTAAATGCTCGATAATGAACTTAACAGACCTTGAACGATTCCAACAGCATAATTTCTCAATTATAATTTTGTCTCGAAAAAACTACCTTACAAGTTGG
The DNA here is from genome assembly GCA_951805265.1 of Schizotus pectinicornis. NCBI lineage: Eukaryota > Metazoa > Arthropoda > Insecta > Coleoptera > Pyrochroidae > Schizotus > Schizotus pectinicornis. Next base: position 2,936,627 of record OX638202.1, on the reverse strand, counting down.
TTCTTAATTAGTCGTATCCATCAACGATGACTCTGTCCTTTTGTGTGCGGCTACCAAAAAGCAATAACTTACAGTAGCCGCCCGAACTCGGAGATGCTATCGTTTCTGTGTGAACATACCCGATAGTTTCGATATCAACATCCACCATCTCCTTCGGTTCTTCGAGTTGAAGTGAAACAGACGACTTGATGTTCGGCTATTCCGCCACATAATCCATCATAATTCATTCATCAAAGTCTCCGAACAGAAAGAGAATCGAGGACGATTTGATTGCCAAACGACTTTAATTAGTCGATAATTTTTCCATGCCTACCAATTACCAAAAAAATTTTCACCAACATTGCTATCTGGCTTTGACATCAACTAAGCGGCCTCTAAGAATGCTGCGGCCTCATCGCAGCCAAATTGAATAACTTACAGTGTTAGCAGTATTTGGGTCAATTTTTACAATTTGCTTTTGCTGTTTTGACTTTTTTGACTTTTTGACCACAACTGCGACTGTCTTAACATTGTTGACAAAAACGTTTGTCCATCACGCCAACCCATTGTCGAGTACTTATTCGCCGCTGACTTTCACCGAAGACCACAAGTGTTGAAAGCCTCGCTTTTTATGGCAAAGAAAAAAATTTCTGATCAATAGACGCCCCCTTATGAGTTGGGCCGATTACGGCTTATTAATTGTGGTTCTTTTGTGCGTTTCCGGGAAAGATTAGGTTTTTAAATCGCGAGGACCGCGACTGGATTGATTAAACTTCTTTATTGGATGTGCGCCCCCTGGGGCCGGACACAACAACACTTGATTACGAGAGTCCCCAGGAAGCGGGGTCGCGATTAGGCTACCTGTACCTGCGTTGTTTCTTTACTACCACACCCGCTGTCTGATAATTAATAACCGACTACGTTCGAGATTTCATTTGCCGAAGCCCTGAAAAAAAAAACTGGTAAGTTCTTATTTTGACCGGTGCACAATGGCCGGAATTAACGCCGCCTTTATGGAAGCCGCTGTATGAGTAAATGGGCCGTTTCGGTAATTAACGCGAATTTATGGGACACTTGTGTCATTGTTCAAGAACGTAAGCGCGATTACCACCTAATTGCCCCGGAACAAAGAGGCCACATTAATTCAAAAAATTCAATATTTTGAACTCATTGCCAAGTCGGACCACGTCGTTATCCTATCATACATCCTATTAAAACAGTATACACCTTCTAAGTAGTCAGCAAATTATCCCGATTTGTAGCAAAACTTATCTATCGTAGAATGTACTCTTATTTATTAAAGACGATTGATCTACCTACACAAGCGTTCTTAATCTTAAAGAACTGTGGATCTTCCACCAATTACTCCTTCAGTTGAAACACGTGGAAAACTTACACCTAGGCCAGAGCAAAGGACAATTATCAAACACACTGTAGATTTTTAAGTACCTACATTAAGTGCCGATATTAAGGTTGCAAGAACTGAATAGAAAATTTTTTTATTAACCAAGCGAAAATTTTTATAGGAACATCGACTTTGACGCCCGGTTGGTTGAGCATGAATTAGCAAATATATCGGCCAGGTTCAGATAATATCTCTCCTCAAGTCCTTCACAGCCCTGTCATTTTCCATACACTTTTAATCTTAAAATCCCTATTTTACTCTGGTGTGATACCTCCCGATTGAAGTCGCGCCATTGGCAACCCCCATCTACAAAAAGAGCGATAAGTTAAAAGCTTCAAACTATTTCGTTAACATCTAGTTAGTCTGGTGGAAGGCAACTATTATAGACTCCTCGCCTCTTCAAACACTGAAGATTATCTAATGTGACTTCTCATCGCAAGGAAACAACCACCAGTTAGAAGAAAAAAGAAGGCTTGCACCATTCTCGTAAAAGCCCAATTCGGGAAAGTGTTCAAATGACCCTTTCTAAACCTAACAAATTGATCTCTAGATGAATGTTAGACAGCAACTGGGATCTCCGACAAAGCGTTTCAACCGCGTTGCTTCCAAAGCGACCGTAAAGCTTCAATGTCGACCGAGTCGACTTGCATTTCTATCGGTTAAACAGAGAGTTCCGAGAGGTTATTGCTTTTTTTTGGTCGCTTTTTAAGCGACGCTGTCGAAACGCTTTGTCGAAGATCCCAGTGGTGGACTGCTGGAGACCGCCGACAGTAAAACTGTTCTGTGATGTTTGCGGCGCTTGTCTAGATTAGGGAAGTCAATAGGTGGGAGGATCTTCTACTAAGATAAAAATGTTAGCGGAAAATGGTTGGCGTTGAGTCAGACTCAGGGGGCTCTAGCAGATCTTCGGAGAGGGGAGGTGGTTGTGTTTAGAAGAACTGCAGTAGTGGGATTCTAGAAAAAGCGATTGCGATCGAGTCGCTATCTTTACGATTTCGGTCGCTTTGGAGGGAAGGGGTTTAGGGAAGGATCTTTTCAAAAATGCGAAACCAATCATTTTTCAGTAATTTGTTAAGGTGAAAAGTTTTCAAACTACCTAACCTAAGTATCGTGAACGTAAACCTCGTGGACTTTAATACACTAAACAATTGTCACTTATAATATTCCTAGTGCATTGATTATTTCCGGAAATTTTTTCGAATGCATTTCTAAAACGTATTAATTAGCCCGAGTGGAACATGCATAAGAATAAAATTTCCGGAAAAAAAAATTTTCAGAAAATTTTTACATTGTCATAGAAACGACATCGAATTCTATTTTTCTATTGGCTACTTTTCGGTGTCATGCGATTTTCATCAAAATGGATACCAACGATACATGATAACTTAATTCAGTAGTACATGTGCAAACATTCGGAAAAATTGATCATAAGAGTCAAGAGTTACGACAATTTTCAAGAACTGTTCCTCCGTTATCAACCGTTTTCGAGAACATGTTTATTAAGAAAAGCCGTTTAATTTTTTGATTTTATATCCGCCTCTCAAGTTTGTAACAGTTGTATACACTATGTATACAAAAATTGAGATATGCGTATGGATTCAAACTTGCGTTTCAATCTGACAGAGTTAGAATATAAGCTACTGTATATTATGAATCCAACAAATTATTATAAATGTAACAAAATTTGTGGAGGATATTATTTTGGTATAGAAACATACTTTATGGTACGATTGTACCTAGGACTTTTGTTTACAGATATTTTTTCTGAATGTAATTACAAATGTCCAAGTTGACTGGGATATAACGTTTATTCAAGGAAATAATTAAAATGTTTGTGGAGATTAAGATTTTGTAAAATTTGGAAGCACATTTTGAAGAAGAAATTCAAATAATCTAGAGATCATTTAAAAGTGGTTTCGGAAATAAAAATTGTTATTTTTTACCTACAAAAGTAATAATATTGGTACATATTATGAACAACAAGATAAAGATTATTTAAAAACCCCTTGTTAATCTCCAAATAACGATAAATATGCAATATCCAAAGAATCGCTTTTAAAGCAGCACCTTTGGAATTGTAGAAACGGTTTCTACCAAAAACAGGTAAACTTGGGTGCCGGAGGCTATAACCCTTCCACTTGTACCTAAAAATATCTGAAAATCCAGCCCCTAAGCCGTCATCTACCAATGCCATTCATAGGGATGCACCTTCGGAACACCAAAAAAAGCGATAGCCTCTCGGAACTCTCTGTTTAACCGATGAAAATCCATTGCGAGTCGGCTGATATCTATCTAAAGCAACCGTTTTCGGTTGCTTAGAAGCGACTCGGTCGCAATCGCTTTTTCCAGGATCCCACTACTGATGAGAATCTTTGCTTTACTCTTTGACGTTTAGGAAGAAAACAGTTAAACCGCCCATTTAAGTCCCTTAGAGATTAGGGAGAAAGGGGTGTTTAAAAAATTAGTGTTGGGAAAAAATTGGTAGTGAAGACCGTTGATCTTGTGATAAGACGCTCGCATTTCCAATGCTGGCAGATTCTTCTTTGAAGAGGGTAGCGTAAAGCAGAGCCTTCTACTCGATGACTGGTCTGATGAAGATGGAATAAGGATAGTTGAGCGTTTGAAAATTACAACAACGAATTTTTTTTTGAGCCAAGTGAGTAGTTGTGCAGATTTCTTATGATCTTCACTATTGTGTGCTAGTCCAGCTGCTACCGGTTGTATTTATAAAAGAAAAGTATAAGTGACTTTTTAGGAATATTATATTACTCTTAACTTAATAGCGAAAATAGCGTGGCAGAGACATTTGCAACAAAATTGCAAATTCTAACTTAAAATCGGACTCTCAGTATCTTCATTTGTCTTTTTTGACCAATATTTGCGCCCTCAGCTGAATGAAAGAAGTGTGCCGGATGGCGCTTCTCTAATTAATACATCGAAAGGCAGGTGCGTTGCTTTCACGCCCGGTTGCCCACGTTGTTACAATTATTGTCGTCCGCGCCCGTTTCTTCAACCCTCGTATCACTTGCTATTACTATTAATTCGCATTGTTGTCCGGCCACCGACAATAACTACTATTGAAATAAATGGAAGTTGCCGCACAAGCAGGGAGCTGTGCCACCAGCAACCGGCGAGGATGTGGTTATTGAAGCCCTTTTTAACTGTTCGATACTTGCGGTTGACGTTGAAAAGTTTCCTGACCATTGTTTGCCGTTTGTTAACTGGCTCGTTAAATACGTAATCCAAGCTCCAATTTCAACAAGCTCACTAAACTCTATCAGAAAAGCACACTATCGAGGAAAACCAACATCCGGAGACAAAGTTTTCAATAATCAGCCCCAATTTTTTAAATTCTTCTAATTTGAATTTAATTAAAAATTTTAGGACCTCAAACTTCGGTTTAGTAACGTAAGCTCGAAGCTTTACTGGCTTTTATTAAAGCTCTCACCTATTATGACACCCACCACTCAGTGTTGGATTGACGTTATTAATTTATTATCGTCGAGTTTTTACCTAAATTATACAGCGCTAAGCATCTCTATCGTGAATTGGGGCTGAGAGAGTTCTCTCTCTCCCATCAGCTTCCTACCAGAGAAGTTCATTAATTAATGTCACCTTTCCCAGTTAATTACCTTCTATCGTTTATTCTCGCTTTGGGCGGCGCGACTTAACTGAAATGTTCACTAATTAACTTGAATGGCTCCTATGAAATCCTTACAGGCGCCTTAATTAAATCATTATGGTCGGGTGCTGGAAAATAGCATCGCTGAATGATTCACGTCATTCAATATAATTTCGTCCGGGGAACTTCGATTAAATATTTTTCCAATAAGCTCTAATAGACGATAATGACGGTTATTAAAAAATTGTTACAAACTTACGGCTGTATTTACAACAAGTTTTTGTGACACAAAGAGTGAAATTTTTTTTTTGAATTTTGTGCATGCGGGCAATCACATATCGAACAAGTTTCCTTGAAGCTTTCAATTGAAACTATTATATATTCTCTTTGCATTGATCTTTTAGTTTATTCAAATGTTATTAAACTTCCAGACCTACATCTGATTCCGAATGTTTAGATACTTTCTGACAAAATTTGTTGGTGCGTTGCTGGTGGAGACAAATTTAGTCAATTTTGTTAAAAACATTTTGCAGAAAATACACTTTTTATTCCAAAATGCTCTGAATCTATGGTGCTAACCCCAATAAAAATGAGTTTTCAAAGTAATTACGTAAAATAGAGAAAATGAGTTGAAAGGTAAAAAAACAAAGCGTATTGTCAAAATATGAGTAAAATATGACAATCTATGGACAAATTATAGAAAAATGGTCTGGAAAATAAATGAAGAATTAATAATGATTACGAAGAACAATTTACAAAAATCTGTAAAGGAAAGGGGAATATAGTACGAAAGCTCTGAACGGACATGAGTTAAAAAATAACTGATTTCCGACTTTTTTCTAAGAATTCTGACATTCTTGTGATAATTTCGTCAATTCTGACTTTTCTTGTAACTCCGATTTTCTTCTGACAATTCTGACGTTAATCTTGCAATTCTAACATTAATTTCTGGAATTTGCAATATTGCCGTCAGAAAAGAGTAAGAATTGCCAGATGATATAGTCAGAATTGACAGAAAAACGTTGGAATAGCCAGAAAAAAGTCAGAATTGTCAGATTAAATCAATCTATCTTGTTTTTGTCAATTCTGACTTTTCTGACAATTCCAACTTTAATCTGGCAATTCTGACTTTTTTCTGAAATTTGCAATATTGCCAATTGTCAGAAAAAAATTTGAATTTCCAGATTATAGTCAGAGTTGACAGAAAAAAGTTGGAATTGTCAGGAAAAAGTCAGAATTGCCAGATAAAAGTCAGAATTGCCAGATCCAGATTAGAGTCAGAATTGTCAGATTAATTAATTTCAAAATTTTTTTGACAATTCTGATTTTTCTGGCAATTTCGATTTTAATTTGGCAATTTTAAGTTTTTTCTGGAATTTTCAATATTGTCGATTGTCAGAAGAAAATCTGAATTTCCAGATTATAGTCAGAATTGATAGAAAAAGTTGGGATTGTCAAGAAAAAATTAGAATTGCCAGATCCAGATTAGAGTCAAAATTGCCGAATTAAATAATTCCAACTTTTTTTTGTCAATTCTGACTTTTCTGACAATTCCGACTTTATCTGGCAATTCTGACTTTTTTTTGAAATTTGCAATATTGCGAATTGTCAGAAAAAAATCAGAATTGCCAGATTATAGTCAGAATTGATAGAAAAAAGTTGGAATTGTCAGAAAAAAGTCAAAATTGCCAGATAAATATCAGAATTGCCAGATCCAGATTAGAGTCAGATTTGTCAGAATAAATAGTTTCAATTTTTTTTGAAAATTTGAACTTTTCTGGCAATTTCGACTTTAATTTGGCAATTATGACTTTTTTCTGGAATTTCCAAAATTGTCGATTGTCAGAAAAAAATTTGAATTTCCAGATTATAGTCAGAATTGATAGAAAAAGTTGGAATTGTTAGGAAAAAGTCAGAATTGCCAGATAAAAGTCAGAATTGCCAGATCCAGATTAGAGTCAGAATTGTCAGATTAAATAATTTCAAAATTTTTTTGACAATTCTGATTTTTCTGGCAATTTCGACTTTAATTTGGCAATTCTGACTTTTTTCTGGAATTTCCAATATTGTCGATTGTCAGAAAATAGTCTGAATTTCCAGATTATAATCAGAATTGATAGAAAAAGTTGGAATTGTCAGGAAAAAGTCAGAATTGTCAGATCTTGATTAGAGTCAGAATTGCCAGATTAAATAATTCTAACATTTTCTTGATAATTGTGACTTTTCTGGCAATTCCGATTTTAATTTGACAATTCTGACTTTTTTCTGGAATTTCCAATATGGTTGATTGTCAGAAAAATTTAAAGTTGCCAGATTATAGTCAGAATTGACAAAAAAAAAGTCGGAATTGCCAGAAAAAAGTCAAAATTATCAGATTAAAGTCAGAATTGTCAAATTAAATCATAATTTTAAAACAAATCGTATTTGCCAGAAAAAGTCAGAATTGCAAGGTTAAATAATTCCAACTTTTTTTTCGCAATTCTGACTTTTCTGGCAATTTCGACTTTAATTTGGCAATTACAACTTTAATCTGGCAATTGTGACTTTTTTTGGAATTTCTAATATTGCCGATGGTCAGAAAAGAGTCAGAATTGTCAGATCATACTCAGAATTGATAGAAAAAACTCCGAAGTGTCAGAAAAAAATCGGAATTGCCAAAGAAAGTCAAAATTATTAGATTAAATTCAAAATTGCCAGATTAAAGTCAAAATTGCCAGATTAAATAGATTCAACATTTCTTTGACAATTTTGACTTTTCTGCCAATTCCGATTTTAATCTGGCAATTCTGACAATTTCCTGAAATTTTAAAAATTGCCGATTGCCAGAAAAAAGTAAGAATTATCAGATTAAAGTCGGAATTGCCAGACTAAAGTCAGAACTTTAAAGGAAAAAAAAACGAGTTTGCAAGGAATAAGTCAGAATTGCCAGATGAAAATAGGAATTGACAGAAAAAGTCAAAATTGTCAGAATAAAGTCAAAATTACCAGAAGAGAGTCAGAAATCAGTTGTTTTTTCACTCATTTCCGTTCGGAGCATTTGTAAATGGCAGAATAAAATCTCTTTAATTTGAATTTTCTATTTACTGTTTCTGTTTAATGGTTAGCATTTGTTCAAATTATTTTTAACTTATCATTTGGTGATATATCTATTCAGTCTCAATTAGCGACATGGTAGCTCGTGAATAAAACGTCCGTGTCAAAGTTTCTAGTTCTGTGCATTATTAATAGAACCCGATTTCAACTTTAATATTTACACTCAACCGAACAAATAATAAATGACCATCAATTGTTGTACAATCATTTATCTAATTCCATCCCTTACGCTTGGGAGCGTGTTGTTATTCAAAAAGCACGGCAGCATGTAATTCGACGGCAATTCCGCTGTCGTTAAACCTTTAAAGGTAGAAAAATAGGGCCGGCGACCAGGGGCGGATATGAATACTAATGCAATGATGAATATGCACTCATTACCATAAGCTGTTGATATAATTAATAATTCGAAGGTGTCGGTCTAATGAAAGCACAGTGGGATGCCCAAACTGAATAGTTTGTTAAGTTTACAGCGAGTTCCGTTTAACACATGGTTTGAAGTGGCAAAATGGTTCGCTGCCCCAACACCGCGCCCAACCCAACCTACGAGGGTGGACCGAAAACTTTTTAGACCAAAACACCCATCTCAAATAAGTACAATAATTGGGGACAGTTCAGCTAAGTTCAAAAAAGTTATTATGCCTCTGATGGTTCTGCAATTTCTATATAAAATTTTTGCAAGTGTATTTAACAAATGTTGGCTATCGACTATACGCGTTTTGCACCCAAATGTTATTAAAAAAAGCTTCTTTTGCCTGCAGAACATTTATTGCTGATTTTGATCAAAACGTTGGTAGTTTTAAAACTTGTAGATTAGAGAGCAATAATGCGAGCGAGGACCGGCGTGGTCACGTAATTATTTTCGAATTGGCCCCAGCTTTAGCGGAAGCTTGAAAGAAGCATGTTGTGTTTCGTTACAGTTCCAGTTCGTGTTAAACTATGACGGAGGTTAAATAACAATAACAACCATATGGTAAACGTTGCGGGGTTTGTTGGTGTGTCCGCGCTTTATTGGGAGCTTCCCGACGGTTTCGGTGTGAATTTGCCGGTATAATCGTCGATAAAAGCCGCCTTAACTGGTAGTCAAAGCAAAACTGACACCTCCACAATGACTGGCCAAATTGGCGGACAATGAAAAAGGTGTCCGAGCTTCGCTAAATACAATATAATTCGCGCCGGTTGAAGCCGAGGTGTGAGGATGTCCGCTCTTCCGGCGGAAGTTCCAATTAGTTGCCCCTAATTTGTGGTTTTTTGTGATAAAGAAGAAAAAAAAAAAAACGTGTCGCCGTTACATTTACGGATCGCTCGTATGCAAACCGTATGTGTGTTTTATACTGCGCCGTGATAATTGACCATCACTGCATGAATTTATTCCAACTGTTGTTCGCTTTTTGTATGCTAATTTAATATGGGAGAGCTCGAGCGCTTACACCATCACCGCCTTATGTGCAAAATGTCCATCAGAACGTCAGTATTGATAATTTCCCGCCGACCGAAAAAGCTTTAACGGCTACCTACTTCGAGGTAATTGCTTATGCTGATAAGTGTAAGCTGTCAGCGAGATGGTTGCTTGTTATTTATAGATTGATTCCACGTTTTGACGCTAAAAATTTCTCTCTACCGATTCGAATTAAGATAACACCGTTAATTAATTCTATATTTTCGATGATAGATAGCAGACTAATTAAATTCTTACTAAGGCCTATGACTGCAATTAAGTGAATGCCGTTGTAAAATATTCAAAGATAAAAGAGTTGAATAATTGTGTACCTCTTCATTTAAATAATTGCTTATTACTGTATACTGGCTCTATTTGCATTTTATACCCTTAATTGCGGCACTAAAATGGAATAAATTAGTTTTTCGTGACTGTCATCGATTTTGCGCTTCCAGGCGCCTTAAAGCTTGTCAACAAAAGAATCCAATAATTACAAGCACCTTGTGAAACCAGCGGACTGCTATATTCAACTTTTCCTAAATGTTTTGTTTCTTTAAATCGCTTTTTACTTTCGTATACCAGAATCTCTTTTAGCTTTTGTTTCGTAATTAGGTAGGTACCTACTATTAATTTTACTTCTTAAGATATTGTTTTCTTCATTCAATTAGGCACTCGCCCGTAGTCTTTTTTAAACAATGTTTTATTTCTTAGTTGCTTTCATTTTGTCTAAATATTTTTAAATTCTATTTTATATTATGTTGTTATTCAAGATCTTCTAGATATCTTATTTTCTTATGTATCCATTAGCTTTATCATACATTTGTTAAAGACGTAACAAATACCGCATTTGGTTTGTATTTTTGTAAACAATTAAATATCAATTTGTTTATTATGATTATTTTTGTTTTTGCACAAAAACATTACTTTTTTTACGTACGCTACTGTTTTATTGCTTCTTCTCTTCTTATTCTTAAATTTTTGAGATTGTCACAAACTTTTTTGGTAGGTTTCAATATTTATATTTAGGTATACTGACTTTTTTCTCATTTTCTATTAGGTATCTTTTAATTTGTTTTTATTCATCTATATAATACCTTTCCACTTCTTTATCGATCTCTTTATCTTTTCATCTTTATTTTAATAAAATGAATATTTACTATCCTTATTATCAACCTCTCAACATGTTTTATATAAATAATACTTCTATTTCTACTGCCCCTCTGATTATTTGTTTCTCAAAATTATTCTACTTTAACTTTTTTCTACACATCGATTAAGACAGTCGATGTGTAGAGAAAAGTTAAGGTAGAATAATTTTATTTTAATAACTTTTCAACAATTTTTTTTTAGTTTTTCTAGTTTTAACAAATTTTTTTTTTTTTTTGTAGCTTTTTATAAGAAATTTTCTTTGCTTTTGATTTTTTGGCGTACCTATTATTTTACCGTTTTTGACTTTTCTTCTTTTTGATTATTATTTTTTTCTTTTTTATTAGTTTGACAACTAACATTCCACTCTTTTAATTTTGTTCCTATAGTTGGTTAAATATTCACAATGCTTAGGAAACTTTCTAGTAGATATATTCTTGATCAATTCCTTATTTTACGTTAAACTGTAAATTTAATTTTTTTTCTTACAATTAATAATTTATAGTACCTACATTAAAGAACGACTAGTGACATAAGACACATTTTATGGCATAATTCTAAATTTGAAAAACTAGCTGCACAGCGGCGAGTTTTGTAATAGACGAGTGCCAGAATTGTCTTATAACGGGTTCTTTATACGGCTTTTATTTTAGACCTAAGCTTTGGACCAATATAAAAAAACAGTTTTAAAATTTGGAGAATTTGGCCGTGGTTGTAGTACCAACCACAAGGTTAGTTAAATGTCAGATTTAAAATTACTTGTAAATCGTTTTGTTTTGGCGTTTATTTGATGTTTCAATGACATTTAGAATCAAAACTACCAACTTAAAATATGCAAATTGCACTAAGTGTCCCAAAAAGCTATTACAGCAGTGCTTTGAGTGCCGTAATAACTTTATTATAGAATCAAAGTAGAAAAAGTATGTTTTACGCTGTTTTATCGTCTTTGCAGTTGTTCTTCATTATTTCTTCATAGTAATTCTTTTTAACGTCCACAATGTCTTTTTTATTTTTCTTTATTTCAACTTTGCACAACATTTTTTCATTTTTACCAAAAACTATTTTATATCGACTTTTCTACATTTTCTAGTTAATTTATTCTTTTAGTTGCTAAATTCCTTTTTTCTTCAGTGCAATTTTTTATTTTATTTCTTTTTTATAGCTATTATTTTAATGTAAAACAATTATATTTGTTTAATTTTTTTACTTACCTTGACTTTCTTATTGTTTCATTACGTCATTATCTGTTTTTTAAATTACTTTTGCAATTATTTTCCAAGCTCACTTTTCTTTTTTATATTTTCTTCTGCTCCTCATTCTAGTTTCATTCTTTTTCGATAAAGACGCTCGTTATTTTTGTCAAGTTTTTTTCTTTATTTTAATTCTCGATTTCTTTATTTTCTCAATTTTTCTTTAACTTTTTATCACTGGCATTGTGTGATAAAGATATGTATTATGCATGTTTGGAAAAACATTTTAAGTACCTGCGACACTTCTCTCGTAGCCTGTTGCTCTTCACTTCTTCTTATATTTTATCTTCTAATTTTTTCCTAGATAAGTATATGCCTATGTATTTTTCAGTCTATAGACAACTTATTTGATTAATTTGCAATTTTTTCTTCAATATTATCTTACGATTGACCTAGATTTTTGCTTAAGGTGCGTATCTCATACTGTCAAGCATCTATACGAATATCTTGTTAATAACACTGAGAATTTATAACTTTTTTCTACATCGATTATTATTACTTTGGGTTTTTCTGACTTATCTATAAATGCAATTCAATAACAACAAGTAACACACAAAATACAAGATTTCCATATTGTAACAAGAAACAAGATGTACTTATTGTTAAGAGTTTAGTACATATAATTTTTATTCGTAAAAAATTTTTTTTGTTATTAGGTACTTTTAATTGATTATTGTTTAGTGTCTGTGAAGTAAACTAACGTCAAATTTTTCTTACCTCACCTTACGTCGTAAGTGGTCGTAAGTGCTGACCAAAATAGAAATTATGCTTGCTAAATTGAAGTAAAACTACATCATGGTAACTTTAATAGAATGAAGGTAAAGTTCTCATACCTACTTTAAAACTCCTTAATGCAGGAAAGTGACCGGCATTTGTGGTTGTTTTCCTTTTACGAAAAATGATTCCTTTATACACAGCGCGTTTCTAGTAGTCAGCCATAGAAAAAAAAACTTGTTCGGATTAGGCTATTTAAATTACTATTGGGTATTCACGCGTCTGTATAAGTAAATATTTAGTACGCTTAACCACGAAACGCTTATGAGAGCATTAGCAACATTCCGGAGCTCCCGGGGCATCTTGTAATTTTTCCAACTCGTAGATGCCACCAGATTATAAAAAAACCCAATTTTGTACTTAGTGCCATTTTTTCCTAATTAATAAATAATTGACCTAAATCCCCGAAGAAACCGACCTAATGTTGGTACTTGAAGAAAATGCTCTAAGATTAACGAGCAGCAATCCGCGACGTGAAATAAATAACGATTTCCTCAAGAAATTCGTTCTCTGCATCATCAGCTGATTACTTGCAATTCTCTTTTGAATATCCGCGGCTAATTGATGTCAGGAATGATTCTCACGCGGCTTCGACTGTACTTACGTATTAACTAATTAGTGTTTGTGTTCTGGTTGCAGCTCATCACGCACGTTCAATTCATCAAGCACATGGTCGGTCGGACGGTCTTTGCTACAG